>JAJTWQ010000041.1:1200000-2400000 GCA_029007595.1 Solanum commersonii
TCTTTTTACTGTTTGCTTCCCCTATTTTGCAAGGTATGGATTCGAGGACGAATCCTTTTCAAGAAGGGGAGAATGATGCAATCCAGATTGCCTCAAGGCTATCTATTCACGAATTTCAATGTTTTGATGGAGTGTTCACAAGGATGGAGGTTGTTGGGCATGTATGGATACCAAAGAGGGGGTTCTACGCATTACATGGTCACATACGCACCTTGAAGGATCTCCCAGTTGGGCAACACCATGCTTGGATAATAGCTTGGAGCATGGGAGGCCTAACGAAGAGAGGAGGAGCAAGTGAAGAATGTGCTCCATTCGGCGAGCTGAAGATCACTTCGACGACTCGCCAAAACCCTTTGGTGAGGGTTCCAGGATCGCCAACTGATCCAATGAGTTGCAAGAGAAGGCTGCCCATTCGGCGCATCGCCCATTGACCCCCAAACCGCTAAAAGTTACAGTAGCCAGTGCACATCGCCAACTGGTCGACAACTCGCCAAAAGGATTGGGCATGCCCGACTTAGTTCGCCTATTGGTCCATTCAGGTCACTTTTGGGCCCATTTATGTAATAATTCCCTAAACTATAAATAGGCATCTTATGCTTCATTTTAGTCAGACTGATTTTGAATATTGTGGTTATAAACCTGAAACTTCTTGTGTGAGTGTTGAAAGCTTGGTATAAGTTTTTGTTGAACCTTGTTAGAAACATTGGTTTCTTGGGATATCGATTCCCTTGAGGTCATCATAAGAGTTAGGTGCTTCTTGTTGGATTAACAAAGTGAGGTCTTTGGGTTTAACATACCCATAGGTTGCTCTTTGTTTTCTCTTTTTGTGTCTATCTATTTATCCGGATTAGGTGCTTGTTAGGATCGAAATTGGAGGTTATTGGATTTAATACATCCTTTAGTTGCCAATTGTTTCTTATTTTGTGTCTCTTCTTCTATCTTTCTTTTGCTTCCGCATTGATTGTAGTTTCTCTTGTGAGAATTACATCACCTTCCATGGAGAAATAGTTTTGATGATGCTACATAAAAAAAAAACGAATTTCAACCCAAATAGATTTCACAAAAAAAATAAAAATTCAATCCATTAGAAGGGCCACGATTTATGCTGTCGGGCAATGAGAAATCTTGAAAAAGATGATGGACGAGATGGGAGAGGGGTGGAGAAGACAATGTAGGTGGGGAAGGGGTTGGGGTTAGGGTGGGCAGAGGTGGAGAATACGATTTGGGTGGGTGGGCGAAGAAGATGACTTTGGTGGGGTTGGGTTATTTTTTATTTTATTTTATTTTTTCGTGTAAAAAATTTCACATGTAATGTATTTATTGGATACTTCTTCATTCTACTAAGTATTATTATTTAAAAAATATTTTTAATATATATGCCACGTGTTATTATTTAATTTGCTACTTTGACACGTCATCGACGAGTGTATTACACACACCTTATATATTTGACTGATTGTTAAAAAAGTGTTAACATGACACAATGAAGTATGACATGAGGGGCCTAAAATGAAAAAAAACTTTAGGGGGCCACACCGATTGGTTACGCCTTAAAAAAAATATCTTTGTAATTCTTAACAATGTGTTATCAGTATGTAATTCTTCTTTCTAATAGTCAGTATTTGGGATATAATGTACTTTAATTATAATATTTGTTAGATTTCAAGAAATGATAATTATTTAGTATTGTTAGTACTATTGAAAAAATAATATACAAATATTTTACATATAGTTTAAATTTCTTTTTTTCTTTTGGTATAATTATTTTTTAATTGGTACATGATATTTTATTTATTCATATAATCTATTTTTTACTCAATTGGTTGCATATGATGAAGAATTTGACATATGGAGCAAAATATGGTGACGGATCTACTTGCAAAGGAAGATGGTAGAAAGAAAAAAATGAAGTATAATTAAAAATTATTTTTGCTAGATGTTTTTTTTACTCTGACTTGTATTAGTAACATAAACTACTTTTCCTAGAATTTTTTTAATTTTGATTTGTATAAATAATTTAGCTACATGTAATGTTAGTCATTTGGCCTTTTATTAGTCTACTTTTTTTTTGTTAGGAAGCACAATCAATATAATTATCCCATTTCAATAAAAAATAAATATGATTATTAGAAGTTTCATTTTTATTATACTTGCAAAAAAGTAATTGAAAATAAAATATTAATTTCATGATGCTATTTTTTTTTGCGTGTGTAACAATCTATTTTTGCCATCATTCTTTTT
The DNA here is from genome assembly GCA_029007595.1 of Solanum commersonii. Lineage (NCBI taxonomy): Eukaryota > Viridiplantae > Streptophyta > Magnoliopsida > Solanales > Solanaceae > Solanum > Solanum commersonii. Next base: position 1,202,242 of record JAJTWQ010000041.1, read on the forward strand.
TTTGTTTGAAATGAATTTATAATTTTTATGTGGTCACCGATTATTATATTTCTTTTGTTCATTTTTTGTATGTTCGCCCCTTATTTTCATTTATTTATTTTACAAATAAAATCAATGTATAATTATTAATACATTTAATGTAATAAAATTGTACATTTGAATTATTTATACCTCATGTCTCCTTAGCGTTTAAAAAATTATAATAAACAAATATAATAATAAATACATACTAAAAAAATTAAAAGTTTTTTTACGATATCGAAATTTGTATAGAAAATTAGTGCTCCTACAAAAGATAGAGGAAATTCAAACATATAAAATATTTTCAACGTAATACAATATATTGTTATTTCAACATATTACATCTTATTCAATTTACTTTGCCTGAATATTTTGTTCTACTATATACATATGAATAGTTTGCACTTAAAAAGATGGAAAAAATATTCTATTTTATGTGTTTTTTAAAAAATAAAAAAATGTATCATCTCACAGATGAAAAACAAATATTACTATTATCTTCTATATCTGATACTAACCTAAATATAAATATTATATATTATTATCTTATAAATATTTCACATAACCGCGCGAAGCACGGATGATTTCACTAGTTCATGATAAATGATTAATTAGCCTATACTCATATTTAAATTTTGAGACTCCTTAATGAGATTTGAGCTAGATGTCCATTGAAATTCATTATTGAAGTGTTTTGAAGTTCAAATTTTAAAAGTTTACTTGCCGCAAATGTGAATCGTTTCGAGTGAATAATATATCAAAATATTGTGTGGAGCTCAAATAAAAAAAAAGGATTGTTCATAGGAGATTTGAGCTGATCGAAATTAAAAAGAAGTTTCAGCTCGAATGAATCACTGCAACTGCAATGTATAAATAGTGTGTATTGATGTATATACATCTCTGATGCAAAGTTATACATTATTTATACACGATTATACAATATTGATACATTAAGATCATTTTAGTTGAAATATTTTTTTGTCGCATAGTACAGTTACGTAAAAAGCCTAAATATAAAATAAAAAAATAAATACACCAAAAAGTCAAAAAAATCTAATATGTATTTTAAATAAATGAAAAATAACTTTCACTTATAGTTGTTAATCTTAACTCATAACATCAAGAGGTTTCAATTATTTGCACACAAAGAATAAACTATCCTGATATCTTTCATAGGATTGAGTAATTAATGGTTTAAACTTAATCAGTTTTCCTTCTTGTGCTTCCTAGCCCAGAACTGTTTATTTATCCCCCTCAAAATTATTTGTAGATTTTACAAATTTGTTTTTTTAGGTGTGTTAGAAAATAATATATTTTTTATGAAAAATGTTTTCTAAAAAAATAAGTGGGATTTTTACTTATTTTCTCTTGTGTTGTGTATGTAAGCAAAATATATTATTCTAAAAATATTTATATGTAATCTAGATAAATACTAAAAGAGGTTGGGTTAGGGATGGTGATGGTGGAGATGGGGCTACAGGGATGGGATGAAGATGAGGTGTGTTAGCGGGTGAGGAGGACACAATTAATGTAGAATAATGTCATTTATGAAACTGTTTTTTTCATACTTTCACTAAGAAAGTTATTTTTCTCAATTTTAAGGAATTTTTTTCCCTAGAGAAAGTATTTTTCAAAGAAAAAAATGATTAACTAAACATGATAAAATTAAAAAATATCTTTCAGAAAAGATTTTCCTCCATATCTAGCATACTCTAGTTTAATGTCCTTTTTACAAGAGTCATTTGCTCCGGCAGATCAGGCCATAGGTTCAGACAACGATTCTAGAGTCCGAAGTGAGTAGCAGCGAGGATGTAAACCATTATTGATGTAGTAGCTCAGATCGTACATGGGTGAATAGATTCCTTTGAGCATAGGATGTTGGCGCCCCCGCAGACCACACAAATTCCCGACGTTCAAGGTTTGCAGACTGAGTTAGCACAACTCCATTTAAAGGCCACTGCCTTGACCGGCACCACTCAGTCCCTCATTCATTTTGCCGACTAACCCACCATCCAGTCTTGTTGATCTATTTGGGGATGAGGACCATCCACGGGTGCATGAAAAACGTCCACATAATGAGGATGCCACTTTGGAGGAGTCAGAGGTTCGGGCTTCAAAAAGAGAACACCTTGAGCTTGAGAAGGCCACCCAGGCTTCACACGATATGAGCATAGTCGGATAGAGAGAGAGAGAGAGAGAAAGAGAGACATCAAGGTATTGGAGCCTCGAGTTCGAGGGGAGCTACTGATGGCATTCCACTAATTGATGGCTCATGCGCTTAATCGCCTCAGGTTTGTCTTCACCCTCACTTTTTTCTTTTTAGTACATTGGTGACAATGCATAGCTTTTCAATAGGGTTGGAATAATATTATGATTTGCTTGCGAGTGTCTATGCGAAGTCTGAGTATCCCAGACACTCAGTTGTGTCTTCGGGGTTTTCTAGTCTATGTTCTTTCTCCAAGGACCTTTTAATTTATGTTGAACTGGCATGTTTAGGATGTCTTGTAAAATGGGAAAGAATAAGAGGAAAATAGGGCATGCTGACTACTTTTTTTACTGAAAAATAATATTCCTCCAAAATTTTGTGTTATATTTGTTTCGTTGATAGGTTGACTATGTCAGATCTTTATATGACATGACATAAACTGATAGGATAAACATGAATTAAGCTAAAGCATGGGCCGGATATATTGATACTTGATAGTGAAATTTTGTGTCATGTTTGTGTCAATCTAGAACTTGCCCAGTAGTCTTGCTATGATAACTGAACTGGTGATTAGGAAATGATCATAGGCCATTATTGAAAATAGTCCACTAAGCCTGAAAACAACCAACCAAATGAAATTGTATCCCTCAACCCAAATCTTTGAGCCTTAAACAAACCCTTTTATTGAATTACCCAATTCACCTTCCCTATCGTTCAATGTTGACCTGTTTTTTGGCCCTGGTCCCTCCTTAGATATTATGCATCTCAACTCAGGCAAAATTCCTAAGTTTATGGTGGTTACTATAGAGGAAAATGAGAAAAATAAAGGGTATGAAAAGAATAGTGTGATGAGAGAAAGGAAAAAAAATTGGGTGTGACCTCGAAAAAAGAAAAGGAAAGAGAAAGAAAAAGAAGTTGATACAAATGAGAAAAAGATTAGAAAGAAAAAAAAGAGTGAAAACCACATTCAAGCGTCGATGAAAAGGAGAATAAGGGTGGAATGAGTATTGGTTGTGAAAGGTAGAGTTAATCTAATTTAGTGTCAAATAGGACAAAAATTCACAATAATCCAAGCATACCACACCCGTCCCTGAGCTATGTTACAAGCCAAAAAGTCCTATAGTGATCTTAACTCAACTGTTTGAAAGTCTAAGTATTAAAAATAAGGGCAAGCATATGGTATTGTGTATGTATGATCTGAATTTATTTATGAGAGTGAGTGCATATTGAGTCCATGTTCTTAAAAAATATCTTGATATGTGTGCAAAAATGGAACTTATTTGCGATAAGGGTATACGTGGCACTATCGAAAAGCCATTATTTTGGTGAATGTTGTCTATGTTTGTATACTTGTCCATTGATATAGTGATGTCATGAATGGGTCTGCATGTGTTAGCTTATTAAGAATAGAATGATGCAATAATTGTTGAATGGAAGATGGAGGAAGTTGTGATTATGAAAGGTTATGTGATTGTCGTAGTTTCTTGATCTTCTTTTCCTTGACTCATCTAGGTGATGTACTCAACAGATGTGAAGAATGCAATTTTGTACTAAACCGGAGAAATGTCACTTCATGATTAAAAAAGGCATAATTCTTGGTCATCGGATCTCCAACAAAGGCACTAAATTCGATCGAGTGAAAATTGAGGTGATTGAAAAATTGCCTCTATCTATCTCCGTAAAGTGTATTAGAAGCTCTCTAGGACACACTAATTTTTATCATAGATTAAAGATTTTTCTAAGATAGCTCACCCTTTATGCAAGTTACGAGAGAAGGAGATGAAGTTTATTTTTGATGAAACATGTTGGAAGGCGTTTGAAGGATTGAAAGAAAAGCAAATTTCTGCACCCATCATCATTTCACTGGATTGGGACAACACTTTGAAGTTATGTGTGATGCGAGTGGGGTGGTTTTAGGTGTAGTTTTAGGAAAAATGTGTGAGAAGATTTTTCATCCTATATATTATGCCATCAAAGCCTTAAACGTTGTTCAAAGAAATTACACAGTGATCGAACAAGAATTTTTTGTCGTAGTCTTCGTGTTCGAGAAGTTCATATCCTACTTGCTTAGCACCAAAGTCATTGTGCACATTAATCATGCAACATTGAGGTACCTTATGGAAAAGAAAGATGTTAAGCCAAGATTGATTTGTTGGCTGTTGTTGTTGCAAGAATTTGATTTTAAAGTGTAAAACTAAAAAAACACCAAAAATTAAGTTGTTGATCACTTGTCAAGACTAGAAGAAGAAGAAGGTATGTTGAAGTTGGCAGATGGGGTTGAAATAGATGATACTTTCTGTAACACCCCGAAAATTTTTGAGCTAAAACTCGAACAATCCTTCATTGTGAGTACAGTTTTACCAAGGAATTTAAATTTTTCTTAATTGTTAAGGTCACTAGATGTAGCACCTTCAGTTCCAAAAAAGAACTAAAGAGAATTCATTCAAGTCATTCGTAAGTTCTTTTAAGTTTTGGGTCAACTTCAAACGACCATAACATTCAGTACAAGATGAGTTAGGTGGCCCATAAGATATCAAATGAATGGTCTTTGGATCCTCTTTCCAATGTCACCGAGTTTACTAGGTTTCAAGTTCGGATGAGTGAGATTTGCCTGTTTGAAGTCAATCTGTCCAATGAAGGAAAGTTACCAAAAAATATGAGGGGTATTTTGGTCTTTACCTTACCCCTTCAGCTTAAAATGTTTTTAGTAAGGTTTTAGGGGTCTACACTGATTTGGGTCATTTTCATGATCCTAAATTACACTTAGGGTTTTAGAAGAGAGTTCAAGAAGAGAAAAGAGGAGAAACAAGGAAAGTTTCAAGGCGCTCGTCGAGATTCTTGAGTTTTGTTACGGAATTTCGCCAAGGGTTTGATTCCTCAGAGGTATGTAAGTTCTCATAGTGTTGGGTTCTTTCACCCACATGTCAATCATGTGATTTTTATCCATAATTTCGTTCTTGAGGTTGAATGCTTTGAGTTCTTGAGGTTTTATGTTTCGTTCTTTGATAATGAAGTTTTTGTTGAGGTCTTGAGGTGAGAGTTGCAAATGAGTTGAGTAAATTGATAGCTTCTTGTGTGGGTTTCGCTGAGATTGTTCTAGGTTGTAAAAATTCGAGAGTTTTGACCTTAGAATTGCAGTGGGTATGAGTTGAATCGAGTTTGGGAGAGGAAGAAAAGATCGGGCAAAACAAGCGCCCAGGTCCGCGTCACGGACATGCTCCCAATTCCAATCCCAAGAAAAGTACCCCTCTCTCCGCATCGCGGAGAGGACGCGGACTCTACTATCCTAAAATTTATTTTGCAACCAAAAAAATTAATGTTTCTCCACATCGCGCCTTTGCTCCCCGTCAGTATTTTGGACCATTTCTTATTATCAACTACCTAACCCCCCCCCCCACTTAATCATTATGAGATCCTTCAAATCATGAATCATAACTCTCATAATTCAAATTCAAGAAAGAGTTTAGAGTAGAGTTCAAGAAAGTCTTTGAGTTAAATTGTGAATCCTTTGAGATCAACTCTCGATTTGAGTTATGTTTTGAGGAAGTAAGTATGAGAATGAGAAGAGTCGTACACATGAGTTCTATGTTGTCGTTTAGACCCTTGAGTCGAGTCGTTCATGTCTATTATTCCGCATGAACTCTATGATTCTTGAGAGGATGAGTACCTTCGAGTTTTAAGTTCTTGAGTATTGAGTTCCTAACCCTTTTTGAAACTATATTTCATGATTATGGGTTACCATATGTTGTACATAGAGGTCCTTGAGTTGAGTTGGTCATGCCCATAATTTCGCATGAACCCTATAAGTCGAGCAGTCTTGAGATGAGTAGTATCATTGAGTCCTTGAGTTCCAATTATTGAGTTCTATTTATGGTTATTGAAAACCTTGAAGTGAGTCATTCACGTCCATAATTCGGCATGAACTCTATTTTGAGAAGTCTTTTATAATTATTTATAATTTGTTTTAAGACTTGAGTACTTGAGTTTGAGGTTGAGGAGAGTTGAGTTTCATTTTTCAAAATGAATATATGGGAACTAGGTATTCCCAAGAGTAAATGTTTTCACATTTAAAAAGAGAGGAAACATCCATTTCCAAATGAGTTCATGAGGAGTTTTGAGTATAATGTATTTTAAGAGAAACCTTTTGAGTAATTATCTCAAAGTTTGAGAATGAGGAAATATTTTTTTAAAACATATGAGCATGAGCTATATTATTGGGAGTAGTATTGATCATCGATATGGGGGAGAGTTCAGGAAACTCACATCCCCCATAAACCATGTATGCCAACATGGGTAGAAAGGGTCATTCTTTTTAGATGATTCCTTATTTCTTTTAAAGCATAGCTTAGTTGATCCACTTAGTTGAGGAGTTCTATACCTAGGCCGAGGTATAGGACAGTTGTGGCAACGTGGGCGAGATGATGTATCATCACATAGCTCATAGTGATGGTTGTCGTTAAGAGAATCTCCTAAATAAAAGTTATTATTATACTTTTACATACAATTGAGTTCTTATTGTATCTTTACATACAATTGAGTTATTATCTACTATTTTTAAAAGCTATCCATATATTGCATCTTTTATTATTGCTTTATTCGGAAGTTGAGTATCTTCGAGTTAAGTATCATTGAGTTGAGTATCTTGAGTTGAGTATCTTTGAGTTGAGTATCTTTGAGTTGACTGACTTGAGTTGAGTATCTTACCTCTGAGCTGAGTACCTTATCGTTGAGTTGATCCCTATGTTTCATTGAGTTGAGTTGAACTATGTTTCCTTGAGTTAAGTATCCTATTTTTTAGGGGAGATTGAGTTGAGTTGAGTGAGTTTGAGAAGAGATAAGTATGTTTCTTTTCTATTAGTTCAAGTTTATGTTTATGCTTTAGAATTCCCTTACATGCTCGTACATTCCATGTACTGACACCATTTGGCCTGCATCTTTTATGATGCAGATACATGTATTCAGGGTCATCAATAAAAACTTCATTGATACCACTTGCAGTCCCAGTTAGCTATGGTGAGCCTCTTTGCTTACGGAGGGTTCCACTTTTATTTCCAGTTTGTTAGGATGTCGTGGGTCTTGTCCCGAATCCTTCTGTAATAATACAGGCTTTGTAGATAGTTTATAGGTCGAGAAGTCCATCATTATATCCTTTGTGTTGTAATGTTTTTGAGTTTATGAGACATTTAACTAATACTTGTTGAATTATTTTCAGACGATTATTGGAGTTGAGTTTAAATTAAGTTTTTAAAGTTATTTTTGCATCATGAGTTTTCATTTTGCTTAAGTAAGTCTTTCACTAAGTAAAGAGCCAGTCCAAGGGTTTGCTTGGGAACCAACAATGATTTTTGAGTGCCAGTTACGTCCAGGGTGTAGGCTCGGGGAGTGACACTTTCCTAGATGAGCAAGTTTTGGTGGCTTCACATGATCTAATTCCATAATTTGTAGATTTTGCTAATTACTTAGTGAGTGACGTGACACATTCATATTTGTCTTTTCACCAACGTAGAAAGTTCATATCTGATGTGGAGAAGTTCTTCTGGAAAGAGTCATACTTGTTTCATGTTTGTCCTAATGGGATTATTCGTCGCGCATACTTGAGGTAGAGAAGATGAGTATACTAGAGGCATGTCATTTGTCTCTTCTTGGAGGTCATCATATATATAGTGGTATTCAGACAACCTATAAAATTCTGCAATACGAGTGCATTGGCCTACTATTCACCAAGATTCTCATGATTTCGTCAAATCGTGTGATCCGTGTCAAAGAGAAGGAGATATTTAAACGAAACATGAACTCCCACTCATGACTTCTATTATAGTGATTGAATTATTTGATGTTTGGGGACTTAAATCTATGGCCCAATTGTCAGTTCGAATTAGATGAAGTACATACTTGCAGTGGTTGACTATGTATCTAAGTGGGTGAAAGTTGTAGTGCTTTCTAATAATGAAGGTAAAAGTGTCACCACATTCCTTAAACGAAATATCTTCACCAAATTTGATACACTGCGAGCAGTAATCAGTGATGGAGGTTCCCACTTTTGTAATAAGTTGTTCAAGGTGTTGCTTGAGAAATATGGTGTTTGACACAGTGTAGCAACTCCTTACTATTCGCAGTCTAGTGGGCAAGTTGAAGTTTCAAATTGAGAAATTAAGTCAATCATGGCAAAGACTGTGAATGCAAACAAACCTGATTGGTCGAGAAAGCTTGATGACACTTTATGGCATATCGAACTGCATTCAAAACTCTTATAGGTATATCTCCTTACCAACTTGGGAAGACTTTCCATCTGCCTATAGACTTAGAGGACAAAGCCATGTGGGCACTCAAAAAGCTCAATTTGAACTGGGTGCTGCATCTTAACAGAGGTTGAATCAGATCAATGAGCATGATGAGTTTCTCTTCAACACATACGAAAGTTCAGCCTTGTACAAAGAGAGAATGAAGTATCACGATCAAAAGATTGAAAAGTGATAATCTGCGCTCGGATATTTGGTCTTTCTCTTCAACTCAAGGTTGCACTTATTTCCTGGCAAGCTCAAGTCTAAATGGTTGAGACCGTTCTGAGTTGATCAAGTATTTTCATATGGAGCGGTTGAATTAGAAAACGATGATGGAACGCAAGGTAAAATTTTAAATTAAATGTAATCTACACAAAATCAAGTGACACGACCATTACAAATAGAATATTAACACATCATGATCGAAATAGCAATTTAGAAATAACTAGGAGAGTGATTAGCTCGTCGGACCCTTTTTAAACATATGTTGCATTACATTTTCTTCTCTAAATTACAACCATAAATTAATGATATGACAAGCAATTTCCCAGCAGCTATTAACAATTGAAGGCCTATGAAATAGTCCACCACAATCAAATAGATATGCTTGCACAACAATAAAAAATCGGTGTATCGCCACACCCCTCCTTTTCAACCCCAAAATAGCCACAACCAAACTCCAACCATGAGTCTTCAAACCTTTAAAGAAAGAAATATATATAATACAACCCTATAATTGTCAACATAACCATAATAACTCAAACTTACGATTTTCGATCATCATTCTGTGAGTTCGTCCAATGATTATGTTTGGAATCATGTTTTTCTCCTCATAAGCAATAAGGGTTTAAGAGGGCAGAACCTTGATGAAGTTATAGTATTTTAACTTGTCTCCTCAAATATAAGACTTTGAATCAAGAAGAAACCATTTGAAAATCTCAATACAATGATAGAAGTAATGTTATACGCTAAATAATTCAATACCCATCTATACTTCTTCTTCTCGTTTGATGCCCTCGGAGACGTGAGGGTAACGTGGGACGTAATTTTGAAAGGGTATAAGAGTGGTTTCAATGTGATGAATCGTAAAGGGAAAGGTAGGTTTGGTTGCGGATTTACGGTTAGGATTGAAGGTTGAAGATGGAAGAGCAATGGTGGATAAGATGAGTGCTGAAATTTTGAGTATAGTAAGTTAGAGATATTTATTTGTTGAAGATGCTCTTAGATATTTGCAACATTTTCTTTTACCTTTTTTGATAGTGTAATTATTTTGGATTAGTGGTGTAATTAATTAGGAACTTTTTTGTGTTTTATTTTGTAATTTTTTTCAATGGAATTTGTCTTCTTTGCTAACTTTTACTCGTCCGATATTTCAAAAATATTTTTTTATTTTTTACTAGTTATTTTTAACATATTAGGAAATTTTTTTATTAATTATTTATTTTTTTGAATCATTTTTTAATATTTAATATTAAATAATTTTACTGTGGTAAAATAATCACATTAATTATTGTTGATTAGCATGAATTAAAATTATTAGTTACTATTTATTGGTATATTAACAATGATTATTGCCACTAAAATGAGGACTTTAAAAGTAGATGAGCCCTCACATCTCACGTAATGAGAATGTTAATAGGAAGCAAGAGTCAATCGCGCGTGCACTATATATCATACTATATAACTATATAATACATTATATATTAGACTATAAATTAATGATGAATATATTATATAGCTAAATAGTTGTGCTCACGATGAATGAATTATGTAGCTAAACAAATGTCGTGCTCACAGTTAAATTGACGACAAATGAGTTATGTAGTTAATTAAACAGTTGTACAATTCACAATGAATGAATTATGTAGCTAAATAGTTAAGTTCACAAGTATTTATGTAGTTATGCACTTATGCCCACAATTAGATGGTGAATGAATTATATATCCAAATTAATAGTTGTGTTCACAATTAGATTAATAATGAATTATGTAGTTGAATAGTTATATTCACAATTAGATTAACGACAAACACATAAATTATGTTGTTCTCATAATTAGATTAACGACGAATGAATAAATTATGTAGTTAAACCGTTATGCTCATTATGAGAAAACACAAATTAACAATAGATGAATTAATTAGCTAAACAATGAAATTCCTTGCGAATTTTATCTAGGGGATAAATTGTACTATTATCTTAAAGTTTTGTTAGCTATGATTAATTTAGTCAGAGGTAATTTAAATTTATTATGAGCACACTTGGGCTCGATATATAGAGATGTACACAATGAACAAAAAGGAATATTTTTGTACGATCATTGCTATAGTTTACCATTATTTAAATCAAATGTGTTGAATATTCATCTTTTAATGATTTTTTATTTAGATTTGATTCACGAAATATGATTTAAGTCATGATGAAAATTTATTTGTCTAGATAAAAAGGAGATTATTATTAGAATATGGCAGAAGATCATTTTCTTTTTATTGTTGTGGATCAATATAAAAAAAAATCAATACAATATGATATTGGAGTTCGAATTTTTATCTTTGGTTTTTTTTTTTTTTTTTTTTTAAAAAGGAGTTCAATTTTTTAGCAAATGAAGCTTCATCATGATATGTTAGGATTAAAAAATTTGCTAGAATTTTACGTGAACTATTTATGGAATTCAAATCTTTATCGATTCAATCTCTGGGAATGATTTGTAGAGCTCAAACTTTTACAATTGAAATGTGAAGATTTTGCTAGAGTTTGAAATTCAACAATCAATTTAATTTATGAAAAAAATTTATCTGCTCCAACTCCAAGAAGCAAATTGATAAATGTTAACCCCAGTTAAAATTTTATGTAGTATCTCAATAGAGGCAAAAAGACTAAGTGATTTTTTTTTCGTCTGTTTTAGTCTTGATGGACAGAGTTACCTGTTGGTTGTTGCTGATTGGGGTTGACATGCATTCCATAAAATTAATTGAGGTGCGTGAAAGCTTTCTCAGACACCCCAATCATATATATATATATATATATATTCTTCTGGGTTTTAACTAGGGATATCTTTCAAAATTTTATTTTCATATTAAAAAGTGAAAATATATTGAATTAATTTTAAAACTATTTAAACTTAATTAACCATCCAAAAAATAACTATTTGTCAATTTATTGCACAAAATATACTGGGGTTGTTTGGTGGAGGTACAAGGCATAATAGTCTTGAAATAAAATACAAGATTATTTTATCTTGCATTTGGTTGAAGGTATTAGTTAATTACATGATTATTTATCTCACCACTTATACCATAGTGATAAGATAAATTATTCTATATACATGAAAGAATAATTAATCCCTAAATAACTCATTCCCAACCAAACGACCCTTAATAGTATAAAGTGAAAATACTACAATAAATATCTTTTAGAGCAAAAACATTCTTGCTTTAATAGATAATGGGCTATATATTATTGATCTGGATTTCATAGGCCCAAATTAGTTGGATGAACAAAACAAAAGAGGCCCCAAACAAAATAGACTACAAATAAGGCTCATATTTTAAAGAGGAAATTTCGCAAATAGCCATTAAAATAAACTTAATTAGGCTTCATATCTATAGTTTGTTAATTACGATTCGTTGCTACATGTTAGAGGGAGGAGAGAGACAAGCGAGATTGGGAGAGGGGGGAGAGAGGCGAGTGAGAGAGTGAAGAGAAGCGAATTGTATTTGTATAACTGTCAGATAATTGTATGTATGTAGCTGATATATAGTGTATCAATGATTGTATTTGTATATTTGGGGAACAAAATTGAGAGAGGGAGGAGAGAGGCGAGCGAGAGAGGACAGATAGTGGAGAGAGGCGAATTGTATTCATATATCTGTCAGATAATTGTATATATATAATTGTTATACATATGTATTAATGATTGTATTTGTATATCTGGCGAACGAGATTTGGGAAAGGAAGGAGAGAGGTGAGCAAGAGAGGACAGAGAGTGGAGAGATGCGAATTGTATTTGTATACCTGTCAAATAATTGTATATATATATATATATATATATATATATATATATATATATATCTAAAATGTCATGACCTTTTCGAGAAGTCACAACCCTTTCGAAAAGTCACAATTTATTGAAAAAGTCACAACTCATCAAAAAATAACAACTTGGTAGTATGAACAAATGTTTTTTGTGCCTTATCTGAAAAGTCATGACCTTTCCGAGAAGTCACAACTTATTGAAAAAGTCACAACTCTTGGAAAAGTCACAACTAATCAAAAATTCACAACCCTTTAAAAAAAGTCACAACTTATCGCAAAAGTCACAACTCATCAAAAAAGTCACAATCTAAGTTACATATATTATAATAATTTAACATTCAAGTTAGAAGTTCGTGCTTTTAAGATAATGAATAAATAAATGTAGAATTATATGTATATATATATATATATATATAGTACGTATATGTATCAAAGAATAAATGATATACAATCATATTAATTTGTTCTTATATATATGTATAAGAGATGAAAGAGTTGAGAGAGAGGGGAAGAGAGGAGAGATGCACATGTAATATTATAGTTAAAATTAAGGTACAGGGGTAATTAATGAAAATTATAACTATGTTAGTTAATGAACTAGTAATTTTCTCATTTCTACTAATTAATCACACTTTGCTCTTCTCCATTTTCTTTCGGCGAAACCCTGAGGTAAGTTTTCCTCTGATTACCCTTTTTATCACAGTGAGCATTTAATGGTAAAAAAAAATAAATGAGAAATTGCAAATTGGGTTTCGTAGTTTTGTGTGTACTTCTTGATACAGGTAGGAAAAATCAGTTCTTGATTATTCAAATAGTTGAATTTCAATGGTACCCAGAAGTGTATTTGTTTTTTAGCTAATACAATGAACTTTTAATGGTAGGAAAATGGAAATGTGAATTTGGGTTTTATAGTTTTGTGTTTATTTCTTGATATACGTAGGAAAAATTAGTTCTTGATTAATCAAATAGTTGGGCTTCACTGGTACCCAGAACCAGAAGTGTATGTGTCTAGCTGAGTTTGTGTAGGTAACCTGTTTGATGAAAGGTCTGTGTAAGATTCTCTTCTATATTGAGTGGCAAAATTCACAAATCACAGTCGTTGGTGGGTCGAACGGAAAATTCCGAGCTCCCTTTTTTGTTTAAAAAATTAAGATGGTTCAAGGACCAGCTTGCGCTAGCTTATGTCGACTAATCGATTGGCACATATATCACATAGTTCTTGGGTAATTCTGACCATAATGGCTTAGGCAGACGGCAGATGGGATGAATTAACCTAGTGCACCTCTTCGACTGATAGGTCTCTCCCTTGTTGGCCTTCTATAGTGTTCACTCTCTTTCTTGCCCAATTCATGCAGTCATTGGGTTACTACTGGTTTCATGACTTATTTTGCACATTCGTCTATTCTTGTTAATGTGGGATCAGTTGTTCTTCCCAAATGTCAACCCACTTTTTCTTTTCTTTTTTAATGAAAACTCTCCTTTGATCATTGATGTGCAAAAAGATACAATTTTGAGTTTGGCATTCCAAATTTTGTACATGATCATTGAGAAGAGACTAGAACTCTAGAGACTAACGAACTAGGGAAATTATAGACACAATTCATGGCGGATCATACACAAAATGAGATGGTTTAATTTTAATCTGTCTAAAAGAGGGGAGACTCCATTTGTCCACATTGATTAGCCCTCTAATGTTGCTGGGGAGATTAGAGAAGAGGGTGAAGACCTTGATTTCCTGAAGTCTGTGACTTAGCGAGGCTAATGCATCAGCTGGCTTTTAGCCTCTCCAAAACAATGGACAATGTTAAATTTATGGTCTTCAATCATCTTCTGAATCTGCTACACCTGGTTGCTGATTTTTCAAGGGGGGTTTCCACTCTCTTTTTACACTTTTGGTTAAAAGTAAGGAGTTTGTGGTTATGTTGTGTATGCAACCTGTTTGATGAAATCCCTATGGAAAATGGGTGGGTTTTTTTTCATTGTTGAAGTCTTACAATCAGTCAATACAGTAACTTGGGGTGAGTCATCATGTTCATTACACTTCCAATTTTTGTATATATAAGTGACAATGGGTAGACAACTTTTAAGCTAGTTTGGGTCCGATTGTGCTTTGTGAAGCTCACAAAGACCATGTTCACCATTAGCACTTGTTTAAAATATGTTTGGGAAACTCACCCAAGGTTGTGGCCTAGTGGTCAATGAAGTGGGTTGAACACCATGAGGTCAGCCAAGGGAAAAACACTAGGTGATTTCTTCACATCGGCTCTAGTTTTGGTGGACAAAGTTACCTGGTACCTGTGACTGGTGGGAGGTGGCAGGTATCTCGTGAAATTAGTTGAGGTGCGCACAAGTTGATCTGGAAACTACGGTTATCAAAATAAAAGAATATGGTTGGGAAACTATTGGTGAACTGCACCCGAGGGCGTGGTCTAGCGAATCTCAATAGGAGCAAAAAATGCTAGGTGATTTCTACATGTACTTGTATATGTACGGATGGAAGGTAGCTCGTATCTAGTGGATTAGTCAAAGTGGGTGAAACTTGCTTGGACAATACAATTAAATATAAAATAAAGCAAAACAAATAAAAAACTACTTGTGAATCATATTTTTCTCCCAATTGTGCACTTAGAGAGTTTTATTGTACTTCTCCTTCTTTCTTAATGTTTTCATAGGGAACATTGACTTGCATTGACAGATTAAAATAATTACTGTGCTTCTCTGCTTTGTAGACATACTGAGATTGTCTAGCTGCACTTTTGGTGTTGAGGGGGATTTATTTTAGCTGACGAAATGGTGGGCTGGCAACGGCATCTTCAATGCATACTTCGTCAGGCTGGGAAGAGATATCAACAAAATCGAACTGTTCCATTTAATTCATCGTTTCACTCGAAGGAACTCCAGTACTTGGTAAATCTTAGTTTTGCTATGTGGATCATGATAAAACTGATGTTAGAAATGTCTCACGTTGAATGTAAATAGTCAATGCAACGAGTCGATAAGCAAGTCAAATTATGGGATCCGAAGATCTGCCTTTGGTAGCCTTCCTTTTTCAATTCTGATGTCTCTACATCAACTTATCTGATAGCTGAAAATTATGCATTTTCTAGGTGAGGTGCCTTATTTACCAAGCCTGCGGAATACACTTTCACCTAGCATCTCAAGGCCATTGTACCATTATCTACAACATTTGGTAATGCTTAAAATGTCCTGTACTTTATCTATTGTTCCCATATATGGTGTGCTGAGTTGACATTCTGTGATTGTGTTTTTCTTGTTTCAGTGCGATAAACTTTTTATGAGGTAGAGCTTCATGGTGACAAAAATTTCATTTGTAGGACATCTAATCTATGTTCATAGTTGTTAGGGTGTTAGCCTAAAGCATGTGTCGTGCAAGAAACTAACTCCTGTATTGAAACATTTAATACGATCTAAATATGAGTACCTTGATGTACACATAGCTATTACTTATCAAGAAAGCAATACACACATACACTAATAGTTTAAGATATCTATAAGGACTTATTATCACTATATTATTTTTCTAAATGCTTTTCTTATTTTTACATCATGGTTCCAGTTTAGATATGCTAATGCTTGTGCCTATAATCTTCTAATCAATTGCTTATCATGACTTACACTTGCAAGCTACAAAAGTTACTTCTGCTTCTTTTTTCCTTATTTATTTTATAACTGTGGGGATTTTGTTCTTTAGTTATCAAATAGCTCACCTGCAAAACTAGAATTTAATTGATTCAAACAGTTCCATTGTTTCTGAATATTATTTTTCTTTTGATAGAGGTTGTCTAGTTCAAGGACATTACTTGCAGATGATGCAACACCAGTTTCTTCTCCATTAACACCACTGTTAACATCAAGCACTTCCAGTACAGAAGCAGAGAAAGCAATTTCTAAACCTTCAAAAGTTCAATTAGTTTTGAAGGGTATAAAACAGGTATGAGATGGCACAGCCTTCTGGTTTTATGAGAGAATTATATCTTCTCTTGTTTCTTTCTAGGTGGAGTTTCTAGTTCTTTCTTCTTCGCCTTATTGATTGCTAAGGAAAGTCGCCCTGAACTCCTAAATGTCTTCTACCAGATTCACTCCTTACAGAGCAGTCATCCATATATCTTTTCTACCAGATTGTCTGCCGGACAAGGGACTTGGCTTTATTTACAGGAAATAGTTCTTCACCATTAAGATTGGGCGAGTTTCTTTTCTTTTTTGATAACTTTGGTGCTTGGGACAAATAACATGCTCCTCAACTAATCCACCCTTTACCTGTTACCTCCCACCAACATAATTATCGGGTAACTTTGCTCACCAAGGTTTAGACAGATCTGAAGAATTCACCTGTGTGCAGTTTGCACTTTACTGGGATTTTCTTGGTCCTCAGGGTTATCACTCCCATTCTTTGACCACTAGGCCATCCCTCAGGGGCTGAAACATTTATTTTTTATAAACTCTCTCTTTACCATCTTCTCTCAATTTTTATTAACAATTTTTATTCCCATTCTATTGTAATCCTTTGCATCAGCAAATCTCTCTCCTGTAAAAAAGGACTAATTTCAACTTCTATATCAATCAACTGCATTTCAATCTCAAAATAGCTGTGGTTGCCTAAAATGACAAACAAAAACTTTACATATTTTCATCTCATTTCTACCCTTTTGGAGTACTTCATCCTTATCATGTTTGGTGCAGCTGAGGCATTTCTTGGAAAGGGACTTTTCAAGAAAAGGCCGTCCTACCATCCTAAAGGAAAGTGTGGACTGATGGTGAGGCCAGAATGTAGATTGACAGTGGTACTTAGGGAGATAACACCGGCGGAGGAGGCCGAGATAGCTAAGTTGAGAGTAAGCAACTTCAAAAAGCTAACCAAACGCGAAAAACGTCTTGTCCCTCATAAGCTCATTGAGACTACTCCAATATGGAACCGCAAGGGCAAAGTTAGAAGTAGTGGCACAGGTGCTGTTGCTGAATGAGCCGTGATAACATTGTAGTTTAATTTTTTGTTAGAAACGTATGCAATCACATAAAGATCAGTGGTTGATGAAAATCCATTGCATCTTGTCACATTTCTCTTTCGTAAGAGCTGTAACTTGAGTTAATCCCTGGCTTCTGTTTTCTTTTTGTAAGGCAACAGGCTCTCCTTTATATATAGCATTGTTGAAGTGTCTCAATTTTTCTCTCGGTTTATTGTTGCCCGGAATTCATTGGCCCGACTAATTTTTTATTCATGTCGGAATGGTAAAGTTGACTCTGTGTGATCTATTGGTCACGAGTTAGAGTTGTGAAACTAGTCCACTAGTCCCTAATTTTTGCATTAGGATATATAGATTGTCTACATCACACCACACCCCTTGAGATGTGGCCCTTTCCCTAACCCTGCGTAAATGCGGGATGCTTTGTGCATCGAGCTATCTCAGGCAAATGTGGGATGCTTTGTGCACCGAGCTGTCTCAGGCATTGAGCCAATTTTTTCAAGGAAATATAAAAATAGCAGGAACAACCAACTGAGCTAAATAACCAACTCTTATGTTACTTACTAGTTATCAAAAGCCAAAATGCCAAAAAGGATGACGGAGGCAGACGATTTAAATAACGGAAAATCAAATATTTTAAATTGTATCATAAAAGACTGGAAAGGTAGGTTTTTCACTTTCTAATAGTAATAAAAAACATGTGACCACATTGAAAATGATTTAACGACATTTACAATGAATTCAGTGGATTATACACATGAGAAGGAATCATCTCGCCAATGAGAAACAACTACTTTTAGGTGCTCATGTCAATAACATATTCAAGGAAACATTTTTTCGTTCTCAATTATGGACCTTCAAATCCATGCACTCAAAAAAGCCACCATTATTGAAACAAGAGCAAATGCAGATGGAAGAGACCAAAAACTATGTATGTTATTGAACAACTGGATTTCAAATTACCAAAAGAGCAATTAAGACATGGTTTGACGAGAGGGTGTTGCTTGGATGGTAAGCACCCCTCACTTCCAACCCGAAGGTTGCGAGTTCGAGTCACCAAGGGAGCAAAAGGGGTGGGAGCTCCTAGGGAAGGGTTAAAAAAAATAAAAAATAATAAAAAATTAAGACATGGATTTTCAAACATTAAAGATCTCTGTGGATCAACAATAGTAACAACATATCCAATGTAGTCCCTCTCAAAGGTAGATAGATTGTTTCCGATAGACCCTTAAGGTAAATAGACTATTGCCTCTTCTTATATGAAGGAAAATGTTTTCCAATTTTTTTATGTTTGGTTGGTATAAATATTTTCCAAGTCAACTTATTTTCCTCAAATTTAAGGAAACTAACTTCCCTTAAAAAAGTAAGGAAAACATTTTGCAAAATCATTTTGAACCTCACACCTCAACTTTCCATCCCAACTTAAGTCTCGAGTATCGATTATCAATACTAATCCCAGATCCAACTCCTGATTCTCAATTCGAGACCCAACTCTCGACCTCGATTCGACACCCTAACTCCCAAGTTTTGGGTTGAGTTAGGGTCGGATCTCAAATTAGGTGTTGGGATAGGGCTTCGAGTTGAGTGTCGGGGTTGGATGTCAGGGTTGAATGTCGAAGAAGGATCTCGTTTCGAAAGTTGGATCCTGAGTTGGGGAAAGGTCCTAATTCGAAATCGAGTTTCGATTCGAGTGTCAATCTTAGTCAGGATTTGAAAATCAAGAGTCAAGTGTTGATGTCAAAGTTTGATCAAAGTTTGGATCGGGGTCAAGGTCAGGTGTTAGGTCGAGGTCTCAGGTCGGGATCGGGTCGACGTTCGGATTGGGATGGGAATGGGGTTGGGGTCAGGGTCAGGTTTCGAGTCGAATCTTGGGTCGGGCCTCGAGTTGGGTCTTGGGTCAGGATCAAGGTCGGGTCTTTTCTTTGTTAGGGGTCGAGATCGGGTCTCAGGTCAGGTCTTTGGTCGGGGTCGGGGTCGGGTCTCGAGTAGGGATCAGGTTGGGGTGTTCGATCGGGATCGGGTCTCAGTTTGAGGTCTAGGATCGGGATCTCGGGTCGGGTCACGGTTCGGGATCTCGGCTCATGGTCAATGTTGGGGTCGGGTCTCGGGATAGGGTCAGGTTGGGGCATGGTTTCAGTCTTAGGTTGGGGTCTCGGGGTCTAGGGTCAAGGTTGAGTCTTAGTTTGTGTGATATGTGCGTCCGATGATTTTTTGGATGAAGTTTTTGTGAGTGTATGTGATAACCTATCAAATGACATGGATTAGTTTAGAGAGGAAGACATAGATTTTTTGAGTTGAAATGATGCTCGAAACAGGAAATTGAGGTAGTTCCATTTTTTCGTGTGTTAGTCTAAGAATTTTGTGTAATATGTACGTCTAATGGTGTTTTGGTTGAATTTTTATATGGGCATTCAGGATGAACTATGAAATGGTGTAGGTTGGTTCGTAAAGGCAAACTTAAATTTTTTTGAGTCAAAGTGAGGCCTAGAATAGGAAATGGGGATTTTTCCATTTTTTTTTGTGTGTTAAATTTTGTTAATATGTTCACCTGGTGATTTTTTGGCTAAATTTTTTTTCGGCATCCGTGACGACCTATTAAATGGTGTTGGCTCGTTTAGATGGGAATATGTAGATTTTTTCGAATTGAAATGAAACCTATAATAGGATATTGGGAATTTTTGGTTTTTATGTCTGTTCATCCATGGATTTTGTGTGATACGTGCGTGTGGTGATTTTTTGGCAAAAAATTTTGTGGGCGTCCATGACAACCTATTAAATGTCATGGGATGGTTCATAGGAGCAAACATATATTTTTTCGAGTCGAAACAGTGCCCGGAATAGGAAATGAGGATTTTTTTATTTTTTCTTGTGTGTTAGTCAATCGATTTTGTTGAATATGTGTGTCTGATGATTTTTTGGCCGAAATATTTTTGGGTGTCCATGACAACCTATTAAATGGTGTGATTTGATTAGGAGGGTGCAAACGTGTGTTTCTCCGAGTCGAAACGAGACCCAAAATAGGAAATGGGAATTTTTTCATATTTTTCGTGTGTGTTAGTCCATGGATTTTGTGTGGTATGTGCGCCCGATTGTTTTCTGGACAAACTTTTTTGTGGGCGTTCGTGATGACCTATTAAATGGCATGAGTTGGTTCGGAGGGGTAAACGTAGGTTATTTCGAGTCGAAATAAGCTCTGGAATAAGAAATGGGGATATTTCCATTTTCCGTGTGTGTTTGTCCATAGATTTTGTGTGATATGTGTGACTAACAATTTTTTGCCGAATTTTTTGTGGACATCCATAAGGATATATTAAATGGAATGCTATAGTTCAGAGGGACAAACATAGGTTTTTTGCGAGTCGAAACGAGACTTAATTCATGAAATATAGATTTTTCCTTTTTTCGAATGTGTTAATTCATGAATTTTGTATGATGTGTGCCCAGCGATTTCTTGGCCGAAACTTTTTGTAAGCGTTCGTGATGACCTATACAATGGCATGGGTTTGTTTGGAGGGTTTAATGTGGGTTTCTTTTTTAGTCGAAACGAGGCCCAGAATAGGAAATGAGTATTATTTTTTTTCATTTATTCGTGTGTTAGTTCATAGATTTTGTGTGATATGTGCGACTGGCAATCTTTTGACTGAAACTTTTTATGGGTATCCGAGATCTATTAATGGCATGGTTAGATCAGAGGGGTAAATGCAGATTTTCTTGAGTCAAAACGAGGTCCACCCAAAATAGGAAATGAGATTTTTCTATTTTTTTGTGTGAGTTAGTCCATGGATTTTGAGTGATATGTGCGCCCGGTGATTTTTTGGCTGAAATCCTTTGTGGGCGTTCGTGACGACATATTAAATGGTGTGATCAGTTGGTTTGAAGGGGCAAACATAAGTATTTTCCTGTTGAAATGAGGCCCAATACAGGAAATGAGATTTTTTATTTTTTTTTTGTGTGTTAGTCCTTGTATTTTGTGCCATATGTGCACCTAGTGATTTTTTGGCCGAATTTTTTTGTAGGCGTCTGTAACGACCTATTAAATGGCATACTAAAAATCTAAACATATCATTTTCTTCTATTTAATTTGTAAGTGATCATAAGAGATCATTTCCTTGAACTCTATATATAGTTTGCTTGGGTTTACTACTATGGAGAATGGCATAAATAAAGTTATCTCATCATATATGGAATACTTTATTTCATCATTATAATATAAACGATGGAATAAATAATTTAGGGACTAATTAATATCCCTCATACAAAATGACCCCATAATGGATGAGCATGAAATACCCTAATCTAAAACTAGGTCATTTTGGATCACTGCTTACTTTGTGCCTGAATTATGGGATACGACACAAGTACTCCCTAAACTATGACCGAAATTTCAGAGATACGCTTAAACTTAAGTAGCGTCCTATTATTTCCCCCAACTCATTTTTTTTTTAAAAATTAATTTTGTGCACCTTTTATGCTGATGTGGCACCTTCAACCACCCAAGTTGATTGTGTTTGTACACACGAGTCTGTCACGTGTGTAAATATTTTTTATTTTTAAAATTATTTTTAAACAATATTATTATTTCTTAATCTTGTATTTAAAATAAGTTAATACACATTTTTTCCTTGTATCTAATTTTTTTTTTACCTTTATTCATTGTTTTTTCACTTTTGTTTTTCTACTGATTTTATTTACTCTTTTTGTTTTCTTTGTCTTTCCTTTTGATTTCATTTGAAGCCTAATTCCAAAGGTCTTGTTTCTAAAATAGGTTAATTTAGAACGGATATCAAAATAAGTGAAGAAAATCAAATAAAACATAAAAAAAATTAAAACGTTAAAATTAAAGGATACTTTTTAATTATTTTTTTAAAAAAATATACGTAATTTTTTATAAATAATTAAAAGTGAAAAGATAAAAAATTAATTAAAGAAAAAAATAAAAAAAAAATGAAAAAGAAATTAAAATAAATATTTTACAAAGAAGAAAAGAAAATAATTAAATACAGTATATATAAGCTTTAATATCATTAAAAACCAACTAGTTTTAAAGTTACCCATTAAAAAATAATATGTGTCTAGTTTGTTCACTAATCACTTGCGTTCAAGAGAGTGTGCACACTCTTTATGCCATGAGAAATGTCTTTCAGTTCACCCTAAATAATATAATAGACACCTCTCGTGCAATTAATAAAAGAAAAACCATTTAACTTTCTTTTTTTCGCTAACAACAGTACGATACTTTTATGAAATAAAATATTACTCCCTCCATTCGATCTATTTTAATTGTCATTTTAGTTTAAGTAATTATTATTTTAGAAAGAGCTATGGATAATAAGAAACATGGTAAGAAACATACTAGTAGAAAATTAAGAAAAATAAGAAGAAAATTAAACAAATTATATCCGAAATAAAAAGAACTTAATATCCCAAAAACTGATAACAAAAAATTAGATCAATTAATAGATAATATATCTAAAATAGAATATAAATATGTTCAATATTTAAAGATACAATGAATAGCGAAAATAATGAATACAAAGAAAAATTTACTAAAATAATTATAGCAAAAAGGCAAGAATTAGAACATAGGCAAAATAGACTTAACAGTAATATATTTGCAGGAACTTGTCACAAATCTATAATAGTACAAAGAAAGACTATTTTATATCTAGAAATACAAATAAATAACTTAGAATATAAACTACAACATAATTTATAAATGAATAAAAAAGAATATGCAATAGATAAAAAAAACATACGAAAACTATGACGGGTTAAAAATAAAGATAATATTTTCTAATCTAGGAAGAAGATATAAGAAAATAGGTGACAATCTAAGTTTAATGTTAGAAAAAGAAACGGTAAAACTAGAAGATAGTTTAACTGCTCTGGTAAGAATAACAAAAGAAAATGAAGAAATAGATAGAAAAACGGAAATTGAAAAAATAAAACAACAAGCAAAAAAGGAAGTACAACAATTAGAAGAAGTAAAAAATACTAAAATAATAGAGCTAGAAAAAGAGCTAGCAATATTAAAAGAAATGTATGAAATTAAACAAAAAGAAAAAGAACAAAAAACAAAATTAGCAAATGAGATAATTAAATTTAAAGAAAAATTGCAATTGGAAGATGAATTAGAAGAAAAAGAAGAAAATAACCAAAATAATCTACTTGAAATAAAAATTGATGAAATAAATGACAATGATCCAGATAAACAATGTTCGGAAACAAGCGAAACCTATACGGAACTTTTAGCAAACATGGACAATACAAAGGATTTAGTAGTAAATACAGGAGACGTAGACATGGATGAAAAACCTAGTACATCAGGAGTAAAAAACCCAAAAAATTTAAATCCAAAATATTATAATAGAAACTACGGACAATATGATAGAGAAAAAACTATATGGGATAAAAGATTAAATAAAAATTGGACACCTAAACCAATAATTGAATGACATGATTTTTTAATTTAGACTGTGTAGCAGATATAAATAAAACAATCCAATTATGGATAGGATATATATTAAAACAATTAATAGATAACAAAATAGTAATAACAGAGACACCAGGATATATATAAAGAACGCTTATAGGAACAGTAAAATTATGGCTACAAAATTTATCAGATGAAAGTTTAAAAACTCTAAGAATTAATAAAAAATCTAATGGCGAATTAGCTACTACAATTATAGAAATATTATATAAATATGAAGTAGCTATAAGAAATGAATTTAGTAGTATAACAATAGAAGTAGAAGAACAAAATGGTAGCTTAAGACACTTAGCAAAAGAATATTATAATAAAATCTTTAAAATAAATTACTCACCTACCACACTATCACTTTCATGAAACCCTCAATTGCCAGTACTTTTCGGTGCAGAACTGGTAGTTGAGGGTTTCATGAAAGTGGTAGTGAAACGACCCCAAAAATGCTCGAAAATGTGCTTCGGAAACACCTAAAATTGTAATTTCCATATATCTCAAAATCCGTGCATCATTTTGGAAATTCGACTTCATATTCTTATTCAGGGGGTCAAATTGAATGGGAAATGGGTCTAATCCAAATTTTAGAGCAACCATATCAAAATTCGAAAATCGCAAAAAATGCGATTTTGAGGGTCAACTTTAAAGGGGCATATCTCTTAGCACACAAGGAGCTGGAAGGAGCTCAAACTATCAAAATTAAAGCTCTGTGAGTTAGCTTTCCAACGCAATTTATTTCACCTCATTCGGAGTTCGGACGAAGAAGTTATGCTCATTTTCATAAAATCTGTCCTGCAGGAAATGCAATTTCCAGTGACCGAAATTGCTGTTCACCCGCCTCATTTTTTTTTCTAAGTGTTGGTTCCGTTTTTCCAAAGGGCATTTGTTATTTCCTATATAACATTAATTCAATTCCCATCTCTAAAACATTTCCCAAAACACTTCTCCCATACTTAGACACATTTTCTCTCAAGTTCTCTCAAGAACCCTAATCCAAAAACTTCATCAAGATTGAAGAGATTTTGCTCCAAGTTCCAAGCTTCCATTGAAGACATTCTCAAGATCTTCATAAAAACTCTAGGTATGTGGGTTTATTTGTGGAAACCTTCCTTTCCACAAGTCCAACCATTTATCCTCTATTACTACTTCAAGTTTATGGGTCCTTATGTTTATTTATGAACTCTTGAGTATGGAATCACTACTACACACCCTATTAAGGTCTATCTTGCATATTATCATGAAATGGTATTTTTATGTGATGTTTATGGTTTTCATGCCTCCATGAACAAATTATGAAGGTTGTTATATATGTATATATATATATATATGTATGTTGTTGGTGGGCTGTTTTATATGGATTTTGAAATTGGTTGGACTTAGCACTCTTGAAACACATGATTTTATTTACATGAACAAGTAGCCCACCATATGTTTGATAAAATGTCATTTATAGAATTCTTATGAAATGGAAGGTCCAATGTACGTCCTATGAGTCGGATGATTATATAAGTATTGAAATGATGATGAAATGGATATATGTATATGATTTTCTCTATATAGTGTGTGAGTCGACCAAGCCTAGCTCGGGGGGTTGTAGGCCCGGGTAATCGTATCAAGGGGTTGGTACCTTGGTTGCCTATTACGGGGGGTAGTAGGCCCGTATAATCATATCGAGGGGTTTGTACCTTGGTCTCTAGCTCGGGGGGTGGTAGGTCCGGGTAATCACATTGAGGGGTTTGTACCTCTTTCGCCTCTCCAAGGGGGTGGTAGGCCTTGGAAATACTATATTGATGGTCACTCACTACACATATACTATGCTCTACTAAATATGATTTTTATATAAGTATCATTATACATATCATCTCATTAATATGCTATCTATCGGGTACGATTATGCATTTTGCCTATGATGTCCATCCATTGTTGCATTGCATTGCATCCCATATACTTAGTACATTCAAACGTACTAATGCATACTCTATGCCTATATGATGTCACCATGTAGGGACCGGAGCACCGTCTGACCATCCTCCTTCGCGTGGCTAATTCGATTTTCTATCGAGCTTATTGGCGAGTCCTCCATTCCGGGGACGTTGCTTATGATCTCTTGCTATGTACAAGACTTTTCCTTTTTAATTATGTATTGACTATGAGGGTGAGCCCGGTAGTTTGTCTCGGCCCCCGCTAAGTATCCATGTTTAGAGGTGGTGTTGGACAAGTTGTGTATTTTACTTGAGCTTGACTCATCTATGACATTTATGTATTATTCTCCTTTTTTTTTTTTTTTTTGTTCCCTTAGTCCCGATTTTCCCTTGATTATGCTTATTGCTTATGGTCATTTTAATTGCTTCCGCGACCAAGGATGTGTAATGATATGCTATGAGGCTTGTTTGGGGTTCCCTCGGGTTTCCCATTCGCCGGTCACGTCTAAGCCCTAGGCTTGGGCCGTGACAGGTAGTGTGGTAGGTGGTAGTGTGGTAGGTGAGTAATTTATTTTAAAGATTTTATTATAATATTCTTTTGCTAAGTGTCTTAAGCTACCATTTTTCGGTGCGGAATTCATGGTAAAATGTAATAATATTTATTGTAATATTCTTTCGATAGCTGTTTTAATCTGAATATTTCTTTAATATTATTAATGATATATTCTAGATATAACATATCTTGGGTTCTTTGGTACATATATAAATTTTCTTCCATTAATTGTTCTAATAGTTTTATATCTTCCATAGATTTTGTCCAATATCGTAAATATTCATAGTTTATTTTAATCTGAATTTATTTCTAAATCATACCATTGTATTCTTTCAAGGTCTAAATCATGTAGGTCTATTTCATACCATTCTTGGTTTAATATATTTTCTGATTCGTTATCTTCAAATATTTTTTCCCATATTATTCTTCTTAATTCAATTATTTTTATATTTTTAAGTATATATAGGATTAAAGTTTCGTAGTTTTTTTTATCATTTCCTCATGCATGTATGTAGTCATGTTCATTGTTATGCAGATTTTTTATTTTCAATTATTCCTTCCTATCATATTCATAATTGATTAAATTCATATCAGATCATTATGAACTAGATTATTTGTTTATCATGTTCTTCTGTCACTACTAGCATCGTACTTTAGAGGATACTTCCTTCTTATCAGCGCCTCAACTTTGTTTACTCCCCTAAACGGCTTTCCTTGCCTATCGGTTTCAACATTAGGATGACATAGTATAGAAGTTTTCTCCCTGTTTCCAGTGTGCTAATAAACTAGAAATCATGATTCAAATAATTCTAATACATAATAAATAACATAAACTTATTCAATCATATATATGATATTTAGGAATATATGAAATTAGTTTTGCATATTTTTTGAACAATATACATTTGCCTCTTGCTTATCCATGCTATCTGAAATATATGATTGTATTTCAAATTTATCCATTAACTTTTAAGTATTTAGTATCTTGAGAGAGTGATTTTTTATGAAAGCTCTTATTAGTAACTTAATATTTATTGAGAATATTTTTGTGTACAAAGAAGGCTTGCTTTCCGTCGAGAAAGTCTTGCCTTAGATATGCCTAATAGCTTGTTATTTATACTAGTAAAGTTTTTCCACCCTTTTTACATGTGTCTTTATACTATTTACTTTATACTATTCCTACTTTGCACTTGTCTCCTACTTTATGACTTTACATTTTTACATTTGTCTTATGCATTCCTACTTTTACACTTGTCTTTTTATTTTACGACTTTACATCTTTTCTACTTTACAATAAGTCTACAAACAAACAACTTTACATGACTTTTGTGTTTACAAACAAACAACTTTACTATTCCTACTTTACACATGTCTACTACTATTTCTAATAAGTTAAGTATCTTTATGACTTTTACATCTTTTTAGTACGTAGATGACTTTAGCTTTCTTGACTTCTTATCTTGTCCATCTTCCTTTGTCTCCTTTTATCTTCGTTTCTATCTTCATTATCATTCCAAGTCTACATCTGGAATTATGTTATCTTCTCCGTTGCACTTTGAACATATATGATCAGGGTATTTATGTCCAATTATCTTGCAATATCTGGTTAATAACTCTGTTGAAATAAATCATGCCTTTAGTGCTCTTGTCGTAGGCCGTTCTTCTGGTTTTAATAATGATAAAATCCATCGCTGGACTTCATCCATATCTGCTCTTCATAGTTCTCTTGAATTTGAATATATCATTAATTGATCTCTCGAGTAATAACTCCATATAGCATTTCCGTTTAAATAATTATTTGCTAACTCTTGTATAATAGTTGATATATCAATTATTCTTTTGTTGGCATAAAAACTTGGTATCTCTATTTTGCATATCTCTTCTTGTTGTCCGATGTCCTCGCGTATAATCATATCTTTAGTTAGTCCTATCTTGATAACCTGTATTGGAGGTTTTATTTCCTTGTATAATATCTCTGCTGGTGCTGTATAGAATTGTATATAAAATAAATTTTCTTTTGTAACTCTTTTGTATGTGACGAATACTTTGTATAGTTCTAGTATGCCACTAATTTCTTCTCCGTCGTATGTGTATACGGTATTTAACAGTCCATAGTTGTAACATGTTCTTACTAAATCAGCGTTAGTTTTTGGCCGTGCAATTAACTTGTTATATCCTTATAACTTTCATGTCAAATAATCTTGGTTTGGTTCTTTTGTAGTTGATCTGGGGTTGCGATTTAAATAAGTTTGAATTTTGTGTATATTTTTTATATAGGTTCGTGTGATGTAGTTATATATCTTTCTCTCATTTTGGTTTTGCAAACTATCTGCATATGTAGATGTTTGTGGTTCTATGGACATATGTCTAGGTGTCTTTTGGGTAAATGGTTTTTCGAATAGATGGTTTAAGTTCGCATTTTTATGTTGTTTATCGCAAACTTGTTTGCTTGTACCTGCAACTATATTTAAACAAACATTATGGGTTTTAAGGAGTTTCCCATCGTCTCCTTCTAGCTCTGGGTTTTTTTCGTCTTTCGATCGACGTAGCTCCGCATTTTTATAGTCATCTTCGCCGACTAGCTTTAGACTTGATTATCTTCATTAGTCTTTAGCTTTTGTATCTCGTTGTCCATACTATCCACTTTTGTACAAAGTGTAGTAATGACTTTGAGTATCTTTTCAATTGTATCTTCTTCCTCAGTCTCAGTCTGAGTAGTTTTGTCGTGATAGGTAATCTGCAATAACATTCTTATCAGTTTTTATTACTTCAATTGTAAATGTAAAATTTAATATATTTAATACCAATCTCCTTATTTCTTTTGTTGTTACTGAATCTTGTATTTTTCTTGTTAGCCACCATTTTACCGTGTGTTATCTGTCCTTATAATAAATTTGTTATATACGATATATGGTTCAAATGATAGTAAACATTTATACACTGAATATAATTCTTTCCTATTTATTTCCCATTTTATTTCTGTATTAGTAAATGTTCCGGAATAATATCTACAATGATGTTCTATTTTTTCTCCATCATAGTTGTATTTTAAGATTCCTCCATAACTTTTTTCACTAGCGTCTGATTCTACTATATAAGTAAATTTTTTGTTTTCATCCGAAAAATATAGTTTAGGTAGGTTCTTACATAATAATTTTATTTTTTGTATTTGTATTTGGTCTTTCTTATCAAACTGGTATTCTACATCTTTCTTTAATTTTTGTTGTAATGATTTTAAATTTTTTCGCTAATTTTGGTATATATTCTCTTACTTGGTTTACTAGTCCTAGAAATGATTGTAATTTCTTTTTCGTATCTAGCTGTTCTTTTGAGTTAATTATTTTTTGTACTATATGCATTTGCATTTTTATTCCATTTTTATCTATTCGTATTCCTAGGAATTCTATTTGGCTTTTTATTATGTCTGCTTTCTTTTTACTTAGGCTTATGCCTGAATATTCTATAATATGTATGAATTTTTCTAATAATCTTATGTGTTCATCTTGGATTTTAGAATATAGTAATATATCATCAATATATACTACACATTTTTCTAATTGTTTAAAATAGTTATCCATAAAGTGTTGGTATCTACCTGATGCATTTTTATATTCAAATGGTAATACATTCCATTCGCAAAATCCTTGTGGTACAGTGAATGTTGTTAGTTTCTTAGATTCTTCTTCTAATTTCAAGTGATAAAATCCTGATTTACAATCAAATTTGCTAAAATAATTATATCCCTGTATTTGTCTTATCTTTAGAATTTTATTTGGTATCGGATAGTTATATGTTTTAGTTTTTGCATTTAAATTTCTATAATCAATAACCATTCTGCTTTTTTCTCTTTTTTGTTCACTATGTTTATTTACGATAAATGTCGGGTTTGTGTGCTTACTATTGCTTTCTTGTATATATCCTTTTTCTAGTAATTCATTTATATGTATCTTAAATTCGGTTAAATCATTAAAATTATACTTTAATGGTTTTTGAGTTATTATACTATTATTATCAATTAGCTCAATTTCTACTTTTGTTTTATGTTTTTTCCATCCTTGTAAAGGATTCTCAATATATAATAATTCTAACTTATCTTAGATTATCTTTACTTTATCTATGGAGAATATAATTAATTCTATTTTAGGGTCTTCTTCTTTTATATTTTTTAATTTTTGTGTAATTTTTTCGCTTTCTTTTATCCATTCTGTTGTTTTTCATTTTTTATTAGTTACTCTTTTTGCTCCTATTTTTTGTTTACACGGTGTTGTGAACCACCAATGTGTTTTTGTTATTATATGTGGGTATAATTTTTCTAAAAATAGCATCCCTAATAGCATATCTTTTGTAGTCAATTCAAAGTTATATATTTCCTCTATAGTTAATATCTTATTCCATATTTGTATTTTTATATTTTTTGCCTTATATGTGATCATGTTTCCTTCATTATTAAATCTTGTTACTACTATCGGTGTTTTTAATTTTTCCCACTTATCTTCTGGTAAATAATTGTATTTACATATATTAGCTTCTGCTCCCGTATCTATCATTGGTGTATAATATCTGTTGTAATATCCTTCTATTATTATCTTTGCAAGTATATATATTTTCATATTTTTATCATGCTAAAGTCCTTTTTATTGTTACTCTTTTATTTTCATAATTCATTGTCAACTGTTTATCTTCTAGATTATATGGTTTTACTTGTTCTAGCCATTTTATTCTTAAAGTGATATTTTCATCTCCTTGATATACTTTAAACTTTATTATTATTGGTATTCCTCCAATGATTATTTCCTTTTTCGTAATTTCTTCGGTATACGTTAATGCTTTTGGTAGTTCGGGGCATGATTGTTAAGTAGTTATTATTTCATCTTCCGTCACTAATTCTCTTGTAATATAGTTTTCTTCTAGTCTTGTATTTATTAATATTAAATATTTTCGTTATTTCATTATTCCCGTTATGTAATAATGATGTGGTTTTCTTTCTTCTTTCATTGATTTTTGTGGAGTTCTATCTATTTTTCTTGAGGTACTCATTTTTGATAATATTTGTGGTATTTCACAGTTTATTCTTTTTGATGTGCTTAATCTTTCTTTTACTATTTCTAAATCTTCTTCTATGTCAATTTCATTATAACTATGATCATTCTTATCTATGACCGTAACTATTCTTTCAAAGGGATCTTCTATTTTTTATTTTTTTTTGCTGTTATTTTATGTTTTGTTGTTAAAACATATAAATTTTTACACCTAACTGTAAATATTTTACTTTTCGGGGCTAGTTCTATTCCTGACATTTTCCAATATAATACTAATGATTTATCTATATTTTTGTCATTTATTGCTACTAAGTAGTTAACACTTATTATAAATTTAAATTTTTGGTATATGAGGTTACCTTTTACTGCACTTATTATACTTTTTTCTATAGGTTGTATGATCCTATCATCTGCTAAGTATATTTCTATGGGTGTATCTATTCCTTCTCTAAAACATGCTTTTATTAATATTTCCGTTCCTCCTAAATGTACATATTTAATTGGATTTTTAGCCTTAATATCTTGTATTTCTTTATTTATTAGTCACATGTTTATTATTGGTATTTTAGCCTTTCCTTTGGTGTATTTGCAATCTATGATATGTTCTCTTTGACTTACTACATAATATTCTTCTTTTTGTCGTTTAAACCAGTTTCTTATTGTTGGTATTTCGAATATTTTTGCTACGATTAGATCTAATTCTTTTCCTTTTATTTGTTCAAATATATTATTATCAAATATTATTTTTTGTTCTGCCGATTCTTCATCTTGATATTTTTCTTTAGTTATTATTTGTATATATCTGTTTCAGTCATTTATATAGTGTTCATTATCTGATTCTGTTAATGAATTATTTTCCATTTCGTTTATTTCGTTTTCTGATAATTCATATATGCTATCTTCACTTTCTAATTCATAATCTACGTATTCTATTTGTGTATATTTTTCATTGTCTATTATTATTTATGATATTTGTTTTTTCTTTGGATCTTTAGGTAATTTACAATCTCTAGCTATATGTCCTAATTTTCCACAATTATAACAAGTACATTCCGTTAGTTTTCTTTTTGGTCTATATGGTCTTTTGGTTTTGTAGTTTTTTACATAGTATCTTCTTCTCGATTTTTTATATTTATATTTTGATCTGTATTTTTTATTATATTTCTTTCTATTTTTATAATACCTATCCGTACAACCAAATTGAGGTGTTGTTTTATTTTTGCAACATGCCAAGTTTTTTACTAATATTTTTTCCATTTTTATTTCTTCTTTATGTTTTTCACATAGTTCCATAAACTATCGTTGCAAGAATTTCATTCTAGCTCCTAAGGTATCTGTTAATTCTGCTTCATTTCAACTTTTTATTATTTTTGAATTAAAAGGTTCTGATAATTTTGTAAAATATAATTTTCTTATTTCTTTACTTTCTTACGTGTTATATGTTCCTTTATAATAGTATTCTCTAAATGCACATGTATATTCATCTATGTAACACATATTACATATTGCTAATTTTGTCATTAGATTCCGATTTATGATTTTTCTTTATTTTGTTCTTCTACTTCTGTTGTCATACTACTAAATTCATTTCTTATAGCTACTTCATATTTATATAATATTTCTATAGTTGTAGTAGCTAATTCGCCATTAAATTTTTTATTAATTCTTAGAGTTTTTAAACTTTCATCTGATAAATTTTGTAGCCATAATTTTACTGTTCTTATAAGCGTTCTTTCTATATATCCTGGTGTTTCTGTTATTACTATTTTGTTATCTATTAATTGTTTTGATATATATCATATCCATAATTGGATTGTTTTATTTATATCTGCTACACAGTCTAAATCTAAAAAATCATGTCGTTCAATTATTGGTTTAGGTGTCCATTTTTTATTTAATCTTTTATCCCATATAGTTTTTTCTCTAACATATTGTCCGTAGTTTCTATTATAATATTTTGGATTTAAATTTTTTGGGTTTTTTACTCCTGATGTACTAGGTTTTTCATCCATGTCTACGTCTCCTGTATTTACTACTAAATCCTTTGTATTGTCCATGTTTGCTAAAAGTTCCGTATAGGTTTCACTTGTTTCCGAACGTTGTTCATCTAGATCATTGTCATTTATTTCATCAATTTTTATTTCAAGTAGATTATTTTGGTTATTTTCTTCTTTTTCTTCTAATTCATCTTCTAATTGCAATTTTTCTTTAAATTTAATTATCTCATTTGCTAATTTTGTTTTTTGTTCTTTTTCTTTTGTTTAATTTCATACATTTCTTTTAATATTGCTAGCTCTTTTTCTAGCTCTATTATTTTAGTATTTTTTACTTCTTCTAATTGTTGTACTTCCTTTTTTGCTTGTTGTTTTATTTTTTCAATTTCCGTTTTTCTATCTATTTCTTCATTTTCTTTCGCTATTCTTACTGTGAGCGGTTAAACTATCTTCTAGTTTTACCGTTTCTTTTCTAACATTAAACTTAGATTGTCACCTATTTTCTTATATCTTCTTCCTAGATTAGAAAATATTATCTTTATTTTTAACCCGTCATAGTTTTCGTATGTTTTTTTTATCTATTGCATATTCTTTTTTATTCATTTATAAATTATGTTGTAGTTTATATTCTAAGTTATTTATTTGTATTTCTAGATATAAAATAGTCTTTCTTTGTACTATTATAGATTTGTGACAAGTTCCTGCAAATATATTACTGTTAAGTCTATTTTGCCTATGTTCTAATTCTTGTCTTTTTGCTATAATTATTTTAGTAAATTTTTCTTTGTATTCATTATTTTCGCTATTCATTGTATCTTTAAATATTGAACATATTTATATTCTATTTTTAGATATATTATCTATTAATTGATCTAATTTTTTGTTATCAGTTTTTGTGATATTAAGTTCTTTATATTTCAGATATAATTTGTTTAATTTTCTTCTTATTTTTCTTAATTTTCTACCAGTATGTTTCTTACCATGTTTCTTATTATCCATAGCTCTGATACCATTTTTCTTATTAATAAGAATACTTCACTTTGTATTTATTGTTTTCTTACCCTTTGTTTGGATAGTTATTTCATATTTTTTCATAATGTATCACATTGTATTGAGATTGTGTTGTATTGTATTGTACTATATTGTTTTAATGTATATAATATTTTGGACAAATTTGTATTGTTCTATGTCGTCACATAATGTCATACGTCCATAATTTGTATGATAAACTACAAAAAAACGTTTATAATTTGCATGATAAACTACAAGAAAACTAGGATACGAGGTAAAACTATGAGAATGTTGGATAAAAGATAAACGAGAATTAATAAATATTAAGTAAAGACAAAATGAGATGAGAATATTAAGGTAACAACACAATCACACCAAATGGATTGTTACACAAAATAGATCTTTTCTTCTTACCTAACAATTGTAACAATAAAAAAAAAGATTATATTTAAACAAATAATACAATAAAATAACTAACAATACAACAAAACGTGTAACAACTATTCAAACAAGAATGTTAATGAACGTGAAATGAATTAAAACGAGATAAAATGGAATAGAGAGTATTGTCAATTGAAAAACTAATTAATAAAACCCTAATTAATAATATTGCTATATAACACACGCCCAGTGGGACTCGAACCCACAATCGCTTGATTAGAAGTCAAGCGCCTTATCCATTAGGCCATGGGCGCTATTGTAATTATTACTGATCATTATTTAATGTATAGCATTATTGGTTTTACCATTCCATATTTGCACTTGGATGGACTAATTATATGAATAATGTCAAGTTAATTGACTTAAAATTTCTAATGAAAGTGCTTAAAACAATAAAGTTAATTTTCTATACAGGTATAACAATATCAGGATGATGGAATTGTATGATTTATATTTGCAAGGTAGTTTGATTTGGGGAAAAAGCATAAATTCTCCTTTGAACTTGTCACGAAAAGTCAGTTACACACTCAAATTATCATAGTGACCTATTACACACTTATACTATTCAATAGTGAATTTTCTTACTCCCTAAAATTGACGTGACAAAAAATAAAATAAAAATAAGCGTGTCAGTTTGAAATTAAAGTAAAAAATAAAAAGTTAGAATCCTCTTTTCCACCCTCACCCCCCACACATCTTCTTCTTCAAACTCCACCCATTGTCCTCTTCTTCATTCTTTATTTTCATCACATTTCTTTATTTTTTATCACAATCTTAAAGCACAATTTTTTTAATTCGCAATTAGGTTAATTCACATAGATTTGTTAGTGAATAATTGTGTTTTATCTAGAAATTTTATGATGGATTGCTTTTATCTTTTTCATTTTTTTTTTACTTTGTTAAAGAATTTTTGGTTGTTATTCAATTTTTGGGTTTGGTGGTGATGGGTGGTGGATGACAAACATTAAAAGAGATAATTGAAGGTGGTGAAGAAGAAAAAATCGGTATTGATAATGGTGGTGGTGGTGATATTTGGTGTTGGGTGACAAAGAAGAAGAAGAATTGAAGGTGATATAGTGGTGGTGAAGAACAAAATCAATAGTAAAGGTGGGGCTGGCTATGATTTTTCGATGAAATGAGAATTGAAAATAGGTGGGATTAGTGATGAAGAAGGTATAATTATTAGAGAATTAAAACAATTAATTAGGGATTAGTTAAAGTTAAATATAATTAACAAAAGAAAACTTATTAATAAAGAAAAGAAAACAAAAAATTATAATTTATGACATGACGCTGACATAGCGCTGATGTGACAGCGAATATAATACACCACATAATGTGAGAGTGGTATTACACGTCTCAGGGTGGTAATAAATTCACTTTTGAGTAGTTAAGATGTGTAATAGGTCACCATGATAATTTAAGCGTGTAACTGACTTTTCTAGACAAATTCAGGGAATCTATGTCTTTTCCCTTCACAAACAAGTTACATAGATTATAATATTGATATTATAATACATAGATTAAATAACAACAAGATTATTCGGCGGATACTTTTCTAATGATAGTATGAGAGACACGGTGATTCGAGGTAGAGGCTAACAAAATCTTTGGCTTTTAGGCTTTCAAAAATTTATTAGTGAATTTTATGATTTTATTTTTTACTTAAAATAATATTAAGAATTATCAAACAAATTACAAAACCTTTATTTAAAGATAAAGAAAGAAAAATGACCTAGTCTTGAAAAATAAAAATATTTTAGAACTTTGAATTAAAGTAATCAAATTTTCCTATTAGTTAAAAAAGGTTTTACAACAAAATCCTAAGTAATGTATTGCAAATACATGAGTTGAATTCAGGAACAAGACAAGGCTATTAAAAGTTCGTGTGATAAGGCAAGGAAACAAATTATGCTTAATCAACTTGAGCTTATATGGACGATGTATTTTGTCATACATGATAAGAAATTATTAAATATTCAGCCAAATTGAGTGGACAACATATGAAAAAGGAGAAATGGTGGTGTGGTCATACAGGGAAAGGAATTCGGGGAACACTAGTTTAAGAGAGACTTAAGGATCAAGAAGATATTGAGTCGAATCTTGCATAATTCAATTTTTTTCTGATGGCAAATGTATTTATTTTTATATATATAATATATTAAGAATCTATAATCCCTTTGGATAAAACAATTAATGGTTCAAATCAAATGTACGGTGATGTCTCAAATCACTAACAACTAACCACTATAAAAGCCTCTTATATTGGAGAACCACATTCCTATCCAAAAGAAGAAGAAAAATGCCCATAACACAGTGCTGGGAGAACCACATATTCCTATCAAACCGGGAAAAAAAAAACCCAACTAGTTGGTTGGTTTGGTATTGGAAAAAAAACCCGATTATATTTGGATTGGTTTGGTTTTAACTAAAAAAAATTAACCCGAGATCAAACCAACTCGACATTATATATGTAATTTTAAAATTTTATTTTATACATAAAAATATTTACTTTGATATAATTTTAAAATATTTCTTATACTATTTCATAGTTTTTATCTTCTAATATATTATTTCAAGTTTAAAACTTAGAATTCGGAATGGTCCAATAAAGATTATAGTTCATAGATGTTGATAATTATAATAAAACTTAAATCAAAATCAAATTAATACTAATGCAAAAAGAAAATCAATTCAACACTAAGAATGACAATAATATTGAATATTTGTTCTTTAGTTTTACATTGGTTTAGACAATTAAAATATATAATCTAATTTTAATTTTCCTTAAATATTTAGTAATGTAACTAATACTTATTAAACTTATTTTAGCATGATTTAGTACTTTTAAATTATGATCATTTTCATTATGACTTTGCAATATTTATTTTATATGATGATTTCATTATTATTTTTTATTGAATATTTAGTGTCATCAGTA
This sequence comes from Solanum commersonii, assembly GCA_029007595.1. Classification (NCBI taxonomy): domain Eukaryota; kingdom Viridiplantae; phylum Streptophyta; class Magnoliopsida; order Solanales; family Solanaceae; genus Solanum; species Solanum commersonii. The sequence continues at coordinate 1,240,150 of JAJTWQ010000041.1, forward strand.
ATCATCTCATATTTTGTGTTATTTTCTTAAGAAACACCTTAGATAATTATATTTTGGTTGGACTAAAGAAATATTTGGAGCACAAGTTAATTATATGTTTATATGCAAACTTTACCGAAAAAATCTGAGGTTTATTAGTTTGGTTTGATTTATAAATTTAAAAATACGACAAAATGGTTTGGTTTGGTATTTGAAAAACCCGAACCAACCCAAGGTTGAAAACCCCAAAAAAATCCAAATTTTATTAGTTTGGTTTGGTTTATAAATTTAATTTTTTTACACAAATGGATTGATTTGATATTTAAAAACCCGAACCAACCCGATCATGTACACCCCTACTAGCAACCGTATGGATTGGCGATGAAAACTGCATGTTTTGTGAAATATGGAGTAGGAGAGAAGTTTGGAAACGGAGAGTATGGTGACTAATTTGTCTACTTGAAAGACAAAGTGTACCAACACTATATCTATAAGTTACAGTTCCATATTCACCTCATTTCTAACATCATATTTAATTTCAGTCCATTGGATATCATGTTCAAACCCTTTAATTTCATTACTCTTTTATCTTTTTAAAATTCTAATATATTTTATCAAGTTGGTCCTCAGTTCTGTACTGCTTAATTTTTTTTTGTCGTAATTTAGATTGCAGTCTGTTGGAATTGAGGCTCCTAATCATTTGCGAAGTTATGGAATCATACTAATGTGTTGGCAACGGTGACATGTCTATAGACGTTGTTGCCGGTGTTTGTCATGTAAGGATATTCTCATTTATCTTGGTGTTGTTGAAAAACACGACTCATAGATCCTTAGTTGACTTAAGGTTAATAGAAATTGTAATAAACAATGGCTTTGATATATGTCTTCATCTCGAGGCTCGAGCATTGTGGTATGTTATGCATTTTTAAGTAAATATTTTTATGGATCCTAATATTTTGAATTTAGATGTAGTTAACCAAGGTTGTCTTTCATTTTTTGCTTTCATAACAAATAAGTAGAACAAGTAGATAATAATGAAATTCTACTATTCTAGGGCGAATCTCAATTGTTCTTGCCTCTCAAAAGTCTATGTAATCATTGAATATTGAATTACTACTCTATTTATCAAGCACAAATAATATAATCAATGGATAAAAATAACCTTAAACTAAAATGAATTTGAATTCGAATTTTTTTGATAATATGCTAATACGGACTTGGTAGAGTGGTTGCGACGCGTGCGCCTAAATTTAGAACTTCTTCAACTTGCAGCCACAATCAACTTTTTCTTCAATTGATATGTCACGTTCCTGATAAAGTGGTCCCTTCACATACATCTGCTTTGCTGCCATAAGTATTGAAAAACACCTAAATTAGGTGTGAATTATTAGTTTCATCCTCAAATTATTGACAGCTTTAAAAACACTCATTCACTTTACTAACTGAACTTAAATACCCCCGATCTTACAACATGAGTGAAATACACCCCTGAATTCTTATTTTTTTTTTAGTTTTTCATTTTTATTTGGTTTTCTTAACAAATTGTGTTTTCACATATGTAATGAGCTTCTCATCATATGCCATTTTAAGTAAAAATATCCAAGTTATAGACTGTTTGAGCAATATTGATATCTATTGTGTTAGCCATATGAGAAGAACCTTCAGTCTTATTTAAGAACGGTAAAAATTTGATTTTGATTTTTAGTGTTGAAGCAATCCTCCATTTGATTCACTCGATTATTTTGACTCATTTAATCGACCTATTTTGCAACAGTATAAGTATTATCTTGCATTCTGTGCACTAGACTGACCCCTTAAATAGGTTATTTGAGCTTACTATGTGTAATTTTTATAATCTACAATTTGCACATTACAAGTTTTATTATGCAAAAACTAAGATATACTTCACTATCATATATATTTTTATTACTCAAAATATTACGTATCTTACAACTAAATTAAGAGTTTTTTTTACGTATCTTACACTTAGATACATACATTTTTGCTATTAGATACACAAAAATAGGGAGAGAGGCGAGTGAGATTAGGGAGAAAGGGAGCAAGATTGGGGAGGGAAGTGAGTGAAATTTGTATGTCTCTCATACAGGTGAATCACACTAGATATACACTAGATACAATATATGTATCTGGAGTGATTCACATGTATTTTGGATACCAGATACATGGAAGAGTGGCTGGTAAGATGGGAGAGAGGCTAGCGAGATTCGCTATGTATTCCAAATACATGCGAATCCACTTGGATACAATGTATCTAGAACAAATTACACCTAAATTTGATCCATGTATCCAAGATACATTTATTTGAACGTATCTGGAAGCATCAAAATCTGATAAAATACGTAATATTGCAAACTAGAGTGTGTCTAAGTAATTAGCTCCTAAACTAGTGAGATTTATGTAAGTTCCCTTTGTATTATTCCCTCATTCCATTTTAGAATTTTCAGCATATATAACCAGCAATCTTATAGAAGTTTTTTTCTGATGCGATCTTTCAGTTTACAAAGTTCACATTGCACATTATATATAGTTCTTCTTAAAACCTTTGATTTCCTTCCGTTCTTGAATATATTATTAGTGCAAATAAAGTTCTTTGAACTTATATAACAATTTTCTTATGGATGTTGAATGTTCTTGATCCATCTATTTTGTGAGACCTTTCATATAATGTTTTCCACACAATCTACTTATTATATGTATACATTATACCATCTTACATACCTTTTGCAACAAAATTTAATATTCAAGAAAGCATTATTATATTGCATTAACTCTTTTTCAGTGATAGTGATTATTAAATTCTGCAATTTTTTCTATTTAACATAAGAAACATCAATCATATTCAATTTGTTTCTTCCTAGAAAGGTAATACGCATAGACCTATGTCACATAAATAATTTTCTACTTCAACCCATTGAAAAGAATATTATCTGAATGTTACTTAAACCAGAGGAATTCAGAAATAATGGGCGATTGTAACATGTTCAATTTAACGTGGGAATTTTGATTTACTTGATCTTCTTCAATTTGCATTTTGACAGTTCAAGCGTGGTCTAGACTCATTTGTCTTAATAATTTGTACCGTCGGCATATCAACTCGAACTGGATCATTAGCAACTGAAATATGCGTTTAATCTTTGGAAGATTAATAAAACATCTAGCAGTTGATTCACAATATTCTGTAAATAAATTATTCTTTGAACTTCTTGCTCACATTGATTTGTTCGAGGATCCACATGAGATAGTGATGATAAATTTCAATCTATCTCTTTTTTCCAACAACTCATGTTCTCCCCCCCAAATGTTGGGTATATTGATTCATCAAAATGACAATCATCAAATTTTGCCTTAAATAAATCTCCAATCATAGGCTCCTAATATTTTATGATTAAAGAAGATTCATACCCAACATATATCCTCAACCTTCTTAGAGTTCCATCTTTGTGTGTTATGGTGGAGAAATCAAAACATATACCTCTCATTCAAAAATTCTAAGATGGAAAATATATGGTTCTTGACCAAAAGCCAATTGTACTGGGAAGAATTCATGATAATTGATCAACCTTATGCACACAAGTGCTACTGCATGCAAAAAATAGCATGCCCCCACATAGACATAGACAACTTTGTTGTCATACAATGGTCTAGCAATTAATTAAAGACGTTTAATTAATGATTTTGCTAGACCATTATGAATTATGAACACGAGCAAATGAATGTTCAATTGTTATTCCAATAGACATACAATAGTCATTAAATGTTTGAGATGTAAACTCACCAACATTTATCTAGACAAATTGTCTTTGTTGCATGAAAATTGAGTTATTAATCTTATTATTTGAGCCAACAATCATGCAAAAGTCATGTTACTAGTTGATAATAAACACATATGTGACCATCTTGTAGAAGCATCTATCAAGATCATATAATATTTTAATGATTCACATGGAGGGTTAATTGGTCCACATATATCACCTTGTATACATTCTAGAAACGTAGAGGATTCAATTCTAACATTAACTGTTGATGGTTTGATGATCAATTTTTCTTGCAGCACAAGAGAATTCCTTTGACTGAAGGACATTTGGGCTCTTTAAAGTGTGTTAATGTGAATTTTTAATTATTTTGCGCACCATATTAAAAGAGGGATGACTCAAATGGTCATATCAAATAATAATTAAAATTAGTAAACCTTTTGTTTAGTACGACATGTGATTCAACTGTTCTAATACATATATAGTACAATCCAGAAGAAAGTGCATGTAATTTTTCATGCACAATTTCCCCCCTATATTTATTGTAGTAATGTAAAGGTACTCAACATTTTCTTTATTAATAGTCTCAACATGATAAACAATTTGGCGAATAACTTTGAAACTTAATAAGTTTCTTTGAGACTTACTACAATATAATGCATTATCAATGTCTACATCGTCCTCCAAGTAGTAACATGGTCACTCTTTCAGAGCCCTCAATTAATTTTGTACTACCTAATATTATGTTAACCTGTCATTTTCATAATCAAATTAGAAAAATATTTATTTTCTCTGAATATAGTATGAGTTGTAGCACTATAAAAAAGACACATATGTCCAATACTCATCTTGAATCCAATTGAAGACGGGAGATTTCTATTAATTTTTATAAAAATAAAAATACATCAAAACAAGTACAAAATAAAACCAACGACAAAAATCTAAATACTTCAACAAAAAGAAGTACGTGATAATTAAAAATACATTAATAAAAATAGCAACATAATGCATTCTCCATCTAAAAGATCAAACTTCAATTTTGATCTCCAAAGAAGTCATCAACTTTCATGAATAATATCACTAAGGCCATAAAAAAACATTATCCTTAAGTTTAATTCGCTTCAACATTCTTATCATATTTTTGAGATGTTCTCACCCAATCATCATAATTAAGAGTCAAATGTGATTCTGCTCAAGCATTGGAAGAAGAGGCACCATCTTTATTTCATTTTCTTTTGAAGGAATTTTGACAAAATGTTCAGGTGTCTAACATTCACTCTTTAAGTGCTCTTTCATGCCACAACGATGCCAATTATTTTTGAGGGGTTATTTTGAGAACTCATGTTGATCTCCCTTTTATTATGACCATCACCTCGACGATTGTCGTATCATCTCTTGTCTTTGCCATGTCCCGCACATTATTATAGCTTCAATGACTATCTCTTTTCACTTTAGATTGATCATGTGCTTCCACCACATTTGCTTTCGATAAAGGAGCAACTCCAGTGGGATCAACTTCATGTTTTTTTTAATTAAATGTGCATTATGTTGGTCAGCCACCAGAAAGCATGATATCAGTTCAACGTATTTTCGAAAATCTTTTTTACGATATTGATACTGTAATATCACAATTGAGGCATGAAAGTAAGTGTCTTTTCCAACATGTCTTCATCTTTTATAGTCTCCCTACATAATTTTAGTTGGGAGGTTATCCTAAATACAATAGAGTTATATTCAATTACGGTCTTAAAATCTTAAAATCGTAAGTGCATTCACTCATAATGAGTTATTGGCAATACTATAGCCTTTAGATGGTCATACTTCCCCTTCAAATCAGTCCACAATTCAAGTGATTTTTTTACTATTAGATATTCAATCTTCAGTCCCTTATCAAGATGATGGAGAAGGAAAATCATAGTTTTTGCCTTGTTTTGGCTTGATGCTTCATTTTCCTGAGTAATGGTGGCATCAAGACCTTTAGCAGCTAAATGAATCTCAGCATCGAGTATTCATGAAAGGTAACTTTTTCGAGAGATATCTTTACAAGTAGAAACATTGTGTTGATAACGTATTATAAAGTTAAGCTCAAAACAATATTAGTATAAAGAGAAGAAGACAATAAATATAGATGGGGGAGAGATCGTTTCTTCTATTCAAGTGTCCTACAAATGGTGAATAATATCCTATTTATAGTATTGAGATATTACCCCAAAGATAACCATGTTAAATGTCCAAACTAGTAGATACTTAGTTATCCAAAAAGGTTTATATATATATACATGAATTCAAGCAATTCATGAATGGATCAAATGAGCAATCCACTAATCAATGAATTTATAATAGACAAGCTTACGAGGAAGTGTAGTCCTATACAATATTCATTGTTTTCAATACATATTTCAGGATTCCTCTATGTACTTCACTTTTAACTCAGAATCCTAAATTAGGAATACAAAATCTTCTTCCCCTTTTTGAATTTGCATCATGGTTATTAGAGTTATTCATCTGATGCTGGACCCTCAAATTACATTATACACACTTCAAATATCTACCTCTAGGCATGACGTATCGAAGAATGATATAGTCCCACATTGATAGTTAATGAGATGAATAATTTTCTGATGTGGACTTTGGGATAGGGATGGACCCATATGATACCAAATAGGTGCTCGAGCACCCATTAACCTCGTATCGAACTATATATACTGTCACGCTCCTAGCTTACACCCTGCACATAACTGACACTAAAAAATCATTGATGGTTCCTAAGCGAACCCTTGGCCTGGCTCATTACTCAACAGAAGACTTACTCAGGCAAAATGAAAACTCATGATGCAAAAATAACTTTAAAAAAAACTTAATTCAAACCCAACTCCAATAATCATATGAAAATAATTTAACAAATATTAATTAAATGCCTCATGGACTCAAAACATTACAACTACAAAGGAAATTATGATAGACTCCTCAACCTTTAAACTATCTATGAAGCCTCTACTATTACATAAGGATTATCAGGACAAGACTCACAACAACCTAACAACTGAAAGTAAAAATAGAACCCTCCTAAAGCAAGAAGGTTAACCAAAGTTAACTACAACTGCAAGTGATATCAACTGAGCATCTGTTGATGTCCCTGAATACATGTATCTGGATCATAAAAGATGCAGGCCAAATGACATCAGTACATGGAATGTACGAGCATGTAAAGGGAATTCCAAAGCATAAACATAAGCTTGAACTGTTAGAAAAGAAACATACTTACCTCTCCTCAAACTCACTCAACTCAACTCAAACTCCACTCAAGGATAGGACACCCAACTCAAGATACTCAAGAATAAAATACTCAACTCAAAGGTAAGATACTCACCTGAAGATACTCGGTTCAAGATACTCAACTCAAGATACTCAACTCAAGATACTCAAGGATAAGGCAACAAGAAAAGATGCAATATATGGAAAGATTTTAAAACAGTAGATAATAACTCAATTGTATGTAGAGATACAATAATGACTCAATTGTATGTAAAAATACAATAATAACTCTTATTTGGGAGATTCTCTAACCGACAACCATCACTATGAGCTATATGATGATATAACATCTCGCCCACGCTACCAGAACTATCCTATACTTTGTCAGAGTATAAGACATCCTCAACTCAGTGGATCCACTAAGATATGTTTTAAAAGCAATAAGAAATCATCTAAAAAGTATGACCCTTTTTACCCATGTTGGCATACATAGTTTCTGAGAACTTAGAATTGTTTGAACTCGTTTCCATATCGGTGCTCAATACTACTCCCAATAATATAACTCATGCTCATATGTTTAAAAACATTTCATCATCATCAAACTTTGAGATTATTACTCAAAAGGTTCTCTTAAAAGAGATAGTGTTCAAAACTCCTCATGAACTCATTTGGAAATCGAAGTTTCCTCTCATTTTAACTGTAAAAACATTTACTCTTGGGAATACTTAGTTCCCATATATTCATTTTGAAAAATGAAACTCAACTCTCCTCATCCTCATCCTCATTTATTCAAGTCTTAAAACAAATTATAAATAATTTGTAAAAGACTTCTCAAAATAGGGTTCATGCCGAATTATGGACGTGAACGATTCAATTCAAGGTTTTCAATAACCATATATAGGACTTTATAATCAGAACTCAATAATTCCAGAACTTAAGGACTCAAAGATATTATTCATCTCAAGAATGCTTAACTCATAGGGTTCAAGCGAAATTATGGGCATGAACAACTTAACTCAAAGACCTCCATGTATAACATATGGTAATCCATAATTATGAAATGTAGTTTCAAAAAGGATTAGGAACTCAATACTCAAGAACTTAGAACTCGAAGATGCTACTCTTCTTAAAGATACTCAATTTATGGGGTTCATGCAGAATTTATGGGCATGAACGACTCGACTCAAGGATATCAATAATTATGTAGGCTCATGAATACACTCTCTTCATTCTCATACTCACTTACTCGAGTCTTGAAACAATTATAAGTAATTATAGAAGACTCCTCGAAAAGACTCAAAGGGACTTTCTCAAACTTTACTCTCAACTCTACCTCAAATATGAATTATGAATTCAAGGATCATAATTATGATATGTAGGATTTATCGATGATTAGATTTAGTTTGGATAGTAAAATCAAGAAGTGATCGATGACATGGTTTAATAGAACTCAAACGGAAAGAAGGGAAGAAGAGTAAGGGACCTGGTGACCCTGGCGCAATGGGTGACGTGGGTCACCAGCCCCTAAACTTCAGAACCCCTTCCCTGGCGCAATACAGGCTCCTTATGCCAGCCCCCTTGGCGCATTTAGAGCGCGCCGTGCCACCCTCTCCCCAGATCATTCCAATGATTTTTTTTTTAATTTTACAGCCCTACCTCATCTAGATTCGAATGATTTCCTCCAAATTCTCTTAAATTCATATACTAAACACACTTAGATCAAAACTCCAGTCAAAATATACCAAAACAATCACTCATTCACAAGATCCTCACCTCAAGAACTCAACAAGACTTCATTAACAAAGGAATGAAGCTAAAACCTCAAGAACTCTTCAAGAACTCAAATCATTCAACCTCAAGAACAAAATTACGGATAAAAATCACATGATTGGTGTGTGGGTGAATGAACCCAACAGTATGAGAACTTACATAACTCAAAAAACTTGGTTCTTGGCGAAATCTTGGATGAACGTTTAAAACTTGAACTTTTTCTCCTCTTGAATCTTCTCTCTAAAGCCCTAAACATTGTGATGGTGAATAAAACTGATTCTAATCAGTTTAGACCCTAAATTGGGTGTAATTCACGCTTAGACTAAGTGGGGGTAAGGAAAAAGACTAAAATATCCCTCCTTAGTTTGGTGAAAAAGCCAAATCTAGAGAGGCTACACTCAAACGGTCATATATCCCTCATCTGAATTCATATTTTTGCAAAGTTGGTGGTGTTGGAAAGAGGACTCAAAGATCTTTGATTTGATATCTTGTGGGCCACCTAACGCATTATGTGCTAAAAGTTATGGTCATTTGAAGTTGACCCAAAACTTAAAATAACTTACGGATGACTTGGATGAATTTCTCTTTAGTTCTTTTTGGACCTCGAGGTGCTATATCTAGCGACCTTGACACCTAAGAAAATTTCTATTCCTAGGTAAAATCTTACTCACAACAAATAATGGTTCGAGTCTTAGCTCAAAAATATTTATGGTGTTACATATACTTATATAGAAATTAAGAAGAAACGTATAAAACCTAAAGTCAAGCACCTAGGTAATAAATGGCTTGGTTGGTGTAGTGGTTATAACTGGGTGCTTGAGGTTGTTAACTTGCTTCTGGTTCTAGTTTCGCTTCCCTTTATGCACATTAATTTTAGTTTAACATCCAAACTCTCTGTAATCATTTAAAATTTATTAAATATAAGTTTATAAAATGATTTGGATTATATTAAATTCATAAATATATTAATCCAAATAAATATTATGGATTAATATAATTGGGTTAAATATTTAAGTCCAATAAATATGAATTTAATTAAAGTTTAAATTAATTGATTTGGGCTACAATAGATGAGACCAATTTGTTAAGCCCAATTTCATCTCATTCTAAAGGCCCATCTTGGTGCCACGTGGGCAAATGATGTGGCATGCCAAGCCAAATAAGAAGCCAATAGAATCATGACATGTGTCAAAATGACAAACCCACTCCATAAAGCCCATATGTCATGTCACTTAAGTCTGATTGGCCGAAGGAAATCCTATTCCAATCGCAACTCTTCTATTCTAAAACTATAAATAGAGGTTCTCATAATTCAGAAGAAGATAAAAAATTCTAAACAAGAAGCTAGAGTAAAATCTATGGTACAAACGCCATAAAATACTTTATAAAGCTACAAGTTTAAGAATTCAAGCATTCAAGTTCAAGAACGATCAAGATCAAGACCATTAGATTCAAGAACAAGCTCGAAGCTCTTGAATTCAAGTAAAGTCAAGATCAAGATAAAGTTCAAGTTCAGGTTCAAGACAAATTCAAGATCAAGCTCAAGATCCCTTGAATTTATATTTGAAAAGGCGAATTCAGAGGAATCATAGAGATTGTAACACTCGCACTTGAAATAATAAATATGATTGTTGCGATATTTTTCTATACTTGATTATTTTTTTCTTTACGCGAATTTTATTGTCTACAAATTCTGGCACGCCCAGTGAAACAATATTTACCTCTCATCTCAACTTTTCAAGCATAAAAAAAAATCGAGATGACTTCCATGAAGAACAACTCTTGATCAGCTACCTCTAAGGCCATTAGCTCTAAGTTCTCTACTGAAGTTGAAGGCATTATTGGTGTTACCTTTGGAAGTTTCAGAGTTGTTACAAGAAGCAAGGTTGCTACGCTATAACAACAAACACTTCAAGTGTCGTCCGTATCAACTCCTATTTTTGGGTCTTCGACTCCAAAAGGAGAAAGTTCCTCCACAAATGCTTTAGAAGGAGGAAGCAGTGTTGCTGAAAAGATCAAGAAAACATTGGCTCTACTTGAGGAATCATGTTCCAAGAACTCTACCACAAGGGAGAACTATGATTCAACTAATGAATCATCTCCACATGCATCGCGTAACATGGGTCCACTAAAGATTAACTTACACGACAATCCATGCTACTCTCCTACATCTCCAATGATCATGCAAACGATGGTGACCGTTGCTTCCTCTCCTGAGGAACAACTCACAAATCTAACGAAATTGGTTGCTGGATTGACAAAGCATGTACAACACCAAGAGTCTCGAATTGATAAGTTGATGGATATGATGAAAGGAATTTTAGATGGAGAAGTGATTCATGCGCCAGGAAAAGGTGTTGAAGTTCAAGAGATTCGAGATATTGCTAAGAAAGCATCGCTTGTTAATGAGATGCCAGTTTCTTTTGAAGGAATGATCCCACTCGATCGCTTGAAGGAGTTTAGTGAAGGCACTATCAAAGATAAGTATGAAGTCTCCACCAAGTCTTCTCGTATATATGCTAAGCCATACACTGCTAGAATTGGTAACTTTAAAATGCATACTTGTTATCAACCTCCCAAATTTCAACAATTTGAGGGTAAATGAAATCCAAAACAACATGTTGCACACTTTGTAGAGACATGTAATAATGTTGGAACCTATGGAGAGCATCTTGTCAAATAGTTTGTCCGCTCTAAAAGAGGAAATGCCTTTGATTGGTACACGAATCTCGAGCCTAATTCTATTGATTATTGGGAGCAACTAGAGCGCGAGTTTCTTAATCACTTATATAGCACAAGGCGTATGGTGAGCATGGTAGAACTCACGAATACTTGCCAAATAAAGGATGAATTGGTTATAGATTTCATAAATCGATGGAGGAATGCGAGCCTAAATTGCAAGGATAGGCTTAGTGAAGCTTTTGCAATCGAAATTTTGTATCCAAGGAATGCACTGGGAGCTCCTTTACATCTTACAAGGAATAAAACCAAAATCCTTCAAAAATCTAGCTAGTCGGGCTTATGATATGGAGTTTAGCATGTCCTCTACCGTAAAAGATATGATGTTTGTCCATGATCCTCGCAAAGGAAGAGAAAAGCGAATACCCAAGAGATGGAGCAAATTTGTGCCCAGAAATGAAAACAAAGAATCCATGAGTGTTAATGTGTCACCTGTGAAGTTCACCACGAATGAGGGCATAAAGCAAAGTGTGAGAATGACTTTCCAAGCACGTTTAAATCAAAAGTTGACTATAAGGGAGATGCAAGGAAAAAAGTATCCCTTCTTAGACTCTGATGTTTCTGAGATTTTTGATGAGTTGCTCGAGTTATAGCTCATTGACTTGCCAGAGATGAAGCAACCCGATGAAGATGGAAAAGCTGATGACCCAAATTATTGCAAGTATCATAGACTTATGAGTCATCCTCTAGAAAAATGTTTTGTCTCCAAGGATAGAGTGATGCGATTGGTTAACGAAAACAAAAATTTTCCTTGATGATGAGAAGGCGAATCTTTATCACGTTCGGCTTACTCGATTCGGTCCAAATATATATCTCTAAAAAGCATGAATAAGAGTCATTGGAGTAGGAAGTTGATATAAATGGTGATGAATCTTAGATTCCTGTTACTAGGCGTAAGCGCAACAAGTCAAGCTTAGGAAACGAATCATTCGAGCAACTGATTAGAAGGAAAATGGTGAAGAAATTGGATAAGCAGAAATCAATCAAGCGCCCAAAGAGGGCAAAGGTAGAAATGCATCACTACCAAAAACCCCGACGTCCTATGAATCTAGAGGAATTCTTACCAAGTTCGTTCGACTTAAAGTCTACTCAAGACAATGTCGAGGCATCATATTTCAATGCGGATAAAGAAGAAACAATGAAGGTGCCTCCTACTGACAAAGAAGAAAAAACTAGTGAATCCTCACCAAAGTGTCTCCTAGTGATGAAGAAAAAGCAACAAGGGAAATCTCGGCAATGATGTCTCTTTCATCTTCTAAAAAATATATTGAACCTTCTTCCCAAGAAGCACATGCATGTGATACGAAAGTAACATTTACAAATAATGATCTTCTATTTGGTGAAATACTACACAATCGTCCTTTGTATATAGTGGGTCACGTGCTAGAGAAAAAAAATAAATAGAATCTTAATAGATGAAGGATCTGGAGTCAACATTCTGCTTATCCACACATTGAAGGAACTCGACATCATGATTGAAGAACTTAGTGAAAGTCGTTTGTTGATACAAGAATTTAATCAAGGGGGACAGAGGTCCATAGGCTCTATCAAATTAGAGATCCACATGGAAGATTTGCTATCAAGTGCATGGATGCATGTGATCGATGCAAAGACTTCATACAATATATTACTTGGCAGGCCTAGGGTAAACGAGAATAGAATTGTCTCATCTTTTTACTATTAATGTTTCAAGTATCTTAAAGGAAGGATCGAAAGAAAGATAGTTGCAGATGAAAATTCTTTCATCAAAGTTGATACGCACTTTGCCGATGCAAAATTCTATTTGAAGGGTTATGTTGTTAAAGAGACAAAATCTAATGATGTCAAATCAATCAAGTATGATTAAATCACAAGAAAAAGAATTGATGTGGCTGTCAAAAAGGTAAAAGTTGACACTAAAGAACTTTGTCCAATTCTTAATGAAGGGAAGATCATGTCTTCGAAGAAGAAGCTGGTTTCGGAGTTCGTTATGTGCCAAAAGTGAAGAAAGAAGAAGGTCAATCATCTAACTTTCAAGAAAATGTATTGAGAGGGCTAACTCTTTCTATCAGACGGATCGATGCAATAAACTTGTCTTTGAAACTGCCAGGAAAGTCAATATCTCAAAATCAAGTGAGAGATGTGGCACTCCCTACAAAGCGCACAAGAGAAGGTTTTGATCCCAATGCTTACAAGTTACTTGTAAAGGCTGGATACAACCTTAATGAGCCATCAATGTTAGGGAAACTCCTATCAGAAGATACAACTAGGCAAGCACGTGAAGGCCTAGACTACAGCCTACCGCCGCCAATTCGTATTTCCATAAGAAGGGCAAGCAATAACCATATAACTTTTAAAGATGAGGTCACTACTCCTAATAAAAATCCTTCCGTCTTTGATCGACTTGGAGAATCGACTGCAAGAACTTCTGTGTTTGAGAAGTTAGGTCCATTGAAAAAGAATAACAAAAATCTGAGAAGTTATTTAAAAGTTACAACACCTACTTCACATTTGATTCGAAAGGATTTCAAAAGTTTGATTCATTCTAGAATAAGGCGACAAGTGGAACTTGTGGTTTTATGTAAAAAGGAACTCAAGGCAAAGCCTCACACTGTGGTTTACACAAAGGAGCGCGAGGAAGATGAAGAAAGTGTAGGCTCTTCATATCATGTTACAATCCAGGATGGTCACGATTCTTTGCCTCAAATGAAGATTGATGAAGAGCTAAAAGATATTGTATGGTTTTGTCATATATCTGTTAATGACAATGATCCTTTAGAAGAGGAAGATGCTGGGGATGCTCCACCAAAACTTGAAGAAGGAGTAAAGACCACAATAGATCCTTTGAAGGAAGTTAACCTTGGCACTAATGAAGAACCAAGGCTAACTTACTTAAGTGCCTTTCTAGAAGTTGATGAAGAAATCGCATATATGAATATACTCAAAGAATATAGGGATGTCTTCGGTTGGAGTTATAAAGAAATGCCTGGATTGAATCCTAAAGTAGCGGTCCATGAGTTGGCAGTCAAAAATAGTTCTCGTCCTGTTAAGCAAGCTCAAAGACGTTTTAGGCCAGACTTGGCTCCTTTGATAGAAAATGAAGTTAACAAACTCATTGAGGCAGGCTTTATTTGTGAGGTCCAATATCCTACATAGATTTCAAATATTGTTTCGGTGAGGAAGAAGAATGGTCAAATTTGAGTTTGTGTTGACTTTAGAGATCTCAATAATGCATGCCCTAAATATGAGTGTCCTCTTCCCATTCCGGAGTTAGTGATTGATGGCACCACTAGTTATGAGGCAATGTCGTTCATGGATGATTTTTCTGGCTATAATCAAATTCGCATGGCACCAAATGATGAAGAACTCACCGCATTTCGCACACCTAAGGGTATTTATTGCTACAAAGTGATCTCATTTGGATTAAAGAATGTTGGTGCCACATATCAAAGAGCTATGCAAAATATATTTGATGACTTGCTTCATAAAAATGTTGAATGCTATGTTGATGACTTGGTGGTAAAGTAGAGAAAGATGTGTGATCATTAGAGAGACTTAAGAACGATGTTTGAGTTGCTTCAAAGATATCAACTAAGGATGAATCCATTGAAATGTTCCTTCGGAGTTACTTCTGGCAAGTTCATTGGCTTTATTCTGAGACATTGAGGAATTGGAATTGATCAAGCCAAAGTTGATGCAATATCAAAGATGTCTAAGCCTCGAAATATTCATTAGTTAAAAAGTCTCTTAGGAAAGCTAGCCTACTTGCGGAGGTTCATCTCATATATAGTGGGAAGATGCCAACTATTCAGTCATTTCATGAAGAAATGTGCTCCTTTTAATTGGGATCAAACATGTAGCGATGCCTTTAAAAGTATCAAATCATATCTAGAGAAACTTCCAGTTTTGGCATCCCCTACACCTGGAAAGCTATGATACTCTACATTACGGCACAAGAAAGGTCCGTAGGAGCCCTATTAGCTTAAGAGAATAGTGAAGGTAAAGAACTCTCTTTATTACTTAAGTAGAACAATGATGCCGAATGAGCTGAACTATTCGCCAATTGAAAAGTTGTGCTTGGAACTTGTCTTCTCAATTCAAAAGATGAAGCATTATTTTCAAGCTCATGTTGTCCACTTTATTTCTAGTGAAAATCCCATCAAGTTTGTTATGTCAAAACTGGTCCTTAATGACCGGCTAGCAAGATGTTACCTCCAATTCCAACAGTTTGAGATTGTGTACATCCCTCAGAAAGATGTGAAGGGACAAGCATTAGCGGATTTCTTGGCTGACCATTCGATACCTGATGATTGGGAGTTAACTGATGCGCTTCCTAATAAAGATGCGATGTCTATTGAAATTCAACCTCCTTGGAAAATGTACTTTGATGGGGCTGCACATCGTGGTGGAGCTGGTGTTGGCATAGTGTTCATCATTTCACAAGAAGAGATTCTACCATTCTCTTTTACTTTGAAGCAATGTTGCTCCAATAATTTCATTGAATACCAAGCGTTGATACTTGGACTTGAGATGGCCGTCGACATGAAGCAATTACACTTACAAGTCTTTGGTGAGTCTCAGTTGGTGATCAACCAACTCTGGGGAAATTATGTGGTAAAAAAGCCCGAATTGCGTCATAATCATGATTATGTTCAAAAGTTGATAGGATGGCTTGGAGATGTAACCCTCCAACATGTGCGTAGAACGGAAAATATGAAAATTGATGTGTTGGCTACCCTAGGTTCAACACTAACCCTTCCTTATCAAACGCAAGTGACTATTTGTAAACAATAGATAGTACCACCGCCAAATGAGTAATAATATATATAAAATGAGCTTGAGCATCTCGTCGCCGTTTCTGAAGCCGCAAAGGAAGATTGGAGATAACCCATTATTGACTACATGTGTTATGTGATACTTCCAGAAAATCCAAGGAGAAGGACTGCCATTCGTCGTCATGCACCACGCTTCCTTTACAACAAGGACACATATATAGAAGATCATTTGAGGGTGTACTATTACAATGTTCGGAAGAGGAAGAAGTAATTCAAGCTCTACAAGAAGCACAATCAGAAGTATGTGGACTATATCAATCTAGACCGAAACTCCACTTTCACATAAAGAGGATTGGGTATTATTGGCCAACCATGGTGAAGTATTGGTTAGATTATGTTTGAAGGTGCGATGCTTGTCAATTCCATGCGAATTTCATACATTAGTCGCCCGAAGTATTGTACCCAACTATCGTATCTTGGCCATTTGACGCTTGGGGATTGGATGTTGTGGGACCACTACCATAATCTTCTGGTGGACACTTGTACATCTTGGCTGTAACAGATTACTTCTCAAAAATGGGTTGAACTCGTCGCTCTTCAAGAAGTGAAGAAATAGAATGTTGCGAATTTTATCCAAGTGAATATCATCTATCACTTTGGCATCCCTCGCTACATAATAACGGACAATGGCAAGCCATTTGATAACAAGTTAATGAACAAAATTTGTGATCTCTTTGGCTTCAAGCATCGTAAATCTTCTATGTATCATGCTGCCGCCAATGGTCTTGCTGAAGCATTCAATAAGACTCTATGTAACCTCCTAAAGAAAGTTGTCTCCAAGTCCAAACGGGATTGGCATGAAAGAATGAAAGAATCTTTGTGGGCATATAGGACAACATACCGCACACCAACTCAAATAACACCATATTCACTTGCTTTTGGAGTTGAAACAATTATGTCACTCGAGCGTTAAATACCTTCCTTAAGACTTGCTATTCAAGAAGGGCTCACTGAAGAAGAAAATGATCAACTGCGTTTTGCTGAGTTAGAAGCACTTGATGAAAAAAAGGCTAAAAGCCCAACTAAACCTTGAATGTTATCAAGCTCGTCTATCTCGTGCTTTCAATAAGAACGTTTGATTGAGGTGCTTCTAAGTTGGAGACCAAGTTCTCGCGGTAAGAAGACCCATCATTACTTCACACAAGTCTGGGGTAAATTTACCTCAAAGTAGGATGGACCATATGTCCTACAAGAGACATATTTGCATGGTGCTTACAAGCTTGTTGATGAAAATGGCGTAAGGATTGGTCCTATTAATGCAAACTTTATCACGGGTACCAGCCCCCATGACATTTTTAGATAAAAGTCTAGCTGTGTCATGATCTTGGCCATGTTTTGGTCTCTCTCATTATCATTTTTTAACTTGCTCCTTGGATAGCTGGAATGTGACCGGTGATACGTAGTCTTCGCAAGTGTACCACACCCTGTTGATGGTTGTCATCCCATCGAGAAGTTAAGCTGCTACTGCGTATGGTTGCTGCATCAAGCCTCCAAGCGAGAATTGGTCAGCTACACCTTTGTTCACCGAGTCTAAACTCTAGTAAAAGTATTGAAGAAGCACATTATCAGGTAGACCATGGGTTGGGGATTGTAGCACCAATTTCTTAAATCGGAGCCAAATTTCGTGAAGAGTCTCTCCATCTAGATGCTTGAAGCTTTGGATGTTATCCCGAATAGTCATCATCTTTGAGAGAGGGAAAAATAGCACATTAAATGCGGTGACCAACTCCTCCCATGAAGTGATTGAATTTCGTGATAATTCAGCTAGCCAATTGCAAGCTTCCCCCATCAATGAGAAAGGGAATAGACTTAATCGAACTGATTCCTGAGAGATATTCTTGAACGAGAAAGGTCCATACACATCCATGAAGTTTCGAAGATGCTCATGTGGGTCCTCATGTGCCAATTCACTGAAAAGTCCTTTAGTTACAAAAGTTGCAACATGGTGCTTGTTATGTGGAACACCACATTTCTATCTGTTGGAGGTAGACGGATGGATCCGACACCTCCCATGAGATGTGGATCATTGATGTTGGGCTCTTGGGCATCGTTGAGGTTACTAATGTCATTCTGATGCCCCACTTGTGTCACACCCCAAACTCGAGGGGAGCAACTGGCTCCTAATGCCAAAATTCAGGCCTGAGCCAACCTTGTTGAACCATTTTCTACTAGCGCATGGCGCCACACGTAATTAAGACAACAAACAAGTATATCTTGGCTGAAAACTAAGCCCTTGACCGGCAAGGCCCCTGTCAGCTGATCTATAAAAGAAACAGCTACTCCCAGGAGATCATATAAATAAATAGCCAATTAGTACAGAAGTCCTGATTGGGCTGTTGAGGCCACCATAATATCTATACCAAAACTAAAAGCATGTATATATCAATAAAATACATCAAACAACTCACAAGCTTCATCAAATCAACAATATAGGCCAGTATGACCATAACGTAGCTATACACCTCACACACTAGTCTGCAAGCCTCTAAGAGTAGCAAAGATTAGTGGGACAGGGCCCCAGCCTACCCATAAAGATATATACAAAAAAAGGTAACAAACCTCCCAACTCTAGCAGCTCCGGAGGAAAGGGGCTAGCCAATCGG
The DNA here is from genome assembly GCA_029007595.1 of Solanum commersonii. Lineage (NCBI taxonomy): Eukaryota > Viridiplantae > Streptophyta > Magnoliopsida > Solanales > Solanaceae > Solanum > Solanum commersonii. The sequence continues at coordinate 1,259,083 of JAJTWQ010000041.1, forward strand.
TTACAAGTCAATCCTGCTGCTAAGGAGGTTTATTCGGTCGTCTGTCAGGACCTACATGCATGAATGCAATACCCCCAAGGCAATGGGGCATCGGTACAAAATAATGTACATAGTATGAAAGCCAATAGACTGTGAGGAGGTATCCTTATATATTGGAATAATCTGATAAATAAATCAAGGATAAGATAAGTGTACTAACTTGCTCCTAAATCTAAACTTATCAAAAATAACAAAACAACAACCTAACCAAGCCCCCATAAGCTCGGCAAGTACAAACAGCACACAAGACCACCTACTCAGGCCCCTATAAGCCTGGAAGGTGCCAATCAGCCTATATACCCCGATCGGTAGTCCCATATCCCCGTAGGCAGTCACATAGCCCTCTTAGGAATTAATATGGCCCCGTTGGCAACACATAGCTCTCTTAGGCATCAACATAGCTTATAGACAATTCATAGCCCTTTTAGGCAACAACATGGCCCTGTAGGAAGCACATAGCCTTCTTAGGCGTCAATATAGCCCTGTAGGAAGCACATAGCCTTCTTAGGCATTAATATAGCCCTGTAGGCAACTCATAACCCTTCTAGACATCAATATAGCCCCGTAGGCAACTGATAGCCCTTTTAGGCATCCATATAGCCCTGTAGGCAGAACATAGCCCTTCTAGGCATATATTACACTCCTGCAGCTAACCACAATAGCCTCAAGGGCAACAATAACAATCCAATCGCTAAAACCGAGCAATTTAGTTATAAGCAACCTATACAATTAGCCTCTAAGTAGTGTCTAACATAGGGACGCTACTAACTGAATAAGAATCCTGACAAGGAAGGATTATATCAACTCGAGAAGCCAACAATCAACAATAATGACTATAACTGTAACAAGGATAACAATCCAATTACATTGCTCCTAAGCTTTAAGGAAACATGCCGTAAGTAGAGAACATTCCTTAACATATATCTAGAAACTCATTAATTACCGAAATAGACTAAAGATTCGATGGTTCTGCATCTATATCATGAACGTGAACAAGATGATAAATACAACCCTTGGTAATCATCCTCCTCGCCTTAAGATAGGAAATAAACCTACCTTTTGACGTTGCTGTATCGCCTTTCCATTCTCGAACTGTTCCTCCTAGAAAGTGGAATCTAACAATCTTTGTCCGGCATTCAACATTAGCATAACAAGACGCTAACTAGTTCATACCCATAATGACGTCGAAATCGACCATCTCTAACTCTACGAGATCTACAGAGGTCTGACGGTTGATAATTTCTACTATACAACCTCGATAGACTCTTCTGGCAACAATAGACTCACCAACTGGTGTAGATACAATAAAGGGTCGATCTAACGACTCTGCTACTATACATAACTTCCTCGCAATAAATGGAGTAACATAAGAAAAAGTAGATCCAGGATCTATCAAAGTATAAACACAATAGGAGCAAACAATCAATGTACCTGTCACAACATCTGGTGATGACTCTGAGTCCTGTCGTCCATTTAATGAATATGTACGGTTCTGTCCACTACCAGAACTAGATGCTCCCTCTCTGCCTCTGCCTCTACCTTTACGTGCTGAAGTCTGGGGTCCACGCCCTGTAGACTGTGCTAATGAGGAGGAACCTACTACTGACCTGGTCGACTGACCTATACCACCCTGACCTATGGTAGGGTAGTTTGTCCACCCATGCCCCTCCTATCCACAAGAATAACAACATGTGGAACCCTGTCTACACCTTCCGAAATGCATCCTACCACAAGTAACGCAACATAGCGGGTCTATCCTAGCCAGGCCTGAACCCCTATGCTGATTCGAGCCTGATACTTGTGAACCCTCACCTGGGCTTGACTGTTTCTGACGATCAAATCTACTACCATGGAACTGCTGTAGTGGAGGTCTAGGTGGCCTAATAGAATATCGGGATCTGGGACCACCCTGAAAATCTTCCTGCGAACCAGCGGGCCTAGCCTTCTACTCTGTCTCTCTCAACCCTCTCACTCATATACTGTAAATGTCGGTGATCCTCTATACCTTGTGCAAATGCCTGAATTCGCGAGATATCCATATTATCATTTAGTGCAGCGGTAGAACAAGCATCGATATAGTCTGAGTCGAGCCCTCCCACAAATCTACACACCCTATCATGCATCGTATCAATAAATGCTGGTGCATATCTAACCAATGAATCAAATCTCAGCCCGTACTCTCGGACACTCATGCTGCCCTGTCAGAGGTTCAGAAACTGGTCCACCCGATCATCCCTAATCTCTCGAGGCAAATAATGATCTATGAAAACTTCTGTAAAGCTATCCCAAGTGGGTTGGGATGCATCTCTGCCTCTAGATCTCTCCCAACTCTAGTACCACAATACTGCAACATTGCGCAATCGAAATGCTGCTAACTCAACTGACTCAGTCGATGAGGCATGCATAACTCTAAAGATCCTATGAAGCTGATCAATAAAGTGAATGAGGGTCTTCTCTGTGATCTGTCCCTGTAAACTGTGGAGGATTCAAGACAAGAAATTCACAAACTCTCAAACTTTCGGGTCCTTCAGAAGGTCCGGCAACATCTGGCGCAACTAGTTGGCACTGTGTAGTTACTAACTGTGCTAACATATATACTGCACTCTTGAAATCCTGATCAGATGGAATAGGAGGAACTAGAAGTGGTACTATTGGTAGAGCCGGAAGTCGTATAACCCTAGGAGGCTCCTGAAGCGGTGGAGAAGCTATAGTGGGCTGAGAAGATGTCTCCCTCTGGGTCTTACAATAGGCTACGTCCACATGTGGTACCTTACCAGTACCCTCGCTTGTAGTTGTATCTAGCCCCTGGCTAGTTGTGGTCTGTCTAGTGTCAGTCATCTCTATCTGCATACAAGTATCAATTATAAGCTAGAAACCTCAAACCTTAGGATGCCGCTCTATAGCACGTGGTGAGCAAAAGAAGGATAGTCATTCTAACATACCCGGTAGCTTCTTGCTTAAAGGATGTGGTGCACAACACATTTATAAATAAGACTCTACTAGACCTATCATGTAGACTCCCTAGGATACGACATTGCTCTAATACCAAATTTGTCACTCCCCAAACTCGAGGGGCGCAACTGGTTCCCAATGCCAAAACTCAGGACCGAGCCGACCCTGCTGAACCTTTTGCTACTAGCGTATGGCAGCCACACGTAATCAAGAAAACAAACAAGTATATCTCGGCTTAAAACTAAGCCCTTGGTCGGCAAGGTCCCTGTCAACTGATCTATAAAAGAAACAGCTACTCCTAGAAGATCATATAAATAAATAGCCAACTAGGACAAAAGTCCTGACTGGGCCGTCGAGGCCAACATGATATCTATACCAAAACTAAAATCATGTATATATCAATAAAATACACCAAACAACCCACAAACTTCAGCAAATAAGCAACATAGGCCAGTATGGCCATAAGGTAGCTATGCACCCCACACACTAGTCTGCAAGCCTCTAAGAGTAGTACAGATTAGCGGGACAGGGCCCCAGCCTACCCATAAAGATATATATAACAAAAGGTAACAAACCTCCCAATTCTAGCAGCTCCGGAGGAAAGGGGCTAGCCAACCGAATAAAAGTCAATCCTACTACTGAGGAGCTCTACTCGGTCGTCTCTCAGGACCTGCATACATGAATGCAGCTCCCCAAGGCAATGGGGCGTCAGTATAAAATAATGTACATAGTATGAAACGTAATAGACTATGAGGAGGTATCCTGATATATTGAAATAATCTGATAAATAAATCAAGGATAAGATAAGTGTACTAACTTGCTCCTAAATCTAAACTTATTAAAAATAACAAAACAACAACCTAACCAAACCCCCCATAAGCTCGACAGGTACAAATAACACACAAGACTACCTACTCAGGCCCCCATAAGCCCGGAAGGTGCCAATCAGCCTATATACCCTTATCGGTAGTCCCCTATTCCCGTAGGCAGTCACATAGCCCTCTTAGGCATTAATATGGCCCCGTAGGTAACACATAGCTCTCGTAGGCATCAACATAGCTTATAGACAACTCATAGCCCTCTTAGGCAACAACATGGCCCTGTAGGAAACACATAGCCTTCTTAGGCGTCAATATAGCCCTATAGGAAGCACATAGCCTTCTTTGTCATCAATATAGCCTTGTAGGCAACTCATAGCCCTTCTAGGCAGTAATATAGCCTCGTAGGCAACTGATAGCCCTTTTACGCATCCATATAGCCCTGTAGGCAGAACATGACCCTTCTAGGCATAGATTACACTCCTGCAGCTAACCACAATAGCCCCAAGGGCAACAATACCAATCCAATTGCTAAAAACGAGCAATTTAGTTATAAACAACCTATACAAATAGCCTTTAAGTCGTGTCTAACATAGGGATGCTACTAACTGAATAAGAATACTGACAAGGGAGGATTATATCAACTCGAGCAGCCAACAATCAACAATAATGCCTACAAGTGTAACAAGGATAACAACCCAATTACATTGCTTCTAAGCTTTAAGGAAATATGTCGTAAGTAGAGAATAGCCTTAACATACCTTTCCACGCTCGAAAGCCCGTAGTTCATTCATTAAAGTTGTTCCTTAGGTCCTACGCTTCACAAACACTATATATACACAGCTGGTACACACCTAGAAATTATTCATAACTAATCGTAAATCGGCCTATTTGCCATATTGCCCCAACTTGTCGAAATGTCCGTGGAAATTCATAAAAACAACCATAAAAGGGTCCCGAGATGATTACCTTAGTTAAACCAAATGTAAACCTTGAAGAAACACCAATAACTACAAATTTATATCTTCAAACACTAGCTCCAAACGCAGTTAATAGAAGGGAAAAATGATTGCCATGTGTAGGGATTACGTTTCTTGGCACGGGGGCAATGTTTAATGGTAGAAATCATCAAAAACTAACCTTCATCATGCTAGAACTCCATAGGAACCCTCTCTTAAGCTTTCTCTCTGGTTTGGAACTGAAATGAAATGTTGTCATGACTTAAAACGTTAAATAAGCCGACATACCATATTTTTTCCCGACCCAGATTCTTCCCCGTAAGTCCCTAGTAAAACCCTCATAACGTTTTACTCTTATGTCGGTTTGATACGGGGTTTTGTGCGTTGCAAACTAGACTCGTAGGGCTTGGATTTAATGGGTGATAGGCCTTCTAACTCTTTATATTTTGGGAGAAACATCCAAGACATTTGACCCAAATTTTAGAGAAATCTTTAAAAAGGAACTTACAATAACTTTTACCAACTTTTATTTTGCCACTTACTTAACTTCAAAACTTAAGATACAACCCATAAACACTTAAAATATGACATACCATATCATTTTTAATTTATTACTCACCCTCTTTGTCTTTCCACGAAGATACGAGTTAATTTAGACGTTTTGAAAAATCGGGGTGGTACAACTTGGCTCCCATTACTACCGTTAACACTTATGCTTTCTAAAATGTTTACACACAGAACAAAACAAAACTAAAATTTAGATTAGTAAACTACAACTAAGAAGAACAAAAATTCTACTAATCTAAAAATTCTCAAATAACACCACTCACCGGCAGTGGCGCCATTTTGATGCTTATCGTGACCAACGACACTAACCTACGGTTTGAGTGTCTACGATTGCCGATAGTATAGTAACCCAACTAAAGGTTGGGGTCGTGTCCCAAGGGAGTGGTTTTGAGAATTGATAGAAAAATAAAATTAAGCTCTAACTAGTCTAGCTAAAGACAACGACAAACAAAAAATGGTATATTAAAGGGGGCGACACAAAAGTGTCAAATATCGATAGGAGTTTTGTTACAAGTAGTAAAAATAGCAAAAATTAATAGGAAAATCAAGTATAGGGAAATGTTCTTGGGGTGTGACCGCAATACAAGTTGAGATAAATCGTTGGGTACATGCTTTCAATAGGAAATTTGCAAGATAATAGTGACAAGGCTAAGCTTTAGATGGAAATAAGTTCCCTCTCGGGCAACTTACTCCGTTTCAAATGGGTTCCTCGCGGACACCCATTTTCCGCATGAAGACTAGCCTACGCCTTACCCCACTCACTCTCTCGAGCTGAGTTTTAGGATATGGGACTAGGGCTCACCCTCTCGGGCTGAACCTCATGTCGACCCACTCCTTAGGCCATCAGTCTAGTGGTCTTGGTTTCACGACCTCCCTCTCGAACAAGCCGAAAACACATGGGTGGTTTTGTATTTGCAACTACAAACCCATTAAATTGAACCACAACCACTAGGTGAAATCACCATTAAAATACATCTACCCTATCAACAAGCAAAACCCAACAACAATATCAACACATATTTTTTAAATCATACCCCAAGAATGGGGTTGTTAGCCACACATTAAGAAATAATAAAATACACCTAAAATGATACTAAAATAAAATGGGTATAAGAAATTAAACCTTGATTTAAGCAAAGGAAGAAAAATGGAGAAGACCCACTTCCAACTTGGGGAAGATGAAATCCTTCTCTCTTCAAGTCTCCCACAAAACCCTCTCCAAACTTGAGAGAAAATATCTAAAAAGTACTATTCTATTATGAAAATAATAATAATGGTTCGGAACTTGTAAAATTAATAAAATTTTTAGTATTTATAGCCATCAAAAACTAGTGCAGGCAAATAGTTCGGCGAAGTTAGTCGAGTCTACTGAATGACTCGGCGACTCGCCTTTCTTCTGTCTCATCACCGTTGAGTGCTTGCCTACAACATCTTCACGTTCTGGAGTATTGGGTGGTACAGTACTGCTTCGCGAAACTATTCGGCGAAGTGCCGACTGCTCATTTCATCGCCTTTTTGATCCTTTTCCTTCAGGGCTTCGCATATTGGAACAAAGGGCGGAGTCTGTCCTTTCGGCAAATCGCCAGAGGTTCTTGGCGATGCTCATGCTTCAACTTCTTCGTTCTTTTCAGCCTCTTTTTCCTTTTTGCGCCTAAGTGTCCATGCTTCCATTAAAACTTCAAATACCTGAAACTTAAGAGTTTTCATCAGATATTGGTACAAAATAAGCATTCGAGGACACTATTTCTATCAAAATAAATCCCTAAATGAGTCCAATTTGTTGACTCATCAACACCACAACTTAAACTTTTGCTTGTCCTCAAGCAAACTTGAATTCAGCCTTTCGAAAAGGGTGTCTCAAATTGTGCTACACAAGACTCAATCATGAGTGCACACAACAAGACTCAATTTACTTATGCAAAGATCAATTGTGTACTCAAAGATTCAAGTTGTGATACACCGTTACCAAATATTCTCATGCTCGCAATACTTGCTACTTGTGCAAGTTCAAGCTCAACAAAAAGTATCTAAATGCCCTTCCACGAAAAATGATTCCACTTTCACACACAGAGGTTAATCAATTCAAGATCAGAAATTCGATGCAACGCTCACACTCATAAAGAGGAACACAATGCATGTTTTCACTCATAGATTTGTCCTTATTTTCCAATTGACTTTCGATTCCGTTTACTCAAAATCAAAAAGGTCTTTCTAAGGCTTATAATGGGGATGAGTGCAAAGGTATGGTCATTTAGGCTCAGTGGCTCCTTCTTCATGGGATATGGTATTCTCAAGGCATTCCATTCTTTTTCTTTGTCGATTCTTTTTCTAGTGCTTCTAAGTCACCTTTTTATTCACCCTTATGGATTGCTTAGAAACCCGATTTCTTTCGTACTTTTTTTTGAATGGAATTGAATTGAAGGGGTTTCCACTTATGCAATACCATGGGTTAGGGGGGACTTTTTCTTGCACTTCTTGACTTTTCCTTTTCCTTTTTACCACACCCCCAACTTAGGCTTTTGACCTAAGTTAGTTATTTGCTAAACCACCACTCAAGAGGATTGTAGGTAGTGGTTCAAATAAGGTCTAGGGTTCATCAAGGTTCTTCCAAAGAAAAGTAAGGCTTAAAGGTGTTCAAAAGAGTTTCACACGCTCACGGGTAGGCCACAAAAGAGGTATATGTTCAAATAAGGTCTAGGGTTCATCAAGGTTCTTCCAAAGAAAGGTAAGGCTTAAAGGTGTTCAAAAGAGTTTCACACGCACACGGGTAGGCCACAAAAGAGGTATATGTCAAATTTGGCTCACACTCTTTAAAATTTCCTAAGATCATATCAAGAGGACACTTTTCTAAATCAATCAGACTAATAGGGCAAATGCTAGGTTTATTCATGCAAGTTTCAAAGCAAGCTAATCATACAAGGCATCGACACTTAAGTCAAACAAGACTACACACTTTCGCTAGTGTGCAACAATCATTTCAAGAGAATCAATTTGATAAATGCCTAATAACAACGAGATTCAACAAGTTCACATATTGTCTATGCAACTTCATTTGGCCTCATCGTAGCCGTACATTCATGTTCGTTCAATTAAGAGCACTATTCAAGTCATCGGTATTGATCAAAATTGAGACTCAAATTTTTGCGAAAGAACAACCACAATCAACTCACAAAGGGTGGAAAAAATGTGCGAAAAATTCAAAAAAAAATTGGAAGGGTCAAAATCATTTGCAATTTAAAACAAAAGAGAGTCATGCTCAAACATCCACGAAAAGCAATGTAAACACAATTTTAAACAGAACAGTCCAAATATATACAAAACATGAATCACAAATAGCACACAAAATGTGAGCCTCACCCTATCACAAATAAAGTGTTTGTCCTCAAATGCAAGTAATAAAGAATCCAAAAGGCAAAGTAAAGAAATATAAGACATAGAAAGAGGTAAGGAGGGATCCTATCTGTGAAGTCTCTCTATCTACAGGGGCATTCCATGCATTTCCCTGGAGTAAAACCATGGTCCCCGGAGTATTGCTGTTTTAGTCCTCATTGTTTGCCTTTGTCATGGCCTTTGCAGCAAGATTGGCTGCAATCATCTAATCTATCTCCTGAGCTGCTTTGAAGGCCTGTATTGCATTAACAAAACTTTGAGCCCATGAAGGCACATTAGGGTCAATGGAAATTTGTCTCTTTACTCTAGTTTCATTGGTATATTTCCTTTGTCTGGCTAGCTCTGTTGTCTTTTCTTCTTTCTTGAACTCTCGTGCTCTTATGTGCCTAGGTGGATCATTTCTCCCTGCGACTTTTGATCTAGCCATTACTACAGAGACTTCAAGGATAAGTTAGATAGTACTTCAAACAGGGTAGAAAGGGTGTTTCTAGCTGTGGAATTGCTTAGCCAAGCTAGTTGGTGAAGTACTTATCCTGTTAGGCCAATCGTTGAAAGTGATGTACAACTGATACAAGGGTGCATACAAAGGGCGAGTAAGGGATCTTTCGGCGAATTGCCAAATACATTTTGCGAATTAAATTGACCTCCAAAAGTCACAGATTAATCAATACATAAAGTATTCAGTTAAAGGCGGAATGGAGACGTTAGGCGAATCGCCGAGCAGTTTGGCAGATTTTGCTTATCTCGTCGATCTGCTCAACATGTCTAGTTTGACCCATCCTTTCAAATTTCACCTCGCAACCCCAGATAGTGCAACTTACGCTTATATAACTCGATTTTAATGAAAATCGAAAGAAATTTCTATTCTCATCACTTAACAGTTCACTTCAAAGAAAAGCTAAGTGGTAGTCCTTTTATTCATACCGAAAATATCAAGTCTTAATCGAGAATAAATACAATCCTAGTTACTCAGAAACTCAACAGAGATTTTCTGTTGTCAGTGATTATGCAAATGAGTAAAAAGTCTGATCAAATAACTGAGGAGTTTGATTACCAATCTTTGATGTCGAATTAGATAGTACTGGCTTGCTAGGCAGCAATGTGATCCTAATCCGAGCACAATTTGACACGTAAAATACTCTAAAAGTGCGAGAAATATAACTACTAAAGTGTGAATGTGAGTTTGTGAAAAGTGACAAAGTGAAAGAAAGTGAATGAAATGGAACTTTTAAACCTGTGGCTTGTGACCGTCCAGTTTCTGCTCATTCGGCGTTATTAGTCAATCTCGCTCAATCACTCGGCGAAACGCCGAATATCTAATGTCCTTGCCAAATATAACAGAGTTTTCAATTCAGGTGAGCAATGCATTGACAGTCTTTATCGAGATCACCAATTGAATTAGCGATTCGCCAAAAAAATTCATACTCCGCTGAGTTTTACAGACTCAACCTTTAAGATATATTGCATCAAATAGTGGGAATAATTAGGTGCATCGAACTCATCGGCGATCCGCCAAACTGAACTGTTGCTCGCCTCCATACATCTTTTCAACCACTTTCCTTACTCAATCTGTACAAACAGCACACTATTATTTTATCAAGATAACAAAAAAAATAAGTAAATGGTTTTGGGTTGCCTCCCAAACAGCGCCTTAGTTAACGTCGCGGCATGACGCAAGTTAACCTTTAGACCTCACTCTTTGGGTTAGCCATAGTGTCACTAGGCAAACCCCCTTGTTGTCTCGGATTGAGATGAGATGAGATATGACCCATTTGGTCACTAACTATTTGATTGAAACTGAATAAGAGGTAACAATCTGGCTGAGGGTAGACACATCTTCTTTCATACCTTTTAGCATTTTGTCTGACCCTTCAACTTTGTTTAGGATACGTGACAACATATCCTCAGACCTATGACCTTCTGAATCCTTGGGGTTTCCACGCTAGTGGGGAGGCACATATCTATCCTTCTCCCCATCGTTCCAATTTGGATTACTATCCCTCCATTAACGATCTTGATCTTTCTAGCCTTCATCTCTAACCCATCCTTGATTACCACCCTGCCTTGGGTAGTTTGAACAGTAGCCCCCGCCTTGGTTAGCTAGGAAATTCACTTTCTCGTCATACATGGCTTCAAACTTTATCTCCTCAGGATTCGCACCCCCGACACCCAAAACATTGACACCACGGGGACCAGCCCCCATGACAGTTTTAGATAAAATGTTAAGCTGCGTCATGATCTTGGCCATGTTTTGGTCTCTCTCATTATCTTTTTCAACCTACTTCTTGGATAGCTGGAATGTGACCGGTAAGACCTGGTCTTCGCGAGTGTACCACTCTCTGTTGATAGTTGTCATCCCATCGAGAAATTGAGTTGCTATTGCGTATGGTTGCTGCATTAAGCCTCTGGGTGAGAGTTGGTCAGCTACACCTTTGTTCACCGAGTCTAGACTCTAGTAAAAGTATTGAAGGAGCACATTATCAGGTAGACCATGGGTCGGGCATTGTAGCACCAATTTCTTAAATCGGAGCCAAGTTTCGTGAAGAGGCTCTCCATTCAAGCATTTGAAGCTGTGGATGTTATCCTGAATAGTCATCATCTTTGAGGGAGGGAAAAATTGCATATTAAATGCGGTGACCAGCTCCTCCCATAAAGTGATTGAAATTCGTGGTAATTCAGCTAGCCACTTGCAAGCTTCCCCCATCAATGAGAAAGGGAATAGTCTTAATCAAACTGATTCCTGAGAGATATTCTTGAACGAGAAAGGTCCACACACATCCACGAAGTTTCGAAGATGCTCATATGGGTCCTCATGAGCCAATCCACTGAAAATTCCTTTTAGTTGCAAAAGTTGCAACATGGTGCTTGTTATGTGGAACACCGCATCTCCCTCTGCTAGAGGTAGATGGATGGATCTGACATATCCCATGAGATGTGGATCATTGATGTTGGGCTCTTAGACATCGTTGAGGTTACCAATGTCGTTTTGATGGCCCACTTGGCTCCCATTACTATCGTTAACACTCAGTTTTCTGAAATGTTTACACAAAGAACAAAATAAAACTAAAATTTAAATTAGTAAACTACAACTAAAAAGAACAAAAATTCTACTAATCTAAAAATTCTCAAATAACACCACTCCCCGGCAGCGGCGCCATTTTGATGCTTATCGTGACCAACAACACTAACCTACGATTCGAGTGTCTACAATCGTCGATAGTATAGTAACCCAACTAAATGTTGGGGTCGTGTCCCAAGGGAGTGGTTTTGAGAATTGATAGAAAAATAAAATTAAGCTCTAACTAGTCGTAGCTAAAGACATTAACGAACAAAAAATGGTAAATTAAAGGGGGCGACACAAAAGTGTCAAATATTGATTGGGGATTTTGTCACAAGTAGTAAAAATAGAAAAAATTAACAAGAAAATCTAGTATGGGGAAATGTTCTTGCGGTGTGACCGCAATACAAGTTGAGATAAATCGTTGGGTACATGCTTTCAATAGGAAATTTGCAAGATAATAGTGACTAGGCTAAGCTTTAGATGGAAATAAGTTCCCTCTCAGGAAACTTGCCCCGTTTCAAATGGGTTCCTCTCGAACACCCATTTGCCGCATGAAGACCAGCTTACGCCTTACCCCACTCACTCTCTTGAGCTGAGTGTTAGGATATGGTACTAGGGCTCACCTTCTTGGGCTGAACCTCATGTCGACCCACTCCTTAGGCCATCAGTCTAGTGGTCTTGGTTTTGCGACCTCTCTCTTGGGCAAGTCGAAAACACATGGGTGGTTTTGTATTTGCAACTACAAACCCATTAAATTGAACCACAACCACTATGTGAAATCACCATTAAAATATATCTACCCTATCAGCAAGAAAAACCCAACAACAATATCAACACATATTTGCTAAATCACACCCCAAGAATGAGAGTTTTTAGCCACACATCAAGAAATAACAAAATACACCTAAAATGATACTAAAATCAAATGGGTATAAGAAATTAAACCTTGATTTAAGCAAAAGAAGAAGAATGGAGAAGACCCACTTCCAACTTGGGAAAGATGAAATCCTTGTCTCTTTAAGTCTCCCACAAAACCCTCTCCAAATTTGAGAGAAAATATCTAAAAAGTACTATTCTATTATGAAAATAATAATAATGATTCGGAACTTGTAAAATTAATAAAGAGTTTAGTATTTATAGCCATCAGAAATTAGTGCAGGCAAATAGTTTGGTGAAGTTAGTCGAGTCCGCCGAATGACTCGGCGACTCGCTCTTCTTCTGTCTCATCGCCGTTGAGTGCTTGCCTACAACATCTTCACATTCTGGAGCATTGGGCGGTATAGTACTGCTTTGCGGAACAATTCAGCGAAGCACTGACTGCACCTTTCATCACCTTTTTTATCCTCTTCCTTCTGGGCTTCGCACACTGGAACAAAGGGCGGAGTCTGTCCTTTTGGCAAATCGCCAAAGGTTCTTGGCGATGCTCATGCTTCAGCTTCTTCGTTCTTTTCAGCCCTTTTGTTCCTTTTTGTGCCTAAGTGTCCATGCTTCCACTAAAACTTCAAATACCTAAAACTTAAGAGTTTTCATCAGATATTGAGAAAAAACAAGCATTCGAGGACACTATTTCTATCAAAATAAATCCCTAAATGAGTCCAATTTGTGGACTCATCATGCACCAAAAGTGCAACCCCAAGGAGAGGTAACCAATGCTTGATTTCTATGAGGCTGTTGGGATTTTAAACCATGTTGTGACCAACCAAGCTGGGAAACAAAGAGGGAATCGACAGGAAGTAGTCGACACTTCAAGGATTCAGGAGTTCTTAAGGATGAATCCACCAAGCTTCACAGGTTCAAGTGTTACTGAGGATCCAAAGTACTTTATTGAAGAACTTCATAAGATTTTTGAGATCATGCATATTGCTAATACTAAGAGGGTGGAACTAGTTGCATACCAAATTAAGGGTGTCGCTAGAATTTGGTTCGATCAATAGAAGAAGAACTGAGATGAGGATGCACCACCTGCGAGTTGGGCTTGTTTTAGGGAAGCCTATTTGGGGCTTTTCTTCCTCCGAGAACTGAAAGAGGCTAAGGTATGAGAGTTCCTCACACTTAAGCAGGATTCTTTGATCATTCATGAGTATAGTCTGAGGTTCACACGACTTTCTCGGTATGCTCCGGAGATGGTTGCTGACATGAGGAACAGAATGAATTTGTTTGTTGTTGGGTTGTCTTGTCTTTCGAGTAAAGAAGGTAAGGCTGCAATGCTAATAGGTGACATGTATATAGCAAGGTTGATGGTCTATGTGCAGAAGGTGGAGGAAGAGAAGTTGAGGAATAGAGAAGAGTTTAAGAATAAGATAGCTAAGAAAGGGAATGAGTTCGGGGAACAGAAGAATAATGCCAATCGACCATCATTCCAATAAAATCATAAGGGGCCTGCTCTATCATCTCCTAGTGCACCTGCATCTACACCTAATAACAAAAGTGAGTACAATAGTCAGAATTTCAGAGTTAAACCTACATATTCTCAGGGTAGTATGGCACAAGGGGTAGCAAGCCTCTTGCCTGTGCTAAGTGTGGTAGGAACCACTCAGGTACATGTCGTGAGGACTTCACTAGTTGTTTCAAGTGTGGCCAGAATGGTAATTTCATGCGAGAGTGTCCAAAGAACAAGCAGGGTAACGATAATGGGGGCAATAGAGCCCAGTTTTCTTCAGTTGCTCCACTAGACAAAGCTACACCTTAAGGGGCTACTTTCGGTACTAGCAGAGGAACAAACCGCTTATATGCTATCAATAGTCTCCAAAAGCAAGATGATTCACCATATGTTGTCACTAGTATGATCCAAGTCTTTAAATTTACTATTTATGTTTTGTTAGACCCAGGGGCGAGTTTATCCTTTGTAACTTCGTATGTTGCGATGAATTTTAATGTTATTCCTGAGCAACTTAGTGAACCTTCAGTGTTTTTACACCTATTGGTGAGTCTATTCTAGTAAAGAGAGTCTATCGTGATTGTCCCATTTTCATCAATCACAAGAGTACAATGGTTGATTTAGTTGAGTTAGACATGGTAGATTTCGATGTCATTCTTGGTATGGATTGGCTTCATGCCTGTTAAGCCTCAGTGGATTATAAAACTCAAGTTGTCAAGTTTTAGTTTCCAAATGAGCTAGTCTTAGAGTGGAAAAGTAGTTCATCAGTGCCTAAGGGTCGTTTCATTTCATACCTTAAGGCACGGAAGTTAGTTTCCAAGGGGTGTGTCTATCACTTAGTTCGAGTTAATGACTCTAGTATTGAGATACCTCTTATTCAGTCAGTTTTAGTACTAAGAGAATTTCTAGAAATCTTTCCAGATGATCTTTCCGGAGTCCCTCTTGAGAGAGATAGACTTCGGTATAGACCTTCTTCTAGATACTCGTCCTATATCTATTTCTCCATATAGAATGGCACCAACAAAGTTAAAAGAGTTGAAAGAGCAGTTGAAAAACCTCCTAGATAAGGGTTTTATTCGACCAAGTGTCTCACCTTGGGGCTCTCTGGTCTTATTTGTGAGGAAGAAGGATGGTTCCGTTAGGATATGTATAGATTACTATCAATTGAACAAGGTTACCATCAAGAATAAGTATCCCCTTTCTGAGAATTGATGATCTCTTCGATCAACTTCAGGGTACCACTTGTTTCTCTATGATAGAACTTAAATATGACTACCATCAATTAAGAGTAAGGGAATGTGATATTCCAAAGAAAACTTTCAGAACCTGTTATGATCATTATGAGTTTCTGGTCACGTCCTTTGGTTTGACAAATGCGCCTGCAACATTCATGGACCTTATGAATAGAGTATTCAAACCTTATTTAGATATTATTGTTATCATCTTCATTGATGACATACTAATCTATTCAAGGAATAAAGAAGACCATGCTAGTCATCTCAGAATAGTTCTCCAAACTCTAAAAGATAAGAGAGTTATATGTCAAATTCTCTAAGTTTGAGTTTTGGCTTGAGTTTGTGGCATTCTTAGGCCACATTGTATCTGGAGAGGGAATTAAAGCTGATACTAAAAAAATAGAGGCAGTGCAGAGTTGGCCTAGACCCACATCTCCAACCGACATTAGGAGTTTCTTGGGTTTGGTTGGCTATTATAGAAGGTTTATAGAGGGTTTCTTATCTATTTCATCCGCGTTGACCAAGTTAATACTAAAATACTGAAATTTCAATGGTCGGAAGCTTGTGAGAAAAACTTTCATGAATTGAAAAATAGGTTGACTACTTCCCAGTATTGACCTTACCAAAAGGTACCTAAGGCTTTGTTGTGTATTATGATGCATCTAGAGTTGGTTTGGGTTGCGTGTTAATGCAAAATGGCAAAGTTATAGCTTATGCCTCCAGACAGTTGAACGTTTATAAGAAGAATTACCCAAACCATGATCTAGAATTGGTTGCCGTAATTTTTGTTTTGAAAATATGGCACCATTATCTTTATGGTGTGCATGTGGATGTGTTCACCGATCATAAGAGCCTCAGTATGTGTTTACTCAGAAAGAGCTTAATCTCAGACAAAGGAGGTGGTTGGAATTTCTCAAGAATTATGACATGATTATTTTTTATCACCCAGGTAAGGCTAATGTTGTTGTTGATTCCTTGAGCAGGTTGTCTATAGGTAGTACCACCCATTTCGAAGAAGATAGGAAAGAGCTAGCAAGAGATGTGCGGACTTGCATGCTTGGGAGTCCGACTAATGGATTCCACAAAAGGAGGAGTAGTGGTGATGAATGGGGAAGAATCATCTTTAGTGTCTGAAGTTAAAGAGAAACAAGACCAAGGCCTAATTTTTCTTGAATTGAAGGAAAATGTTCATAAGCAAAAAGTAATGGCTTTTGAACAAGGGCGAGATGGGGTATTAAGGTATCAAGGTAGATTTTGTGTACCAAGGGTGGATGAACTCCAAGAGAGGATCATGGAGGAAGCTCATAGCTCCAAATATTCCATTCATTCGGGTTCCATAAAGATGTATCGCGATTTGAGAGAAGTCTATTGGTGAAGTAGCATGAAGAAGGGCATTGCAAAATTTGTTGCTAAGTGTCTGAATTGCCAACAAGTTAAAGTATAGCACCAAAGGCCTGGTGGTATGGCTCAGAATATAGAACTTTCGAAATGTAAGTGGGATATGATTAATATGTATTTCATTACAAGCTTACTAAGGTCTCGCAAGCAACGTGATTCTATTTGGGTTATTGTTGATAGAATGACAAAATCAGCCCACTTTTTGTCGGTAAAGACCACCCATTAAGCAGAAGATTATGCTAAGTTGTATCTTCAATAAGTAGTTAGACTTCATGGAGTTCCGGTCTCCATTATTTAGGACAGATGTGCGCAATTTACTGCACAGTTTTGAAAGTCATTCAAATAAGGCTTGGGTTCAAAGGTGAACTTAAGCACTGCCTTCCATCTTTAGACAGATGGGCAAGAAAAACATACTATTCAAACCTTAGAGGATATGTTGAGGGATTGTGTTATTAATTTCAAAGGTAATTGGGATGATCGCCTATCTCTTATTAAATTTGCTTACAATAATAGTTACCACTCTAGCATCCAAATGGCTCCTTATGAAGCTCTTTATGAGAGAAGATACAGATCTCCTATTGGATGGTTTGAAGTTGGCAAAGCTGGGTTGATAGGACCAGACTTAGTTCATCAAGCTATGGAGAAGGTGAAAGTCGTTCAAGAGAGGTTGAAAATGGCGTAGAGTCGTCAAATATCCTACACTGATGTTAGGAGAAGGGAGTTAGAATTTGAAGTAGATGATTAGGTGTAATTAAAAATTTCACCCATGAAGGGTGTTATGACATTTGATAAGAAGGGGAAGCTCAGTCCCTGATATATTATTCCTTATCGAATATCCAAGAGGATTGGCAATGTAGCTTATGAGTTAGAGCTACCACAAGAGTTAGCTGCGGTTCATCTGGTATTTCATATCTCTATGTTGAAGAAGTGCATGGGTGATCCATCATTGATTATACCAATTGAAGATATTGGGATCAAGGATAGCTTATCTTATGAGGAGATTCATGTTCAGACACTAGATCACTAAGTTCGCAAGTTGAGGACCAAGGAAGTAGCATCAATCAAAGTTCTTTGGAGGAACCAATCTGTTGGGGAAGCCACTTGGGAAGCTGAGGAAGATATTAAGAATAAATATCCACATCTCTTTGAAACTGGAGAAGTTCCAGACCAAGGTACTAATTCTCTTCTTAGTACCCTTTAAATTATAAGTTGGCATGTTGTATTTGCATTGCTTGTTGGATGTTTGAGCTGAATTTTAGATATTACACCCTTAGCCTAGTGAGAGTGATTTCATTCGAGGATGAATTTTCCCAAGGGGGAGATATTGTAACATTTCACTAATTGAAATAGTTAGAAAGAGTTAGAATTAGAAAGAATCATTTTTTGGAAAGAATGAAATCTGGAAAAATTGTTAAATTAAGTTAAGTATGAGTTTTGGTCAACTTCAAACGACCATAATTCCTATCTCAGGATGAATTAGGTGTGCTTCGAGATACCATAGGAAAGATCTTGGAATAATCTTTCCAGTGCCGCCGAGTTTTCTAAATTCCGAGTTTGTATGAGCGAGATATTCCCATTGAAAGTTGGGTTGTTTGAATAAGGAAAGTCCAACCCGGATTTTAAAGGGGTATTTTGGTCTTTTTCTTACCCAATTGATTTAATTCATTTTTTTATGAATTAATTAGGGTCAAAACTGAATTGGTTCAGTTTACACAATTAGAAATTTATGCTAGGGCTTTAGAGAGAGGAACTCAAGAGAAAAGAGAAGAAGGAAATCAAGATTTCGTCGTCTTTGTGAGGAATTGATTGCGGATTTCATCAAGGATTTGATCCTACAAGGTATGTGAGACTTTCATAACATTGGGTTCGTTCACCCACATGCCAAACATGTTTATTTCAGCGTGAATTTTTCCTAAAAAGATTGGAAGTTTGAATGTTCTTGATGGGTGTTCTTGAATTGCTTTCGTTCTTAAATTTGGGTTGAGATTAAGGAGTTTCTTGAGATTAGAATGTTGATCCTTTGAGTTGTTTGAGTTAGATCCTTGTGTATATGTTTTGGGTAACTGAATCTAAAAAGAATTTAAAAAATGGGATCGAGTTTAGTTGAGTTAAGGTCAGAAAACGAGTTGGAAAATTCGTCAGGTTGAACTGGGGAAGGGCTGGCACGGCGCGCCCCATAGCGCCAGGAGGGCTGGGGCGACGCGCCAATAGTGCGCAAAAAATGGGTCACTGAATGATTGGGGCTGGCGCAGTGCGCCAGCAATACGCCAGAAAGGGAACTTTGACATATTCAAAGAAATTCTGACTCCCGGTCGAAATGGTTTGTGGAGGCTGGTGTGGCGCGCCAACAGTGCGCCAGGTCCGTCCACCTCAACCCGTTGTTTGTCGTTTAGCCCGTTTAAGTCCTTCTAAAGTGTACTGAAACTTCCTATTGATTCTAACTACTCTAAATGACTTCTAGACATCTAGAAATCATCCAGAAACATGAATCATAACCTTGAATGCATAAATTCAAATTCAAGGAAAGTTAAGAGGCAAGTCTAGGAAGTTCTTAGAGTCTTTTCAAAAAGCCTTTTGCAAATGCTTTTAACTTTGTTTTAAGACTTAAAGTTCAAGTTGAGTAAAGAGTAAAGATTGAAGTTCATCTCTTCAAAGAGTATATGGGGACTATTGTATTCCCAGAGAGTTTAAAATGTTTTCACATTTAAATAAGAAAGGAAGTCTTGATTTCTAAAGAGCCTTTGAGCTGGTTTTCAGAAAAGAGTAAACGCTTTCACAATTAATCAAGAGAGGAAACTTTGATTTCCAAGATAGCCTTTGAGCTAAGTTTTTGAGCAATTATCTCAAATTACAGAAAGAAGTATTTTTTTAAACATAAGAGCTAGTATCATATTTGGGGAGTAGTATTGACCACCGATATGAGGGAGAGTTCAAACAACTCATAGCCCCAATAAACCATGTAGCCATCATGGATAGAAAAGGGTCATACTTTTTAGATGATTCCTTTTAGTACTTTTAGCATGGACTAGTGGATCCACTTAGTAGTTCAGGTTCTATACCCTTGGAAAGGTATAGGACGGCCATGGTAGCGTGAGGCAAAACGTTGTATCATCACAATAGCTCTTACGTGATGGTTGTCGGTTAGAGAAACTCCCACAGAAGTAATTGTATTCTTATATACACAGTTTAATTGTATTTTTACATATATTTTAGAGTTATATGTATCTTTGCATACACAGAGTATTATTATATTTCCAAATTACACAGAGTTGACATCTATGTTTTAAATAACTTTTCTTTATATTGCACTTGTTTTAAACTTCTTTATATTGAAATGAGTTCATTTAAGTTAAGTTGAGTTGAGTTGAGCCAGGTAAGTTCTTCAGTTCCTTTCAAGCTTATGTCTTGTTTTAGAATTCCCCTCGCATACTCGTACATTCAATGTACTGATGTCATTTGGCCTGCATCTTCTTATGATGCAGACACAGGTAACCAAGATCATCATCCCGCGCATCGTTGATTCTAGTTGAGCTCAAGAGTTGTTGGTGAGCCTCCTTGCTTCTGTAGGATCCCTTTTTATTGCTTTCAGCATTAGTTAGTTCATTAGGATGTCATGAGTCTTGTCCCAACATCCATATCAGTTGTTTAGAGGCTTTATAAATAGACAGTCAGATGTTAGTTCATTCGTCATTATCTTGTTATTGGCTTATGTTCAGTTTTGAGTTGCCACATTGGCTAAGTTAAATGTTGACTTTCTGAAACATTTTGA
The DNA here is from genome assembly GCA_029007595.1 of Solanum commersonii. Taxonomy (NCBI): domain Eukaryota; kingdom Viridiplantae; phylum Streptophyta; class Magnoliopsida; order Solanales; family Solanaceae; genus Solanum; species Solanum commersonii. The sequence goes on from JAJTWQ010000041.1 coordinate 1,279,648, forward strand.
GTTTAGTTTTGAGACTGTTGATTTATCTAGTATTTGGATTATATTTCTTATGTTTAAGTCTTCTACTTAGTAAGTAAAGCAGGCCAAGGGTTCACTTGGGGTCAGCAATGGTTCTCGAGTGTCAGTCTCGCCTAGGGTGTAGGCTCGAGGTGTGACATTTATCCTTAAATGGATCTTTAAATTTCCATGCCTTAAGGTGGACAAATTTGTCCCTTTGTACCTTAAGCTAGCCTTGTCACAAATTTATCCTTAAGTGGATCTTTGAACTTTCATGCCTTAAGGTGGACAAATTTTCCCTTTGCATCTTAAGTTGTTTATCCTTAAATGGATCATTAAATTTCTATGCCTCAAGGTGAACGAGATTTATCCCTTTGCACCTTAAGTTGGCCTCTTGACAAATTTATCCGTAGATGGACTTTTTTTGTATGTCGTACACATTTTATACCCTTGCGGGATAGGAGTAACAAAAAAAGGGTCATGCCTTAAGGTGGGCAAGATTTGTCCCCTTGCACCTTAAGCTGGCCTTTTCACGGGTTTATCCTTAAAGGAATCTTTAAATTTCCATGCCTTAAGGTGGACAAGATTTGTCCCTTTGCACATTAAGCTGGCCTTTTCGCGGATTTATTCTTATAAAGATTTTATAAAGCCTCAAGTTGTTGATCTCAAGGTGGGAACGTTAAACACATCCCTTCACACCTTATTCTCAAGTATTCAAAATTTAGTAAAGCCTCAAGTTAGTGATTTTTAAGGTGGGGACGTTAAACACATCCGTTCACACCTTATGCTATAGTATTCGGAATTTAGTAAAGCCTCAAGTAAGTGATCTTCAAGGCGGGGACGTTAAACACACCCCTTCACACCTTATGCTCAAGTATTCGGAATTTAGTAAAGCCTCAAGTTAGTGATATTCAAGGCGGGGACGTTAAACACATCCCTTCACACCTTATGCTCAAGTATTCAGGATCTAGTAAAGCCTCTAGTTAGTGATCTTCAAGGTGGGGACGTTAAATACATCCCTTCACACCTCAAGATCAAATTCTTGTGTTAAAGCTCTCCATTGTGTGGCATCCGTGAAAAATACAAATATTGCTTTTGTTGATCTACAAAACAAAACAAAAAAACACAATAAAAGGACAATACAAAGAAGATATAAGTAAAGGAGGGATTGTTACCCGTCAAGAAGTTTGAGACTTGGAAGCTATGCTAAGCTAACTAGGTTAGACTTGAGATAGTATTTTCTTGGTAATAATAAAACCTTTGAAGTATAGTTTCCAGCGATCACAACCCTTTTTGGTGATGACATTCCAACATCAAGATATAAAATATTTGCGAGGCAACGAAAATCTGCAATCAACTATGTGACATAATTTAAAGTTAACTTAAAAAAATTGTCTAGAACAATATTAAAGGAGTTTAATCCAAAATTTTGTATATGTTGTGGCCTTTTGTGTCTAGTTTTTGTAGAATTGAGTGGATCACAATTTCGATACTTCTACCTCGAGATACAATTTTTTTTATGTCATCGCACAAATCTGAAACTTTTGGTGCACCAAATCTAAAGCTGACTTTGTAATAGTAGCTGGAATGATCCCGAAGGTATTAAATTTTAAATTTCGGATATGTTGTACACATTTGTGTCTAGATTCGGAATAATCAAGCGTCTTGTGATTTCGTTGTTCCTACATTAGGACAGAAGAGTTTTAGTAAAGCTACACAAATCTGAAATTTTCAGCATGACAGAATCTAGAGATAACTTCAAAAATTGATCTAAACATATTCTGAAGGTATTAAATTCTGAATTTTGGAAATGTTAGAGATCGAGAAGTCTAGTTTCTGAAAAATCAAATTTTGATGATTTTTTATTTTTCTATAATGCGATATGAATTTTCTACGACAGACGCGTCAAGTTGTAAAAAGTGACGAAATCAGGAAAAGGGAGGGAGATTACCTTGAATTATGCCCCTTTCGACATAGCTTCGTAGCTCACAATCTGTAATTGAAGACAAAATTGTGGAGACAATGTGTCTATTTATAGATGTCATGTGATGGGAATTAAATCCTTCTCCTAGTTCAATTACAATTCTTTTTTGGCTAGGACAATAGAAAGGATATATGAGTATGAAATTGAGTGGGATTACAATTCATAGTTCAATTGCAATTCCTTTTCGGCTATAACAATAGAAAAGATATATGAATATGAAATTGAGTGGGATTACAATTCCTAGTTCAATTATAATTCCTTTTCGGCTAAGACAATAGCAAAAATATGTGAATATGAAATTAAGTGGAATTACAATTCCTAGTTCAATTACAATTCATTTTTGGCTAAGGCGGTTAGAATTGAATTTTTTTTATTTTAAAAAAAAGGAACCCTCTTAGTGTCCTAATTAAAAAATATGTGTATGTTGGCTTTCCCATTTCAATTGGAAAATGGCAAGTTGGGTGACCCGTGTGAAATGAGTTTCATTCCTTTATCCCATATATATGGTAATTATTTACTCCAATTAGGATTGCTGCAATTATTTTGGAGCAGTCACTAATTAGAAATCTTACGTTGCACCTTAAAATGCATGTTATCGTATAGTTAATACTTCAAGTCTGGTCATAAAATGTCTTGACAAGACTTGAAGCAGGGATGTTTGTAATCATTTAAAATTTATTAAATATAGATTTATAAAATGATTCGGATTATATTAAATTCATAAATATATTAATTCTAATAAATATTATGGATTAATATAATTGGATTAAATATTTAAATCCAATAAATATGGATTTAATTAAAGTTTAAATTAATTGGTTTGGGATACAATTAGGGGTGTGCATTCGATTTTTTGGTTTGGTTTTACACTATTCGGTTTGGATTTTCGGTTTTTGGTTTTGTAAAAGTGTAACCCAATCCAATCCAAAATAAATTTGGTTTGGTTTGGTTTTCCTCTATTCGGTTCGGCTTTTTTCGGCTTGGTTATTCGGTTATGTCAATAATTAATAACATATATAACCAAAGTAATAATATTTAATCCCTTAAATATTCTTTCTAATATAAATCATAAGTAAAACTTAAAACACAATACTTATAAGTATACCTATTATAGATGTAATTCAAATATAAAATATAAACGTAATCATCATGAAGGACAATAACCAAAAAGGGACAAAAGTGGTTAACTCCAACTTAATTCTAAACCTAAACATTATATTTATATATATTATAATTCGGTTTTTTTTTGTTTTTTTTTTTAAAAATCCGAAACCAAACCAAGAAACCAAACAAAGTAATTTATTAATCCAAAACCAATCCAAATAAAAATTCGGTTTGATTTGGTTTGGTTATTCGGTTTAATCCGAATAGTGCACACCCCTAGATACAATAGATGAGCCCAATTTGTTAAGCCCAATTTCATCTCATTCTAGAGGCCCATCTTGGTGCCATGTGGGCAAATGATGTGGCATGCCAAGCCAAACAAGAAGCCAATAGAATCATGACATGTGTCAAAAATGGCAAGCCTGCTCCATAAAGCTCATATGTCATGTCACTTAAGTCTGATTGGCCAAGGAGAATCATATCTCAATCGCAACTCCTCTATTCTAAAACTATAAATACGGGTATTCATAATTCAGAAGAAGATCGAAAATTCTAAACAAGAAGCTAGAGAAAATTTGTGGTACAAACGCCATAAAATTCTCTATAAAGTTACAATTTTAAGAATTCAAGCATTCAAGTTTAAGAACGATCAAGATCAAGACCATCAGATTCAAAGCCCTTGAATTCAAGTAAAAGTCAAGATCAAGATAAAGTTCAAGAAAAATTCAAGATTAAGCTCAAGAGCCCTTGAATTTATATTTGAAAAGGTGAATTGAATTCAGAGGAATCATAGAGATTGTAACACTCGCACTTGAATAATAAATACGATTGTTGCGATATTTTTCCTTCTTAATTATTATTTTCTCAACGCGAATTTTATTGTCTAAATTCTCCTTTTTCTACTTATTTATTTTAATTTAATTTTTTATTTTATTTTATTTTATTTTTCTCCCTATGTTGATTGTTCTTTTTTACCTTTCACCAACTGCACTTTTGCTAACTTTTTCTAAACAAAATTTTATAAAAATAAAAAAAACTCTTCCTTCTTCCTTTATTGGAAATAATTTTTATCGTAATTTTTTATATTGATTTTTTCGCAATCATATTCAAAAAGAAAATTTTACACAAATCTCACAATGTTAAGAGCTAATTACATATTATTCCTACTCTTTTTCAAATTACAAAAATCCCTTAAATTTAGTGGAATCTGGATCCCAAAACGTCCCGATATATCACGTCAAGTAATGCATCCGAGAATATGAGAGAGTATGGATTTTTGTAATTTTTTCAAATCGTAGGAATTTTTAGAGAAATGGTAAAATAAGTTGTGTATTTAGGCAATTGTTTAGTTTAAAATAAATATGATTGTCTTTCTTAAGACAAGTGTTAAATTTGTGCACTTATATTTTGTAATTGGTAGCTATAGGAATACCCACAATCTTAAAATCTTGGATCTGCCACTGCTTGGGAAATCTTTCCCTCATACGCTAGCTCTTGAGGTTGAGTTAGATCCAAAATCCTTTTTTTTTAAAGGTTAACTTATCTACGTAACAAGCATTAAAAAATACATGTAGAATTTTTTTTCAAAATTTCAATTAAATATATTTAATAAGAACACTTTATCATGTACGCTAAACTTGTTATTAAAGGTTACATGTTATAAATTTATAATAATATAAATTAAAGTATAAAAAATATAGTAATATTCTCTACCTTCTAAGTTGTGATGGTACTGGTTTAACACTTGAGTCATGGGTGGATTTTGGTTCATGCATCTTACTCATTTGATTTCCATTCTTTGATTAAGATCTGGGTACTGCTCCAATTATGAATGGATTCAGAATACAACTACTATATACTACATGGTAAATAATTTTTTATATAATTGGATATTACTGCAAAGATAATTATTACCTTTTTCTTAATTTAATTTATGTGGGAATTCTTGAATTTTGAGATTCAAACAAAAAATATTGACTGCAATTTTTTCGTGTCTTTTAAATATTTTGAATTGTTAATTATTGTAATTTATGGTATTTTTTGCGTAGTTTTCAAATATATAATTTTATTTCAAATATATAAAGATTTCATGCTCAAACTTACGATCAAATTTAAACTATTTGACTCTTGAAATTTAAACTGTGCCACATAAATTGAGACAAATGAAGGTTAATGATCTACTTGTTTTATTAATGCAATCCCTTTGAACCCATTTTTTTGGGAGCGCATTTAAAAATTAGGATGATGTACCATCCACATTAATCAATGAGAAACTTTGTTTATATATTTTTATGTTTGACCTGTTATGTATAGACATAATATAAAGGACAAAATTGTATTAGTTAGTCAACAAATTATAAGAAAACAAATAAAGAATTTAGAACTTATTAAGAATTGAACGGTTTAAATTATGACCCGATTTTCAACCCATTTAAACTCAACTTGTTTTAATCAAAGTAACTCAATCCGTTATAACATGCTCAATTTCAACTTAACTTGTCCATTTGACATCTCTAAGTTAAAAAGTCCATACTGTGAATTCCATAGAGCCTATGGATTCCATCTCGGGTTGTGCAAAAATTGAACTGACCAATAAATCAAATCGAAAAAATGTTATTGGGTTATTGTTTTGGATTATTGGGATTTTAATGGGTTTATAAAAAAAAGTTATTGAGTTATTGATTCGGTTTTAGTTTTTACTATTTGGTTATTGGATAAATCGATATCCCAATAAGATGGTAATAATTTACTACTTTACCCTTTCTAAATATTAAATATTAATAATTTAATATATAACTAGACACTATAACTATATCAAATTATTAATACTCTATCCACTTCACACTAGGCCGCTTTACTAGTCTTTATTGTTTACTCAAAACCTAATAACTAAAGTAAGGTTCGCAATTGTAGCTATTTGATTTTAGTTTTAGTCTTGTTGGACTATTTGATTTTAGTTTTAGTTTGTAATTGTAGGTTGTATCATTTGCAAGTTGGTAAAAGTTGTAGACCGTATGTCATCAATAGCTCCATCCCAGTTAGCATTCGTATATACATTTATTACTAGAGGATATGTACATTTTGTGAACACAATTTCCTTTGTTGGAGCAGACTTCAAATATTTCAAGATGCGCATAATTGCTTTCATATGTTGCTCTCCAGGATTATGCATAAATTGACATACCACACTTAAAGAATAAGCAAGGTCTGGTCTTGTGTGTGCTAGGTACATCAAACTTCCTACAAGTCTCTGATATCTTTCCTTTATCAACTGGAATTTGATTAGGTTCAACACTTACTTCCAAGCCTTCTTCAACAAGTGTATCAGCTGGCACTACTAAAAAAACAGTGAATACCGACCTCCGGAGGTCGGTATTCCCTGAAATACCGACCTAAAACCGACATCCCAGCTTAGGTGGGAAAAGGCTTGGTCGCTATTCAATACCGACCTCTGGAGGTTGGTATTTTTATTTTTGCATTTTGAGATTCTGACCTCCGGAGGTCGGTATTTTTATTTTTGTAATATTGAAATTCTAATCTCCGGAGGTCGGTATTTTTATTTTTGTAATGTTGAAATTTTGACCTCCGGAGGTCGGTATTCTTATTTTTGAATTTTTGAAATTCTGACCTCCGGAGGTTGGTATTTTTATTTTTGTAATGTTGAAATTTTGACCTCTAGAGGTTGGTATTTTTATTTTTATATTTTTGAAATTCTGACCTCCGGAGGTCGGTATTTTTATTTTTTAGTTTTGGAATTTTGACCTCTGGAGGTCGGTATTTTTATTTTTTATTTTTGAAACTTTGACCTCCGGGTCGGTTTTCTGCTACAAAGCAGGCAGCAAATAGCTGCAATTTTTAGTTGTCCACCTGCATATTTATACCAAAACAACCCAAAGCCAAATAAACTTCATCCAACCAAAACAACACAATATTTTAAACATATACATTAGACTATTTCAAAATAAAATTCATCCAACTTCAAAATAAACTAAAATATGATCAAATTAAACAATTCCAAAAATATAGAAGTTAAAATGTCAAATAGATACAACTACTCCTCATCACCCTCACTCTCCATATCAGACTTATTACCATTCTCATCACCCTCTCTTTCCTTATCAGACTTATCATTCTCATCACCCTCCTGATCGATCCATCACTGCTGGCCGGACATGGAGGAAGAATATTTCCTGATTCAAAAAGAAAAGTTAGTTGGGCCTGAAGTGTTGCATACCTCTTGTTCTCTACCTCCTTTGCTGCCGCAAACTCCTCCTCTCTCTTCTTCTCTCTTTCGGCTACAACAACAAGCTCGACATTGAGATAAGCTATCTTACTCTCCATTGCAGATATTGTCTCTTTATCCCCACCATCAAAGCTTAAGCATGATGAACCACAATACCAAGACTTCTTCTTCTGATACGCCTTTTCTGGATAGCCGTAGACTGAACCTCTAATCTGTTCACCAGCACTCTGTTTCCAAAGATTCTCATTTTCTTCTTGTGTAAATGGTCTGTCTTGACTCTCAAGAGGTGTACTATGATATTTTTGAGATATTCGTATATACCTATCCTGTAATTTAAACAAAGAACTCTACGAATAAGAATGTACTATATACAAGGAAAAGACAAAAAGATTAGTTTGAATGGAGTTCTTACTTATGTCTCTTGAGCACGTGGCTCAATCCATCTTTCTTCTTCTATGGGGTTCGTACTCTTCTTGACGTGAGTAACCTTGAACATCTCTGGTATAGCTACTGGCCTACCCGACTCTTTTTCCTGCAAATAACATATATAGAATTTGATCTCATTAATCTCCAAAAAGTATTTATCAAAAAAGAAAAAAATTATTTTACTAAATTAAGAAAGTATGTCATTCTTTCCTTCCTAGTAACCTGGCTAATAGCTCCACCAATGTGCAAAAAGCCTTATTTTTCTAGTGCGCGAGCTATCTTCCCAATCTCACTCCTCTCTATAAATTTTTCATCAGTACTCCAATGTTTCAGTAACAGAGCCTATCGATCCGATAACATAAACTTAGAAATTTTGTTTTCTCTTCGATAGTCACAAAATGTGCTAGAAAGCAACTTTGAAGATTTAAGCTTGAAGTTCACTTGAACGTCATCCTTGTGTTCGGGAGCCCATACATAATATTTCTGTAATAAAAAATAACTAAATATTTATTGTTCAAATGACTAGAGAATTTAAATGTATATGATGTGAATTTAATTTATATATATTCTTACCTTCAACTCGTTGAACATCTGCCCTTGGGCGTTAAGTGGAATTGAACTCCATTTCGGATACACACCATTATAGTGAGTTCCCATGCACTTTAAAATAATCTTTGTCATACCCATATCCGGACGTAAGCTGAAATACGAGTTCATTGACGAAGTAGAGTAAACAAAAAATAATCAATCAATTAAAATATAAATAGATAAATGAAAGATGAAACATAATTAAATCATACTTGTATCCTAATGGCTCGATGACGAGTCTCCGAAAATTGTCTCTATCGCCTGGCTGAGGACCATGTGCATCTGAGTGCTGGGTGGTAGGAGTATTAGGCTCTGAGCCATTGGATTCAAGATGAAGATTGAAAAGTCCAATTGATCCACTACTAGTATTCAAACTATTGCACTTACTAGCACTAGTTGATGGTATGGTAGACCCACGACCAAGATGTGAATAGCCCTACAATGTTTGGTAACCCGAACTAGGTACCACAGTGGGTGTAGATATAGTATAACCAGATTGTGGAGCCACAAGAGTAGAGGCATTATGTGACTAGTGTGTCGAGTGAGTAGTTGAACTGAGGCTCTTTTTGAAATATTAACTCGAGAGGGCTCATCAGATATCACGACCCTAGTGGGCCTTCTCATAGCATTGGCCTTAAATTTCTTTTTTGGATTAGCAGATTTTTTTTATTTACTCTTGTCTTTATCTACCATCTATATCAATTAAATATAAAGATTAAAATAAAGTAGTACAAAATAATGTCACAATGTCGAACAAATATATCAAACAAAGTTATCCTAACATAAGGCTTAATCCAAATAGTCTTTCACAATGTCGAACAAACGTTAAAACTACTAAAATATAAAGTATACTCAAAAATGAATACTAAAAATCCACCAACTAAACATACAAATTGTTATTTATCTTTCACCTGGGGCATTTCACTTTAGCTTATGTTTAACTTTTTTGGCTTTTAGAATTGCTTTCAGCTCAAAATGGGCAGACAGAGGTGGACAGGAGTTTTCCCAAACTCTATCATTCAAATTGCTTTGGTAATATTATTGAAAACTGTAGAAATGTTGTTCAATTTACAAGTTATATTTCAAAGAAGTGGTAATATTGTCCCTAAACTCTTTTTCTCCATTTCCAGTCACAACACTTAGTTTCTGCAAATTCAATGATCAATAAAGGGAATGTGTGTTCACATGTTTCAGAATATCTACCTACATTACTTAAAAATCGATGTAAGAGGCTTACATTGAACTGTAACTTGTGAGATTGAACTCTTTTCTATGTATCAAACTCTTCAAACTCTGCAATTCTAAGGATTCTTTGACATGATTCATGAGCTACTTGTCATTAATTGAGCTAAGTGTCAACACTAGATGGACACAAATCAATTTTACAAGAAAATCAATTTTGTCATCAATAGGATCAACTAGTGTTGGTACTTGTGCTTAACAAACACATTATTCCTAAATTAAAGCTTAATATCAACACTAGATGGACACAAATCGATCTTGCAAGACGCGTTAAAACTACTAAATAGTCTTTCACAATGTCGAACAAAAGTTAAAACTACTAAAATATAAAGTGTACTCAAATATGAATTGCTAAAAATCCACCAACTAAACATACAAATTGTTATTCTTCCTCTTCGGAAGTTTCTTCAGCATCTATCCATTCACATGCATCATCTTTGGAAGTTTCTTCCTCATCTATCCATTCATCCTCTTCAAAAGTTTCCTCCTCATCCTCCTCCATATTTGTTGGCATATCTAACTCTTCTCTAATAACTTCTTCTAAAATGTGATCAGGATGCTCCAAATTCATTTCTAACTCAGCATCCACTACTTGATGAACACTTGATATTTCATTTTGATATGCCACATCCAATTCATTCTCAACTTCCACTCGCCCCATCGGTTTTGTTTTGATTACAACCCACCAATCAAACTTATCCCTACGCAACAGATAAGGAGCACAATACACTTGCTTAGCATTCTGTGCAATTATAAAAGGATCATAAGCCTCATGCTTCATAGTGTGCTTGACTTCAATGATATTATGCTGCTTAAGCTCCCTCGTACATCTTGAAGTTGGATCAAACCACTTGCATTGGAAAGGTGCTATTATTTTGATTGGCCAACCCAAATACTCCAACTCTACAATCTCTTGTAGGACGCCAAAATAATCAACATTCTCATTTTGATTTCCATCATCACCTTTAACCCAAACACCACTATTATTAGTTTTCTTATTCTTTGAGTATTTCTCTGTGGCAAATTTAAAACCATTTACATTATATTAGGACATTGTGTGAACAGTAATCTGTCCCTAAGAAATATCCTTGAAAAATTGATCAAATATGGCGGCATTTTCTGAATTGTAGACCTATATATGGTTAGTAAATTAAAAGCAATGTTAGTAGAAAGAAGAGTACACTAATCTCTTAATAGGTGTATATATTACAACACTTACTCAATTAGTATACCACTTTATAAATGATGGAAACACTTGATCATGACCATATCGGCTCACAAAATAACTGTAGAATCACATTGAAAATACAGTTAGTTTCCTTAATAAAATCGGAGTTGAATATATGTTGTTTATATATTTAATTTTCTTACTCTAAGAAGGGTTGGACTTCTGGACAATTCAACAAGACATGAAGCTCTGCAGATTTTTTCTCCTTTTCGATAAGTTTGCGCAATGTACGTTTTTTTGAACCCTTACCCGGTTGGTTGAAGATTGATAATGATTGTATTGCAGGATCATTCCCAATATCATCATGTCGATTAGGTCTGTTTCTCAAACGCAACACATAATCATCAAAGTAGTAAGAACAAAAGTGAGATCTTTCTTTAGCTAGATATACTTGAACCATACAACCCCCCACCCTATGTTTATTCTTAATACCCCTTTTAGACTTGCCAATGCTCCTATAAAATTTTATATTAGATATATAATTTCAAAAGATATATGAATGATTTATGAAATAAGAATAAATATGTTATAGTTACTTACCGCTCAAAATGATACATCCACATATATTGCACTGGACCTCCCAGTATGGCTTCATGAACAAGGTGAATGGGAAGATGTTCCATCACATCAAAGAACCCAGGTGGAAGAATCTTCTCGAACTTATTACTAATAACAACGATATTTTTGGCCATTCGAACAATATTTTCTACTCTCAATGTGCTGAAACACAAGTCTTTGAAGAACAAACTGATCTCTGTCATTGGTTTCCATATGTTTTCAGGCAATCCACAAAAAGCAATCGGAAGTAATTGTTCCATGAAAACATGACAGTCGTGACTTTTCATCCCATGTAATATTTCACGCTCAATGTCAACCCTCTTTCCCAAATTTGAGGCATATCCATTTGGCATTTTCAAGCTTTCCACCCACTCACAATTTTTTCTCTTCTGTTCCATTGTGAATGAATAACTAGCCTTGGGCTTAAGTAAATTGTTGTTGGCAGACTCTTGTAAATGCAACTCTGGTCGTCTACAATGTTCTGGTAAGCCAACTCTCGCCTTAACATTATCTTTTGTCTTGCCAGTCACATCCATTACAGTGTTGAACAGATTATCAAAATAATTCTTTTCAATATGCATGACATCAAGATTATGTCTAAGCAAATTATCCTTCCAATAAGGTAACTCCCAAAATATACTTTGTTTAGTCCAATTATGTGCAACACCATACCCATCAAATTTGTACGGTGGTTCCTCAGTTACCTTTGGAAAATTTTGAACCATTTCCCAAATATCATCACCCGTTAATATTGGGGGTGGACCATCTCGTTCAGTTTTATTCTTTTTAAATGCATATTTCTTTCTCCTAAACTCATGATCAGGTGGCAAGAACTAACAGTGACAATCAAGCCATGAATTTTTTTGGCCATGTTTTAATGTGAATAATTTAGTATCTTCCATACAGTAGGGACATGCTAACTTTCCAGCAGTCATCCATCCAGATAGCATTCCATAGGCAGGAAAATCATTAATAATCCACATTAAAGTAGCATGCATGTTGATATTTTGTTTACAAGAAATGTCCCATGTTTCTACCCCCTCAAACCACAACAATTTCAACTCATCAATCAAAGGTTGCAAGTACACATCAATCTTGCTTTTTAGATTACTCGGACCAGGAATGACACAATTCATAAATATATATGGACTTGTCATACACATCTCAGGTGGAAGATTATATAGTGTAATAAACACAGGCCAACAAGAATATGGTGTAGCCCCAACTGAAAAGGGGGTGAAACCATCCGCACACAAACCCAGCCTAACATTCCTTGGTTCAGTAGCAAAATCTGAATAAATTCTATCAAAATGTTTCCAAGCCTCTCCGTCAAATGGATGACACATGACACCAGGTGGCCTTTTATTTTCACGATGCCATCTCATATGAGGAGCAGAGCTATTTGATGCATACAACCTCTTCAATCTTGGTATAAGAGGTAAATAATACATTGCCTTAATAGCAAGTTTCTTTCCAGTAGAACCAGTCTTATAGCGAGGGTGACTACAAAACTTACAAGACTCTAGATCGACATCCTCCTTATAGTATAACATGCAACCTTTTTCACAACAATCAATTTTTATCGAGGAGAGTCCTAACTTAGACACCAATGCATTTGCTTTATAATAAGAATCAGCAATCTCTACATTGGGATCAACTAATTCCTTTATAAGATCTATCATAGAGACCATTGCTCCTTGAGAAATATTATTGTCAGATTTGATACTTAACAATCTAACTAGTTTAGTTTTGACTTAATTTCAACAACTAAATTCACTAACTAACCCACATTATTTATTTTAACTTATTTAAACAACTTAACACCTTTTTAACGTTAATTAGTTTAGTTTTGACTTACTTCCAACAACTAAATTCACTAACTAACCCACATTATTTATTTTAACTTATTTAAACAACTTAACAACTTTTTAACGCTAACTGGTTTAGTTTTGACTTAATTCCAACAACTAAATCCACTAACTAAATGACATTATTTATTTTAACTTATTTAAACAACTTAACAACTTTTTAACGCTAACTAGTTTAGTTTTGACTTACTTCCAACAACTAAATTCACTAACTAACCCACATTATTTATTTTAATTTATTTAAACAACTTAACAACTTTTTAACGTTAACTAGTTTTGTTTTGACTTAATTCCAACAACTAAATCCACTAACTAAACGACATTATTTATTTTAACTTATTTAAACAACTTAACAACTTTTTAACTTTAACTAGTTTAGTTTTGACTTAATTCCAACAACTAAAAATTCACTAACTAACCCACATTATTTATTTTAACGTATTTAAACAACTTAACAACTTTTTGACGTTAACTAGTTTACTTTTGACTTAATTCCAACAACTAAATTCACTAACTAAACCACATTATTTATTTTAACTTATTTAAACAACATAACAACGTTTTAACTTTACCTAGTTTAGTTTTAACTTAATTCCAACAACTAAATCCACCAACTAAATCATTTATCATCAATAGGATCAACTAGTGTTGGTACTTATGCTTAACAAATATATTATTTCTAAATTTAATGCTAAGTGTCAACATTAGATGGACACAAATCGATCTTGCAAGAAAATCAATTTTGTCATCAATAGGATCAACTAGTGTTGGTACTTATGCTTAACAAATATATTATTTCTAAATTTAAAGCTGAGTGTCAACACTAGATGGACACAAATCGATCTTGCAAGAATATAAATTTTGTCATCAATAGGATCAACTAGTGTTGGTATTTATGCTTAACAAATATATTATTCCTAAATTTAAAGCTAAGTGTCAACATTAGATGGACACAAATCGATCTTGCAAGAAAATTAATTTTGTCATCAATAGAATCAGCTAGTGTTGGTACTTATGCTTAACAAACACATTATTCCTAAATTAAAGCTTAATATTAACACTAGATGGACATAAATCAATCTTGCAAGAAAATCAATTTTGTCATCAATAGGATCAACTAGTGTTGGTACTTATGCTCAACAAATATATTATTTCTAAATTTAAAGCTAAGTGTCAACACTAGATGGACACAAATCGATCTTGCAAAAAAATCAATTTCGTCATCAATAGAATCAACTAGTGTTGGTACTTATGCTTAACAAACACTCGATGGACAAAAAAAAATATCATAAAATTAAAGCTAAGTATTAATACTAGATGGACACAAACACATTATTCAAAATAATTGTACTTGAACTTAAGAAATTTAGAAACACCAACCTTATCTCCAACTTTGATGAAAGAATCAATACAGTCTTGGTATCAACTTTTTTACATGTTGAGCTTCCTCAGTTGCCTAGCACGAAAAGTTCTTAAATTAGTTAAATATAAACTTCATATCCAAGAATATTAGTTATATATATATATATATATTCAAGTTTTAATAAGTTCAAGTTTCAATTCAAGTTCATATCTAATTTATAAACTTAATTAGTTATATATTCAAGCTAATTTGTTCCAAGTTCAAGTTCTAATTTCAAGTTCATATTCCTAATTAAGTTCAATTTATAGTAAATTCAAGTTATAATTAATTATAAGTTCTAATTAAGTTGTAATTCAAATCCCTAAAATTCTAAATTCAAACTAGCTAGCTAGTGTCCCAACTTCAAACTATTAATTAGTCCTAAAATATCAAATATAATTCAAACTATTAGTCCTAAATTTCAAATTCAAACTAGCCTTAAAATTACAAATTGAAAGTACTCCTAGAATTCAAAAATCAAACTATAGTGCTAAAATCCTAAATTGAAACTATTAGTAGTCCTAAAATCTCAATAATAATTCAAACTAGTCCTAAATTCAAAATTCAAACTAGTCTTAAAATCACAAATTCAAACTAGCCCTAAAATCCCAAAATCTAACAAGTGCTAAAATCCTAAATTAAAATTAGCTAGCTATTCCTAATCCCAAATTCAAACTATTTGTCCTAAAATCTCAATAATAATTCAAACTAACTCAAATAATACCCAAATTCAAACAACTCTTTAAATACCCTAATTCAATCTAATCTTACAATTCCAAAATCAAACTAATTAACTCAAGAAATACCGAATTTCAAACAAATCCTAAGATAACCCTAATTCAAACTAACCCTAACATTAAAATTTTCAATTCACAATCAACAAACACAAACTAACAATCAAATAATCCCTAATTCAAACTAACAATCAAAAACCCTAAATCATTCACTTACTAACTAACAATCAAACAAACTAACAATCAATAAAACTAAGTATATTAGTACTCTAATTTTGAGATACTTCAACTAAATAGAAACAAAAGTAATCTTTTATGGAGGTTTTAAAAATTCACCTTGACTAAGAAGGTCGGGGATGGTGGCGCGAACTGAGAAGGCTGATACGGAGGCGGCGCGACCTTCCTCTACAGTTGCGTGCGACATTCCTTTGCTGCTGCGATGGTGGCGTGGCGTGTCGCCGGTCGGGGATGGTGGCATGGCGTCGGTCGGGGATGGGTGGGGATGGGCGCTGATGGGGGTGGGTCAGGGGTGGGGAGTGAGACTTCACTTAGGAGTAAGACTTGATATTATCATTCTTTTTTTAAGAGAATTGTTTAATTTACCGACCACGGGATGTCGGTATTTTTAAAAATAATTATCTATATTTAAAAATATTTAATAAATACAGACATCGTGAAGTCGATATTATTTAAATAAAATAATAATTTAAATATACCGACCTCTTTAGGTCGATATTTATTAATTTATTTTAATATAAACTCAGCTCTTGAGGTTGATTTATTAATTAAGCATATATATATATATATATATATATGAAATACATTACATTTAATAAATTTAATTTATCGATCAAGTTAATTTTATAAATTTAAATTATATAACTCCTAAATATATAAATTTAATTTTATTGATCAACAAAAGTTTATCAATATCAACTAATATATAAATCTCCTTGAATTGATCATCGGTATTTCTTTAATTCATAATGTATTCATATCTAAACCACTAGTATATAAGACTTGATTTGTTAAACTACTCGAGGAGTATATAATTAAATATATATATATATATATATATATATATATATATATATATATATATATATATATATAATTTAACTACACATCAACAGAAGTTTAATTTAATAAATTTAATTTATCGATCAAGTTAATTTTATAAATTTAAATTACATAAGTCCTAATTATATAAATTTAATTTTATTGATCAACAAAATTTTATTAATATCAAATATATATATATATCGTTTACATGTCATCATAATTAGAAGGTTATCACTACACTTAACATCCATTCAATTAGATCGAACGTATATAATAATACTATCTCGCATTTCATACTCGAATGGATTATATGTTAGCTCTTCACCTCTACATCATGACATCAGATATTAAGTTCATGATTAGACGACGGACTGATAGAATTTGTACATTACTCTAGAAATATAAGTATAATTATCTCCTATTTTATATCAACGTAGTTTCATACTCTAAATATGGATTATAGATATTTTTTTATTTATTCCACGAATTCTAACTTTTTATTTATAAAAGTATACAAAATTGTTACACTTTTTGAACAATTAATTATAGGTGTAAAATGAAATTTTAGTATTATGCACAATAGCAAAATTATGATTATTAATAGGAATATTTTAAACAAACCAACCCCTCCGGATGTCGCTTTTATTAAAAGTAATTAGATTTAATAAAAAATACCGACGTCATGAGGTCGGTATCGCATTAAAAAGTAATCATGTTAATTAAATAATATTGACATCGGGAGGTCGATATTTTATATAAATTATTTTTTAACTTGTATAAAACCGTCATTCGGAAGACGATTTATTTAAAGTTAATTGAAAATATTAATTTATTACATACTATTTAATTTTACCGACTTCCGGAAGTCGGTATTATAATTTTTTTGTTTTTTATTTTATACAAAATCGTCCTCCGGAAGATGATTTAAATAAAATAAAATTAAAATATTTCTCAATTTTGTTTTTTATATTTATATGAGAAAATAATACCGACATCAAGAGGTTGGTTTTTATTGTAATTCATTTTCTGGGAAAAATTCCGACCTCCTGAAGTCGAAATTTGGTTTACCCGCTTTATTTTGCATAAAAACCGACTACTTGTTGTCGATTTTCATATCAACGTAATTTCATAGTATACAAAATTGAACAACAAACCGACCTCCGGATGTCGCTTTTAAAAGTAATAGATGAAATAAAAATACCAACCTCTGGATGTCACTTTAATTAATAGTAATTAGAAAAAATACCGACCTCATGAGGTTTGTATTTTAATTACATACTATTTAATTTTACCGACATTCGAAAGTCGGTATTATAACCGACATCAAGAAGTCGGTTTTTATGCAAAATAACCAAATTTCGACCTCAGCAGGTCGAAATTTTTTCCAGAAATAAAAATCGACCTCTTGATGTCGGTATTATTTTCTCAATTAAATATAAAAAATACCGACCTCATGAGGTCGGTATTTTATATTAATTTATTTTTACATACTAATTAATTTTACCGACATACGAAAGTCGGTATTATTGATTTTTATATTTAATTGAGATTTATTTGTTTAATACCGACATCAAAAGGTCAGTTTTTATTGTAATTCATTTTCTCTGGGAAAAATTCCGACCTCCAGAGGTCGAAAATTACCGACCTCCATTTGAGGTCGAAAATTTTTAGGTCGGTATTCACTATTTTTTTAGTAGTGTGGTTGGCAAGCTATCACGCTAGTTTCCTTTAACAAATCTAAAGTATATTTTCTTTGGGATAAGAAATTTCATTAGATGATCTAGACACTTCAATTCCAAGGAAAAACTTTAATGGACCAAGGTCCTTCATCTCGAATTCTTTAGACAGGTAGCTTTGGAGAGCTTTCCTTTCTTTAGGGTCATTTCCAATCACCACCATGTCATCAACATATACAATAAGAGCAATAATTTTACCATGTTCTCTCTTCAAGAACAAAGTGTGATCGGTGTTGCTTTGAGTATAGCCAAATGCCTTCATAGATTTGGTGAATTTTTCAAACCACGCTCTTGGTGATTATTTCAGTCCATAAAGTGATTTATTCAATCTGCATACTCTATAATCATGTGATCTCGAAATCTTGTACCTTGGAGGATAGTCCATATAGACTTCTTCAGACATCTCACCATGTAGATAAGCATTTTTCACATCAAATTGATGTAGTGGCCAATCAAAATTTCCAACCAAGGATAATAGCACTCGAACTGTGTTGATTTTTGCAACAGGTGCAAATGTTTTGGTATAGTCAATTCCATAGATCTGAGTATATCCCTTAGGCACCCATCTCAGTTTGAATCGTTCTATCATATCATTTGCTTTGTACTTGACTGTATACACCCATCGACATCCAACTGTTTTCTTTCGTGGTAGACAATCGACAAGTTCCCATGTATCATTTTTTTCAAGGATTTCATCTATTCATCCATAGTTGTTTTCCACCTGGGATCAGTTAAGGCTTCCTGCACATTGTTAGGAATAGATACAACAAATAATTGATTTACAAATGACTTATTTGATTCAGACAAATGATGATTAGACACAAAATGACTCAATGGGTACCTAGTCTTACCAGAAATTTTTGGTTCATAGGTGGGTTTAGGAAGACCTCTATTGTGTCGTGGTGGTAGTTGTTTGACTGATGGCTCAGGTACAAAATCAGAAACATCCTAAGTTGGTGACGATTGATGTGATATTGGACTAACTTCTCCAATTTATTGATTTCCAATAGCACCCAAATCTTCTTCTTCAATTTCCTGATTTTCAACAGTACCCAAATCTGATTCAACCATATCTTGGTTATGTCATATTGCTTGATGTTCACCACCACATAAACTTGATTCATCTACAACCTGGTTACTAGGTGCAGAAAGTATCAATTTTTCATAATTTAGAGACAAAATATCTTTCAAGTCTTCCCTTTGGAGTTTTATTTCATTAGAAAAATACATAGACACTTCATGAAAAATAACATCCATTGTAACAAACATTTGTTGAGTTGGAGGATAAAAATATTTGTACCCTTTTTGATGAGTAACATATCCCAAAAAAAAACACCGCAGTGCATGAAGGGATAGCTTGTCGTGTTGATGCTTATGAAGATATACAAATTCTACACAACCAAAAACACGAGGAGTCAAATTTGGGACTGCTGGTGCAATCACCGCTTCAGCAAGAGCTTGAGATGGTGTTCTAAAGTTAATTTTGCTAGAAGGCACTCGATTAATTAAATATGTTGCACAAGTGAGTACTTCTCCCCAATAACATTGTGCCAGATGAGTTTAAATCAATAGAGCACGAACAACTTCTAACAAATAATGTTTTTTTCTCTCGGCTACCCCATTCTGTTGGGGTGTATTGGGACAAGTAGTTTGATAAGCAATTACATGTGCTTCTAAATATCGCTTTAAGTTTATAGCTGGAATACTCTCCCCTATTATCACTACGTAGAACTCTTACTTGGGCATTATATTGAGTGCAAATCATTTTATGAAACTTTTGAAACAACAAATTCACTTCACTTTTGAACTTCATCAAACACACCCAAGTCATTCTAGTACAATCGTCTATAAAAGTAACAAACCAACGTGATCCACCTAACGTATTCACCTAGGATATATCCCAAACATCTGGATGTATAATCATAAAAGGAATTGAACTTCTATTCATTCTTGGTGAAAAAGACACACGGTGACTCTTTGAAAGTTCACAGACATCGCAATGGAAATCAGAAACATCAACTTTTGTAAATAACTTAGGAAACAATTTATTAAGATATCCAAAAGAAGCATGTCCCAATCGTTGATGCCATAGCCAAATATCATATTTCCTTGTTTTGTCCTCACAGCTAAGCACATCAACGGATAATGCTTGGCGCAACTGATTAGAACTTTTTGACTCTAAATTCAAGTAATACAACTTCTCTCATCTAGTACCATAACCAATTGTCTTCCTCGTCCGGATGTTCTTAAACACACAATAGTCAGGCTAAAACATCACAACACAAGATAGAGTAGTGGTAATTTGAGAAACAGACAAAAGGTTACAATCCAATGATGGAACTACTAAGACACTATCTAAATTCAAATTATTAATGAGAAACAAGGATCTTTCCCCAATGATAGGTGTCGAAGAACCATTAGCGGTGGAAATATACTTTTTTGACGAGGGTTTAAGGGATGAAACTTGTCTAGAATCAAATGTCATGTGATTTGTAGCTCCGGAATCAATTATCCATGTACTATTAGAAACAAGTGCAGATAAATTTAAAGCCTTACCATTATTACCTCTCATTACTACCAAGGTTGTGGATTGTCCAACAACATCATCCTTGGCATTTGTTTCTACAATTGCAGTAGTGGAACTCTTGCTTGCATTTCTCCTTCTTGAATCACGGTTATGATCCCACAATTTCAAAACAATGATATTTTGTGTGCCCTGATCACAATAAGTACACTTAAAGTGGACTTGTTCATAACCTTAGACCTCATTCAATTTGGTTGATTTTGAGAGAACCGATTTTGATTAGATCTATATTTTCTCACCATGGTTGCTACTTTAGATTTTTCAAGATCGCCATTCACTGTTGCATGCCAGAAAGATTCACAACGAACCATTGAGTAACATTCTTCTAATTCTGGAACAGAATCCTTCCTCGAGATTTCCCCACGAATCTATTCAAACTCACCATTCAAACTAGCAAGAAAGATGTACACCCTTTGTCGTTGGATAGACTTGCGGTAAGAACTGATATCCTTCTCATTTTCCATGATCACCTTATCACGGCTATCCAACTTAGAAAAAATTTCAATCAGTTCTCCCATAGTAGGAAGAGAGAGATCTGCCATTTTGTTTGGCAGAAAAGGCTTTTTGATTCAAAGTGAAGACTTGTAGTTCATCTGCTCCATCATAGAAGATTGTTGACAGAGCTTTCCAGATTTCTCGAGCAATAGGTAAGAGAATATATCGCTTCATAATCTCAGGAGACATAGACATCAACAACCACCTCTTAACCTTTTGATTGTTTGTGTACCACTTCTCATATCCTTCATCTTTTTTAGTAGGTCACTATGTACTCCCATGAACAAACGAGAGTTTCTCTTTTTCAGCAATATGCATCTCTATGATTTGAGACCACATATCAAAATTTGTTTCATTTAGAATAAGCCCTGCATTGAAAGAGGAATTTTCAGATTGAATGATAATCGGGGTAGAGTTGTAAGCATCTGATTTGCCCATGGCGCTGATACCAAGGTCAAATCTTGAACATAATATTTCTTTTATATTCTATTATTTCTCAAAGGAGGCATGTACATGAAAATATAACTACTACTAAGTTACAATATATGAAAAGAATTAATATCTTCCTATTTTACAAAGATTACTAGAATCGAGTTCCTATTTGTAAAGATTACAGAATGAAGCCCTAAAATATCTCTAACTGAAAATCGATAAATAGAACCAATAACACATAAAAGCAAACCGAACCGACCGATATACAGCCCTAATTACATCCCTCATTCAATAAATTTAATCGTAAGATACTTCAAGTTTTATTCTAGAAAGTATCATCAAATCGAAAAATTACTACTTGTGTACTCAATATGTTGACAACATAAGGTTCTAGATTGATGTTTATTATTTCGAATATCTTTGGGAATTTAGTGGAGATAACAAATATAAAACATAGGAAGTAGGCCACAACTTGTCATCTATAAATATACATATATTTTCACTAACATCCCCATGATATATGCTAACTCATAGGAGGATTTCCTCTTTCTAACTGATATTGTTTCAATTGATCATTCCCAAATTTTCTCACCATACTTCTCAAAAAAGAAAACATGGATTTAAATGAGATTACACAATCCATCAACAACATTGAAATGATTCTATTGCTACCAATCCACAACTCATCATCAATTGATCATGAACCCGCCTTTATGCCCGTGCCATCGATTCACGAATGGAGTTCCTTGGAGACGATGAGGGAGATGATTTTTCGTATAGCGATGATGCAGCCCAACAAAATTGATCCGGAATCAGTGAAACCACCTAAGAGAAAGAACGTGAAGATATCAAAGGATCCACAGAGCGTTGCAGCCAGACATCGGAGGGAAAAAATAAGTCAAAAGATAAGGATTCTTCAAAGACTTGTTCCTGGAGGAACCAAAATGGACACAGCTTCTATGTTAGATGAGGCTGTCCATTATGTTAAGTTTCTTAAGAAACAACTAAAATCCTTAGAGCAAGCAATTGCTTGCTCTAACAATAATAATAATAATAGGTCAATGGTTAGTGGATTTAACCAATGGCCTCATGTGGATTATTATTCGAGATCATTGATGAATTCTAATGTGCAAATGCTAAGTTAATTAATTACTACTAATATATAAAGTGTAAAAGTATCTAGAGTTAATAAACAATCTAAATCATGATTATGTTCACTAATTTTGTACTTTAATTGTAAATATATATTTTCCGTTTACGTATGGAGAAGTATTAATTTCCTTTTTGTATTTAGAAATGTCGACTATCCCAACCTTTATTTTAAATTAAATTACGATTGGACAAAATTAAATAATAAATTATTATAGATTCATCGACTCTTGATTAATCTAAGAGAATATTATTCATCATCATATAACAATTTAATTATTGACTCAATTATTAAAAAAAAAAATAACAAGAAGCAAATAAACAGATTTTTGATTAAGCAATTTTACAGATTCAAGAATTAAGTGACCGTAGAAGCTTCCTTTATTTTTAATTTTTCAATTAACTAAGTAGTCTCATGTTTGCGTCACTGGCGTAGCCACATGGTGGTAATTGGACACCCTTTGTCGTCGGAAAAAGATATCGCATATACAAGTAAAATGATACACGAAATGATTAAATAACATATTTTGGACACCCTTAACATAACAAGTTGTTATAGCCAAGTGGTTTCACCTCCTTGAAATGAAGAAGTGTTTGTGTGTTCGAATCTCACTAGTTCTATTTTTTAAAAGAGTTTTTGTTGTGCTATTTCTGGACACCCTTTGTGAAATTCGCAAATCTGAATTTAGTCAGGTTTCAATATGGGTGCCAGACACGAGGGTAACCAAAGAAAAAAAAACTAATTATTGTATCAATTTATCAAGTATGGTTCGAGTATGAAGCAATTTTTTAATAACTTTGTTACTAAATTTTCAAAAAAAAATTCCATAAAGCTAATCATAAGTTTTTTTCTTCTTTAATTTTGATTTGATGATAACTCGGTCACCAAATTGCCCATTTTGAGAAGCTAGTCGCAAGAAAGAAGTGAGGATTCGGAAGCATTATGAAACTCTTCTTCTCCCCGAGTGATAAATAGGGATGCACCGTGAATTTATTGATAATATTATCTTCAAATACAACTCAACTTAATACTCCCACTAATATTCAACTGTCTGATTAAATCACAAAAGTCATACGTTCATAAAATTACCTGATCAAAAAATCAATGTGACGATCAACCATCCACTATCGAGATTCAATAGGCTTGGAACAAGACAAGAATGACTCCATGATAACATGATCAATCATCAGACCATATAATAATGAAAACAAAAGGTATATTTATTAGTTCTAGATGAAGCCGTATGGCAGTATAAAATGTTAATGATGATAACAAGTGTCACAAAATGTGGACTCTATAAATAAAAAAATTGTTCATGATTGACTCCAATGACTTGACAATCATGGGTTGCTCCTATTAATGGAAACCAATCAATTTTGTATAATATGTGGAGGTGTTATACTTTATTCATTATCTTTAATTTATTTTTTCTATTCTTTTATTTGTTTGTGATATAAAAAGTGGAACATTTAGAAATATACTTTTTCTTGAAAAATGGATGCATTGTATTTTGTACTTCAAATTAGATATGTGCAATGCACTTAAATTAGCCTTCTTATTTTGTTTTTTTCTCTCATTTTGTTTTTTTCCAGTCTGTGTTGATTAATTGGGAAAAAAAAAAAGAATAAGAATAATATTAATTTTTTAGAAGGATTAAAAGGCCTTTATCTCAAGAAGAGGTCGAACTGCCTTTTGAGGAAAAAAAAAATTGGTTGTTCTTTAATTTTGAATCATAATTTTGAATTTACATAGAAAAATGGACATTGTATGATAAGTTGGAAAACCAAATAACATAAATACTAACTAATATTTATATAATTGAGACATGATTGTTCATTTAGGTACATGTATATATTTGTTTGATTGGATGGTTAGACAACTAGTTTGTCGTCCTTCTTAACTCTAATTCTTGGTATATCAATACATTATTACGGATATAAAAAAAAAACGGGATTTTTTCATATCAATCGATGGCTAGGATTTATCATCTTCCTAGAGAGGATTTTTTTTATTGTGGAAACATAGGAATCCATCCATTACATGAGGACTTCCAACGAGTAGTAAATTCAAGTCATTCTTATAGTTGACAATCCGCTTTCGCAAGAAAAGAAGTGTTGGTATATATATCATAGATTACAGTAAGTTACAATTGAAATTAAAATGAACAAAAATGAATAAATAAACATTCAGGTTGAAGTACGTACATTTTGTTCTCATTATGGAGATTCAAATCTGTTGTTGTATAACTCAAACTCTGAATTAGTTTAAGAGTCCAAAACTCCAATCAAGACAGTAAGTAGTAAATAGCGAAATTAACAAGAAAATAGGGGATAAGACGCATCTGATTTTTCTTCTTCAGTGCCAAGTATAAAAGGAAAAGAGCTAGCAATAAGACCAAAATCTAGGAGCTAGAGCAACCATTGAGACAGCTTTTCCAAATCAGACAACTTTCGTCTTAGAGTACCGTTAAGCTACCCCGGTTTGTGGGATTAATTGATTGGAAACCCGAGATCCATAATCTTTCCTAGGAACAGCTTCTACGATGATAGAAATAAAGGCATGATTAGTTCTACAAATCTCACTGCACTAACCATAGTAAAGTACTCTTTCTCGTCATACCGAAATAGAGATCTGATTTAAACGACCCGGTACAACATCACATTTGACACCTAAGGAAGGTACAACCCAACTATGAGGTACATCGGCAAATATTACAATAAAACATATATGACTCTTTACTGGTAAAACCACTCTATTGTCTATTTGAATTAAAGAATTAGGAATCAATAAAATCTACCCAAATAGGATTCGAACCTACGACCAATCAGTTAACAATTGACCATTCTACCAATGAGCTATATACTGAGGAACATCACGAGATTCGAAGCGCTAACTATCTGAAGGAAGGGTACATAGTTGATCCTTGCATCGAACTTTAAGTGTTTGTTGACCCTTCTTCGGTCTTTTGAAACGGGGAGGAACTTCAAATGAAACTATTTTCGAGTAGAAAAGTCAAGATAATGAGTGCTCCGCTCGCCAAGCGGGCCATGGGAGAAGCTGACAAGTGCTTGGTAAGCCAGCAACCCAGTGAACTGGTGGAGAACTCAAAGAAAAGGGGGCACACTAAGCAAATACAAGAAATTGACCCACTCCGCTTTCTCAAAAGTAAGGACCACTACGGGAGGTCAAACCATGGATCTATGTAACTAGGAAAGGGAAGAGGAAAAAAAAATCATTTCTTCCTAGTGTATAAGTAAAATCCATTCATAGTTGGTCAGTCGCCCTCGAAGGCTTCTCGCTTTTCATGAATGAGATTGTCCTCGGGCTGAGGAGTGTCCCCGTAAGTTCATTGAGTTGTTTACATAGGAATGTGGTCCTCATTCATAATGTCCTTTGTGCCGACCAGTAACGGGATGCTACTTATGAGTTGGTTAGGGATATGTTTCGATCACTCCACAATGATTATGTGATTAACCAACTCTGCATTGTGTCTCCCCTCCTTTATCCATTGCTTCCCCTCGCCAGTTACTCGTGATCGATCAGGATTTCGTCCATTGTCCAAGATTTTCCATTGTTTCCCTCCGTCTCTTTTTTTCATCCATGCGACTTTCCAGATCTTATATTGAACTGATGACGTAGCTAAGATCCTTCAAATTCTATGAATATCCTTCTTAGTAGCAGGGTACGGAGAAAGAATAAGGAAGGTTATTTCACTATAGTTTTTACTAGGGACAAGGCCTACGACAAGAGTGACACCAAAGGGATATTAAATTAATGAAATTGGGATATGGATTAAATATAATGAAATAGAGCCACTTTGAATTCTTTTTGAAATCTCATCTTTTTTCTTGTTAATTTCTCACATATACAAGCTCAAACTACAACCAAGAAGGTGGAAGTTGTCTATTTGCAGTCACTCTCTTATATCCTATGATAGAATAAGCATAGCAGGAAGCTTTCATTTCTCGCTTGGCATGAATCGCCGAACCTTCACTTTGGAATAGTAAAGCTTTGAAAAATGCATAATTTATTAAGTGAAATACGCTAACTGAATAGTTAGAGATGTCGCGGCTAAGACAGAAAGAGAAATGTAAAGAGTTAATCGATCTACTGCTTCTTAAATGCCTTGAATTACTAAAGACTGGAATGGCGTTTTAGGCGCTGAGTGAGCAAGGTCTCTTCATTCTTTTCGATTTATTCACGTGATGTGTCAAGAGATGGTCGTCTCCTATCCCATTCCAGTGGGGAACCTGCTCATCGATCGTCGCTCTGCTGCGTCTGGCCCATCCTCTAGGTACCTTTGGAAGGCAAAGAGACTGCATAATATTTTATAATTTTTTGGGGAAATTTATAGCATCCATGTGCTAATGTGTAATGTGTTGTCTGGTGGCCCTTTTATTGATTTTGACGATTGCATCTCCCTATGAATGAAAAAAGGGTGCTTCGAATCGAGATTAACCACTAGTGATAGGGCAAAAATAAGAGGGGAGGACAAAGGAAAGAGTGATGCCTACATTAATGCGTCTTCGCCCTTTAAGTGACAAGGGGGTGAGCTGCTCCAAGCCAAAAGCGATGAATTTTTTAGTAAAGGCATGGCTTAATACCACTTAGGACGGGAGGTTTTTCAACTACTATTACAGCTCGTACAATCTTGAGGAATTGAGACTAGTCTAATAAGTTGCTAGCCTAGTGCTACTCCTCCACAAAAGACTTTCTAGAATAGCTACCACCCTTTCTCTTGACTTTCTTTTACCAAAAAAATCTCACTTATGAAGCTCTCGAATAAAATACGGATCAATTAAACAACTTCTGAAATCACCGGAAAAATCAAAATCACATTTGTAGGCCGATAATTTTTTTGGATAGGTCAAATTTATCAATGAAAACTCCTTGCTCAAGTGAGTAAGAACTACGACCTACAGTGTGTAGGATTTCAACCACAAATCTCCACTAAAATCTCAAGAGCAACGTTTCAAATTGCAACTTAGCAATGCAAGGGGCTAACTCTAGTACCTCAACTCCATAGTTCACTTAAACTGTTCTAACTACTCTCCAGCAAGTCAAACCCGCTTCTTGTTACAAACTTCACTCATACAACTACTCATTTCAATCTAGAAATTATTATAACTCAATAATAACCCTAAAACTGTAACAACCTGAACCATCGTTAATTAGGAAACAAAAAACTTCAGGAAATACTGGGGCCACTGTCCCGTCAGAGTGTGATAGATGTCGCTAGGGAGACAACTCTCTAGTGGGATAAGTAGCCGCCAGAGTGGATGAGTGAGACAGAATGTAAATAATGCAAAGTCTGATTTTCTTCTTTTTCCCAAAACACCTAAAAGATGCATGAATCACCCCAGAAACCCTCCACTAATAATTTCCTATTTATTTTTTCTTCTCATACTTTTTATATAATAAAAAATTAAAAAAAAATATGTGTCAATTATCAAATAAAATAAACAAATATGTAAATGACAAAAGGTACTCCATTTTGGATGAATAACATTCACAATTGAAAAAAATTATCAAAAAATTGAACGAAAACTTAGGAAAATGAGAAATAGAAAAGGTTGATGGGAAAGAAAATAAAAAAAAGGACTTGGGATAAAAAGTACAACAGAGACAATGAAAGAGCTAGGCCCACACATTTTTTTATACAAAAATAATTCCTCACATGTCAAATTATAGAATGCCTCTCCCACCATAAAATTTTCCGCAAACAAAACAAAAAAAAAAAGGCCAAAGTCATCTCTGGCCCCTCATAGTTGTCCTCATTATTCATTTAGACACCTCAACTACACCTAGTACCTATTGAATACCTTTACCACCCCAGATTTGAACCGTCTAAGCATTTTTTTATCAGTTTTAATAAGCTGTGTGGCGCGTGTATTTAAGCTCCCCACGTGTATCTGACGTGTATAGAATGACCATTTAACAACTACCACGTGTATCCGACGTGTATTGTAAATGTCTTAATTGGGGAAGATTCCTAAATCGTTAAAATTGACAGAACACTTCTCTCTCTCTCTGTCTCTTTTCGCGATTTCTTCCACATTGAAGCTCTCCATCTTCGCGATTTCCTCCAGATTGAAGTTGGATTCGTCTTGCTCGTGTTACAATCTTGAAGATTTCCTTGTGTAAGTTAGGATTGTTAATGATTTTTACATGCTTTGTTTAATGAATTCCAAAAAGCTAGGGTTTTGTAAAATATAGGGTTTGTGATTTTTGCGAATATTATGTCCCTTCTTTACTATTACCCAAAAAATATGCTTTAAAGCTTTGTTTTTTAGTTCCTGTATGGGTTATATGAGTATATTCTGTTATCTTAAGCTAGGATTTGTTTGATATTTTGTAGGGCTAACAATTGACCATGGAGGAGATTATATTTACAAAGATTTACTATGGTGGAATCTTATCCGAGATAGCTGTCCCTACTTATATTGGAAACTGTGTGCCTACACTCAGGTATATTATTAAGGACCACTTTTCCATTTTGGAACTACTGTACTATACTAAAGAATTGGGGTATGAAACTGTTGGAGGCTTTTATGTGAAGGATTTATTGAATAAAAAATGGGTCCTAATTACAACTGACCAACATCTCCTACACCTAATTAAAGACTTAAAACATGAGGACACTTTTGAAGTATTTGTCTGTCATGTATTAGATGAACCCTTACTTGACACTAAGGGACCTAGAGGCTATCTAACTAATGTTGGTGGTGAAGGTGTTGATGTTAGCCTTGGTGAAGAGGGTGAGGCTGTTAACTTAGGTGGAGAAGGTGAGGCTGTTGACCTAAGTGGAGAAGCTGAGGCTGTTAACCTTGGTGGTGAGGGTGTTGATGTTAACATTGGTGAAGAGGGTGTGGATGATAACCTAGGTGGAGAGGGTGTGGATGATAACCTAGGCGGAGAAGGTGAATCTGATTTCTTAAGTAGTGATTCGAGATCTAGATATACCTTCGTAAGATGGTTCGGATATTGATGAGGAGTTGAGAGCTTTTAGACAAGAAAGAAGAAATAAAAACAGAGAAAAAAGGCTACGAATTTGAAGAAATACCGGTTGGAGAGGCTGGTGGTATAAATAGAGGCTTTGAGGATATTGGGAAAAATAAAACTGACAAATATGCAGGAAAATTAGGTGGAGATGAGGATTATATTGATAGCTCTGACTATTGGAGTGATGATAGTGATGAACAACTAGATGTGGATGCTGTTAGGGAGTAGATATACCGCTAGAAGGAGAAGCAAAAAAGTTAGGTATGATGAAGATTGTGAAGTTTCAATATTTGAGCTTGGAATGGTCTTTGAGGGTGCAAACGGTTCGGGAAAGCGGTGGCGAGATTATCTTTGTAGAGTACGGGGAGGCAGATAAAGTTGAGACCTAATGAAAAACATAGAGTGAGGGTGAAGTGCAAATATGCTAATTGTAAATGGTTGTTATATGCTTCTATTGACAGGGACTCAGGTAATTTCATTGTGAAGAACTATCATCCTGTTCACAAGTGTATTCCATTAAACAGAAACAAGTTGTGTAATTCAAAGTTAATTGCTAGAAATTTTAAGGACAGAATTGTATCTCAACCATACATAAGGATTTGGGAGATTCAAGATTTGGTTAGAAAGACATTGGGTCTTTATGTTGGTAAGACTCTTTGTAACAGGGCTAAACAGAGAATTAAGAAGGAAGACATGGGTGATTGGAAAGTGGAATTTGCCGATTATGTGACTATGCGAGATATGATCAAACAAACCAATCCTGGAAGCTCTTGTTGGGTAAAAATTGATAAGGAAACTGAACCAGGAAAGAACCTTTTTGTGTATTTTTATGTGTGCTTTCATGCATTTAAGCAAGGATGGTTGGAGGGGTATAGGAATATAATTGGATTTGATGGTTGTTTTCTCAAAGGAGCTTGTAAGGGTGAGCTATTAGTTCTTTGTTGGAAAGAATGGGAACAATCAAATGTATCCCATTGCCAGGCAAGTTGTGGATACGAGAAACAAAACATAGTTGGAGCTGGTTCATAAGGTATTTAATTGTTGATCTAAACTTGGGAACTGGTGAAGGTTTGACTGTAATGTCAGATATGCAAAAGGTATTAATTATACAATTTTTAATATTTTAGTTTTAATTTGATCTTTACTACTTCAATTACTTATTCTGTACATATTTTTTGCTAGGGACTTATTCCTGTCTTGTCAGAGTTGTTATCAAATGCTGAGAAAAGGATGTGTGCTAGACATATATGGAGTAATTGGCATGTGAACTGGAAAGGAGAAGAAAGAAGGAAATAGTTTTGGAGATGCTCAAAGGCCTCCTTTGAAGTCAAGTTTGGAGAAGAAGTTCATGCAATGTCCAAGCTAGGTAAGAAGGAAATAACCGAGGACTTGCTACATTATGATCCCAGAAATTGGTCTAGAGCTTTTTTCCAAACTCACTCCAAGTGTGATGTTGTAGAAAATAACATGTGTGAGACTTTCAATTCCTGGATCTTAACTGCTAGACATAAATCAATTATTACCATGTTAGAGGATATTAGGCATAAAATGATGAACAGACATATAGACATGATCAAATTTGCTGAAACATGGATATCAGACATTTCACCTATGGCAAGGGCAATACTAGAAAGAAACAATGAGTATTCAAATAACTGTAATGTTCAATGGAATGGGTTGAATGGTTTTGAGATTAGTGAGGGGGAATATTCATTTGTTGTTGACTTAGAGAAGAAACATTGTGACTGTAGGTTGTGGATGTTGAGAGGTATTCCTTGCCCTCATGCTATTTGTGCTTATTATTACTTGAATCAAGATCCTAATCAACATGTAGAGCACTCGGTATAAGAAGGAAACATTTCTCAAGGCTTACAACTATTTTATCCAACCTATTCCCAATATGAGAATGTGGCCCGAAACTACAAATCCATCAATAGAGCCTCCAAAACCAAGAAAAATGCCGCCAAAGTGGACACTAGCAAGAAGAGAAGAAAGAGTAAGGATGAGCCAAAAATGGGGGAAACTTTCAAGAAAAGGAGTAAAGATGACATGTTCTATATGCAAGAAAATTGGTCATAACAAAGCTATGTGTGCAAAAGTAAGTAATGCTTCATATTCACATTTGTAAATTGCTTAAAGTTTATATATATTATAATCATATATTTTATTTTATGGTGACATAGTATGGGAGGGGGAGCACTTCTCAACCTATAAGTCAAGGAAATTCAAGCCAACAAAGTTGTTCTCAAACAGGAGTAAGATTTGATTTACATATTCATTTGCATTAATTTTCATTGTATAAGTTATTCATATCTACTTATTTTTGTTCAATAGGTTAGAACACAATCAAGTCAACAAAGTTCTGTTTGTGCTGATACTACTGCTGTGCCAAGAACTACTCAAACAAAGAAAGAAGATTAGATTTAATAATGCATTTACATTTTCTGATTGATCTACAAGTTATTCATACATCCTAATTTATGCTATATAGTCTACAATGGGAGGTCCATCACATTCTACTTTCAGAACCACATATGCAACCACACAATCAAGTCAACCAAGTTCTAATTGTGCTGACACGGAACCGTGCCAAGACCTTCTCAAAATAGGGTTCAAGTTGGGACTGGAAGAGGATTGGGAAGAAAAAAAGCTAATGCAAGAGGGACCCCATTTGTTACCGAAAGTGATAGTTCTTCTAGTCAATCGCCACCTTTATCGTGTCACAAGAGACCATACGGTTTCGCTCATTTGCCGCCGCTACCGGAGGTAACGAAGGCCTGCAATTGGTTTTGGTGTTTACTCTAATCCTACAACTGGAGCCCAAGTATTTAATGTATGTTTACTCTGTTTTGGTGTATATTCTGATAGCCATATTATGATCTTACCTTATCTTACACTTTCTTTCTTATATTATAGCCACGGTACATCAAGTGAGAAGATTCTACATGGGCCAACAAAATTGAAGAGTTCTTCACCAACCAATATAGACATTGGCTTTAAACCTCGTGGCCTAAAATGAAAGGGAAAAGATGCAATCGGCACCTCACGCTTGCAACAAATGAAAGCAAATAGGAAAAACGGAAGTAGTTCATTTGGAAAGTTGTTATGATTTTGGCCCATGTTAAAAGGGTCTTCAACAAGCTACTCTTTAGTTTATTTTGAACACTCGTGTAATGTCTTTTTGAACCATGCCTTTGTGTTAGCAATACTATGTATTTTTGAACCATGCAAGACAACGATTTTTTATTACCTCTCAATGCATTTGTGTTATGTATTTTTCAACCATGACTTTGTGTTATGTATTTTCCAGCCATGCATTTGTGTTATTAGCTCCGTTTTTTAACAACAACTACACACTACACAGGAACTAATTTCAGAAAACAGAGGCAAGTTAGAAAACAGAGGCAAGTTATAAAGGAGAAACTGATCAATTCACACTGGAAGTTACAAAAAAGACACCGATCAATTCACCTTCAAACTTCCAATTTGATACAAAATATTAACTTAACAGACCAAATTAAGTACAACACTAATTACGTGAAATAGCCTCCTAACTACTGCAAAATTAAACAACTAAGTACTACAAGTTTAAACTACTATGAACTACACAATATTAAAGAACCATTTTATAGTTAGCAGACAAAGAAAAACAATCACAACTCGGTTAAATTTGACATTTTCCCAATCCCTTTGGAGTTTAACTTCCTTGAGCTTCTTGTTCAATACCATCATCTTCTCTTCATTTTCATTCAATTGAAATTTCAAAAAATCCCTTTCTTCTTCAAGCTCTTTCACTTTTCTCTTTAGTCTATCAATCGGATTATGACCATCTATGAATCTATTCATTAAGGATGATTCATCAACTTTTTCAAGTGATGGATCAATCCATCTAAAATAGCCACATCCACCATTTTCCTACAAACCACATAACAATAATAAATATACAAAAATGTTGATTTTTCAAATAATACAATAACAAAGAGCTTTTGTTCAAATAATTACAAACCTTTGATGCTTTACATCCAAAAAATCGACGACCTGGGTTCAATGGAGTCCTCGAAGTTTTCAGTTGACAATAATAACCACACTTACATACATCGACTTCCTCGATATTCACTGAACTTTGCGACATTTGATAAAACACAATTGATTTAGAAGAGAGAAATGTTGGATATTTAGAGAAAGAAGAGAGAATTGGGGATTAGGGTTCTAAAATGGATTTGGGGGAAGAAGAATTGGGGATTTTAGTGTTAAAATATCCAAGTTAAAATTTTAACGTTGGATGTCTTAAATCGGGGGTAAAAAATGGGAGAAAAATAATTCACGCGCCTAATTTGCGTGAATCACAAACGAATTGCCATGTAGGCAAAAAATGCTTAGACGGTTCAAATCTGGGGTGGTAGAGGTGTTCAATAGGTACTAGGTGTAGTTGAGGTGTCTAAATGAATAATGAGGACAACTTTGAGGGGCCAGAGATGACTTTGGCCAAAAAAAAATCATGGCATTTAGCTAAAAGGTGTATCCCACACATAATATATATATATTAACAACTATGACCCACTACATGTATATTTTTTCACAGGAATCGAACATAAAATCAAACTATAAGCTTAAAAAAAGGCGAAATGGTCTGGTGGACCCTTGTTTTTGTATGTGTTTGTATTGTGGACCATTCTACTTATTTTTTTGTCATCTGAACCCCTGAACTCATCAAAACACAATATTTTAAACACATTTTTTACTACTCAACTGTGTGTGTGTCACAAATGCCTGACACGTAATTTTAAAAATAATTATAAAATGACTCGTATGATTATAAAATGACACATGTATATATAGTCACTCCATGTCATTTTTTCTTTTATTATATTTAATTAATATATCTACACTTTCTCTTTCCAATTTTTATTTCTCTTTGCCATAGCCGTCTCAATCCCCACAATCTCACTTTATCACTTTTTCTTATCTTCCTTACCCTTTTCCTTTTTCCAACCTCTTCTATTCTTTCCATTGAAGTAAAAAATGTTGGCACGATTTCTGGTTGTTCAGTATCTCGCCGGAGTTCGGAGTTGATTTTGGGTTCTGTTGAACTGGGATTTTGGTGGTGACCGGTGGCGCTAAGGAAAAGTAGGGGTCTATTGGATGGTCTGATTGTTTCTAGTTGTTCACAACTGGCGGCGTTGTGAAAGTCGAGACTTATTGGCGGAGTTAGTTTGGGGTTTTTGTTGTTGTTGTTGTTGTTGTTGGTTCTCATTTATAGTTGTTGGTTGAAGCTTTTCGGAGATGGTGAGAACGAAGGTAGTTTGGTCGGAGAAGGTGAGGAGGACGAGAAGAAGGCATCATAAGTTTGGGTTTGGTTTGGAACTGAAACAAGGGATCAATGTCAAAAATTATTTGAATTTTTTTGTTTGATTTTCAACTTATCTAGGTAGGTTTTTCAATTTATTTTCAAATTTATTTGTTGTTTAGTTTGGATTTAATCTCTATTTGTGTCTTTGTTTGGTTTTGGAGTTTTGGTCGATTACATTGATTTTGTTGAAATTTTTTGGGGATTTTGCATTTTTGTGCCTAATGTTAGTGTAAGATATTTTGGTAGTATTGTTATGTCTTCCATGGCGTGTTTCATAAGAAAGAGAGTTGTATAATAACAAGAAACGATACAGAAGAAATTTGGGGGAAGAGGATCGAAAAAGAGGCCAAGAAAACCTCAAATTTTGTCCAACAATGGTGTTAGATGCAAATAGAAAGATGATGGCTTTATAAAGCCCTAATGTGATTGTTAGACCCTTTTCCAACGGTCTCACGCTCATAATAGGTGTGTGTCACACGCTCTTTGATATTAACTGTCACATAGGATGACAAGTCAAAAATAGTCTTTAAAATATTGTGTTTTGATAAGTTCAAAGGTTCAGATGACAAAGGAGCAAGTAGAAGGATTCATAGTACAAACACATATAAGTACAAAAGTCCACAAGACCATTTCGCCTAAAAAAAACAGTGAACTCGCAATCTACAATGAACAAAACTTAGGAAAATGAGAAATAAAAAAGGTAGATGGGAAAGAAAATGAAAAAAAGAGGACTATGGATAAGAAGTACGACTGAGACAATGAAAGAGTTAGGCCCACACATTTTTTTTTATACAAAACAATTCCTCACATGTCAAGTTATAGAATGTCTTTCCCAACCATAAAAATGTTCGCAAACAAAACAAAAAGAATCATGGCATTTAGCTAAAAGGTGTTATCCCACATAAATATCTATATATATATATAATTAACAACTATGACCTACTACATGTATATTTTTTCACAGGAAAAAATCAAACTATAAGCTTAAAAAAAAACCCGTGAGGCAATCTACCGTGAACAAAATTTAAACAGGAGTATGGAAACAATCACAAAATCAAGCCAACATCATAAACTTTAGTTTAAAAGACTATACAGTAATAAAAAAACATAAGATAAAAACAAACAAAGAGCAGAAATGAGAGTGGTTAATTAAACCAAGTTTACCGGAGAAGTTAGGAATCCGGCTGGATCTGAAAATTGAGACAGGAACACCGCCGGAAATGGAGTTCAAAGTTCGGGGTTTCTCGGAGTGGTG
Organism: Solanum commersonii; assembly: GCA_029007595.1. Lineage (NCBI taxonomy): Eukaryota > Viridiplantae > Streptophyta > Magnoliopsida > Solanales > Solanaceae > Solanum > Solanum commersonii. Next base: position 1,316,088 of record JAJTWQ010000041.1, read on the forward strand.
GTGCGAGCTCAAAGCTGTTGGGTTAGTTGCAGCGTAGTTAGAAATTTCACGAAGGATATCCAAAAATTATACAAGCAATTTTTTTTTTTGATACATGGACGCACTAAAAAATTCAAAATCGAACTATGTACTATTAATACTCTTTTATGAATAAATGTTCTAAAATTTTAAAAATCAAATCACATGATATGTAGCTTAATCATTTTTAAGTTTCAAGCTTACACTAATCTCTAGTGACGACAACAATATCGAGACACGAAAAATGGAATTAGAAACATAGGAGGTCTTCTTTGTTTGCTTTTAACAACGTTGTACAAATATTAGAATTTTATTTCAAACTTTAATGAAAAGAAATAAAAAATCAAATTCATTGAAAATTCAATTAACTTTATTAGATTTTCAAGTTAAAGATTTTTAAGAATTTTACTAACTCTTAAACAATTAAAGGAATAATAAAATATGAGCTCTTTAAAAAATGAATTGCTTTTAACAGCGTTATACAAATATTAGAATTTTATTTCAAACTTTAATGAAAAGAAATAAAAAATCAACTTCATTGAAAATTCAATAAGCTTTATTAGATTTTTAAATTATAGATTTATAAGAAATTTACTAACTATTACCTTAGACAACTAAAGGAATAATGAAATATGAGCTCTTTAAAAAATGACTATAAAAGATAAGTTGTTGCAGGGATTCGAACACAACACGCGCGTCAAATCTCTACAAGAGTGCCTCCAACCGCTGAGCCACAGCAGCTTATTATGACAAGGGTGTCCAAAGTATTAAATTTAACCATTTTGAACAAGATTTTACTTAGGTGTACGGTATAATTTTCCAACGAAGTTGGACACCCTCAAGACACTGTAGCTCTGCCCCTGGTTAGTTGTAGTAGCCAAAACACAAAAAATGAATATTAATAAAAGTAACAAATAAAATGAATATTAACAAATGTAACGAATAAAATAAATGACATATAAAAAATACAATTTAACATAAAAGAATGATTTAATTAAAGACACGATATTCACAACATATACAATTAATTGTGACAAAAAGTAATGTAATTAAAATTAACTGATAAAAAACCTGAAATTTTGAGAAATACGGATGAATATCAATAAACTTATTTTAAATTATTAAAAATGTATTTTGAACTATTGAATAAATAAAACTTAAAAATTATGAATTTTGAAAATGTTAGACCAAAATTGGGTGTCAATACTTAGTATTTTAATTTGATATAAACACTAATTATACTCCACTCAATACTTCACCAATTTAGTTGAAGAGAGACTATTATTTTAATAAGAAAGTACTTCACTAATTTAATTAAAGGGAGACTATTATGCATAATGAAGATGAGCTCTATATTGATCCATCACTTAGTAAAACAATAATTTTTACTCCAGAGTCAGTAATAGTCTCATATTTGACTATGATTGCTTAAGGGAAACAAAATATTATAACGACCTATTTCATCATTGTTTAAAAGGCACCTTGTGTGAAAACATTTAAAAAAAAATATGTTGTCAATTTAAAATTGAAATAAGACGATGAAAATTTTAAAAAATTTAAAATTGATCTAAATTGACATCATCATGTCATAGCGGAAATATTCTCGTGATGATGGGCCACTATACCGTTGTGCAGCCGCTATAACGAGCTTGACGAGATCCTTAATCTTTTCTTTTTGCACAACTTCAATTTCAAAACACTATTATAACTATATTACATATGAAATTTGAATTTTGAAAGATTGCATTTTTCTTTTAAAACACATAATGACTACATATTACTTATTGATATATCATATGATTATGGAACCTTTGCTCTTGATAAATACATTAGTTTTATATATATATATATTAAAAAGATTTAATATTTTAAAAGTAATTGTTAGTGTTATATATATATATATTAAAAAGATTTAATATTTTAAAAGTAATTGTTAGTGTTATACTAACGAAATTTGCAAAACATAAAGTTTATGGAAGAAGTTGCGTCTGACTTCTTGGACTAGATATGCGATGATACGAACTTTTGTAATAACGTATATCTACCCTACATTTTCTGGCCTTTTCCCACTCAGTTTTCTATTAAATATATATTTTCTCTCCTTTCAAGGGGAAACTGAAGCAATTACAATAATGCAAATAATGAATGCACGTAAAATTGCATTGAATTTTGTTGGATATGAGTAACGAAATGGTAGGAGGAATTATTTAAAGAAAAAAGATAATTTATTATTTTTAGCATAAAGTTATGAGGAAAACAGATGAAATTGACTTGGTTATTTAGGGGCAATTTGATATAGTGTATAAGAATAATGTTATATAGAGTATATTTGTAATGGTTATATTAGCAATGAATGTATTAGTTATGTTTGCATTAGTTATACATAGATTATTTGGTTTGATGTATTAAAAATAACATATATTGCATAAAAAAAATTAATTTACAAAAATACCCTCCACTATTATGATGGAAAAAATGTAAAAAGGGATTTGAGGGACAATTAAATCTTTAATTAAGTTAATACATGTATTAAAATCATTGCATTATTAATACCTAGAAATTCATGATATTAATAATGCACACCTTAATATATAATAGAGTATATAACTAATGCAAATATTAGCTATAAATAGAAGGTACTAATTTTCATACGTACAAAAATACAAATCACGAGCTTAAATAGGAAAGGTCCCATACGGGCACGCCAGGCGATGTTCCTTTGCTTCCCAAAAAGCAGCGAGATAGCAGTGGACATGGCAGTCCTCCTGTTCCACTCTTCTCTGCCCAATTTCATACTTCTTCTTCTCGTTCATTTTCCGTTCGAAAGCGCTTGTCTTGCTCGTCGTCGTCAACTTCCATGGAACATCATGAATCAAAATTCAAGGAATTTCCTTATGCATCTGTTCCGCATAGAGAGTTAATGGTGGAACTTGTATCGACTATGGAGAATCTCTACTTCCTTGCTCATGTGCAGTATTTTGAGAATGAGTCTGCTACTGCTCACGCTTTTCTCTATGTCAGATCTGGAAATTCCTCTTCTCAGGTACTCTCTCAATTGATTCTACTACTTATTACCTATTCATTCATTTCTGCACTTGTGCCAATTTATCTCTGTTATGAAAAACGAAAGCGCAAAAAAAACTTTAAAGTAGGCCGCGACTTTGAGCTTAAAATACTCGTGAAGACGTTTTTATTGTTACGATCGTTTGGCCATAGATTTTCCAAATAATATTTGGAAGAAAATTTGACAAATAGTATTTTTTTTCCATACAATTTGTCATTATTTGGCAAATAACCCAAATTCTCAAATACTAGAAAAAATTAATATTTGAGACAAATCTCATTACTTGGAATCTTTTAAAAATTTAAATTTTATATCAAACTTTCATCTTTTGCAAAAACACCTTCTATATTAGTTGTTTGTATTGTATTACATTTTTTTTACGTAAACACCAAAGTAATAATGGAATATTCAGTGAAGTGATGATATGGTTATTGATGAAAAATGATGAACAATCGACTCAGGATAACAAAGTCATGTGCGTTGTCTACTTCACGATGTATGAAATGATGTTTGTTGCACTCACTTCGACCTATCATAGTGCTCCAGTGTCATGGACACTAGTTGTTATTTGTTGCAACGAAGATTCAATTGACTTGTAATACAAACTTATGGTTAGTTTTGATAGTTTTTAAAACTTATGGATATAAATCATATTTTCTAAAAAAGTGAAATATGTTTTTCAAATACTATGGTTAAACACATGGTGAAATTTCACTCAAATTCTAACACAAAAATATTTGAATAACTATGGCCAAACACTAGCTTAATTGCGGTTATTTCCTTTTGTCTGTTCCGACACTTAATTGAGGGGGCCTTATAACACCAAATAATGACGATGATGAAATCATTTTTCTTTAAAGTGTGATATAGTGGTCAATAAAGTAGTCGAGAGCTATGAGGTCTCGAGTTCAAATCTTGTGGAGATAAAATATATATATATATATATATTAGGTAATTCTTTTTATCTGTTCTAGTCTTACGGAATAAAGTTACCTAATACTTGATGTCAGTGGATGTTGGCAAGTATTTAATTCTCTTTGTGATTTAATGTTCTGTTTCAACGTCAATATTTTTGCCTTTCTAAATTTCAATAGGTTGATTTCATGCTTGGTAGTTGGGTTCACTGCAACTTACCCACAGGCGAACTGTTGAATATTACAAGCCTTTCAACATATTTGAGAACTTCTTCAACTGATGCACCAAACTTCTAATTAATTGAAGTTATCCGCTGCAGTCCAACAACTCTCATCTTCATTCTTGATCTACCTCCACGAAAGGACCTTGTCCAGCCAATATCCCGATTACCTCAGAACCTTTTATGAGGAAATGCAATTAGACAAGCAAAGACAACTTCTCGAGAAGCTACCAGAGGTAAAGCCTTATTTCTCTTCGTCTCTATATATTCGAGCCCTTTTCTCTCCATCAACTATCTTGGTTTCTGTAGTTTATGAAGACTAGATTGAAGAAGAAGAAGAAAGAGAATAAGAGGCAAAAGAAGATAAAGAGGAAGAAGAAGACGCAATCTCTTAAGAAGTAGAATTATCCTTGAGAGTCTGAAATCTCTCACTCAATATTCTTATTGATGTGTTGAACTTTACAGAGTACAATCCTATCTATATATATACAGTGCTTCTTGAATAGTTAGTTAGAAATCTTAACTAACTAATGGAACTACTAACTTATAACTTTCCGAACTTGACTTGTCCTCTTTAGTTTTGCTTACTAACATTGACACTTACCCTCAAGCTTGGAAGTGAAAATATGTTCTGAACTCCAAGCTTGGAACTGAGCAGTTGATGTTGAACTTTGGTCAGTCCTTTGGTGAGCATGTCAGCTGGTTGTTCATGTGTAGGAGTGTACTTGGAACATATTATTCCTTGTACAATTTTTTTTCCTTATGAAATGACAATCTATCTCAATATACTTTGTTCTCTCATGGTACACTGGATTGGCAGCTAACAAAATTGATGCTTTGCTATTTGTACACACATATGCAGGCTTCTGCACTTCAATCCCTAAGTCCTTTAGTAAACCCAACATCCAAATAATTTCAATTACAGTTGTAGCTATATTTCTGTACTCAGCTTCTGCTGAACTTCTAGACACAGTAAATTGTTTCTTAGATTTCCAAGTGACCACTGAGTTACCAAACTTGATAAAATAGCCTGTTACAAACTTCCTTGTAAAAGGACAAGATACCCAGTCAGTATCACAAAATGTTGTAAGCTTGTTGTTTGGACGGCTAGATAACAATATCCCTTGACCAGGCTGGCCTTTTATGTACCTAACAATCCTTAAAGATGCTTTCGTATGGGTTTTTTTAGGTTGTTGTAGAAACTGACTCAATGTTTGTACTGCAATGTCTGGCCTTGTCATTCTAAGATATAGTAGCTTTCCTACCAATCTCTGATAGATGCTTTGATCAGCTGGAGGATCTTCTTTGTCATTTTCTGAATTGACATAATCATCATATTGCTTTGAAGTTAGCTTGTTATTGTTGTCAATAGGAGTCACTGCAGGTTTTGCATTTCCCAACCCTGTTTCAGAAATAAGTTCTAATGCATATTTTCTCTGATGCATCAGTATGCCTTTACTTGACCTGGCAAACTCAATCCCTAAGAAAAACCTGAGCTCACCTAGATCCTTCATTTTGAATGTTTGGTTCAGTTTATCTTTTGTTTCTTCAATAAGCTAAACACTACTTCCTGTAATTAACATATATAAGAACAAACATTGAACCTGTTGATATTTGCTTGATGAATAAAGAGTGATCATGTTCACTTTGCTTGATCTGAAACCTTAGCAATGCCTCAAACAACTTTGCATTCCACTGTCTGGGAGCTTGTTTCAACCCATAGAGGGATTTATTGAGTCTACATACTTTATTCTCCCCTGACTATCAAATCCCTGTGGTAATTGCATATAGATTTCATCTGCTAAATCTCCCTGAAGGAATGCATTGAATACATCTATTTGATGGATTTGCCAGTGTTGTTGTACAGCAATAGCCAAGGCAGTCTTGACAGTCTTCATTTTGACAAGAGGACTAAAGGTTTCTTGGTAATCTATGCCTTCTTTTTTGCTATACCCCTTTGCCACTAGGTTTGCTTTAAACCTTTCAACATCTCCATTAACCTTGTACTTAACTTTAAATATCCATCTGCATCCAATAGGTGTTTTACCCTCTGGTAGCTCAACTATTTCCCAAGTATGATTTTCTTGCAGTGCCTTGATCTCAGCAACCATTGCTTTAGTCCATTTAGGATTAGATGTTGCCTCCTTGTAAGACTGTGGTTCTGCAACACTTGACATCTTTGCCAAATATGTTTGATAGACTGGGTATGTTATCATATGATAGATATTTTTCCAGACTATATGGTCCATCATGAATGTTTAGAGACACAAAGTCTTTTAACCACAAGGTGGTTTAGTTCCTCTTCTTGATCTTCTCACTTCAGTTTGAGACAGTTGTTCTGTTTGTATTTCAGTTGGTGGTTCCTCTGATGGTTGTAAGCCTGCTGCAGCCTCCACCTCCACACTCTCAAATTGTTCTTGATCCAATATATCAACTCGAGTATGTTGATGTGAGTGTGTTCCTATTGGAACCCCTTCCAACTCATCAACCTCATTATTGACACCATTGTATGTAAAGATAGGAACTGTCTCTGTGGACTTCAATTTGAATGGAAACACATCTTCTTGGAATACTACATCTCTGTTAACCAAGAAAACATTACTAGTTAGATCATATAACAAATATCCTTTTTGAGTTTCAACATATCCTAAAAATACACAAGTTGTAGACCTAGGCTTCATTTTGTCAATTTCATTTACTTTCTTTGCAAAACATAGGCACCCTAACACCCTTAATTGATGTAAAGAAGGTTGTTTGTTATACAGTTTTTCAAAAAGAGATATATTACCAATTACACTACTAGGCATTCTGTTAATAATATACACTGCAGCTTTAACACACAACCCCCAAAACATCACAGGAATATTTGCTTGAAACCTTATGGCTCTTGTTACCTGTAAAATATGCTTGTGCTTCCTTTCAGCTATTCTATTTTGTTGGGGTGTATAAGCACATGAAGTTTGGTGTATTATCCCTACTTCTTTGAACATTTCACTACAGCTTGTATTAACAAACTCAATACCATTATCACTTCTTATAACCTTTACTTGCTTATTAAATTGTGTTCTGATGTAAGTTAAGTAAGTTTTTAGTATAGCACACACATCAGACTTCATTCTTTGCAAGAACACCCAAGTCATTCTAGAATAATCATCTACAACAGTTAAGAAATACTTAAAACCATCAAAAGTAGATCTTTTATAAGGACCCCATACATCCATATGTAACAAATCAAAATTGCTCAAGTTATTAGATGTACTTATAGGAAAAAGACTTCTAGCTTGTTTGGCACAAGGACATATAGTATAGTTGCTTATGGATTTTGTAATACCCGCCAAACTAAGATTTAACAACTTTTTAAGTATTGAACTAGAACTATGACAAAGTCTTTTATGAAGTAACTGAACATCAATTTGTACAGTATGTTTATCACTAAGCTCAGAATGTCTGGCTGACAACACAACATCTTTTTTTTATCTATTTTGTTGGCTAGAATGTACAATCCTCCATCCTCTCTACCAATCATCTTCACCTTTCCACTAAAGAGTTCCTGAAACAAGCAGAAGTCAGGAAAAAAGAAAGTTGAATAGTTCAATTCCTTGATTAGCTTAGCAACAGAAAACAAATTAAATTTGAATTGAGGAATGTAGAATACTCCTGACACTTTGTTTGTCCCATCTAATATGCTAGAACCTAGATGAGTAACTAAAGCTTTATCCCCATTAGGAAGATGCACTTTCTTTGGATTATCAGCTTTAGAGATGGACTGGTTTGATAAAAGACTCAGATAAGACACCACATGATTGGTGGCCCCTGTATCTATTATCCAACCTGTATTTTGAATTTGAGTTCTTTGATTAGAGTTCATACCTGCTGCATTTACACAGTGTGGAACCTCTGACTTCTTGTCAAGAAGTTGCAAGACTTGATTGTACTGCTTTCTAGTCAATGTATAGGACTCTAATTGGTTTTGATTTGGTGGTTTAATCTATGCATCACACCTCAACTGTCCACTTCCTGTATCACTATAACTGCCTCTAGCACTCGACCTTACACCATTCTCAAATCTTGATCTCACACCATCATCAAATTCATCAGTGACATTATATGCAGAATTACTCACCCATCTCTTTTTTAACTTAAAATCGTGTGGATATCCAATAATCTTGTAACAAGTTTCCCTGGTATGTCCTTTGACCTTGCAAAAATCACACACTAGATTATACCCCTTCTTGAACTTATTCTAAGTTCCACTAGTTCTTGAATACATGACAACATCAAATGATCCTTGTAGACTAGTTGGACCAGTACCTAACACTCATGCATTTGTTGCAACTGATCTTTGACTCTCATCACTTAGAATCATAGAATATGTCTGATTAATACTAGGCACTAGTTTCAACATTAAAATCTGACTTCTTGCCTGCAGATAGGAGCCATTTAGCCCCATGAGGAACTGAAACGACTTCAGACTTTGTAGATGCACCCCATATTCTTTTGACCCCTCACACGAACATTTTGGGACTGGGACTAGAGCTTCAAACTCTTCCAACAACCCTTTGAGTTTAGAGTAGTATACAGAAACAGAACTGGTGCCTTGACTTAAGGTGGCAATTTCTTTATGAAGATTAAATGTTCTTGATCCATCCACCTTGTTGAATCTTTCGAACAAGTCATCCCAAACAACTTTAGCATTTGAAGCATACATTATGCCTCTTAACAAGCTCTTTGAAACAGAATTCATAATCCAAGACAGAACTATGGCATTGACTCTTTCCCAATTGCCCTCTAGCCCTAGAAACCTTTCCTTTTTACAAGATTCATTAACCATTTCCAGTTTGTTTCTTCCTAGCAATGCTCTTTATTGACCTGAACCAAATCGAATAATTTTTCACTCCAGTTAACTGAAACAAAATTATAAGTATCCCACTTAGATCAGAAAAGTGCAAGAACAATGTAACGACTCGAGAGCACCCCCTAGTCGTTACCGGCGTATTCGACCTCGAAGAGGTCTTAGACAAGCCCTTAGCATTCATCATAACATGTATCATAGAATAAAATCATGGAAAACTTAAAACTTTTACTTTGGAAGTTCAACTTTACTTCATATATGAAAAATAGAATCTAACTTCACAATGCACCATCTAGACATAGAAGTATCGAAAATGGGACTTAGCCCTAACATCAATAAGAAGTCTTGCAAATAGGAAGTACAACAATGTCTTTCAACATAAGCAAAGAACTAAACATAGAAGCTAGATCATAGGGTCTTGTCCTCGGACTTGAGGACTCACCAGCTTGGGGAAGCAACTCCAAGTGTCTTGAGAAGTAAGCTTGAATCCTCAACGGCTCGAACCTAAATGTTTGGAAAAAGGGAGAAAATATGGGTTAGTACAACACACGTACTAAGTATGGCTATTATGCATAAAAACCATTGAAACATGCATAAAAGGACATTTTATTCAAAACATGTTTTTTGCCAAGTAAATCCAATATGCACACAAATTAAGTATCATAGTCCAAACCAATATAATATCATCCCAACATGTAGACAACCCAAGCAATACTAGTGCAATGCAAAGAATAGAACCCTATAACCCTATTCAAAGCCAAGTATCACATTAAACAACCTACTTCATGCATACATTCATAAGATCATATTTCATCATAACTTACCACATTTATAATGATCATACATAACATAGCTTCAACATACATAAGTCATAATAATCATAATCATAAGAGAACACTACTACAACCATCTCTTAGGATCCCACAAGTGCAATGTGCAAGAGAAGTCCCATACCCTCCCTTACACTATGTAGAAACCCTTAAGAAAGCCCTAGTAAGAGTTCACACCTTTCATACCTTCATTTACTTTTACATTAGGGAAATATTGTAATAACTGACATAGACCATGAGAGCTACATGGAATTCAGTGTTCTACTCCTACACCGAAAAGAGAGGGTTAACACTTGCCTAAGGTGTAACCATTCGTACATAGCTATCTAGGTGGATCCACTAAGTTAGAGTCCTATGTGAGCACATAGTTAAGGGTCAATGAGATGGCTTCTAGAAACCCTAACTTACTAAACATGGGGGTTTCCATCTCATGAGACAACACATACCAAAGGTAATCCAGACTTGCTAAACGTGAGGAAACCCATGTGGGGAGCCGGACTTACTAAACGTGAGACCCCCATCTCATTTACATGCCCTTTCGGTGCTAAGCATCTAATTCCCTTTAGTAATCATCTTTAGTCATCACATAAGTTCACATTATCCTTTACTAGACTCTTATGTAGACATCTTACCATAATAGCTTGTAACACCCCGTATCCGAAAACAAACCAAAATGCAGATTTTGAAAAGTTGCAGGTGCAATCTACGATTGCCATCCACGGACCGTAGGTCAGACCACGGCCCGTGCTGGTGGTCCGTGGTTCACCACTGCAACCCCTCCCCAGCCAACGACCTTTTTTACCCAGCCTCTGACACGAACTACGGTCGACCAGCACGGACCGTCATTCGATCCACGGTCCGTAGGTCTGACCGTAGATGAGGGGTCAGCAGCCAGTTAGCTAAAAATTTTGATGGGTCAACTTCAGATGGTCATAACTTTTAGCACAAAAAGAATTGTGTGTCCCATTACCTATGATATAATAGATAATTGAATTATCTTTCCAACGCCACCTAGTTTGCTAAAATCTGACCTCCGAGTAAAAAGTTATGCTCGTTTTAGTGAAGGTCTGTCGAGCAGGCTCGACTTACGGACGCAATCTACGGACCGTAGATTGACCTACGGCCCGTAGGTCCAATCCGTAGGTCACTCCGACAACAGCTAATTCAGGGGGTTTTTGGTCTTTTCCTATTTCGTTTAACCCCTAAGGTACGTCGTTTAGACCCTAAATCATGAGGTTTTAATCAGTTTAGTCCTAGAAACATAACTAAAACTTACCTTAGTCAAAATCATTAATCAAACTTAGAAAATTAGAAGCAAGAGAGGAGAAAAGAGGTCAAGAACCCTAGTTCAAGAATGCAGCAAGGTTCCTTCAGTTCCAGCCCCGAAATCAAAATATTTCTCCGTGTAATTCATCACCAGGTATGTGGGATTTCACTAGTGGGTTCCTTTCGCCCATGAGGTCCCTAGAATTCAGCCGATTCTTGATTCCATGATTATGAAACAGACTTAGGGTTTCTAGAATCTTAGCGAGATCGTTATAAATTAGTTATTTAAATGTTCCAAATCGATTATCATGTTATTGCTCGCCTTATCGCATGAATTTGAGTAACCCTAGCTATGTATTTCTTGATCCTTGAATTACACATGCTAGGTCGATATTTCGCATTCGATTTTACATGCCTCGGTTATGAATGCATCATTATCAGATTAAGTGTTGCATTCTTAGTTTGCATGTTCAGTTTCGAGCTATCCAGTATTTACAGAAATTCAGTCATAATCAGTTAACCAGTTAATCTATTGGGAGTAGCATAATACCGAGTTGGACTAGGGTTCAGCGTACCCATATAGTCCTAGAACTACGAGCCACGTAGGTGTAAGTCCCCTCTGTGGGCAACATCAGCTTAGTGATCACACCAGCATGCCTTTATACCTCTGGCAGGGTATATTGGGTCCTCTCGATGGGGCGTATACATCGAACTCCACATCTAGCTCATGTGGTTTTATGTCGGTTATTAGTAGCTCCCACAGTTCGGGGTCGACTCTAACTGCATTGACCATATTTCAAGACGCCCGTATTCGGTCTCGGCATGTTATAAATGTGGTCATTGCATCCGTTAGCTCAGTATTCAGTATATTCAGTATATATATCATGTTCAGATTATTTCATTGCTTTATTGCTTTGTTCAGTTATGTTTCATTTCAGCTTTACTCTATCTTGCATGCTCAGTACCTTTCAAGTACTGACGCATACGTGCGTTACATCTTCTCGTGATGTAGGTTCAGGTTCTCAGCATCCCTATTTTTAGTCTTTAGTTTCAGTTTTGCTAGATCTAGTTGGGGCATGTCTCAACATTTCTAGTCAGTTTAGAGGCTTATTTCAGACATAGTTAGATTCAACTTAGTACTTGAGTTTGATATTTCTTTTGTATTAAACTCATTCAGTTTTTCATATATCTCAGTTATAGTATATGGGTATTCCCCATCTTTTTCATTTTATTTATGATTTAGCTTCCGCATCAGTTTATTTTCTTTAATATGCTCATGATCATGCCAGCAGGTTAGCTTGGGATCACTTGTGGCCCTAGGTCCTGTGACCGCCTCTCGGGGGTAGCTCGGGCGTGATAAACTTGGTATCAGAGCCTTAGGTTTAGGAGTTCTAGGATGTCTGAAAAGCCGCACTAAGTAGAGTACTTTTCATGGGTGTGAAGTGCACCACATCTAATGAGAGGGAGGCTATGAAGTGTTTTAGGAAAACATCACTTTCTTGTTACTCTTATCGTGCGTAAGGTATGATTTAATTCTATTCTAACTCGACGTTCTACGTTTCAGTGATCATGCCTCCTCGTAGAGCTTATGTCAGGAATGCAAATGCCAGGAACGCAAACGCAGCTCCTCCAGTTCCAAATCAGGAAGTCTCAAATGCTGAATTCAGGAATGCCATTCAGATGTTGGCTCAGAGTGTGGCCAACTGCAACACAATCGCGGGTTCAAGCTCATGTGAATGCAAATGGTGGATCGGCAGCAGAAGGGTCCGTGACTTTGTTAGGATGAACCCACCGAGTTCTTAGGATCACAGACTGGTGAAGATCCCTGAATTTCTTGGATGAGATCAAGAAGATCTTTGAGGTAATGCAGTCACCGGGAATGATCGGGTTGAGTTAGCATCTTACCAACCGAAAGATGTGGCTCATATCTCGGTATACTCGGTGAGAAGGAGAACAACGGCATGTACGTCGCTCCTATTACTTGGGATTGTTTCAAATAAACCTTTCGGGACATGTTTTTCCCCATAGAGTTGAGAGAAGAAAGAGCCCGGGGAATTTATGAACTTGAGGCGGGGTAACATGACTGTCCAAGAGTATGGGCTCAAGTTTAACCAACTCTCCAGGTATGCTCCTCACATGGTTGCTGATTCCAGGGCTCAGATGAATAAGTTTCTATATGGAGTGTCAGACTTAGTGAAAACAGAGTGCAGAAATGCTATGTTGTTGGGAGACATGAACATCTCTAGGCTCATGACTCATGCTCAGCAAGTTGAGGGTGATAAGCTTAGGGAACGAGCTAAGGAGACTAAGAAAACAAGAACAGTAACTACGAGTATTCCCAACGAAATCGGGTGGTGGAAATCGTCGTTTAGCCAAAGCCAGAAGTCTTCAACTCCAGCCCCTTCATCAGCTAGTGTTCCGTCCCCCAGGTTCCGTAATGATCAGAAACGTAGGGCGTCAGGCTCTAAGTCTCAAGGTAGTGTTTCAGGCACCAAAACCTACCCAACTTGCCCGAAGTGTAGTAAGAACCATCCAGGTGAGTGCCTTGCAGGTAAGGAATGATGCTTTGGGTATGGTCAGTCTGGTCATAGATTGAAGGATTGTCCTTCAAGACAAGGCCAAGGAGGAAATAATGGTAGAGCTCAGTCTACATCTTCAGCAGCACCAGCAAGTCGCCCGACTCAGCGGGGTAACTCTTCTGGCACTGGTATGACAAACGCCAAAATAGGCTCTATGCTCTTCAGGCTTGTCAAGATCATGAAGATTCTCCTGATGTAGTCACTGGTACGTTACGAGTCTTTGATCTTGATGTTTATGCATTGTTAGATCCAGGGGCTACTCTTTCTTTTGTAACTCCTTATATAGCAGTCTAATTCAGTGTTAGTCCAGAAACTCTTTCAGAACCCTTCTCGCTCTCTACTCCAGTCGGTGACCCAGTTATAGCTAGACGGGTATACAGAAATTGCCCCATCATAGTCTCTCAGAAAGTCACCTCAACAGATCTTGTAGAGTTAGAAATGGTAGACTTCGATGTCATTCTAGGCATGGATTGGTTACATTCCTGTTATGCCTCAGTCGATTGTAGGACTAGGATTGTTCGTTTTCAGTTTCCAAACAAACCAATCCTAGAATTGAAGGGTAGTAGTTTAGCGCCTATGGGTCGATTCATTTCTTACCTTAAGGCCAGAAAGATGATCTCTAAGGGTTATCTCTATCATCTAGTTCGGGTTAAGGATTCTAGTTCTGAATCCCCAACTCTTGAGTCAGTTCCTGTAGTCAGTGAGTTTCCAAAAGTGTTCCTAGAAGATCTTCCTGGAGTTCCTCCCGAAAGGGAAATAGACTTTGGAATTGATCTCCTTCCAGATACCCAGCTTATTTCTATTCCTCCTTACATAATGGCTCCAGTAGAGCTTAAGGAATTGAAAGAACAGTTGAAAGACCTTCTAGATAAAGGTTTCATCAGACCTAGTATTTTGCCATGGGGTGCACCAGTGTTGTTCGTAAAGAAGAAAGATGGTTCTCTCAGAATGTGCATTGACTATAGGCAGTTGAACAAAGTCACAATCAAGAATAAGTATCCTATCCCGAGGATTGATGATTTGTTTGACCAACTTCGTGGTGCTAGTCATTTCAAAGATAGACCTCGATCAGGTTATCATCGCCTCGTAGTCGAGATAGTGACATTCCGAAGATGGCCTTCTAACTCGGTATGGTCATTATGAATTTGCAGTCATGTCATTTGGTCTAACCAATGCTCCTGCAGCCTTTTCATGGATTTGATGAACAGAGTGTTTAAGCAAGATTTGGACTTGTTTGTTATCGTCTTTATTGATGATATCCTCATTTACTCTAGGAATGAGGAAGAACATGCGAGTCATTTGAGAGTTGTTCTGCAAACTCTCAAAGATCATCAATTATTTGCTAAAATTTAACAAGTGCGAGTTTTGGTTACAATCAGTTACTTTCCTTGGGCATATTGTGTCTAGTGAAGGAATTCGAGTAGATTCCCAGAAGATAGAAGCAGTAAAACAATGGCCCAGACCTACCTCTGCTACAGATATCAGAAGTTTCTTGGGTCTAGCAGGTTATTACAGACGGTTTGTGGAAGGATTTTCATCCATAGCCTCTCCATTGACTAAGCTAACTCAGAAAAAGGTTAAGTTCCAATGGTCAGATGATTGTGAGAAAAGCTTCACAAAATTGAAAACTAGGTTGACTACAGCTCCTGTCTTGACTCTACCAGAGGGTTCAGATGGTTATGTGATCTATTGTGATGCATCCAAAGTCGGCCTAGGTTGTGTGTTGATGCAGCGAGGTAAGGTTATAGCTTATGCTTCTAGACAACTTAAGGTACATGAGAAGAACTACCCAACTCATGACCTCGAGCTAGCGAAGCATGGTGTTTGCACTTAAGATTTGGAGACATTACTTGTATGGTGTTCACGTAGATGTGTTCATGCACCATAAGAGCCTTCCGTATGTGTTTACCCTGAAAGAGTTGAATCTTCGCCGAGAGAAGGTGGCTTGAGTTCCTCAAAGATTATGATATGAGTGTGCATTACCATCCGGGTAAGGCGAATGTAGTAGCAGATGCTCTTAGCAGATTATCCATGGGTAGTGTAGCACATGTTAAAGAAGAAAGAAAAGAGTTAGCAAAGGATGTTCATAGACTTGCTCGCCTAGGAGTTCGTCTTATGAGCATATCAGATGGTGGTGTAACAGTTCAGAATGGGGCAGAATCTTCTTTGGTAGTAGGGGGTTAAGGAAAAGCAAGATACTGATCCAATCTTGCTTGAACTTAAGTGCGATCCACGATCGAGAGTGGAGGTTTTCTCCCAAAGCGGGGGAGATGGTGTACTTCGCTATCAAGGTAGATTATGTATTTCTGATGTGGGTGAATTGAGACAAAGATATTCTCGCAGAAGCCCATAATTCCGAGATATTCTATTCATCCAGGCGCCACTAAGATGTACCGTGATCTCATGGGAAGTCTACCGGTGGAATGGTATGAAAAGAGATATAGCAGATTTTGTGGCTAAGTGCCCCAATTGCCCAGAAGTCAAGGTAGAACATCGAAACCGGGAGGTATGACTCAAGAGATTGACATTCCTACTTGAAAGTGGGAAGTGATCAATATGGACTTCATCACGGGTTTACCTCGCACTCGCAGACAAAGATGACTCTATTTGGGTGATTGTTGATAGGGTTACTAAGTCTTCTTGCTTTTTGGCGGTCAAGACTACATATTCGTGAGAGGATTATGCCAAGCTTTATATTAATGAGATTGTGAGGTTGCATGGGGTTCCTTTGTCTATCATCTCAGATAGAGGTCCTCAGTTTACCTCTCATTTCTGGAAGTTATTTCAGAAAGGTCTTGGTACTCAGGTTAACCTTAGCACATCATTTCATCCACAGACGGATGGTCGTGCAGCGTACCATTCGGACCTTAGAAGACATGTTGAGAGCTTGTGTGATCGACTTCAAGGGTAGTTGGGATGATCACCTTCCTCTTATTGAGTTCGCCTACAATAATAGTTACCATTCCAAAGATTCGATGGCCCTTATGAGGCATTGTATGGGCGTAGATGTAGATCTCCGGTAGGTTGGTTTGAAGTAGGTGAAGCAGCCTTGATAGGACCGCATTCAATCCTTGATGCTATGGAGAAAGTGCAACTCATTAGAGATAGACTTAAGACTGCTCAGAGTCGCCAGAAATCTTATGCAGATGTGAGAAGAAGGGAACTAGAGTTCCAAGTTGATGATTGGGTTTTCCTGAAAGTGTCACCTATGAAAGGGGTGATGAGATTTGGCAAGAAAGGAAAGCACGTGTGGGTGATCCAAGCATCCATAGTGCCATTAGAGACTGTGGGTGTAAAAGATAGCCATTGTTATGAGGATGTACCAGTTGAGATTCTCGATCGTCGGGTTAGAAGGTTGAGAAATAAAGAAGTCGCTTACCAAGGTTTTGTGGAGGAGTCAGACAGTAGAGGGAGCTACTTGGGAAGCAGAAGCAGCCATGAAGTCTAAGTATCCTCACCTCTTTCCTTCCGATTCCATTCCAGTTTGAGGTAATAGTTCCTCATCAGTTTTTCAGTCATTCATGCGTAAATTCAGTTTTAGAATCATGTTCCTTCAATTTGCATTTTCAGCGTATTTGCATGATCTTGGAACTCAGTTCAGTCAGAAATTCAGTTCTCAGTGTTTAGTGGTAGGGATTGTACCCCTCTCCCTCTATTTCAGCTAGTTTAGTCTTTATTCGAGGACGAATGGTCCCAAGGGGGAGATAATGTAACACCCCGTATCCGAAAACAAACCAAAATGCAGATTTTGAAAAGTTGCAGGTGCAACCTACGGTTGCCATCCACGGACCGTAGGTCAGACCACGGCCCGTGCTGGTGGTCCGTGGTTTACCACTGCAACCCCTCCCCAGCCAAGCTCAGAAAATTTGGCTAAGTCTCGACTCACGGATAGACCTACGGTCCGTAGATCAGACCATGGCCCGTGGTCTATGTCCGTGGATCAAGACCTTCTTTACCCAGCCTCTGACACGAACTACGGTCGACCAGCACGGACCATCATTCGATCCACGGTCCGTAGGTCTGACCGTAGATGAGGGGTCAGCAGCCAGTTAGCTGAAAATTCTGATGGGTCAACTTCAGATGGTCATAACTTTTAGCACAAAAAGAATTGTGTGTCCCATTACCTATGATATAATAGATAATTGAATTATCTTTCCAACGCCACCTAGTTTGCTAAAATCTGACCTCCGAGTAAAAAGTTATGCTCGTTTTAGTGAAGGTCTGTCGAGCAGGCTCGACTTACGGACGCAATCTACGGACCGTAGATTGACCTACGGCCCGTAGGTCCAATCCGTAGGTCACTCCGACAACAGCTAATTCAGGGGTTTTTTGGTCTTTTCCTATTTCGTTTAACCCCTAAGGTACGTCGTTTAGACCCTAAATCATGAGGTTTTAATCAGTTTAGTCCTAGAAACATAATTAAAACTTACCTTAGTCAAAATCATTAATCAAACTTAGAAAATTAGAAGCAAGAGAGGAGAAAAGAGGTCAAGAACCCTAGTTCAAGAACGCAGCAAGGTTCCTTTAGTTCCAGCCCCGAAATCAAAATATTTCTCCGTGTAATTCATCACCAGGTATGTGGGATTTCACTAGTGGGTTCCTTTCGCCCATTAGGTCCCTAGAATTCAGTCAGATTCTTGATTCCATAATTATGAACAGACTTAGGATTTTCTAGAATCTTAGCAGATCGTTATAAATTAGTTATTTAAATGTTCCAAATCAGATTATCATGTTATTGCTCAGTTTATCGCATGAATTTCAGAAGAACTACGAGTCACGTAGGTGTAAGTCCCCTCTGTGGGCAACATCAGCTTAGTGATCACACCAGCATGCCTTTATACCTCTGGCAGGAGATTATTTCATTGCTTTATTGCTTTGTTCAGTTATGTTTCATTTCAGCTTTACTCTATCTTGCATGCTCAGTACCTTTCAAGTACTGACGCATACGTGCGCTACATCTTCTCGTGATGTAGGTTCAGGTTCTCAGCATCCAGATCACGCTTAGATCGGTTCCCGATCTCTAGTTCAGCAGAACCAGTGGTGAGTCCTCATTCTCCGAGGACAATAGTCATGAGTTTCTTTTCAGTATTTTTAGTCTTTAGTTTCAGTTTTGCTAGATCTAGTTGGGGCATGTCTCAACATTTCTAGTCAGTTTAGAGGCTTATTTCAGACATAGTTAGATTCAGCTTAGTACTTGAGTTTGATATTTCTTTTGTATTAAACTCATTCAGTTTTTCATATATCTCAGTTATAGTATATGGGTATTCCCCATCTTTTTCATTTTATTTATGATTTAGCTTCCGCATCAGTTTATTTTCTTTAGTATGCTCATGATCATGCCAGCAGGGTTAGCTTGGGATCACTTGTGGTCCTAGGTCCCGTGTCCGTATCTCGGGGGTAGCTTGGGGCATGACATAGCTCATATGTATTCATAAGTGAGTAACAATCCTTTCACTTTAGAGACACTTAGCAAGTGAGTAAACCTTTCACTTTACGTTACACTACAATCATGAGAACTACCTTTCAATCATATAGCAATCATACCATAATATACATACATACTTCATAGCTAATTCAAGTGTAGAGGGTTAAGGATGAGAAAACTAGGTCATCAACACCACAATAACACATTAGGTATAGCATCATTACAATCTAAGTAATTCACCTTTCATACTTGAGTTCAAAGAAGAACCAACCTTCATACCTTCTCACCCTTCGTAGGATGTCCATACTTCAATTACCAAGCAGTTCATAACTAATACATAATACAAGGTAATTCATGAAGTAATAACATAATCAACATCAATATAAACAATTGACATATTCCCTTCATAGCCTTCAAGGCT
Organism: Solanum commersonii; assembly: GCA_029007595.1. Classification (NCBI taxonomy): domain Eukaryota; kingdom Viridiplantae; phylum Streptophyta; class Magnoliopsida; order Solanales; family Solanaceae; genus Solanum; species Solanum commersonii. Next base: position 1,335,678 of record JAJTWQ010000041.1, read on the forward strand.
TCATTCAAAGACTCAACACTAATTTCATAGAAATTATACATAACCTAGGGTAGAATCATCATACAAACATGAATTACATGACATCACATTCAATTCATAGCCTTCAATCAATATACAACACAAACTAGGGGAATTCTTCAAGAAACCACCAATACAACATAAATTCATCCATAATTGTTCATATAATATCAATCAAAGTCAGTTTATAACATCAATTTCACTTTAGAAAAAAGACCCACGTTTTTGGATTGAAACCTAGAAATTAGAGATTTTGAAATTCATCTTGAAGGGGCCTCTTGGGAAAAGGAATCCCAAGAGTGATAAGTAACCATACCTTATTGACAAATTAACCACGAAAATCCGAGTTGAAACCTTGGAGAGTTGGTCTTCTTCTTGAAGCTCCAATCTTCTTCAATGGAGTTCTTGAGAAGAGAGAGAGAGTAGAGAGAAGGAGGAACTTTAGGTTTAGATCTTTGGGATTTTGTGTTTGAGTGATAAAAGTGAGGTAAATTGACTTAAAAATCATTATATATACGTCCCCTAAAGTACCCTAAATACCCCTCACTTAAATGGACTCTTTAATGAAGTAAAAATAGATTTCTGAATTTTTGCATTTTCGTCGCGGAACAAGTCCGCGACGCGGAGCTGTTCCCTGAAGATATTTGGAATTAAATTTCGAGACAGTAGAGTTTGCGACACGACCGCGTTGCGAACTTAATTTTTTCTCCTTGGGGGAGCAAGTGTGCGACGTGCCTTTATTCCCTCTAAGTGCAATTTGCAAACTGCCTTGGCAGCTTGCTTGGCTAAGGTTGGGGTCTTCCTCGGGGCCCCTTAGGGTGGCCTCGGGGAGTCGTATTCGAACATTTTGACCCCAGGAACATATATTTACCTATTTTAAACCTTTTCACCTGATTACCATCATACGACACTCCCAAACCTGCCCAAAACCTAAGGACACACTAGAACACATTCTTCTCTAGTTTCCAGACGTTGTGGTCGTTTCTTGACGTTTAGACTTTTACTCTTCCAAACCAAGTCAATTACATTAGTTTAGGTTTATAAACATCATTTTAACTATTTTTAAGTCATTATTCATAAGGTGAGGCTCTAACTTAAGTCATAGAATTTCTGGGGTGTTACAAACAATTGGTGATTGTGATCAATCATAGCTACAGCTCCTCCATTGGTACTTGTGGCTTGACCTTGAGAATCAAAAAAATTCGGTGCCATTTCTTGAACCAACTTTGAACCTTTGAATCTGTATTAATGTCAATTGAGAAAAACTTGCGAAATTCCAGAATCAAGCAATGAATATCTTGCTTGAAAGCTCTAATGTCATGTAGTTTATGAAGACTAGATTGAAAAAGAAGAAGAAAGAAAATAAGAAGCAGGAGAAGATAAAGAGGAAGAAGAAGACACAATCTCTTAAGAAGTAGAATTATCCTTGAGAGTCTAAAATCTCTCAATATTCTTATTGATGTGTTGAACTTTACAGAGTACAATCCTATCTATATATATACAGTGCTTCTTGAATAGTTAGTTAGAAATATTAACTAACTAATGGAACTACTAGCTTATAACTTTCCGAACTTGACTTGTCCTCTTTAGTTTTGCTTACTAACATTAACAGTTTCTATAGAAACCAAACCTTCCCAAGCCATTCACATTGATGAGATTATTCAGGATCACATAAGTCTTGTTGCTAAGGTAATGTTGGATACATGGTTGGATCTGTGTGCTTGTATAGAGAGAAGATTGACAAATCGATGATGAAAGTGCAGATTTAGCTAAGAGGGATCGAATAATTAAGAATAAGATTATCGAGATAGATCTTGAATCAAGCTTCCCTAGGCTTTTCGGGCAAGAAGTACGTAGCAAACCAGGTTTTAGGAATACTAAGGAAAATCTACAATAGTTGACTTTCTTGCTCCTACTGTTGTTTGATTGTGATTATTGTATGTAATCTTTATAATTCGTTTTAAGGAGTCGTTTGGTAGAGTGTATTAGAAAAAATAATGCATGTACTAGTCTTGTGTATTACTAGTATCTTGTTTGATACTCTTTTTCAACCAAGCATTAGTTATACATTCTATTGTGTATTAAGGTGTGCATTGCTAATATCATGGATTTTTAGGTATTAACAATGCAATGGTTTTAATGCATGCACTAACATGATAAAAGACTCAATTGCCCCTCAAAATCTTTGTTTACATCTTTTCCACCATAAAGTGAAGGGTATCTTTGTAAATAATTTTTTTAATGCAATACATACTATTTTTAATGCACTAAACCACATTATGTATTAAAATAATCTCTGTCTAATTAATGTAAGCATAACTAATACATGCATTGCTAATACAATCATTGATAATATATTATATTTAACATTATTCTTATAGACTCTGCCATACGACTTAAAAAGATGTAAATTGGGAGTAACTATAAAAGTTGCATTCTTCTGTTTGGCTCCTCCCTAAAGTTTTTGTCATGCTGTGTGTTGATAGGGTGAAACTTGCTAAATCAATAATTTGATTACCAATAAATTAATAACTTTTTTTTTATTTAGGTTATTGGTTTTGATTCAGTTTTGAACTGTCTTAGATCACACCATAGAATTCAAATCAATGAAGCTAGTGCTTCACTTCAACAAATATAGAACTGGAATTGAACACACATTAGATGCATTGGAGAGATAATTTTTAATTAATTTCATTTTGGTTTGATAAACTGACAAGTAATTTAAGGTAACTATTTATAATAAAATGGACAATTAATATGAGATGAAGGGAGTAATAAACCATTTTTCCAATTGGAAGGAATTGAGGATTTAGACCCACAAAATAAAGGAATACTTAAGTTTGACAAAGCATTATAAACATTTCTAAGTTGGGATAAATAAAATATAAAGTTGTGAGAGATAAATTATTTGGAGAATCCAACTAATTAAGAAAAGTAATTGATCGCGGGACCAAAAATGAAACACTCAAAAGTAATTGCCCATTTAAGGCAATATTAACAAGTTAGCAACACTATACTATTTCCGTTCACTTTTAATTGTCATAATTTTCTTTTTTAGTTAAACTATAAAAAATTTGACTAACATTTTATTATATGTTTTTTCATCATATTGATATACAAAAAAATGCAATTTATAGTACGTTTCGTCTAGTTTTTGAATATCTAAATTTTTTGTTTCAAATATCAAATTAAGGCAATCTAATTTAACTTAGTCAAATTAACTTTTGAAAAACACAATATGACAAATAAAAGTGGACAGAGAGGGTCACAAATAAAACAATCTAATAGGTAACTGAATTCAGGGCACATATATCCTGAGAAGCGAGTTATTTTTACAATTTTTTAAGAAAACATCAATTAAGATGAGTTTATTTGACTATATCAATCTATTGTGATTTAGAGAGAAAAACTGTAAACTGTATATTTTAGATTTATGAAAAACTTACTTACAAAGATGAATGTGTATCTATATATGTATACAAGTATAGAAGCTTCTAGATTCTAGACTACTCATCTAACAAACTCTAACAACTCATCTAACAAACTCTAACAACTTAACAGAAAAACAGTTACAAATAGTAATACTAACTAACTATCGATTTAGTATCTTCAATATCCCCCCTTAAGCTAGATGTATTGAAAACATTCAAAACACCTAGCTTGCTTAACAAAAAATCATGTTGAGACCGTCCTAACGCCTTGGTCAGTAGATCTACTTGTTGATCTCGTGTGTTGATGTAGCAGGTTTTGATTAGGCCTCCTTGAATTTTTTCCCTAATGAAATGACAATCAATTTCAACATGCTTTGTTCTCTCATGAAAAATAGGATTTGCAGCAATTTGTAGAGCAGCTTTGCTATCACAGTATATAGTTGTAGGTGCATCCAACTTCATTCCAATTTCTTTGAACAAATTTGTCATCCACACTACCTCAGCGGTCAGGGCGGCTAGGCTCGTATTCTGCCTCTGCAGAACTGCGAGACACAGTGTTTTGTTTCTTAGATTTCCAAGCAATCAGGGACTTCCCATACTTCAACAGATAACCAGTAACAGACCGTCTTGTAGTGGGACATGCAGCCCGTCCGCATCACAGAATCCTGTAAGGTGTGGCTGTTTATCAGAACTCATCAGCAATCCTAAACCTGGTGCCATCTTAATGTATTTAACAACCTTCAAGGCTGCATTCCAGTGAGATGACTTGGGCTTTTGCATAAACTGACTTAAACATTGCACAGAAAAGGCTATGTCAGGCCGAGTATTAGTGAGATACAACAGCTTACCAATGAGCCTTTGATACCTGCTCACATCATCAAACAACGCATCACTATTATCTTCAGAAAAATCTGCACTAGTAAGCTTCATATTACATTCTAAAGGTGTAGTGGAAGGTCTAGATCCCGCTAACCCAACCTCGAGATATCAATTCTAAAGCATACTTCCGTTGGTTCATTATAATACCTTGTGTAGACCGACAGAATTCAATTCCAAGGAAATATTTTAACTCCCCCAAATCCTTGATCTTGAAATGATGATGAAGTACATGTTTAGTGTCTTGAATTAGCTTAGGATCATTGCTGGTAATCAACAAGTCATCTATATAAATAAGTACAATCACCAATCCTGTCCCTTTCCTTTTAGTAAACAAAGAATAGTCTAGATGACTTTGTGTATAGCCGGATTGAGACAAGGCTTCAGTGAGCTTGGCATTCCATTGTCTTGAGGCCTGTTTCAAGCCATATAATGACTTGACAAGTTTGCAAACCCGTTTCTGCCCTTTGCAACCAACTTGTCCCTTTCCTTGACCACCAAATCCATTGGGTAACTCCATATATACTTCCTCAAAAAGATCTCCTCACAAAAATGCATTGAAGACATCCATTTGATATATTATCCAATTTTCAGTAGATGCTACAGCAATGATTGCCCTTACTGTCACCATTTTCACTACAGGTGAAAAGGTTTCGTGATAGTCTATTCCTTCAGTCTGGTTGTACCCCTTTGCCACTAGCCTGGCCTTGAATCTGTCAACTTCCCCATTTGCCTTGTATTTAATTTTGAAGACCCATTTGCAACCTATGGCCTTCTTCCCTGGTGGTAATTGCATCAATGTCCAAGTACCATTATCCTTGAGTGCATTAATTTCCTGTCTCATGGCTTGCACCCATCTGACATCCTTAACAGCCTCTTCATAACTTCTAGGCTCAGTTTCTGTGGACATTTCAGTCAGATAGGCTTGGTATGAATGAGATAAGTGGGAATATGTTACATAGTTGGCAAGTGAATAGGGATGTGAAGAATCAATCACCTGTGTGACATAATCCTTTAGCCAAACAGGTGGATGAGAAGATCTGGTAGAAGTCCTAGGTCTTACATCGCATAACCTCGTGGCTTAAGCGTGGATTAATCTCTGCATCAGCATCATCAGGTACAACATCAGGGCTTAACTATGGATTAATCTCTGCATCAGCATCATCAGGTACAACATCACTGTTAGTTTCACTGATATCTTGTTGTTGTGGATCATTCCTTAGCTGGTTGGGATTAAATAACACAGGATCTTGTACAACTGCTCTGAATGTGTCATGTTTTTCAATGTCGTCATAAGGAAGTTGTTGGCTTGCAAATATTGGCACATGTTGATCTTTAAGATTGCTGAATGGGAAAATAGACTCCTTAAAAACAACATCCCTACTGACTATGAATTTCTTCAGACTTAAATTGTACAGAATGTACCCATTCTGAGTGACAGAATACCCCATCATAACACACGCATCAGCTCTAGGATTAAACTTGTCAGTTTTAACAAGCTTAGTTGCATAGCATAAACATCCAATGGTTCTCAAGTGATGAAGTTGTGGCTTTGCTTGATGAAATACTTCATATGGTGACTGTTTATGCAGTACCTCAGTGGGCATCCTATTTATCAGGTACACTGCTGCCAAAACACATTCACCCCAATACTTGATAGGAATGGACCCTTGAAATCTAAGAGCTCTTGCCACCTCTAGGATATGTCGGTGTTTCCTTTTGACCACTCCATTTTGCTGTGGAGTGTGAGGACAACTACTCTTATGAATAATTCCGAAAGATGTAAACAGTGTGCAACAATCTTTATTGAAAAATTCAGTGCCATTGTCTGATCTCACTTTCTTAACCTGTCTATTAAACTGATTTTGGACCAAAGCAAGAAAAGATTTCAAAACACCAAACACATCACTTTTAAACCTCAACATGTATAACCACACCATTCTTGAATGATCATCCACAATGGTTAAGAAATATCTGGAACCATTATGTGTAGGAGTTCTATATGGCCCCCATACATCAAGATGAACGAGATCAAAAACATTTTCAGTTCTAGAATTACTTATTGGAAATGGAATTCTAGTTTGTTTAGCCAAAGGGCAAACTGAACAATTATCACAGATTATAGTATCCTGATTTACTAAACACAAGAGCTTCAAAGTCTTGAAAGAGGGATGCCCCATCCTGTTGTGCCACAACATGCATTCTGAATCTCCTGTCTTTGTCAATAGTATCTTGTCTGTGCTGGCAGCTATCTTTGCATATGAGAAATTACTGGGAAAGTAGTATAAACCATCTTTCTCTTTACCAATCCCCTTCACCTCTCCATTGAAGAGGTCCTAAAAGATACAACACTCAGGGAAAAAATGCACAGAACAGTTTAGTTGTCTGGTCAACTTTGAGACTGAGAGTAGATCATATTTGAAGTCAGGAACCACTAGAACATTCTCCAACACATCATCTGCTGATATCTTACAATTTCCTGAATGAGTAACTGATGTAGTTTGGCCATTAAGTAAGTATACCTTTCTTCCTACATTCTTATTAGAGTTACTAACACTGTATAACATCTCAAGCTTAGAAGTCATGTGACATGTGGCTTCTGAATCAACTATCCATTTATTGCTGTTACTAATTCTGTTCTGTTTAGTATTAGCATTGACTATATCCATGTAACCATCTTCACTCGCAGATATTGAGAAAACAACAAGGTCATTAGAATTGGGATTACCTGCCATATTGGCCACTTCTGCAGACTCTTCGTCTTCTTCAGCAAGCAGCTGCATTATCTTCTAATACTGAGTTGGAGTATAGGATTGTCTCATAGCTAAAGCCTGCAAGTTAGTTCTAACAGAATGTATATTATTTGAACTCTGCATTCCAGAAGAACCTACAAATTTGTCGCCAAATGCATCATGCCTTAAAACTTCAACACCATTTTCAATTTGTACATTGTTTGCAATGCTTTTTCCTTTGTTCCCATTCATTCCTCTAGCAGGATTTGTAGATCCATATTCTTCATGTCCTGATTTCTTCTTAAACTTCTAGTCATCAGGGTAGCCAATGAGTTTGAAACATATGTCTCGAGTATAACCATGCATTTTACAATGATCACAGAATAAGTTCCAATTAACTTTCTTCTTTGCATAGTAACCCCCTCTACCAGTGTTTGATTCACCCCTATTTCCATCATTACGTGTGTTTCTAGAGTTGAAATTACCTCTTCTTGCATATAAAGCTGTAGCCTCACCCATATGAGTACCTGTATGCATTTCTGAAGCACTTCTTTGGCTTTCATCAGCCATTATCATTGCGTATGCCTTACTCACACTTGGTAATGGGTTCATCATCAAGATCTGGCTACGTGCATGACTGTATACTTCATTCAGCCCCATTAAAAAAGCAAACAGACGCAAGTATCTCATATGATCTACATATATTCTAGATTTATCGCAACTACAAGATGGAGGAGGAACAAGAGCATTGAATTCATCCCACATTAACCGTATCTTAGTAAAATAAGCTGAAACATTTGAATTACCTTGGTGAATTGTACAGATCTCTCTATGAAGTTGATAGATCCTTGATCCATCGACCTTATCAAAACGTTCCTTTAGATCTGCCCACACAATTTCTGTATCTAAAGCATAAACGATCCCACTCAATAGCTCTTTTGAGACTGTATTCATGATCCACGCAAGTACGAAGGCATTGCACCTTTCCCATTGTTCCTCCAATTCAGGTGCATAATCAGTTCGTCGACATATCCCAAGCACGAACCCCAATTTGCTCTTAGCCCTGAGGTTAATCACCATGGATCTGCTCCATAACACATAGTTCTCTGCTCCAGTTAACTGAACTGTAGCCAATACACAACCAGGCGTATCTAAAGGATGAAGGTATAGAGGATGGTTTCTCATTGATTCAACTAATGCCAAAGTGTCTGGTTCAACAACAACATACGTACCAACAGTAGCAGGCGCATCATTCTCGTTCACCATTGCTCAAAGTAAAAGATCGATCTTCTTTGTTAATGGAAGATCCAGAATCAATTTCGCTTTGTGAACCAAACAATTATTGGTTCAAAGCTCTGATACCATATTGTGATTTAGAGAGAAAAACTGTAAACTGTATATTTTAGATTTATGAAAAACTTACTTACAAAGATGAATGTGTATCTATATATATACAAGTATAGAAGCTTCTAGATTCTAGACTACTCATCTAACAAACTCTACAACTCATCTAACAAACTCTAACAACTTAACAGAAAAACAATTACAAATAGTAAAACTAACTATCGATTTAGTATCTTCAATACAGTCTTTATTTATAGAAGATATAATTTCACTTCATTAAATTATTTGTAATCTTCAAAAAAAAAAAAACAATTATTGTTAAGAATAAATGAGTCAATTTTCTAAATGTTTATCTAAGTTTATGGAATTGCCTTGAAATATCTTTTATGTTTCATTTAGAGCCAAAATATTACTTTAACTATTATTATTTTTCTTCAAATATACTTAACACTTCAAAAGTTTTACACTCTCCTAGTTGATATGCCATGTCATTGAAGCCTTTTTCTTTAGAATAGACTTATTTAATTCATCAAACTCATTTAACCAAAAAGGGGAAGAATTTAAGTTCGTTGAAAACTACCTCAGTCTAGTTCTCAAATCAAGAACAATAATGATAAATAAAGGATTGAAGGGGTCGGAAGGTACCTAGTAGTTGAGCTAATCAGAGAAGACCATGGAGTTGAAGAGAAGAGGAAAGGAAGGGGTCGAGTTGTACCTGCACAATCGGAGCTTACGCCGGTCGGAGAAGACCACTCAATCGATGTCCAATGTGCTAAAAATTTGTATTGAAGAAGAAGAGAGAGCTGGACTTTGTTTCAACATATAATTTTTGTTTCCTAATATGTATATGGGCCATTTGGCTCCTTTAGGTTTGCATATTGTAATTGGATTTATCCCTTTTATTATCCATTTTTATGGAAAATTATGCGGTTAAGCAAATTTATACTACTTAATTACTCATCATAATTATAGTTTGCTATAATTATCACTCGCGACTAACATTAACCATTAATTACATGGGCTGACTTCGAGTTGTATAATTAGCCACATTTGTATACTTAGCCACATTTGTATAATTCGCAACTAACAATTTTTTGTTTGATTTGTATTTATATACGATGGTTTGTATTTGTATATAACCATTATTTCCTTTGGTTTTTCAGTTTTTTCACCATATATATATTCAATCTTTTTGTGTATAGCTTTTTAAAGTTTGTATAAACGTGTAGTTGTCTCTCTCCTCCATCTCCCAATCTCGCTCGCCTCTCTCTCCTCCTTCTCCCAATCTCGCTTGCCATATATACAAATACATATGTATAAGACACAATTATCTAACCAATATACATATACAACTCACCTCTCTCTCACTCTCTGCCCTCTCTCGCTCGTCTCTCTCCTCCCTCTCCCAATCTTGCTCACCACTCTCCTCCGTATAACATATAGCTACGAATGATAATTAACAAACTATAGCTATGAAGCGTAATTAGGCTATTTTTGAGTGGCAATATGCGAAAGTTTCTTTTTAGTATTTTATGGTCTATATGGGCCAATTTAAGGTTTTAAAAAAATGTAGTAATAAATTTGATAAAATATGATAAATTTCGTAGATATAATTGATAAATTAAGAACTGCATTTGAAGTAAAAATAAATTTATATTGGTGAAAATAATCGTTATATGAGATATAAATGATTTAAAAAGTAATGATATTAATTATAAATTTTATTTACATATAAAACTAACAACTAGTAAATATATATATAAATTAAACTTGGGTTGTTTTACGAAAATATAAATTTGTTGACCAATTTTTGTATTCCAAATCATGATTTTTGGGAAATTTGACATTTATCTCATAATATAAAATCACAAGATGAAATAAACATGAAATTACATATCGAAACACTAATATGAAATTGCATGGCTAAACACCAATTTCCATATGATGATATGAAATCGCATGGCTAAACAGCTAGATCTTCATATATACAAAAATTCAAACGACGACGTTAGATAGAAAAGAAGTCCCACACGGCACGTGACGTTCCTTTTCATCCCAAAAAGCAGCGAGATAGGAGTGGACATGGCAGTCCTCCTGCTATGGCCGTTCCACTCTTCTCTGCCCAATTTCACACTTCAATTCTCACACAACCACTTCCCTCTTCTCGCTCTTTTTCCGTCGGAAAACCCTTGTCTTGCTCGTCGTCGTCAACTTCCATGGAACATCATGAATCGAAATTCAAGGAATTTCCTTATGCATCTGTTCCGCATAGAGAGTTAATGGTGGAACTTGTATCGACTATGGAGAATCGTCTTGGAGAATCTCTACTTCCTTGTACTCTGCCTTCTCATGTGCAGTATTTTGAGAATGAATCTGCTACTGCTGATGCTTCTCTCTATGTCAGATCTGGAAATTCCTCTTCTCAGGTACTCTCCGACTGATTCTACTACTTAATACCGATTCATTCATTTCTGCACTTGTGCCAATTATTTGTATTAGAGTATGATATAGGAATTACTTCCTGTTGGATGTTTTGTTGAATTAGTATATAGGAATGGGTTACATCTATGTTATAAAAGCTTCTATGGAAACTCAAGCGGATAATCCAATTCAGGCAACTATATTTAGCAAGACTGAGATTCGAGTGAATATACTCCTTCTCATTCCATTTTATCTTAATTTTGTATTGTTGCATCACAATGTTATGAAAAACGAAAAGTGCAAAAAAACTTTAAAGTAGGCCGGGACTTTAAGCCTGAAATACAAATAAAGCTTGACCTTTAATGAAAAAAGACACAATAGGGAAAAAAATACAAATATATTATATGTATCCAAGACTAATAAATATAAGCATGAATGACAAATCTATGGACAAAGAAATTGATCTTTTTATAATAAAGTGTGATACCAATAGCTTAGAACCCTTATTCGCAAGGAAAAGATTGTCTTAGGGACTTAATGACGACAATGAAGTGCACATTAAGCGAGGCAAAGTGCTCAACATATTTTGAGCCTTGCTTCCAGGATTGAGCATTCTTAAAGCACGCCTTTGACAACATTGTTGCATTACTCTTACGTGAGACCAAAAAAATGCACCAAGAATTTTCTCCTAATACCCTCCAATTTGAATGATGTCACTGCTATGTACATGGTGAAGTTGATAAAGAAAACAAGAAAAATATTATGTACTATAGAATAATGATTGAGAAAGCTAGATCTTGTCATCTAATTTTAGTGGATTTGGCTTATACAGAAGAGTTAATCCATTACAAATTGTGCTTTTGTTGATTGGCCTTTTTACTATGTATGCTAAATATATCAGTCTTTTAATAATAGTAACATGAATTGAAATGCCAAATACTTAATTGTATAATGTGCTGATGGGAGTTAAGAAGATCAGCAGTATTTGTATTACTCTGTGAATCTGTGGTTTTCTCCATCCAATGAAGTCCAGACAAGATCTTATCAAATCTGTTTTTTTTTAGCTAATTTCAAATTTAGTATTTCTTGTTCAAGCCATATATCTTTCCCTTTCTAGTAAATAACAATCTTAAAATTCCTTTTAATTGGACATGGCTCTAAGAAAGGTGTTTGGATTATAGCTTATTTTAAGTAGCTTTTGGCTTTTAAGTTCCTTTTTATTTTTGAGGTGTTTGGGAAAGACAAAAGTGCTTTTAAGCACTTATTTTTAGGCGAAAATAGTACAAAAATAAGTTAAAAACCAAAAATTGGGCACGACCAACTTATGACTTTTAGCTTTTAGCTTATAAGCTACTTAAAAAAAGTCAATCCAAACACCCCCTCTGTAGATGAAAAAAAAGCATCCTAATTCTATAATAGGTTATTATATGGGTTGTTAGTATTCAAAATGTTAACTTTCTCAAAAAAAAAATGATATAAGCCAAATGGCAATGTAAAAAATAGGCCCTTAAAGCAATGTTGTGTCTCCTTTTGAGTTTTAAGTCTATCAATGGATTCTGGTGTCTAGAGTCTAAAGGGCACGTTTTGAAAGCCAATAAACAAAAGGGGTTGTCATAAAAATCACATACCAAAAGGGGTTGTTTGTGATTTGTACTGCAAACTGCCATATTTTTCACGGATGACCCCTAACGTCCATTTGTTACATTTAAAAAATATAAAACAAACGCAATTCGTGAAATGTGCTGCGAATTCCCACTAATTTTTTAATAGTTTGTAGCATGTTCTGTGAACTGCATCTCAACTAGTTTTGCTGTGATCTTGTCAAAGTAGTTTGATCTCTGCTTGTTACCCCTCCCTTAGCTTGAGGAGCTGTAAGGGGAAAATTCTTATGATCTGCAATCTCACCTTCTCACATAAACTTTCCCAACTTCAATATCTGGTGGCACTGAGTTCCCATCTGAATAGGTGCCGAGGTAGTTTGTGAACTAGTATCTAAACTGGAACAATAGAAGTTTCTTGCTCTGGTTTAAAATTCAGTGCGCATCTCAGGAATTTCACAGTGTATGACCCAATGTGAATGAATGACTTGAAAATATGTGATTGAAGTCTGTTTTGTTACAGACAATCAATGTAAACAGTGCTGTAGTCGTAGTATGCAATCTTGACTCTTCCTTTCAATTGAAATTGACTCACAAAAATTTTCCTTAGTTCTTTCATAGTAGGTTCCTTTGATGAATTTACCCACAATAGTCATCTGCAATTATTGGCCGAATTCACGAAATAGTCATCAGCAGAGAAAAATATGGTTGGCTTACCGAGATGAGTCTCATGCCTGATTTCAATAGGAGCTTCGGCGGTTGAGGCAATCGCCAAATCAGCTTGAACCTTTCTGCGAAGGTTGGTTTCGATGGAGCAACACCCTTACCTTTCCCTACTAAATTGGGATTTTTCTGTTGGAGTTGAATATTGGGGTTTCTGATCTGGGCTTGAAAGATTGGTTATAGCAGGATTTTTATCAGTGGCAGCAGGGTTATGATCAGTTTCATTGATGTTGGTCGTGGCAACCGATTTCAATTTTGAAGAGGGTCTGTCGAAATCTGAGGACACTTTTGGCTGAGGGGGTGTATGATTTTGGTGGGTGGATTTCGAATGGGCACTGTTTTCCTGTTGAGGTGTTGCATGGTGATCGGAAAAAGAGTAGGCTGAGTGTTAATGGCATCTTGGAGGTTCTGGAGAATTGTTGGGGGCAAGCTTTAGGAGCTTATTACTGTCCATGTGTTGTTCCTCTGAAGGATTGGAAGATATAGGGGATGATATTTTGTTGTTGTTGTGGCTGTTGGTGCTAGAAGGAGTTGATTTTGGTGAGTTTGGGATTTCTCGGGTGGATTGGTTCAAACTAGCAATTGGGGGTTGTAGGAGAGCAGGTGTGTTTTGCTGAGTTGTCGGTGTAGGAGAGGCTGCAGTTGGTTGAGATGAGTATGGATTGTGGATGTATAACTAGTGTTTTAGGTGGGTTCCGATGCACCATTTGGGTGTTTGCTGAAAAGATCAATAGATCTTCATAGAGAGAAGCTAGAGAGAATATGCATCCAAAATTGACCAACCAATCTAACAGCTCGATTCAAGAATTATCCTTGTGCATATTTTGTAGTTTACTGCATTTCTGCTAGTTGCGTTCACCCGATATCTTCTTGGGGAAGTTATACATAAGGACTGCAAAAGCATCGTGGAGATAGCCAGTAGGAAGTCTAATTAGTTCATCAATCTAATCTTCCTATGCTTATTCATTCTTGAATTTGGATCTGGCTTCTGTTCATTTATTCTTGTCCAGTTCCATTCCTCTGCTTATAGTTAGTAGTTCCACTGTGAGTTCTTTGACAAATCTTGTTTCTCTTTGAGATTTAATGTTCTTTTTCTAACGCGTATAATAAAAGATAAACTGGGAACACACAGTTAACGATTTCAACTTTCTCATCAGGAGTATATGCAAGGTTAATATTTTTGCCTTTTCTAAATTGTGACAGGTTGATTTCATACTTGGTAGTTGGGTTCACTGCAACCTACCCACAGGCGGAGCGTTGAATATTACAAGCCTTTCAGCATATTTGAGACCTTCAACTGATGCACCAAACTTCTTAATTGAAGTTATCCGCAGCAGTCCAACAACTCTCATCCTTATTCTTGATCTACCTCCGCGAAAGGACCTTGTCCAACATCCTGATTACCTCAAGACCTTTTATGAGGAAACACAATTAGACAAGCAGAGACAACTTCTCGAGAAATTACCTGAGGTAAAGCCTTATTTCTCTTCGTCTCTATATATTCGATCCCTAGTCTCTCCATCGGCTATCTTGGTTTCTATAGAAACCGAACCTTCCCAGGCCATTCGCATTGATGAGATTATTCAGGATCACATAAGTCCTGTTGCTAAGGTAATACTGGATACATGGTTGGATCTGTGTGCTTGTACTGAGAGAAGATTGACAGATGATGAAAGTGCAGATCTGGCTAGGAGGGATCGAATAATTAAGAATAAGACTATCGAGATAGATCTTGAATCAAGCTTCCCTAGGCTTTTCGGGCAAGAAGTAGCGAACCAGGTTTTAGGAGTACTAAGGGAAATCTACAACAGTTGAATTTCTTGCTCCTGCTGCTGTTTTATTGTGTGATTATTGTATGTAATCTTTATAATTCTTCAACATATAATACACTTAAAAAGATGTAAATTGAGAGTAACTATAAAAGTTGCATTCTTCTATTTGGCTCCTCCCTTAGAGTTCTTGTCATGCTGTGTGTTCTTAACCAACTCACTTTACTTAACCTGTTTTATGGTGGATGCTTTTCAATATGTGCTTTATCATATGCCACTTTGTAACGGGTCATATGCACTTTTGCCCATATTTTGTGTTGCTTGTTAAATTCTCGTCTCTCGTAGCCATACGTTTATATTTTCATATCGTTATATACTTTAAGTTTTTGTTTAGACATGACGTCAGTTTCTAAGGAGCGTATGCCTTACTAGGCATAAGTTCAATTGTTAAAAGATAAAAATTAAAGATCAACCCAATTAAAGGGAAAAACGTGCAACTTTATGTTTGTAAAGATGTTATATTTGGTCACAATATGTTGGCAACACTAGACCTCTTAAAACCGTTACAAAAATTGTTAAATCAATAATTTCAATACTAATTTCATTTTGGTTTGATAAATTGGCAAGTAATTTAAGACAACCATTTATAATAAAGTGGACAATTAATATGAGATGAAGGGAGTAATAAACCATTTTCCCAATTGGATGGAATTGATGATTTAGGCAAAAAAAAAATAAGAAGGAATACTTGCTTAAAGTTTGACAAAGCATTATAAACATTCCTAAGTTGGGATAAAATATGAAGTTGTGAGTGATAAATTATTTGGAGAATCCAACTAATTAATGAAAGCAATTAATTGCGGGACCAAAAATGAAACACTGAAAAGGAGCAGCCCATTTTAGGCAATATTAACAAGTCAGCAGCACCCTAATAAATGAAGTAATTTAGTACCCTTTATCCTTAATTATTTGTCCACTTTTTCTTTTTTAGTTATTTCTAATCAGTTGTTCATTTTGACAAATCAAGAAAGGATAATTTTTTTTACCTATTATATCCTCAATTAATTACTTTGAAAAATGTTTAACTTCTTGAAAACCTTAAGTTTTTAATTCATTAACTTCATAATTAATAGAGAAAAAATGATAAACTCATCATATCAATCATTGTTTTCTTAATAGGTGTGTCAATTCAAAAGTGGACAAATAATTAGGGAGATATAGTAGGTAACTGAATTCAGGGGTACATATCCAGAGAGCTTCTTCATTAATGATTTTCTCAATCTCATATAATAATACTTCATCTGTCGCAAATTATTTGTTGTGTTATTTTTCTTATACATTTTTAAGAAAACATCAATTAAGATGAATTTATTTGATTATCTCAATCTTTATTTATGAAAAGATATAATATCACTTCATTAAATATTAACTTTATTAAAATATTTATAATCTTCAAAAAAATAAATAATTATTGTTAAGAATAAAATAACTAACTTAGCTATATACGAATATTTACAAGTATAGAGAACATAGAGTAGAATCAGGACCAGTACCCCAAATAAGAAAGTCTAGTTCACCAGATCCAAGTAGAATTATTACCTAGTACTAAATGACAATTTAAATATTTTTCTTTTCTTATTATTACTCCTGTCAAACAATATTCGTCTATTATTGATTTTGCACACTTTTTAAGAAACTATAAATAGAAGAGTAATTTAACTATATCATCCTTTGAATATAACAAATCTAATGTCTTGAAAAATGCAATAGGACAATGATTATAATTAATAATAACGGTAAATTAGGAACTAAGTGTAAAATTATCCATTAATTTTATAAGGAGGGCAAGTATTATTGGATATTAAAAAATAATATAGTGGATAACTATTATTAAACGGAGAAAAGTACCAAGTTTTCCCCATTGAAGCAAGTTATTTACCGCAATTGTATGACTTACCAAATATGGAATATGTAATGTAAAAGTTACCTCATGTAGTCATGTTGTAAGAACTTATTTATTTATTAGTATTATTTTTTATTCTAATCATTTAGATTTAGTCATTAATTATGTTATTTTTTCAAAACAATATGTTCTTACGAACTTGTCCACTCATTTTCACAAAAGTTACTAACTAATTAACTATCTTTTCAAACACATATTTTTACTAAATTTGGAATATAGTAACAAAAAAAAAGTAACAGCCGAAAATGCTCAACTTTCAATGCTAACTCTTTTTCACTTAAAAATGTAATAATTAAAAAACGAAAAAAATATCTAATTACATAAATATTCTAACATATCTTTCTCTATAGTTTGAGATAATTATATGTTGTCTCACTAATTAATAATTTCATATTAAATTTCAAGTCAAATACATCTAGATGCATATATTTTTAATACCAGATATACTCTGAAATACGAATAATAAAAAAGAGGGACGAGCGATATAGAAAAGAGATGAGTGAGAGAGTCATTGTATCATAGATACACACAAATCACATTAAATATATGTATCTGGGGTACGAGATACATATATCTAGAATATCAGATATATTCTGAAATACATATACATATGGAGTGAGGCAAGCGGGAGTGGGAGAGAGGAGAGCGGGAGAGTTAATATATCTCAACTACACATGAATCCACTTGAATATAGTGTATCTAGAAAATATAATTTTGATATCTTGCATCCGAGATATATATATCTGGACACACCAAATATATGTATCTAGAAATCAAACTCTAACACAAATGATAATTTCGAAAACTCACAAAAAAAAAACACATTATTAATTCTTAAACTAACGAGATACATGTTATTTACCCATAAAAAATCATTAAGAAGCTTTGATTCGACCCAATCCAAAGTCCAAAACTCATATGAAGAAAGTAAGTATCTTTTGTATTGATGACACTGTATTTTTCCTTTTCCCTTTCTATTTTTAACATGTTTTATTTAAAACCATAGTTAATAGTTTTTCAGCCTCCTTTCTCCTAGCCCTTAGGCTTCCTACCCCCTCTTTTCCTTCACAACCTTAGGTGGGGGACATCACCACCTCCTACAACATCAAATATTTAGATTCTCAATCAATATAAATCATAATTTTAATATTGGAATCTTTAAATATTTTGAAATGAAATTTATATATTTATAAACTACGTAAAAAGTACTATAAGTCACAATAATTAATAATTTAAAATGTTAAAAGAATCTATGAAAAACTTAGGGTCAAAGATAAACTTGTTTGAATCTCAAAATTTGAAAAGTGCCACATAAAATGGGATGGAGAAAGTATGTAATAAAATTTACTTATAAATTTTAAAAATCATCAATATATATTAAGCAAAAAAATAAATAAAAATTCATGCTTCTAGATGCACATTGCTCACCCTAGATTTCTTACATCAATCTAGTAAATACATGTTATATGTTTCATATATATTTTTATTATTATATTATTATTAATTTTTATATATATATTTTTATGATAATTAAGATTTAATTATAATAAATTAGCATAATTTATAATATAAACAATTACACGTGTGGATAAATATGTTAACAAATACAACCAATATATAGATCTCTAAATATGTCCATCTCTTGCCTCTACTATTTCCACCTTCTTATCATAAGTTATTTTAAACATTATAATTAATGCACTATACTACTTGGCTTGGCTTTCGTACATAAATGGGATAAGGGTCTGAAAAATACCCCAATTTTGGTCGGATTTGCTGTTGTGATACTAAACTTTCATGAGGACCTATTACCTCCCTAGACTATTTAATACCGTATTTTAAATATATATATTTGCCCACGTGGACATAAAAAATAATGCAAAATTATAAATAGTAATGTGTCCACGTGGGAACATATATACCTTTAAAAAACACTATTAAATAGTTTAGGGGGTAAAAAGTACGGTATTAAATAGTCTAGGGAGGTAATAAGTCCTTATGAAAGTTTAGTATCGCAATAACAAATTCGACCAAAGTTGAGGTATTTTTCAAACCCTTATCCCTACATAAACTACTACAGTACTACTGTTAGTAATGGTAGTACAATCTGATTTGAAATCTTCTGCATGTTTTCTCGATCGAAAGGAGTTTGCTTAGTTTGGGTTTCTCAAAAGGAGTTTGCTTAGTAGGCGTTTGTCCATGCGATATCATATCACGATATGGTATCGTGAGATGGAATCAGCGTTTGGACATGCGATTTTACGTTGATTCCATCTCATGATTCCATATCATGAGATGTGATTCCATATTCTCCAAAAACCATAATATGAAATTATATGGGAATTCCATATCATGATTTAAGATATTTTAATTCAAAAATTGATCCACAAATTTATATTTTGTTAAAACAACCTCACATTTATATCTATTATCCATTTATTTCATATGCAGATAAAATTTATAATCACATCATTACTTTTTAAAGTTGATTATTCTCACCGACATATAGTCACTCTAACTCACACCAACCGATTGTTGAGTAATAAATTTCTTTTATGGCCTTGATAAGTGCACATTTATATTTTATGTGTAAGTTATTAGTATTTAGTTACATATTTCCTATCAACTTTGTTTAAAGAGATAATATTTATTTTATGACTTTGCATTGTCTTGGAAGCACTATTTTTATTACTCTTACAAACATTATTTTTATGAAGTGCATTCTATAATGCTTCCAATTTATTTTATGTTCACTAAACTAATATTGATGTATTTTTTTTAATTTGGTAGGATTGTGTTGGTGCGATTGATGGAACATATATAGAAGGGGAGGTTCCTAAAGCGATGCAACAAGCATATCGTAATCGCAAAGGAAGAACATCACAAAATATCTTATGTGCTTGTGATTTTGATATGCGATTTACCTTTGTTGTTGCTGGTTGGGAAGGTACTGCACATGATAGTAAAGTACTTGAGAATGCACTTGTTGAACCAACATCACAATTTCCATTTCCGCCACATGGTAACTTTAAATTACATGCTTAGAATAAATATTGTTTATTTACACAAAACTGTCTCATTTACGTCACATATGCTTTTAGTAATTCTTTATAAAATGTTTGTTGGTAGATAAATATTATGTTGTTGATGCTGGTTTTCGAAACACAAAAGGATTTTTAGCTCCATACAAAGGACTACGCTATCATTTGCATGATTACCGAGGAAGTGAAAGAGAGCATCAAAATGCCAAAGAACTGTTTAATTATAGGCATTCATCTCTGCGCAATGTGATTGAACATACTTTTGGAGCTTGGAAAAATAGATTTAGAATACTGAAACAAGACATGAACCATTATGATATTGATATACAAGTGAAAATTGTTATAGCTTGTGCAGTGTTACACAATTATTTGTGAGAATACCAAAGTACTGATGAAATATTTATGGTCTATGAGCATGAAAATATAGTTGCGGATGATATTGACCAACAAATGGCTCAAAGTAACAATGTTGGTTCGTCTTCTCGGTCACATGATCGAGAAATGCAAGTGTAACGTGAGGAAATTGTCCGTTCTATGTGGGAGGATTATATTAAAGACTAGTACACTACAATTTATGTTCAATTTTTTTTATTAAATTAAAGTTAGATGAAACAATTACTTAGGTGGAGAATAAATAGCTTTGTAATAATTTATTATGCGATTTTATAATTTTTTGTTTATTTGATAAGATTGAATAAACAATTGGGGCTATTTTAATAGTTTTACAACTTATGAGATTTTTATGTTTATGAGAAAATATACAACACAAAAATTTCATATCGCATGTCCAAGCAAAACTTCAATTTCATCTCATGATTCCATATCATGATTCCATATCATGATATCTTATCGCATGGCCAAACGAGCCCTTAGTATGGGTTACTTTTTCTATGTAGTTTGTGGTACGGATGCATTTATATATTAACTATATGAGAAATGTGAATTTATGATCTTTTCATAAAATTAGATATTTTATGTATATAATTTTTAAAATTGGTATAATATTCTCTGTTAACTCTCATGCTATTTTACCTTGTGCACTTCTAAAGAATAATAGTCACTCTAGTCTCACTTCCTTATCGTTTCTTCTCCCTCATATATATCTCCACCCAATATTCCATACAGTTGACAAATATAAAGGCGTTGTTAGCAAACATTTTTGAGTTTCCTCAAGTATTCAAAATGAGTCTGGTTAAATTTGAATTTGTGTCACGAAATTTCATATTGAGGTTAAAGCATATTCCTTAACAAAATCAAAGCATATTTACAAATCAATTGAAATGAGAAAAAATGGAAGAGAATCTCGGTGTACGCTGCCACCAACTCCTAATTCCTATACCACATAAATTAATTAACCTAAAAATAAAATTAACAACAGACAAAATTATGCAGCTTAACAACAAATTATTCACTAATTCTATTAACTACAAATCTACAATCAGAATTAAAGACAAAATTATAGTTAATTTGAATTTTAAAAAATAGAGGAAATATGTACTCTTTATTAAAGAAGAATGTAAGTGCATTAGATCATATGTTATCTTAAAAGAAAAGGAAAACAATGACCACCTAAAAACTTACTAGAACTAATTAATTAATGTACTGCCATAGATTAAATTAAATTAGATAATTAAGTTATTCTAAGCAGTCTAGCTAGCCTAGCTAGTGCTACCAATTATTAATAAGAAATCCTCGACCTTCATCTTTTAGAATTTCATTTTTCATATTTTGACCCACTCGAAACGACCTTCCAATGGTTCCTCTTTCTCAAAGTCGAAGTTGTACCTGCACAAATATACCATGCAAATTTAAAATTTAAATTTTATAAGTTCAATCAGAAATTGATACTGATTACTTGTTATACAATGTTAAAGGAAAGGAAGTTTTGCCAAATTGTGACTAAATTTTCTGATCATTTAGTACTTTCTTTTGAAAATCTCACTTACAAGCACACACTTTTTGGTAAAATAACTTTTGTAACCTCAAAAATTGAATTGGGGCAAACGATAGAAAAGAAAAGTGGAAAACGAAAGAGGAGAATATATAGTAGGATTTCAATACTAATATCAAATATCGAAAAACCAAAAGAGAGAGAGGATTATGTACTTTTCTCGAAGCCGTTTACATGTCCTTAGTTCGCATCTTGTAAAAAACTCTTCAATTTCTTCTGTAGTCGGAATTATTTCGTTCAATTCTACTTCACCGAATTCTTCTAGTGGAGGCATTTCGTTCAATTCTACTTCATCGAATTCTTCTAGTGGAGGCATTTTCTCCGACTCGGATTCTTCTTCAATCGACTTCTTCTCTCTGCAGAGATAGATAAAATAAAGGAGAGATGCTTATATAGTACTACTAGTAGAAAAAATGAAAATGATCAATTTTAAAATTTGAAGAGCCCAAAAAATAAATAACACTACTTACTTGTCTGCAACTTCCCCACCGTTGGCCTGCAAAAATTCAAAATTCAAATACACTCTTATCAGATATATATCCAATTTTAAATACATTATAATCCCCATAAATATCTATATACATACAAAAAAAACACAGAGAAAATTCAGGTCAAGTAAAACTCGAATGATTGGGCGTACATCCAGATCTAGTGATTTCGAGTTGCTTGATCCGTTCCTTGAACAACAAGACATTGAACTCCCGTCCGATTCATAATTCTCAGAACTCGTCACCGGAGAAACTACATTTCCCGGTGTAAAAGTATCACATATCTTCCTCTTTTTCATCATCATCAATGGTACGTCCATATCAACTACTACTACATCTGACAGTTGGATAATAGTAACCTCTCCAATTCTGTTTCAATTCCTCGTATACCAGATCAGGTAATTCTAGTATTTAGAATTTGTTATGAGGAATGTAATTGTGAAAATTCTCTATCTTGGTCAGATTTATTTCAACTGTGAAGTAGAAGAGAGAGTAATGAATTATGACAATTTCGTCGGATTTTACTTCTTATTATTGGATGATGAGTAGTGCTCTCATTTTTGTGGTCCTCCAGACACACACCCGTTTAATCTAACGGCGACTAAACGGGATTCCAGGACGACGTGATTGGGTGTCAAATAAAATTATTATTATCAGATTTTAAAATTTATAAATCAAATTAACTACATTGGACTTTTCGATTTTTCGGTTTCTTGATAAATTACAAACATATAATTAACTTTAATTTAAATATATCTTTAGTCCTACAAAAATATAATAATCTAAGGTATTTTTTTAAAAAGAAAATAACACGAGTGATACATATCAAAAATAATAATGAAATAGCATATAATAAATATTACAAATTAATAATTCATAAAAAAATATAATAATTTAAAAATATTAAATCATGCATGTAAAAATAAGTCTAATAAATAGTGTTATTACATGACTAAACATAGAAGAAAAACTAAAATTAAGTTATGTCTTTTCATTATCTAAATTAATATAGAATTAAAGGAAAAATGTTTATTATTATTGTCATTCTTAATATTGAATTAACTTTTTTTTATTAGCATTGATTTAATTTTAAATTGAAGCTTTATTAGAAACTGCAAAGTGTAAAAATTAAGCAAAACAATTGTTTCAGTGGTTTTGGACTTTTG
Source organism: Solanum commersonii (assembly GCA_029007595.1). NCBI lineage: Eukaryota > Viridiplantae > Streptophyta > Magnoliopsida > Solanales > Solanaceae > Solanum > Solanum commersonii. The sequence continues at coordinate 1,359,199 of JAJTWQ010000041.1, forward strand.
GTGAAAAGTTTGTTAACAGAATGTGCAAAAAGTTAAAAACTAGAATATCTCGGTTTTAATTTGTTTAACTTGGTTTTACAGCACAAAATTTAAGGAATTAGAAAAAAAAATTAATCTTATAATCTCAGACTGAAAAAACAAATGTATGATGTACCAAAACATACTTCCAGTAGAACTTCTTGAATTTTAAAAAACTTACTTATATCGTTTTATCCAAAATACAATATTTTTTTTCCATAGGTTAGAAAACAAATTGCTATGAGCTCATAGTCGCTAAGAGGAAGAAAAACTTAATCGAACTCAAGTAAAGTTAAGCCGTAATCTCCAAGGTATGATACCTTATAGCTTCATAGTTACAAGTCATTTTCTCATTACTTGTCTTAATCAAAGCTAAAAGTGAAAAACATTAGCCCATAAAATATAGCTGCTTAATTATTTTGGTCCCATTAAAGTTAGATTTAGTATACATATTAACCTAAATTGGCTCAACCTTACCAAAATTTTGTCAAAAAGTCGTTTTTATTTAATATGTTATACTATATAGTTATATTATATTCCCAAAAAACGCCCTGTTACATAGACACAAAATTTCAAAAAGAAAAAAATGTACTAAAAGATTAAGAATAAGATAATATCTAATCTCTATCTATTCACATAGAAGAGCAGAAAGAAAAGTACTTAATATATTGTTTGTTTACTTTTTCAAATATATAAATTAATAAAACTACACGTTTCTACTCGTACAAAACAAATAAAAATTCTTCATATAATTAAACTAGGAACTACTCGTATCAATAAATTGTTCATAGTTGCAATTCTTCTCGTGTCAATACAAAAAGTACTATAAGTTGTAATTTTTCTCATATCAATATGATTTAAAAAAATAAATTTCAAAATTTATGTGTAGTAATTTGAATCTCGAAAAAAATATATCATATAAATTCGTTCAGAAAGACAAACCATCGAAGCAATAAACTCCTTCCTAGATATATCCCTCCTTGATTGATTACTGCAAAATATAAACGACCAACAATTAATATACATGAATTGAAAATCACAACTTATAGTAGATTATTAAAGTATAAAATCTATGATCAATATTGAGATCAATTAATTAATACAAGTACCTTGAGACACAAGAAGAATAGTTTAACTTGAAGCTAGCAGCAAGAGATAGGTAATTGGTTTATTCTATCACAGTGCTGAGATAATATATAGTTTAATCACAAATCTATATTTATAGTTAAATAATTGAGTTTAGTTATAGATTAATGTGGATTAAGGTTTTTTCTTTTAACAATGATTCTTTTAGACAATATCCAATTATAAGACTGTCCAATTTTAGTTTAATTACAATAACCGTATGTTTCGGATTTTCAAAGGTATATTTATTTCATGTGGAGTACTAAATTAAGGTTAATTAGTCGTTGGCAATTACTACTATCGTACATTGTCGAACCACTTTTAATTTATATGTACGAAAATATCTCTATATTAATTAATAAAGTTAATTATTATTTTGTTATCAAATAGAAGACTGATAGAGATGTAATATAGATACTATTCCTCCCTCCCATTTTTTATAAAATTTTGATAGTAATTAACTTAAATAAAATTGACATTAGCATAAGCACTTTAATATAATTAAGATTGATGCAAGTAAATCTAATTGATTGAGACTTTAATATTAACATAATCACTTTAATATATAAAAAAAAGTTTAATTTGGATCTCATTAAATTGGTTAGAAAGTACTATGTCTTACTGCAAACAAGCAATTGATGCACTTATGTACTATGTTATTACTATTTTATGAGATAGTATTTTTTATTAATGTGCAGGCAAACATATATTTTTATTTTTAGGTGAAGATATTCAAGTGAAATGAAATATTGAAATAAATTTATTATATTTAGTCAATATTATTAAGGAATTGTTGGTTATGCAAATGCAGGAAGATTATTTGATTTGCTACATACCATTTGATCGTACATAAGTTATATATTTGCATATGTGAGGGTATATGATCATATTATTATATTCTATTAAGACAGTTAATTATATTAAACTTGATATTTATTCAAGTCATGCTAAAATTAAAGCAAGTGACCTAACATATGAGAAATGTGCGATTTTTCTCATGAAAGAAGTTTCCAATAATATTGAAGACATTGTCATTATTTACTTAATTCAATTGAAAGAAGAAAATATCGAAGAAGATAAAATAAATTAGATGTCACGGTCCGAGCCTACATCCTAGATGTGGCCGACACTCAAGAACCGTTGCTGGTCCCCAAGCGAACCCCCATCCTGGCTGACTACTAGCGGAAGACTAACTCAAGCATACACAAACATCAAACTAAAAGAAATGTTTAAGAACTGCTTACTGAATCTTCAATATCTCTGAATATATTGAGTATAAAATAAAAGTTTTAAATAAAACCTCTGAAACTGAAAGACTCTCCAAATCTGTCTATCTATGAAGCCTCCAATGTATAAAGACAAGTGTCATGTAATACCTTGAACTTCGGTCACTTTTTAAGTTTTGGGTCAACTTCAAACAACCATATCTTTTAGCACATAATAAGTTAGGTGGCCCATGAGGTATCAAATTGAAGGTCATTGAGTCCTCTTTCCAACGCCGCCAAGTTTGCTAAATTCCGAGCTCAGATGAAGGAGTTATGCCCGTTTTAGTGCAACCTCTCTAGTTAAGGCATTTCACCCGTTTTAAGAAAGGCTATTTTGGTATTTTCCTTTACCCACTAAGACTAAAACATTTTTTCTACCCAAATAAGGGTCTAATTTGATTTAGACCAGTTTTCCACATTCCTAAACGCTTAGGGTTTTTAGAGAGAAGTTTCAAGAGGAGAAAAGGGGCAAGGTTTCAAGCGTTCTTTTAAGAACAGAGGATTTCGCCAAGAACAAGTATTCTTTCGAGGTATGTAAGCTTCTCACAGTGTTGGGATTAGTCGTCCACACTCCAATAATCTAATTTCCATTCATGAAATCATTCATAATAAGATTCTTGAGCAGTTCTTGAGTTTTAGCCTCTTTCTTTAACTATGGGGTTTTTTGAATTCTTGAGGTGAGGATCTTGCGAATGAGTGATGTTCTTGATAGATTTTGTGTGGGATTTCATTGAATTTGTATTGGGTTTATGATTCAAAGAGAGGTTGGAAGAAATCATTCAATTCTAGATGAGTTAGGACTTGAAATTGAGTAAGAAAATTCATCGGATTTCTAGGCAGAAGGGTGGGTCGCCGCGCCAGCCATAGTGCTTGAACTATTGGTTAGTATTTTGGGGCCTTGCGTGCCGCGCCAGTAGTGCACCCCAAACACTGCCCAGTAGTTTGGGGGTTGGCGCCCTGCACCACTCATTGCACCAGGGTCGCCAGGTCCCTTATCCTTCCGTCCTTCATTTCGTATGTGTTCCCTCGAATCGTACCAATGGTCTCTTCTTTATATTCACTCCTAAAGTCTTCATTAATCCTTGAGAGATCCTATGTATCATAATCACATCTCTTAATTTACATTTCAAATCAAAGTAAAGTTAAGAGGAAAGTTCAAGAGATCATTTTAAGTCATGTTGAGCATTCTTTTGAAATTGATTATAGTTTTGAGCAAAACCTTGAGTAAATGAGTATGAATGAGAAGAGTTGCCTTTCATGTTTCAAAATGAATATAAGGGAACTAAGTATTCCCAAGTGTAACACTTTTACATTTTTCAAAGAGAGAAACATCTATTTCTAAATTAGTTATGAGTTTAGAGAAGTTTTCAAAGTATTACCTCTTTTAAGAGGATCTTTTGAGTAATTACCTCAAATTGAGAAAGTGTTATGTTTTAAAACTTTGAGCATGAGTTATATATTATTGGGAGTAGTATTGAGCATCGATATGGGGATAAGTTCAAACAACTCAAAATTAAAGTAACTTCTAAAGCAAGTGACTCTACACATGAGAAATGCACGGTTTTTCTCATGAAAGAAGATTCCAGTAATATTGAAGACATTGTATTATTTACTTAATTCAACTGAAAGAAGAAAAAATTGAAGAAGATAAAATAAAGTACATGTCACAACATGAGCCTACACCCTAGACATGGCCGACACTCGAGAACCATTGTTTGTCCCCAAGTGAAATCCCATCATGGCTTACTACAAGCGAATGACTAACTCAAGCATATACAAACATCAAATCGAAAGAAATGTTTAAGAACTGCTTACTGAATCTCAAATATATCTGAATATATTGAGTATAAAATATAAGTTTTAAATAAAACCTTTGAAATTGAAAGACTCTCCAAAATTGTGTATGTATGAAGCCTTTACTGTATAAAGACAAGTGTAAGGACAAGACCTATGACACGTCAATAAAAAAACTACTACTACTAACACATAAAAGATGGAGTCTTTCGAAAGCAAGGAGGCCTCACTCAAAGCTGACGAGCGGATAAAGTGATCTCATCGGAACTCCTGTTGAGGATCCTAAGTACCTGAATCTGCATCATAAAAGATGCAGGTCGAATGACATCAGCACATTGAATGTACGAGTATGTAAGATACCTGAATAACAAATAATTGAACATAAAGGACTGCAATAGATATAAATATATACCCAACAGATTTGCGTAGTTTAGATAAGATGAAGAAAAATATTCATGTTATTACTACTAAGTTGGAGAAGATTCTTCCATGTGGTTTTTTTGATGTGATGGAGCATCTTCGAATTCACCTTGTATAAGAGGCCCGCCTTGGAGGTCCAGTTTAAACAAGATGGATGTATCCATTTGAGATGTAACATTGAAATATTCACTAAGTTATTTTCACTAAGTTTATTTTTCTTAATTATCATATATAGATATATACATGCAGAAAAATTGGCAGTTCCAAGCAATCAATTGAGCAAAGGGGAAAGATCGAAGGATCAGTTGTTCAAGATCATATTGGGAGAGAAACTGGTGGTTTTTATTCTTATTACTTTGGAGATGAAGTGTCATGTAGGAGAAACACGCCCAATCGCAATGATGAAGGTGATGTCGATCCTTTGTTTCCACCGATATCAATTTTTAATCAAAATGGTTGAGGATCTAAAAAGCCTGGAAAACGAAGCTTCACTAGTATGGAAATGGAATCAAGTGTGACACATATTTTGCTTAATTTTTCAAAGATTCAACCATATCTCAAGTAAGTGTTAACGCATATTATCAAATTACATACTAATAAGTTTAACTAACAAAAAATCTGAATGTACAATTATGAGCTTGTTCGTAAACACATGGGGTAATGAAATCATCTATACGGGATTTTCCAAATGGCTAAGAGAATATGTAACTGTACAAGCTTATATTGAATCAATAAGTATTTAATAATGTATTCATGTTATATTGAATTGCATTATTTTGAATAACAATATATAGGTTTACGATGAATGTCGAATATTTGCAATTAGTGAGAGAAGTTGCACTTGGACCTGAATCTCAAATTCAGACAATGAATAAGTATTGTATCAATGGTTTTAAGTTTCAAACTGAAGAAGTTTCTACGAATAAGAAAACAAATAATAGTGGTGTCTACATACAAGGTGATGTTGATGGTACCGGTCAAACTATTGAATATTATTGCCGGTGTCATTCATAAGATTATTAAAGCAAGGTATTCAAGTTGGCCTAAAAAGAAGATCGTATTTAATACAGTGTAAGTGATTTGACCCATCGCATAGAGGCACAAAGGTGGACCAACAACATAATATAATTGAAGTTAGGCACACCGGGAAATACATAAGTTATGATCCTTTCATCATTACACTAAATGCTAAACAAGTGTATTACGCTCCATATCATTGCGTAGAGACAAAGATGATTGGTGGATTGCTATAAAGACTAAACATGTGGGAAGAATTGAAATTAACAATGTCTTAGATGTGACGTACCAAAATAAGGTTGCAATTGTTCAGCAACAAGTTGATGCTTAATTGGAAACCACACTAGAATATCCTCAACACATATTAGAAGAAGTATCTAATGATGAGATAATGATAAATGTTGAGGAAGAAATAAATGAGGATGAGTAAAATGAATCGTTTGATGACTAAGAATGTGACAATGAAAATGAAACAACTGAAGAGGAAGAATGGGAGAATGATGAAAATGAAACAAGTGAGGAGAATAGAAATAGAATGATAGACTATATGGCTAGTATGCAAGTTATTTTATTTTTTAATACTAATTTTATTTAATTTATGATTTGTACATATTATCCACGTAAATTTGCATACATAGGTCATCAGGGGGTGAGGGTGATAGATTTCGTGAGCATCTTGGAGTTAACCAGCCTAATAAGGCTAAAAAGAAAAAGTCTAGGAGATATGTAGATTTTGAGGATATTTTAGGATTTCTTTATTCTATGCCGGAGTGCATTAATCATGATACCTATTTATTGGCTGTTCCATTTGGTACAACGGATCCTCAGGCATATTATCATAATTATCGTCGACCAACCGGTGCTTCCTCTTCTTCATAATCATTGCCTCCACGACACTAGGAGGACCTACCTTTAGAGGCTATTCGTTGAGCACAAGCCTTATCGACACATAGGTTATTGACTGGTACTCCATCTCCTGTAGGTACATCTCCTCAGCTATTTGCCACGAGAATTAGAGATAATAGTAGTGAGTAGTCAGATGTTGTGACAGGTACGTCTCCATTGACTCAACATTATGTGCATCCTAGTGTATCACCTATACCTACTGCTACACCAGATGAGACGTTTGTTCTAGCACCGAGAAAGAGGGATAGGATTGGCAGAGTCGTAATTGAGTCAAATGGATCATCGTAAGTTTGTTTTGTTATATATTTGTTACTTTATTTTACTTATTTTTTATACTTTAATATATTATTCATGAACTAACATGTTATTCTGTGTTTTGAAGGTGGAATCCTGCAAAGGATGCTGCCCGTGCTTTAAAAGAGTGAGTGAGAAGACTTTTTACACATGCTTATCACTTTTGGAGCGAGATCCCAAACAGTTTACGCCAGACGATGTTTGATGAGTTTAAGGTAAATATTTTTTTAATCAAGTTTAATAATTTCAGTATACTTTACTTTTTTTTTAATTATCTAACACTCTTCATTTTTTTCAGATTGTGTGTACTTGGGAACGGAGATACAGTATGGTCATTGCGACCACATTTGAGAGGAGGGCATCTGCGAGATTGTCTAGCTGGCTAAAGAAAGTCTAGGATACAGATCACTGTCTAGGTTGGATGTTGCCTGATATTTTTGATGAATTGCGTCAGTATTGGAACACGGATAAGTTCAAGGCAATGTTCGAACAAGTTAAAAAGGCTAGAGGCGATCTTAAGGGTGGCTCGTTGCACACCGGAGGTGCAAAGAGCGTTAAAACGATTACAAAAGAGATGGTAAGTTCTAATACAAGCTTTTAAATATATAATTAGAAATATAATTAGGTGATGAATATTGTTATAAATTTCATTTTTATTTATAGAAAAAAGAAATGGGGCGCACTCCCCTTGTACCGGAAGTTTCAAGAAGACTCATGTGAAAAAGAAAGAAAATGAGTCGGATCCGGATGTGTGGGTAGAGTAAAGGGCCGAACAAACTTATATAAGTAATTAATATGAAAAGTAAATATGAATAATGAATATATGTGATTGGCACCCACACTAACCTTCCGGTGGGAGAACCACTACTACAACCCGACTAAACAACTTAAATAAACTAAACCATTTAAAGATACAGAAGAAGGGTTAAATGACAAATTAAATATGAAGTTCCCATAAACTCCGAAGGTTTAACAAAACAACTAATCATGACCCTCGCGAAAATTCAACCCCTAGACCCGAAAGTCATTGTACCAAAACTCTAGTAATCAACAAGTCTAAGAAAAAGGGTTGCAACCCCAAAAGTTACACATAAGTAAAATGTCTAAACATCTAGCTGAGTATGGAAAGAATGGACTAAAACAAATGATGGATTCATGGCAGCATGAAAAAACTGGCTCACCCTCAAATCTGGTCTGGTCAATGATCTCCTAGCTGAGGTATGTCAGTAGCCTCTTGAAGATGCACTGTACTCATCAAAGAAAGAGCAAATGAAGTATCAGTACATGAAACCATGGTGTACTGATAGAATCATGTGGCTACTCCAATCAGCGAAATATAAGCAAGTACAACACAGTAAGCACACATATATATAAGATGAACAATTCAATTATCATTTCAGGAGCAAGATACATTTTCCCAATATCAATGACAGATAGACATAAATGTAATCATTACAAGTGGTCCTCTCATGGAATCCACACCCAAACTGTTAGTGTGTTGGAACGTGACACCCGATCCAAGATACATGTGTCAGAATGTGACACTCGGTCCAATATTAGAACGTGACACTCGATCCAATATATGTATCAGAACGTGACACTCAGTCCAATCAGCATAACCACAGTCAAAATCACACCAATAATGAACAGTGCACATAATCACATAGTCAAGTAACAAGTTCATGACATGTAATTTTTCACACATAATCATTTCATTAGATTCGATTCATGTTTTCGTATTCACATACATGCATGCATACAATAGAGCAATTAACATGTATATATCACACAACAGGAAGTCGTACCATCACATATCTCAAAACTAAACCTAAATACTCCTAAGACACTTGAGTCTTTCCTTTTCGGAGTCTTTTAGCTTGTTCTTGGTCTAAAACAAGTAATTAATGCAAGGATCAATAAACAAGGCCTAGTTTACCCAGACTATAACAAACTATTAACCCAAGGTCAAACCCATGATCCTAATGCTCAACTAGGGATTTTCCCCACCATTAACTTCAGGCCAAAACCCTCCCCCAATGATAATTAATAGGGATTCTAAGTTCTAAGAATCAAAATATGGATTAGGGGAGTAATTAACTTACCTTTAGTGCGAGAATTCATGAGAATTTGATAAGAAACTGCCATGGGTCATCCCTTAGCTCTTAAGAACGAATTTTTGCATAAAATAATATTTTTGGGGTCTTTCCATAATTTAAGTCGCGACTGTCCCACCACAGCGGCTGCCCTTCCTAGCGAAACTAACCCCGCCCCGGTGGGTCGCATGAAGATAGAAACTCAGAATTTGAGTTCCAAGCTCTCATTTCGCAACACATCTTCAACCCTTGATGTTCTAAAACTACCCCTTCATGCCAAGATCAGTTTCGGTAGTTTTACTAGGCCAAATTTGATTCTTTAAAGCCGTACAGGCTACTTAACGTCTTGGCTATTCACTCATGTGATCAAACTCTTAATTAAATCCCCCATACATTATCAAATTGCCCTAGCCCTCACCTGACTCTATTGGCTTTTCCATAACGATGGGAATAGGTCGTTATATATATATATTGATGCTAATTTTTATTTTTAATATGCAGAGCAGTATAATCCGTATGTGAATGAAAATCTAGATAGTTTGGTCCAATTGACACCTGAAATGTCCACTCAAATTTGAACTATAAAAAGTGGTAAGGGGACACACAAGGGTAGAGTCTATTGTCCAGGCTCTCGATATGATGTACGATGACTCCAGTCAGACTTAGAAGGTATTGGATCGTCATGTCAAGCTGAGACACTTGACGGTGTTCAGATTGCTTCTATGTTGGATCGATAGAAAAACTTACAGCAACACTGATAAAGTCGAAGCGAAGAAGAGTAGTTGAACAGGAAAGCATGAGTGAGAGCATTTAGCAAAACAAAGAACAAGTACCGAATCTCGCTCGTTGACATTCTAAAACATCGCATGTCCATGACACCGACGAGTAGAGTGATGATAAGGAATATGATTTCATAGACTGCACCCCTTAGACATCTAATCTTTATTTTATGCACTTTTTAAAATTTTGAAACGAATTTTGAAAGACTTTATAAATCTTTAAATTGTGTTTTAGGTATTTTTGAAGGTTAATTTAAGTTTGTTGTTTTATATTTTGTGTAGCATGTTTATTATGTATATTGTGTGATTGGGCTGAATTGATTTGAATTGAATTAAATTTACAGGTGGGCAGCGGAAACTATCTGATTTCTACTGTAAAATAAATGCATAAAAAGTGATGGACAAGGTGGTTTTATCCGTCACTTTTCTGTATTTTTTATTAAAAAAAACTCAGAAAAGCGACGGACAGAGTCCTTTAGTTTGTCGTTTTTTTGGGTTTTTCAAAATTTAATTTCCAGAAAAGCGACGGGCTATGTCACTTTGGCCGTTACTTTTCAAGATTTTTAAAAGGTGTTTAGGGTCATCAACATGCACTCTGTTGATACCACTTGTAGTTCAAGTTAGCTTTGGTGAGCCTCCTTGCTTCTTGAGTGTTCCACATCTACTTTTCAGTTTTAAAATGTCGTGGGTCTTGTCCCGACTTCCGTCATAGTTATTAGAGAATTCATAGACAGTAGTTTTGAAGAGTCATTTCCCTATCTTATTTTGTGATGTTTTGAGACTTGAAGTAAACCGTTTATGTTTAAGTATATACTTTCAGACCTTTATTGATTTGGTCTATTATTGAGATCCTATGAGTAAATTCTTCTATTTGAGTTCTTATGTTGTTGAGTAAGTCTTCTGCTAAGTATTATGCCAGGCCAATGGGTTCACTTAGGGACCAAAAATGGTTCTCGAGTGTCGGCCACATCCAGGGTGTAGGCTCGGAGCATGACATACTTAGTATTAGAGCACATAATTCAAGAGTCCTAGGGTGTCTATGAAGCTAGTTATGTAGAGTCTTATTTATGAGTGTGAAGCGTGATACATCTATAATTAGGAGGCTACAACATTTAGGAAACAATTACCTTCCTTCTTACTCTTTTCTTGTGATAGAGTTCAACTCTATAAAAGTCTCTTTCTAATTTGTGCTTGTGCGTATCTTTTCAGATCATGCATCCATGAAGAAGATCTTTTTGAGTTCGTCCTGCTAGGAGATATGTTGATCCCCAGGATCAAGAGGTTCCCCATGCACCAGAAGTGCAACCCCATCAAGGAGAGGTCACCAGTGCTGAGTTCTGAAATGCTATCCGGATGTTGAGTCAAGTTGGTCAACAAAGAGGGGTTCGACATGATGTGGCTGATACATCCAGGATCCGTGAGTTCTTGAGGATGAATCCTCTAGACTTCATTGGTTCAAGTGTCACTTAGGATCCGAAAAACTTTGTGGAAGACCTGCAGAAGGTATTTGAGGTTATGCATATTGCTGATGTTGAGCGTTGGGAGTTAGTTGCATACCAACTGAAGGGTGTTGCTAGAATTTGTATGACCGATGGAAAAAGAGCAGGGCAGAAAGGGCACCAATTGTGAGTTGGGCTGTGTTTGAAAGTGCCTTCATGGGGAGTTTCTTTCCCTGTGAGCTGAGAGGGGCAAAAGTAAGAGAATTTCTCACTCTTAAGAAGAAGTCCATGAGTGTGCATGAGTACAACCTCAAGTTCACTCAACTGTCCCGCTATGCTCTGGAAATGGTTGCTGATATGAGAAGCATGATGAGTCTATTTGTGTCTGGACTATCCTACTTGTCAAGTAAAGAGGGTAAGGATGCCATGCTAATAGGGGACATGAACATAGCAAGGCTTATGATCCATGTGCAACAGGTTGAGGAAGATAAGCTAGAAGACAGAGAGGAGTTTCATAGTAAGAGGGCCAAGACAACATGTAATAAATCTGGACAACAAAAGGCTGGAAATCCGAATTGGTCATCTTTCCAACAAAGGCCAACTGGGTGTGTACCATCCTCAGCTAGGGCACCTTCACCAAAGAACAAAGGTGAGTTCAAGAATCACAATACACAGAATTTCAAAGCTCGGCCTACTCAATCTCAGTGTGGAACAAGGGGCCAATTGGAATCCCACTTGTGCTAAGTGTGGTAGGAACCACCCAAAAACGTGTCGTGATGGCTCCACGGGCTGTTCAAGTGTGGTTAGATAGGAAACTTCATGAGAGAGTGCCCTAAGAACATGCAATGTAATTGTAATGGGGGCAATAAAGTCCAATCTTCTTCAGCGGCTCCACCAGACAGAGCTGCACCTAGAGGAGCTATTTCAGGGACAGGCGGGGGAGCAAACCATTTGTATGCTATCATCAACCGTCAAGAGCAGGAGAATTTGCCAAATGTTGTCACTAGGATTGCCATAGTCTTTACTTTTGATGTATACACATTACTTGATCCAGGTGCGAGTCTATATTTTGTGACTCCGTATATTGCTATAAGGTTCGATATTCTTGTTGAACAACTTCCTGAGCCCTTAAGTGTTTCCACACATGTTGGTGAGTCTATTCTAGCTAAGAGAGTTTATCATGACTGTGTCATATCTGTCAATCATAAGGACACCATTGCTGGCTAAGTCGAGTTAGACATAGTGGACTTAGATGTTATTCTATGTATGGACTGACTTCATGCTTTTTATGCCTCAGTTATTGTAGAAATTAAGTAGTTAACTTCCAGTTTCCTAATAAGCCAGTTCTAGAGTGGAGGAGTAGTTCAACAGTGCCTAAGGGTCATTTTATTTCGTACCTTAAGGCCAGAAATTTAGTCTCTAAGGGGTGCATCTATCACTTAGTCTGATTTAATGACTCTTAGTGTTGAGACACCGTTTATTTAGTCAGTTCCAGTTGTGAGTGAGTTTCCAAAGGTCTTTCCAGATGATCTTCCTAGAGTCCCTCCCGAGAGAGAAATCAATTTCGACATAGATATTCTTCCTCATACTCGACCCATCTCTATTCTGCCATATAGAATGGCTTCAACCGAGTTGAAAGACTTAGAAGAGCAGTTGAAAGATCTCCTTGATAAGGGTTTTATTCGACCTAGTGTCTCACCTTGGGGCGCTCCGGTCTTATTTGTGAGGAAGAAAGATGGTTCTCTTAGGATGTGTTTTGATTACCGCTAGTTGAACAACGTCACCATAAAGATTAAGTATCCCCTCCAAGAATTGATGATATTTTTGGTCAACTTCAGGGTGCTACTTGTTTTTCTAAGATAGACATCAGATCTAGCTATCATCAGTTGAGAGTAAGGGAAAGTGACATCCCAAAGACAGTATTCAGGACCCATAATGGTCATTATGAGTTTCTTGTTATGTGATTTGGCTTGACTAATTCTCCTACAACATTCATAGATCTTATGAACATAGTGTTTAAGCCATATCTTGATGTGTTTGTTATTGTGTTTATTGATGACATTCTGATTTATTCGAGGAATGAGAAGGATTATGCTGGTCACCTAAGAATAGTTCTCCAGACCCTCAAAGATTGAGAGTTGTATCCTAAATTCTCCAAGTGTGAATTTTGGCTTGAGTCTGTGACATTCTTAGGCCACATCGTGTCTAGTGAAGGGATTCGAGTTGAGACTCAAAAGATTGAAGCAGTGCAGAACTAGCCTAGACCTACATCTCTAACTGATGTAAGGAGTTTCTTGGGATTGGTTGGTTATTATAGAAGGTCTGTCGAATGGTTCTCATCTATTTCGTCCTCATTGAGAAAGTTGACTCGGAAATCAGCATAGTTCAGTGGTCTGAAGCTTGTGAGAAAAACTTTCAGGAATTATAAACTCAATTGACTACTGCTCCAGTGTTGACCCTCACAGAAGGTACGTAAGGCTTTATTGTGTATTACGATACGTCCAGAGTTGGACTTGGTTGTGTATTGATGTAGAATGGCAAAGTTATATCTTATGTCTCTAGACAACTTAAAATTCATGAGAAGAATTACCTGACTCATGATCTCGAGTTGGCTGCTGTAGTATTTTCTTTGAAAATATGGCATCATTATCTCTATGGTGTTCATGTAGAATGTGTTCACCGATCAAAAGAGTTTTCATTATGTTTTCAGTCAGAAAGAGCTTAATCTTAGACATATGAGGTGGTTGGAGTTACTCAAAGATTATGACATGAGTATTCTCTACCACCTAAGTAAGGCTAATGTTGTTGTTGATACTTTGAGTATGTTGTCTATGAGAAGTACTGCTCATGTTGAGGAAGGCAAGAAAGAATTAGCCAAAGATGTGCACAGACTTGTACAATTGGGAGTCCGATTATTGGATTCCAATGAAGGTGGAGTAGTGGTGATGAATGAGGCTGAATCATCACTAGTGTCTTAAGTGAAAGAGAAACAAGACCAAGAACCTATTTTGCTTGAATTGAAGGTAAATGTCCATAAGCAGAAAGTGATAGATTTTGAACAAAGGGGAGATGGTGTGTTGAGGTATCAAAGTAGATTATGTGTACCAAAGGTGGATGCACTCCAAGAGAGTATCATGGAGGAAGCTCATAGTTGCAAATATTCAATCCACCCCAGTTCCACAAGGATGTACCGTGACTTGAGAGAAATTTATTAGTGGATTAGTATGAGGAGGTGTATTGTAGAGTTCATCGCTAAGTGCCCCAATTACCAACAAGTGCAAGTAGAACACCAAAGGCCCGGTGGTATGGCGCAGAGTATAAATCTTCCAGAATGGAAGTAGGAGATGATCAATATGGGTTTCATTACTGGCTTACAATAATCTCGCAGGCAGCATGGCTCAATTTAGGTGATTATAGATCGAATGACCAAATAAACCAATTTCTTGCCGATAAAGACTACCTATTCGGTAGAAGATTATGTCATATTATACATTCAAGAGATAGTCAGACTTAATGGAGTTCCTATGTCTATAATTTCAGATAGAGGTGCTTAATTCACCACACAATTTTGGAAATCTTTCCAGAAATGTTTGGTTTCAAAGGTGAACCTTAGTACCACTTTCCATCGTCAGACCGATGGTCAAGCAGAGCGTACGAGTCAGACTTTAGAAGATATGTTGAGGGCTTGTATGATCGATTTCAAAGACAATTGGGATGATCACTTACCTCTCATAGAGTTTTCTTACAACAATAGTTATCACTCTAGCATCCAGATGGCTCCCTATGAGGCTCTTTATGGGAGAAGATGTAAATCTCCTATTGGATGGTTTGAGGTTGGTAAAGATGGGTTGATAGGACCAGACTTGGTTCATCAAGCCATGGAAAAGGTGAAGATCATTCAATAAATGTTGAAAACAGCACAGAGTCGTGGGAAATTTTATATAGATGTTAGGAGAAGAGATTTGGAGTTTGAGGTGGATGATTGGGTTTACTTGAAGGTTTCACCTATGAAGGGTGTTATGAAATTTTGTAAGAAGGGGAAGCTTGGTCCCCGGTATATTTGTCCTTACAGGATATCCAAGAGAATTGGTAATGTAGCTTATGAGTTGGAACTACTGCCAGAGTTAGCAACAGTCCATCCGGTGTTTCACATTTCTATATTGAAGAAGCATATGGGTGATACTTCACTTATTGTACCTATTGAGAATATTGGTATTAAGGACAACCTATCTTATGAGGGGATACCCATTGAGATTCTTGACCGTCAAGTTTGCAACTTGAGAACCAAAGAGGTTGCATTAGTCAAGGTCTTATAGAGGAATCTGTTTGTTGAGGAAGCTACTTGTGAGGCTGAAGAGGATATGAAGAAGAGATACCCACATCTCTTTGTTTTCGTAGAAATTCCAAACTAAGGTACTATTTCTTTTCTTGGTACTCTTTAAGTTGATATGATAGGTAATGTGAATTTCATGTTGGGTGTTTGAGTTGAAGGTTAGATGTTTTCCCACACCTTGTTCTACTTAGAGTGATCTCATTCGAGGACGAATGTTTCCAAGGGGGAGATATTGTAACACCTTGAACTTTGGTCAATTATTTAGTATGGGACAACTTTAAACGATCATAACTTTTAGTACATGATGAGTTAGGTAGCCCGTAAGGTATCAAATTGAAGGTCTTTGAGTTATCTTTCCAACGCCACTGAGTTTGCTAAATTCCTTGTTTGGATAAAGGGGATATGCCCATTTGAGTGTAGCTTATCTAGTTAAGAAAGCTAATTCATTTTAAGGAAGGGTAAACTAGTCTTTTCCATAGCTCCACTAGCATAAAATGTTTTCTCACCCAGGTTAATGGGTCTAATCAGACTAATTCATTATTTTTCACATTCTAAAATGCCTAAGGTTGAGAGAAGGGTTTCAAGAGGAGAAAAGGAAGAGAGTTTGAAGAGTTAATTAAGATAGTTGAGGATTTTCGTCAAGAACTTAGTTCTTTCGAGGTATGTAAGCTTTCATAGTGTTGGGTTTGTTCGCGCGCATGCCAATCATGTAAATTTCAGCCATGAATTCGTTCTAAAGTTGACTGATTGAGATTCTTGATGAATTTCTTGAAGTTATAGCTTCATTCATTATTAATGGAGTCTTGTTGAGTTCTTGAGGTGAGGGTTTTGTGAATGAGAGTTTTTCTTGATGGTTTTTGTGTGGGTTTCATTGAAATCGTTCTGAGTTTGTAGAATTTCGTGAATTTGGTCAATGAATTTGCTTTGGGTATGAGTTGAATCGAGTTTAGGAGAAGGAAAGATTGGGCAAAAATATGCTCCCAGGTCCATGTCGTGGAAATGTTTCAAAATTTCAGCTTTCAGATAGTCACCCCCTCTCCGCGTCGTGGAGAGGATACAGAGTCCTCTGCCTCAAAAAATATTTTTGCGACGAAAAATTTAATTCTTCCCCGCGTCGCGCCAGTGTTCCTTAATTTGTGTCTTCGCTCGTTTTTTATTATCAACTATCTAAACCTCCAACAATCATTGATAGATCCTATTTCCTAATCATAGCTCTTAAATTCACTTTTCAAATCAAAGTAAATTTAGTGGAAAGTTCTTTGAGTCAGTTTGAGAAGTCTTTTGCAATTATTCATAAATTTAAGACTTGAGTAATCGAGTATAAGTATGAGGAGAGTGATTTGCATATTTCAAAATGAGTATGAGGGAACTTAGTAATCCCAAGTGTAAACACTGTTGACATCCAATTTTGGCTTTCCACATTTATTTAACTTAAGTTTTAATAATAATAATATATATATGTTATGAAATTTTGTAGGAATACAAAAAGATATTTTATTATTTTATTTTTTTGATAAAGTTATTTCATAAATATTATTTCTCATAAAAATTAAATAATATTACAAAAATA
Organism: Solanum commersonii; assembly: GCA_029007595.1. Lineage (NCBI taxonomy): Eukaryota > Viridiplantae > Streptophyta > Magnoliopsida > Solanales > Solanaceae > Solanum > Solanum commersonii. The sequence continues at coordinate 1,376,252 of JAJTWQ010000041.1, forward strand.
TTACTACTTACTTTCTCACTTTTTAATTCTTACGTCAAATAAATTTTGCTCTTAAGAGTTAACCAGCTTTTTCTAATTAAATATAAATTCTATTGTTACAATAAACATTTTTGATATTCTTTCAAAATTAAGAAATCTTAATTAATTAATGACTTACTACTTTATACAAATTTTATTTTTAAGAATGACTAATTTTGTCAAATAAGCTAATTTCGCAAAAATATTCATTTAATTTAATAAATTACGGCTATTTAATAAATAAAGTTTCTATAATTTGAATGAATTTAATTTGGAGTAAACTTGGCAATCCATGTCTCCTTAAACCGGCCAATCCATGCATGCCACTAGGCGAGCAGATGGATTGTGCTTCTTTAGCTTAAATCTTGACCCTACGATTAAATCTAACGGTCCTATTTAATTAAGCTTTCCTCATTATTTTTTATATATATATAACTTTTCCTTTTAATTCCTGATTTATCTTAACCGTTCGATCAAACGGTCGGACGACCCAAATTAAATAAGACCTTTTCATCTTTTACCAAAAATAGTACTACACCTACTATCCCCTATACTCTTTCGTTTCCAAGACTATCGTGTCATTCTCTACTTTTCCAGCCAAGGACTCTCCAATTTTTCTCCCATCAAGTTCGGTCATGAACCTCTGGAAACCAACAATATCCGGCGGTCTCCTGATAAACGCTATCAAAGATGCTTCATCCAATACTAAGCATCAACGATCGTTTAATAGTAATATAACCAACGAAGGGTTGGGGTCGAATCCTAAGGGAGTAGTTTTTTTCTTTAAATTTGAAAATGAAACTTTGACACAATCCCTTCAATGTTATGAGTATGTTTGGAAAATTTCACTCCAACTTCACAAACAAACACGAATTAAACAAAAATTAGAGTAGAATTTGGGTAATTGACCAGCCAATTGTCGAATTTTACTTTAGATGGTAAATGCTGATACAAACAGTAGGTTATTTTGTTGTGGGTAGGTTGGGCCATATCTATGATAACTTTCTCTTGAACAATTACCTTTTCTATGATGAATTCTCTCGAACTTCATCACTGATCATAAGATGCCTAACCCTTTGTCCTCATCAAATGCACTCTCTCGAGCTAGATACAAAGAACAGATCTCAGAATTCACTCTCTCGAGTTGAAATCCGAGTAACCTACTACTAAGGATGCTAAGATTGCTGCCTTGGTTCTGTGCTTCTTTCTCGAGCAAGCTCACAACGCGTAATCAATTACACTAAATATGCAAAACAACTTCAAAACGTAGTAACAATTTAGACCCACTTCAAATTAACCTCCCTATTTGCATTTCAACAATACCCACTAGCAAAATTTCAACAATTGGCTTCATAGTCAAAACCCCAATAGAAGGGTTTTAGCCACTCATATCAAAAGTAGAAAAATAACATCCATTCTTTTTCCCATTAGTGAATACAGAAAAATGAGAATTTTTATTAAGAAATCACCTAAAAATCTTCTTGATTACAAAATCTCTAAGAATATTTTGATAAAAATCCCTCTCCAGAGCCTTTTGTGGTATCCTCTCTCTAATTTGTTTTGTTTGCTCGTTTCTGAATACCCTCTCTCCTTTCTAAAAATCAATTTAAATTAGTCTAATGTGTGACTGCTATAGACCATTCAACGAGTTAGTTGGATGTCGCCGATAGGTTGGCAACGCGCCGATCGTTCTATATCTTGCCTTCAGTTTTCACTCTTTCTAGGTTCGGCTACTGTAACTTTAGGTGATCTAAATCGGGATCACCGAACACTTCCGTGAATCGCCTTCTGTCTATTATTTCACTCATTAGCGTGTGTTGAGATCTTCTTCAGCAATCTTGGGCGACCTGATTGTCCTTCGCTGAATAGATTAGCGACACGCCAACTAGCTCTGCTGCTTGTCGAAATTACCCGGAGATTAGCTCCAGCATTTTGTAAGTTTATGCAGTATAATGGCTGTTAGGCGATCTGTCAAATGCTCTTTTCTATCGCCAACGTGGTCATCTCTTCCAGGGCTTAGCTCAATAGAATATTAGGCGAGACCATGGCCATTCGACAACTCGCCCAATGGTTTGGGCAATCTTTAAGCCTTCTCTTCTTCGTTCTTTCAGCTGTCTTGTTCCCTTTTTGCTCCATAGTGTCCATGATTTGTCCCTAAGTTTAAATGTCTTAAATTCAAGTATTTACATCAGTTATCGAGACAAAATATGCATTTTGATCAAACGATCGAACGACCCAAAATAAATAAGACTTTTTCATCTTTTCCCAAAAATAGTACTACACCTACCATCCCCTATACTCTTCGTTTCCAAGAATATCTCTATAACATCTCTCTAATTGAAAGAACTAGAAAGAGTTAGAATTAAAAATAGTCATTTTAGAAAAGAATGAAAATCTAGAAATTTTTTAAGTTATGTTAAGTTTGGGTTTTTTGGTCAACTTCAAACGACCATAACTCCTAGATTAGAATGATTAGGTGTGTTTCTAGATACCATAGGAAATATCTTGGATTTATCTTTCCAACACCGCCGAGTTTGTGTGATTTCGAGTTCGTATGAGTGAGATATGCCCATTGGAAGTTGGGATGTTCAAATAAGGAAAGTGTAATCCAGATTTTTGAAGGGTAGTTTGGTCTTTTCCTTACCAAATTAATTTATTTCATTTTTAGGAGTTTAATTGGGGTCTAAACTGAACTTGGTCAGTTTACGCTTTTGAAAACTACGTTAGGATTTTGAGAGAAGAGAAACGAAGTGGAGAAAAGAGGAGTAGGAGCAAGAATCATCAAGTTCTTCAAGAATCTCTTATGGATTTCGTCAAGGGTTTATCCCTACGAGGTATGTGAGACTTTCATAACGTTGGTTTCATTCACCCACGTGCCAAGCATGTTTATTTCAGTGTGAATTTGTCCAAAAAGGGTCGAAAGTTTGATGTTCTTGATATGTGCTAATAAATTTGTTTTTGTTCTTGAATTAGGCTGAGATTGAGAAGTTTTTGAGATTATTGCAACGAATTATGGAGTTTTTTTGAGTTAGGATCTTAGGTATATTTACTGGGTATCTGAATCTAAAGAGAATTTGGAAAAAAGAAACGAGTTTAGGCAAATTGGGGATGGAAATCGAAGAAGGAAAAAGTCGAGAGAATCTGGGTACCAGGGGTCGCGGACATGTTCCTGAAGATGGGAAAATATTTCCTCGTGTCGCGGAATGTTCATGGACCATTCTGCCTCAAAAATCATTTTCGCGACCAAATATTCAAATACATATCCGCGTCGCGGACTAATTTCCACACAGTGATTTCTTGATAGTTTCTCACATTTAACTATCTAAAAACACTCATAAACATTATGAGATCCTTCCTATCACAAATCACAATCCTTGAATCCATAAATTCAAATTCAAATTCAAGGAAAGTTAAGAGTCAAGTCTAGAAGTTAAGATTCAAGTCAAGAGAAGGTCATAAAGTATTTCAAAAGGCTTTCACAAACGTTTTAACTTCATTTTAAGACCTAAGCTTTGAGTTGAGGAAAGAGTAACAGTAAAGTTCATTTCTTCAAAGATTATACGGGAACTAAGTATTCCCAAGAGTTAAAAATATTTTCACATTTGAGCAAGAAGGGAAACACCAATTTCCAAGAGAGCTTTTAAGCTAAGTTTTGAGTAATTATCTCAAACCAAAGAAAGACATTTTGTTTTAAAAACATATGAGCTAAGTATATTTTGGGAGTAGTATTGAGCATCGATATGGGGATGTGAGTTCATAATAACTCAAGTCTCCATAAACCATGTAGCCATCATGGGTAGTAAATGATCCACTTTTTAGATAATTCCTTAAGTGCTTTTTAGCATAGACTAGTGGATCCACTTAGTTAAGGCGTTCTATGACGGTAAAGTATAGGATAGTTCTGGCAGCGTGGGAAAGACGTTATATCACCACTTAGGCTCATAGTGGTGGTTGTCGGTTAGAGAAACTCTCACAGTGTTACATTACATTACTATATGAGTAAGTTGAGTTGTTATTGCATTTTATTTAACAAATGGAGTTGTTTTCTACTGTTTTAAAAAGCTTTCTTTATATTACATGTGTATTATTGATTTATACTGAGTTAAGTTATTCTTGAGTTGAGTAAAGCCAAGGTAAGTGTTTCTTTCAGATTCCTTTCAAGCTTATGTTATGTTTAGTATTCCCCTCGCATAGTCGTACATTCAATGTACTGATGACATTTGACCTACATCATTTTATGATGCAGACACAGGTAATCAGGATCAGCATCCAGGGCCCCATTGATCCAATTAAGCACTCCGAGTCAGTTGGTGAGCCTTCTTGCTCTCCGAAGTACTCTTTTTACTTTGCTTTATAGTATTTCAGTTGTTAGGATGATCAGGGGTCTTGTCCCAACATCTCTTCTTATTTTAGAGGCTTCATAGATAGTTAGTAGTTCAGTTGTCTTTACATTATTACTTTATATGTAAAGACTTGAGTTGCCATTTTGGTCAAGTTGAATGTTTGACTTTTAAAAGTTCTAAGTTATTTTATTAAACAGTTAAGTAGAAGTGCATTTGATTATTGTAATAATACTTAGAGTCTTCTGCTAAGTAAGTAAGCCAGGCCAAGGGTTCGCTTGGGGCCAGCAATGGTTCTCGAGTGCAGTTATATCTGGGGTGTAGGCTCGCGGCGTGACAAACTTGGTATTAGAGCACATAGTTCAAGAGTTCTAGGGAGTCTATGAAGCAGTGTTTGTAGAGTCCTAGTTATCAGTGTGAAGTGAGCCACATCTATAATTAGGAGGTTGCGACATTTAGGAAATTATCTCACTTCTTTCACACTCATTTCGTGTGATAGAGTTCATATCTATAAAGTATCTTTCTAATTCATTCTTTCACGTGTTCAGTTAACCATGCCTCCACAAAGAGCTGTAAGAGGTCGTCATGCTAGACGTAATATTAAAGAGAAAGGGGTACCCAATGCACCTGAAGTGCAACCCCAAGGAGAAATTACCAATGCTGAGTTCAGCGAAGCGATCAGGATGTTAAGCTAAGTTGTAACCAACCAAGCTGGGAAATACAAAGGGAGTTTCGACAAGAAGAAGTTAATACTTCGAGGATTCGAGATTTTTTGAGGATTAATCCTCCAAGTTTCACTAGTTCAAGCACTACTGAGGATTCGGAGAATTTTGTTGAGGAATTGCTAAAGGTATTTGAGGTCATGCACATTACCGATGCTGAGAGAGTTGAAATAGCTGCATATCAACTGAAGAATGTCCCTAGGACTTGGTTTTACTAGTGGAAGAAGGGTAGAGCTGAGGGAGCACCACCTCTGAGTTGGGATTGTTTTGAGGAGGCCTTCTTGGGGCATTTCTTTCCCCGAGAACTGAGAGAGGCCAAGGTATGAGAGTTTCTCACTCTTAAGCAAGATTCACTAAGTGTTCATGAGTATGGGTTGAAGTTCACCCAATTATCCCATTATGCTCCTAAGATGGTTGCGGATATGAGGAGTAGAATAAGTTTGTTTGTTGCTGGGCTATCTCGTCTGTCGAGTAAGGAAGGTAAGGTTGCAATGCTAATAGGTGACATGGATATAGAAAGGTTGATGGTCTATGTGCATCAGGTTGAGGAAAAAAAGTTGAGGGATAGAGAGGAATTCAGAAATAAGAAGGCTAAGACGTCAGGGAATGAGTCGAGACAGCAAAGAAATAATGCGAACTAGTCTTCTTTCCAACAAAAGCAAAAGGGACCTGCTCCATCATCTTCTAGTGCACCTGCACCCAGAAACAAAGGTGAGTACAATAGTCAGAATTCACAGCACTTCAGGACTAGACCTGCCCAATCTCAGGATAGTGTGGCACAATGAGGTAACTGGGAACCTGCATGTTCTAAGTGTGGTAGAACCCACCCAGGTAAATGTCGCGATGACTCCACATGTTGTTTCAAGTGTGGACAAGAGGGTCACTTTATGAAAGAGTGCCCTAAGAACCACCATGGAAATGGAAATTAGGGCAATAGGGCTCAATTTTCATCAGTTGCTCCACCAGACAGGTGTGTACCTAAAGGAGCTACTTTCCGTACTGGCGGACGAGTAAACCGTCTTTATGCGATCAGAAGTCGTCAAGAGCAAGAGAATTCTCCTGATGTTGTCACTGGTATGATCAAAGTCTTTACTCTTGATGTTTATGCTTTGCTAGACCTAGGAGCAAGTTTATCTTTTGTGACTCCTTATGTTGCAAATAATTTTGATGTTCTTCCTGAGAAAGTTTGTGAACCCTTTTGTGTTTCTACACCTATTGGGGAGTCTATTCTAGCTGAGCGAGTATATCGTGATTGTATAATTTTGATCAATCACAAGAGCACCATGACTAATTTAGTTGAGTTAGACATGGTAGATTTTGATGTCATTTTTGGTATGGACTGGCTTCATGCCTGTTATGCCTCAATTGATTGTAGAACTCGAGTTGTTAGGTTTCAAATTCCTAATAAGACAGTTATAGAGTGGAGTAGTAGTTCAGCAGAGCTTAAGGGTTGTTTCATTTTGTACCTTAAGGCGAGAAAGTTAGTTTCCTAGGGGCGTGTCTATCACTTAGTTAGGGTTAATGACTCTAGTGTTGAGATACCTCCTATTCAGTCAGTTTCATTAGTAAAAGAGTTTCCAGAAGTCTTTCCTAATGATATTCCCGGAAAGTTTGTGAACCCTTTTGTGTTTTTACACCTATTGGGGAGTCTATTCTAGCTGAGCGAGTATATCGTGATTGTATAATTTTGATCAATCACAAGAGCTAAAAGGGTTGAAAGAACAATTGAAAGATTTCCTAGATAAGGGCTTTATTCGACCAAGTGTCTCACCTTGGGGAGCTCCGATATTATTTGTGAGAAAGAAAGATGGTTCCCTTAGGATGTGTATAGATTATCGCCAGTTGAACAAGTTTACCATCAAAAATAAGTATCTTCTTTCGAGAATTGATGATCTTTTCGATCAGTTTCACGGTGCTACTTGTTTCTCTAAGATAGACCTCAGATCAGGCTACCATCAGTTGAGGGTAAGGGAATGTGATATTCCAAGGACAACATTCAGGACCCATTATGGTCATTATGAGTTCTTATTTATGTCCTTTGGTTTGACCAATTCGCCTACAACATTCATGGACCTTAGGAATATAATATTCAAGCCTTATTTAGATATGTTTGTTTATCGTGTTCATTGATGACATACTAATCTATTTAAGGAATGAAGAAGATCATGCTAGTCATCTCAGAATAGCTTTCCAAACTTTAAAGGATAGAGAGTTATATGCCAAGTTCTCTAAGTGTGAGTTTTGTCTTGGGTCTATATCATTCTTAAGCCACATTATGTTTGGAGAGGGAATTAAAGTTGATACCCAGAAAATAGAGGTAGTGCAGAATTTTCTTAGACCCATATCTCCAACTGATATTAGGAGTTTCTTAGGGTTGGCTGGAAATTATAAAAGGTTCATAGAGGAGTTCTCGTCTATTTCATCCCCTTTGACCAATTTGGCTTAGAAAATAGTAAAGTTTCAATGGTCTGAAGCTTGTGAGAAAAGCTTTCAGGAATTGAAAAAGAGGTTGACTACTGCCCCAGTATTGACCTTACCAGAAGGTACACAAGGCTTTGTTGTGTACTGTGATGTGTCTAGAGTTAGTTTAGGTTGTGTGTCAATGCAGAATGGTAAAGCTATATCTTATGCCTCCAGACAATTGAAAGTTCATGAGAAAAATTACCCAACCCATGATCTAGAATTGGTTGCCATAGTATTTGCTTTGAAATATGGCGCCATTATATTTATAATGTTCATGTGGATGTATTCACTGATCATAAGAGTCTTCAGTATGTGTTTACTCAGAAAAAGCTTAATCTCAGACAAAGGAGATGGTTAGAATTACTCATGGATTATGACACGAGTATTCTTTATCACCCAAGTGGGGCTAATGTTGTTGTTGATGCTTTAAGCAGGTTGTCTATAGGTAGTACCGCTCATGTTGAGGAAGAAAAGAGAGTTATCAAAAGATGTGGATAGACTTGCACGATTGGGAGCTCGACTAATGGATTCCACAAAAGGATGAGTAGTGGTGATGAATGTGGAAGAATCATCCTTAGTGTCAGAAGTGAAAGATAAACCAGACCAAGATCCTATTTTGATTGAATTGAAGGCAAATGTTCATAAGCAAAAAGTAATGGCTTTTGAACAAGAGGGAGATGGAGTATTGAGGTATCAAGGTAGGTTGTGTGTACCAAGGGTGGATGAACTCCAAGAGAGGATCATGGAGAAAGCTCATAGCTCCAGATAGTCCATTCATCTGGGTTCCACAAAAATGTATCATGATTTGAGAGAAGTTTATTGGTGGAGAAGTATGAAGAAGGTCATTGCATAGTTTATTGCTAAATGTCCGAATTGCCAACAAGTTAAGGTAGAGCATCAAAGGCCCAATGGTTTGGCTCAGAATATAGAACTTTCAAAATGGAAGTGGGAGATGATCAATATGGACTTCATCATAGGTCTACCAAGGTCTCGCAGGCAGCAGGATTCCATTTGGGTGATTGTCGATAGAATGACAAAATCAGTCCATTTTCTGCCGATAAAGACTACCCATTCGATAGAGGATTATTCTAAGTTGTATATTCAAGAGGTGGTAAGACTTCATGGGGTTCCGGTCTCTATTATTTTAGACAGAGGTGCTCAATTTAATGCACGGTTTTGGAAATCATTTAAAAAAGGCTTGGGTTCAAAGGTGAACTTAAGTACTACATTTCACCCTCAAACAGATGGGCAAGAAGAGCGTACTATTCAGACTTTAGAAGACATTTTGAAGGCCTATGTGATTGATCTCAAAGGTAATTGGGGTGATCACCTACCCCTTATTGAATTTGCTTACAACAATAGCTACACTCTGGCATCCAAATGGCTCCTTATGAAGCTCTTTATGGGAGAATGTGCAGATCTCCTATTGGATGGTTCGAAGTTGGTGAAGCAGGGTTGATAGGACCAAATTTAGTTCATCAAGCTATGGAGAAAGTTAAAGTGATTCAAGAGAGGTTGAAAACAGCGCAGAGTCGTCAGAAATCCTACACTGATGTTAGGAGAAGGGAGTTGAAGTTTGAAGTAGATGATTGGATATACTTGAAAGTTTCACCCATAAAAGGTGTTATGAAGTTTGGTAAGAAGGGAAAGCTTAGTCCCCGGTATATTGGCCCTTACAGAATATCCAAAAGTGTTGGTAATGTAGCTTATGAGTTAGACCTACCCCAAGAGTTAGCAGCGGTTCATTCAATAGTTCATATTTCCATGTTGAAGAAGTGCATGGGAGATACTTCACTTATCATACCAACTAAATATATTGGTATCAAGGAAAGCTTATCTTATGAGGAGATTCTGGTTCAGATTCTAGATCATCAAGTTCGCAAGTTGAGGACTAAGGAAGTAGCATCAGTCAAAGTTCTTTGGAGGAACCAGTTTGTTAGGGAAGCTACTTGGGAAGCTGAAGAAGATATGAAGAAGAGGTATGCACATCTCTTTGACACCGGAGAAATTCCAGATCAAGGTACTAATTCTTTTCTTAATACTCTTTAATTAATAAGTTGGCATGTTGTGTTTGCATTGCTTGTTGGGTGTTTGAGTTGAATGTTAGATATTACACCCTTAGCCTAAAAAGAGTAATCTCCTTCGAGGATGAATGTTCCCAAGGGGGAGATATTGTAACATCTCGCTAATTGAAAAACTAGAAAGAGTTAGAATTGGAAATAGTCATTTTAGGAAAGAATGAAAAATGTGGAAATTTGTAAAGTTATGTTAAGTTTGGGTTTTTTGGTCACTTTAAATGACCATAAATCCTAGCTAAGGATGATTTAGGTGTAGATACTGTAGGAAATATCTTGGAATTATATTTCCAACACCGCTGAGTTTACGTGATTCTGAGTTTGTACGAGTGAGATATACCCATTGAAAGTTGGGATGTTCAAATAAGGAAAGTGTAATCCGGATTTTTGAAGGATAGTTTGGTCTTTTCCTTACCAAATAAATTTGTTTCATTTTTAGGAGTTTAATTGGGGTCTAAACTGAACTTGGTTAGTTTACGCTTTTGAAAACTAAGTTAAGGTTTTGAGAGAAGAGATAAAAAGAGGAGAAAAGAGGAGAAGGAGCAAGAATCGTCAAGTTCTTCAAGAATCGCTTGTGGATTTCGTCAAGGGGTGATCCCTACGAAGTATGTGAGATTTTCATAACGTTGGGTCCATTCACCCACGTGCCAAGCATGTTTATTTCAGCGTGAATTCATCCAAAAAGGGTTGAAAGTTTGATGTTCTTGATATGTGTTCATAAATTTGTTTTGGTTCTTGAATTAGGTTGAGATTGAGAAGTTTTTGAGATTATTGCATCGAATTATGGAGTTTTTTTGAGTTAGGTTCTTAGGTACATTTACTGGGTATCTGAATCTACAGAGAATTTGGGGGGGGGGGGGGGGGAATCGAGTTTAGGATAATTAGGGATGGAAAATGAAGAAGGAAAAAGTCGGGAGAATCTGAGTACCAGGTCCGCATCGTGAACCTGTTCCTCAGGATGGGAAAGTTTCTCCTCGCGTCACGGAGCGATCACGGACCGTTCTTCCTCAAAAGTCATTTTCGCAACCAAATATTTAAATACATGCATCGCAGACTAGTTTCCATACAGTGATTTTTTGATCATTTCTCACGTTTAACTATCTAAAAACACTCCTAAACATCATGAGATCCTTCCTATCACAAATCACAATCCTTGAATCCATAAAATCAAATTGAAGGAAAGTTAACAGTCAAGTCTAGAAGTTAAGAATCAAGTCAAGAGAAGTTCAAAAAGTATTTCAAAAGTCTTTCACAAACGTTTTAACTTTGTTTTAAGATTTAAGCTTTGAGTTGAGGAAAGAGTAAGAGTTAAGTTCATTTCTTCAAAGATTATACGGGGACTAAGTATTCCCAACAGTTAAAAATATTTTCACATTTGAGCAAGAAGGGAAACACTGATTTCCAAGAGAACTTTTAAGCTAAATTTTGAGTAATTATCTCAAACCAAAGAAAGAAATTTGTTTTAAAAACATATGAGCTAAGTATATTTTGGGAGTAGTATTGAGCATCGATATGGGGATGCGAGTTCATAATAAATCAAGTCTCCATAAACCATGTAGCCATCATAGGTAGTAAAGGATCATACTTTTTAGATGATTCCTTAAGTGCCTTTTAGCATAGACTAGTGGATCCACTTAGTTAAGGCGTTCTATATGACGGCAAAGTATAGGACAGTTCTGGCAGCGTGGGTAAGGCGTTGTATCACCACTTAGGCTCATAGTGGTGGTTGTCGGTTAGAGAAACTCCCATAGTATTACATACTTTATTATATGAGTAAGTTGAGTTGTTATTACATTTTCTTTAACAAACTGAGTTATTTTCTACTGTTTTAAAATGCTTTCTATATATTACATGTGTATTATTGCTTTATATTAAGTTAAGTTATTCATGAGTTGAGTAAAGCCAAGGTAAGTGATTCTTGCAGATGTTTTTCAAGCTTATGTTATGTTTAGTATTCCCCTCGCATAGTCGTACATTCAATGTACTGATGTCATTTGGCCTACATCATTTTATGATGCACACACAGGTAATCAGGATCAGCATCCAGGGTCCCCTTGATTCACTTGAGCACTCTGAGTCAGTTGGTGAGCCTCATTGCTTTCCAAGGGACTCCTTTTACTTTGCTTTCTAGTATTTCAGTTGTTAGGATGATCGGGGGTCTTGTCCCGACATCCCTTCTTGTTTTAGAGGCTTCATAGACAGTTAGTAGTTCAATTGACTTTACATTATTGTTTCATATGTTAAGACTTGAGTTACCATTTTGGTAAAGTTGAATGTTTGACCTTTAAACGTTCTAAGTTATTTTATTAAACAGTTGAGTAGAAGTTCATTTGATCATTGTAATAATGCTTAGAGTCTTCCGCTGAGTAATTAAGCCAGACCAAGGGTTCTCTTGGGGCCAGCAATGGTTCTCGAGTGCCAGCCACGTCTGGGCTATAGGTTCAGGGCGTGATAGTCGCGCCATTCTCTACTTTTCCAGATAAGGACTCTCCAATTTTTCTCCTTTCCATGAATTTTCGTTCCCCAGAAAACTCCCTCCTCATGCCTCTTTCGACCTCTCCCATCAAGTTCGGCCATGAACCGCTGGAAAACAACAATATCCAGCGGTCTCCAACATTATCTCTTCTCCCCATCCGCTGTCCATCAATCACAACCCCCATTATATCAACTTTATGTCTCCTCCATCACCCTTTTTCTGATGAAAAGAGACCCCCCTTACGCCGCCTATACCTTGTCCAACAACTACAAATTTGAAAGAAGGGATGATGTTGATTTTATTGGTAGCAGTAGTTCTTTGTTTCCAGTGAGTAATATTGATTTCAAATCCAAATTTTGGACTCCGAATTCACCTATAAAAGGATGGAGTTTTCCCATCCGAAAAAGATCCAAAAAACGGGACAAGAACATAATCCAACAAATCCAGAAAAAGAGAAGAATCAACTAAAAGGGGTCCAAAAGCATTCAAAAACGATCAAGCAAAAAAATTAATCCAGAATCCTCCAGAAAAGAAAACAGTCATAAACATACTCAAGAGTGTTTAAAGTTCAATAATCATTTCATTCTTCTGTTTTGGTTTCGAATTCGAGTTTTGGGCAAGAGTTTGAAGTAGAATTGACGAAATGCTCTCTAGTTTGCTGCTCCACACAAGGTCAACATCTATTCTTGCTTTATTTTCATATTCTTGTGTTGGAATTTGTATTTAACTATTTGATTTGGGCATTTATAATCTTCATCACTTTGTCCGGTTAATAAATTTTATGGGTTGTGCATTTTAGAAATTATTGATTCCTTAAGCTTGAAATAATATTGAAATAGTCTCTTTAGTATCTTGGGATTATTCAGAAATCCAATTGGTAGACAATATTCTTGGAAGTCATTTTACTTTGTTCATGATGGATAATTGTGAACCTTGAATTATATGTTCACAACTTTCTAAAAAAAATAAAAATCTGAAATTTGCTACTTGTAGTAGCATTTTGACGTAAAATCTCTCTGCATCACCCTCCTTTGTATGTGGAAAGATAGCTAATAGCTACCAGTGGTTTTCTTTGTTTTTAAAAAGAAAAAAGAAATTCACTGCTTTTGATAATATATTTAGGAGAATGTAAGGCCGCTGATGTTCATAGAATTTATTAAGATGTTGAAGCTTGATTGTTTCATTGAACTCCATTTACTTGTTAAAGTTATGCTAGTCGAGCAAGTTTATTTGAAATCATCCAGTCCACCACTAGCATAATGGCCTGGTTTATTAAGTTTAAACAAGTAATATACAGATGGAACTATTTCTTTCCTATAACTACTTGTCCAAATATTGATGTAGGCTTCAATGTGTCGCTCAATAACTCACTATCAATAATGAATATTTATTAACCTACAAATTTGTTATGTTTATACGCCGGCTTGAAAATGTTGGCCTAACACCAAATTCAACATAGATATGTACGTCCAGTTCATACATATTACTTCCCAACTTTGTTTTTTTGTTTTTTTTAGAAATTCTCTTAAACTATCCGTTTTAGAGAAAATAAGGAATTATTTCTTGCCTCTAAAAGTAATGTTACGGACCCTTTAATTTTAAATATACATGAATCTGTACACCATGTGCATTACTCATACAATAGTTCCAATATGCCAAATGATTGATAGTATTCTCTCACTGTTCCTTACATAAACTATGCATATTTGTTACATCTCTTTTCAAAGACTTTGCGTTAACATTATTTACTTCTCCTATTAGACTTAAAAGAATAAACATAAGTTCCTATGTTTTAGAAAATGGTTGGAGATACATTAAACCTTCCATCGTATGTAGAAAACATATTTGTATGCTACCTGATTACATAATATTTATTTATTAAGTCTTCTGATAAATATAGAGTCCATTTACTGATTATTTGTCCTCTTCTTATGTTTCATGTACAATCGGAGGGATGGAGTTTGTACTTTAGAACTCATTATTGGCCTAAAATATTGGGCCAACAACAATTAGGATCACCGCAATGCTTGGAGTCTCACAAATTAGGAGTCCAATGCTTTTTCAGCCTTTCTTTCGTTGTCCTACTGATGTTGCTTTGATATGTTGGCTAACATTTACTTACAAGTTTTTGATATATTGCTTGTCTTTTATTTTTTAAAGATTATTTATGTGTGCTAATATTATTTGTTTATGTATTTAGTTGAAACACTTTTAGAACAAATGATACAAAAAATATTTTCTTAAAAATGGGTTAGCATTTTTACTTATAACGTTCTTTAGGCCTTTTAAGTTAAAAAGAGGGGCTTATAGTTTAAAAGTTTCCAAATAAAGTTTCAAAAGAGTTAAAATAATATTCATTTAGGCCTAACCCATCGCTTAGGACTCTCAAATAAATTTGAAACTAATTTAAAAGCTAAAATAATTTTCAGAGATACATGAGGCCAAAATAATTAACTTATGGAAGTATTTAATTTTTTCAGAAAATAAGTAGGAAAGTAAGCTTATATATTTAACAAAAATAAATGTAACTATAGAATAAGTCCCAATAGATAGGCTTATTTTATACTCTTTACAGGTCTGACTGGTGCCTTCTCTCCAACAGCTGCTTCAATCAATGTTAAGTCTGACTACGCCCGCAACTGACTACTTATTGAAAGACCAGAATATGTTTCTTTCCATTCCTCGTGAGCCACTTATTTCTCCGAAACAAGAGATTAAAGTCATCTTCCTCCTTTTTCCCAAGAAGTCGACGGCACCCCTTTATAAAGTATATTGGCTATTCTTACTTTTTTGAATCAAATATTTCTAAAATGTTTCAATTTCTTAACATGCTATTTCAAGATTTTAGATATGTCAACAAGTTCAAAAGAAAATACAAGATACATGCATATATATGTTTGTTACGCACATAGAGGTATACATTTCATATTTTTCTATTTAGTTTTCTCTACACATGACCTATTATTTTGTTATACTTTATATTATTTTCTCATATCTACTATCACTTTTACAAAAGTTACTTTTTTTCTTTATAATTAATAAATTCTTACACTTTCATATACATATTATTTTACTATATATAATCTATCATCAATTTATTCTTACATGTAATTAAAATAATAAATATTCATATGTTTTAAACAACTTGCATGTATATACTATACTTTGTAATAAATCTGGCTAAAATCACAAACTTTATATAATATTTTAGCATTTAGTATCATTTATTATTTATTTTTATTTTTTTAGAAAACTCCATTCTATATATTTTCATTCAAATTACACATCACATATTACTACATATTTACACCCAACTACTATCTTATTTTATTTCACGTCTTAATAAAACGACAGATTTTCGTAAATTCAGCATCTATATATTTTTTAGGATAAGTTTACTATGATACATCTATATTTTGCCACATATAAAAATTTGCATACATTTTAAGTGCATTTATCTATTTTACTTATTTATTTTACTATATGATAAACATACTACTATTAATTTTATTTAATAGACATATATATGTTGTACCTTGTATTTTGCTATCTTTTTATAAAACTAATTTACTTATCATTGATTTTAAAACAAAATTGTCACGACTCAGACCGTCGTGATTGGCACCCACACAAACCCTCTAGTGGGAGAACCATTCCTACAACTCAAACAAATAAATTTTATGAAAATTAAGTCATTTAAAGATATCGAAGTAGGTTTAAATGACTATAAAAATGTAATCCCCATAAATTTCAAGGTTTTAACAAACAACTAACCAGACTAATGCGGAAGAACAACCCTTAGAACCTGAAAGTCATTGTACCAAAACTCTTCTAACGACAAGTCTAAGAACAAGGGGCACAACCCCGAAACTAAACAACACCTTAAGCAAAAGTTGGAGTCCGAAAAGAGTGGACTTAAAGAAGAAAGATCCATGGCAGCCTGAAAGAACTGGCTCACCCTTGAATCCGGTCACGCTCAACAATCACCTAGTTGAGGTCTATCAATAGCCACATAAAGATACCCTGTACTCAACAAAGAAAGAGCAAGTGCAGTATTAGTACATAACCACAGTGTACTGGTAGGATCACATGGGTATCCCATTAAGTGCAACATACATAAGTCATTACAACAATACAATAACATGCATACACCGAATATAAACAATATCGATATCATTAACGAACAATGAACAATTTCACATTTATCAAGATATCCAGTTATGTCAAATCAATGGTCCTCTCATGGAACCCACACCCAAACTGTTAGCATGCCAGAACGTGGTACCCGATCCAATGTTTATGCCGGAACATGGCAACCATCCCATGTTTATGCTGGAACGTGGCAATCGATCCAAGTTAATGTGTCAGAACGCAATACCCGATCTATTCAACAAGCCACAATCACAAGTATATTCATAAAATCATACAATCAAGTCATGATTCATGGCATTCATCATTCATCTATCTTCATCCACAAGTAGTGTGATCAATAGTGCAACATTCATATACATACACGTATTATAATAAAACAAGCATATATCCCACAATCATGATATCACAACCATCACCTACCTCGAATCCAAGCTTGAATCCCCTAAGGCACTTGAATCTTCCTTTTCAAATTCTTCTCACTTGTTCGTGGTCTAAAATTATACAATACACTCAAGGATAAAAAATCAAAGGTCTAATTATCCAGATTATAACAAACCTAATAACCTTAGACCAAACCCAAGATCCTAATACCCAATTTAGGGATTTTTCCACCATTAGTTTCAGATCAAAACCTTCCCCCGCAATAATTACCTACAAATTTACATTCTACGGATCGAAAAATGGATTTGGGGAAAGAAAACCTTGCCATTAACCTCAAGAATGGTGGAAAACTGTCAAAACAATCCATGGGGTCATTCCTTAGCTCTCAAAGTCGAAAAGTGCAGAATAAAACATTTTTGAGGTTTTATTTTCGACTTAAGTCGCGTTTGTCTCGCTACAGCGGGACCCATCCCGCTACGGCGGCATGCACGGAGAAAGAATACTGGAATTTGAATTTCAAACCCCCATTTCACAACACACCTTCAACCCTTGACATTTATAAACCACCCGTTCACGCTAAGATCATTTTCGGGAATTCTGCTCACCCGAATTCAATTTCGTAAAGTCGTACGGGTTTCTTAACGTCTTAGCTATCCATTCATGTAATCAACATCATAATTAAATCACCCAGTTGTTATCAGATTTCCCTAAACTTTACCGACTCCAATTTCATCCAAATCTGGACTAGGTTAGGAAATTCCAAGTTACTACCAAAAGTTTTCTGACCCCAATTCTCTCCGTTGGCTTTTCCCTAATGACGAAATAAGGTTGTTACAATAGATATCAATTTACCCATCACGCATCCCCAAGTGATCAACTAGGGAAGACTGGCTAAAGTAAGGGTAGAGTAGTATCTGAAACATCGAATTACTAGGGATACTTGTCTCGTACGTCCTTATCTTTCGGACATCGTGATTAAGAATTTCAACCGGTTCTTCCTCACACCGCAGGTTTTGTTTAACAACACTGAGTCTCACTTTATGATATAATCCTCGTCCTCAACCAACCAATTAAATACTACACATCCTCTCATACAATGCCTAAATGAAGTCATCACAATACTCGAGTGATATTTATTGTTGTATGTACACTTAGCTAACCACAAAGATATTCCCAATAACCACCAAAGTTGATCATACACATGTCTGCAACATGTTATTAAGGACTTTGACACAAACATCAAGACAAATCCTTTCTCACATAACCATGTTAAAATCCTAAATCAAAACTCGCCACAATTAGAGGTGAACCTGAACCAACCAACACACAATCATAATACCCTACAAATCATAGTTTTTATCAACATCTCTATCTCACAATCCAATTTCCCATGAGCTTAAGTTATAAGCATTTGATCTTTAAACATCAGATACTCATCGAGGTATATGTCCAAGCATACAATCCCTCTAACCATACTATCGAATACTAGATTTAGAAATGGTAGATTACCTCTTAAGAATAGTAGAACTGGACCCAATGATCCCCACATTCAACCACACACAATCAATAGATGACCTCGACGACTAGATGAATGTTAAGATTATCAGACAACCATAGATTACGCAAGATAACTCTTCTATGGATTCTCATAATCAAGGTGATATACGTAAAACCACTGAAATACTTTAATAACTCCAAGACAACATCACATAAGTCATCTGAAATAACCACGTCTTCCCAAATCATCCCACTCAACCAAGAGAACATTGCAGGATCGGTACACCTGATCCACCCACAAAATGGAAATACACGTGGGATTAGCTAGTGAATCATACTCACAACAATCATGAACACTTCGACCATTTATCTTACTCTAAACCAACACTTTAAAATGAAACCCTTTCTTAGATACTTTAACAATCAAAAGTAATAAACTTTACGAATCAAACCAAGTGTAAACCCTTTCAAAGGTTCACTACCTGATACAATTGTTCATTTCTCACCTTACAAATTCGTGCCTTGATAAAATATATCACCACAAATTTAGACTTACAATGAAAACTCAGAATTGTAACTCAATCGTATAACACAATCCCCTTATCTATCAACATTAGCTTATACCTTGAAGATTTTTATGAAATAATGGATCTTCGCTTATCATCGATCACATCTCCATCGATCTTACAATATCTTTAACTAACAATCCAATTATACTCATTACCAAACTCAAAAGCAAAAACAAGCACTTATCATTACGCTCAAGCTAATGTCTGCGCACTCATTTCTCAAGTCTTTTTAAATAGTTTTTAACCCATCTGATGGACCCATGACACTATTACCATAGCCACAGCAAAACAATGAAATAACACGTCTCTGAACCCAATTATCTACCCTTCTGAAGATACCTCTTTAGCCTTAAGAATCTAATAAAATATTATTGCTCTCGCCTCTCTCTAAAGGTTGTACTGCATTCTACTATATTTTCCTTCATTTTAACTCTAGCTCTTTAACATTCTATTCGAATGGTATCTTATCATCTCTTATCATTTTTCATACAACCACGTTACTCACCAAGTATTAGAAAACCACAACCTTGGATACTCTCAAGTCATAATTACTATACAAAATTCACTTAACCAACAATTTTTATTATATAGTTGTATTTCGTCACAATCCATCACGAACTCTTATTGTCATTACGCTCCCCCAACCTTGACTATCACTACGAAGTCATCCTTTTTCATCAACAGGATGCCTCAAACTCAGGTAAACTCATCAAATTCAAAGGACTAACCCTATTTTATACGTACTTTCTTGCTAAATACTTCAATATCCTTCACCTAGGTATACTCAATGGGACTTTCTTTATCCATAAGCTGGTCATTCCGGTAACAATCCACTCTTTTATGGCTTAAGATAAATTCACCATTCCACATACCACCCTCCTTCTTCTTAATAAACAAAACAGGAGCACCCCACGGGGAAGCACTAGGACGGATGAAACCTTTATCATGAAGCTCTTGGTTTTGAGCCTTAAGCTCTCTTAATTTTGCTGGAGCCATACTATATGGAGGGATGGAAATGGGGTGAGTGTCAGTTTCCAAGTCAATGCAGAAATCTATATATCTATCCGGAGGCATACCAACAAATCCGTAGGAAACACTTCCTTAAACTCAGACACCACAGGAATAGACTCAATAGAGGGAGACTCAACCTTTACATCCCAAACATGAGCCAAATAAGCCAAACAACCCCGCCCTACCAGTTTTCTAACCCGAATGAAAGATATGATCTTCGCTAGCTTAGGCTTGTACACCCCTTCCCACTCTAATCTTTCCCTACCAGGGATCTCTAGATTTACTGACTTAGTATTAAAATTAAGCCCCGTATGATAGGAGGTCAACCATGTCATGCCTAGGATTATATCAAGTCATTCATATCCAACATAACCAAATCAACCCAAATCTGAAAACCCATAAACACAACAGGACAACAAAATATACATGGGTGACTATGACTAACTCTTCAACTGGGTAGAAACATGGATGGGGGGATCAAGTATATCATAAACCACATCAAATCCCAAGGTAATTGAATTGACACATACGAATAAGAAGAACCCGGATCAAACAAAACAATAGCCATCCGGGCACAGACAAGAGTAGCTCTTGTGACTACTGCATCACACCCTCAAACTCGGTCTTACCCTGAAAAACATAAAGTTGAGCCCTGTCCTCTTGACGGGCAACCTCTTTGCCTGGCTGCACTATTCCTCTACCTGCATTACCATTTCCCTGGCCTCCACGACCTCACTGATTTCCTCTTCATATGCCCAGGTTCTCTACAATTTTAGCACACCTTATAACTTATATTCGATTGTTAAAACTAAATTAGATCACGAGGGTTAGTTCGGGTACGATTTGGGATCCATAATTGTGACTATGGGAAAATAGGGGAGACAATCTGGCGGGAGAAATCCCGCACTGGCGATCTCTCCGTGGCGGGGAAAATCCCGCCCAAGTGGCCCTGACGAAAAGATAACCCCTGCCAACCATTTCTGGGGTTCCCCTCTTTTCTATATTTTCCCTAAATTTTCTGGCTATAACTAGGTATTTAAGAAAATCCCTTTAGCTAGGACATTCATTGCCTCCACCCCCCCCCCCCCTCCGGTCAACCCAACGAAATACGCACTTTAGAATCCTTTACATCATTTCAACACTACCACACACATATCCCCAGGATATACCCAGACTCTCACACGGTTATCAGTTGGTCGCAATGTACATCCAGATTTCTCGCTTATGAATCACATCGTAATTTATCTAGACTCTTGCACGTAATCTCATGATGACTTTCTTTTCACAACAAGTTTCACGACACTCAAATAGTTGCAACTTGTAGATAAGTCCAAATTCTTTAATTAGTTCATTCCATAGACGACCGTTACAAATCATCTATGCCTTATACGGCCCCTAAGGCCAGATACCAATTGGAACCTTCTCAGTTCCAATTAACTTGCTTGTGTCCCTTCAGCCGGGACTATAACGTCTAGTTCATTTCATTGATATACCAATTGGAATCGGGGGATACCAATTGGACTCAACTCATACCACAAGCGATAATAGTTGCTAGCGAGCCCCACAAAACTATTAATTTCAATCATAGAACTTGGTCAAACCCAATTCTTAACCTCCTCAATCTTTAACTGATGGTAACCATACCTTAGATCAATATTAGAGAAAACTAATGCACCTTGCAATTGGTCAAAAAGGTCATCTATCCGAGGTAATGGATACTTGTTCTGAATGGTGACCCTATTTAATTGTCAGTACTCTATACACATCCTCTCTTACTAGTGATGGTGTTACCACTTTTGTTGTTCTAGTTCGAACCATAGAGTGAAAGAGGAAAGATACCAATTTGTATCACCCAGATACCAATTGGATGATACAAATTGGATTCAAGTCATAGCACGAATGAGTAGAAAGAAGTGAGTTTTTCCTAAAGTCATATAGCCTCTCAAAGAAAATTACGGACGTCATCATACCGTTCCACAAGACTCTACTAAACTCGTTTTGGTACAATGAGATCAACGAATCTAGGGTTTTGATACCAACTTTGTCATGACTCAGATCGTCGTGATTGGCACCCACATAAACCCTCTGTTGGGAGAACCATTCCTACAACCCAAACAAACAAATTTTATGAAAACTACGACATTTAAAGATACGGAAGCAAGTTTAAATGACTATAAAAATGGAGTCTCCATAAACGCCAAGGTTTTAACAAACAACTAACCAAACTAATGCAGAAGAACATCCCCTAGAATCTGAAAGTCATTGTACCAAAACTCTACTAACGACAAGTCTGAGAACAAGGGGTACAACCCTGAAACTAAATAACACCTTAAACAAAAGTTGGAGTCCGAAAAGAGTGGACTTAAACAAGAAAGATCCATGGCAACCTGATAGAATTGGCTCACCCTTGAATTCGGTCACGCTCAAAAGTCACCTAGTTAAGGTCTATCAATAGCCACCTGAAGATGCCATGTACTCAACAAAGAAAGAGCAAGTGCAGTATCAGTATACAACCACAATGTACTGGTAGGATCATGCGGCTACCCCATTAAGTGCAACATACATAAGTCATTACAACAATATAATAACATGCATACACCGAATATACACAATATCGATATCATTTACAAACAACAAACAATTTCACATTTATCAAAATATACAGTTATGTCAAATCAATTGTCCTCTCATGGAACCCACACTCAAACTTTTAATATCTACACAACCACAGTGTACTGGTAGGATCACACGGCTAGCCCATTAAGTGCAACATATATAAGTCATTACAACAATATAATAACATGCATACATCGAATATACACAATATCGATATCATTTACAAACAACGAACAATTTCACATTTATCAAGATATACAGTTATGTCAAATCAATGGTCCTCTTATGGAACCCGCACTCAAACTGTTAGCATACCAGAACGTGGTACCCGATCTAATGTTTATGCTGGAACGTGGCAACTAATCCCATGTTTATGCAGGAACGTGGCAACCGATCCAAGTTAGTGTGTCGGAACGCAACACCCAATCCATTTAACAAATCACAATCACAAGTATATTCTCAAAATCATACCATCAAGTCATAATTCATGACATTCATCATTCATCTATCCTCATCCACAAGTAGTGTGATCAATAGTGCAACATTCATATACATACACGTATTATAATGAAGCAAGAACAAGCATATATCACACAATCATGAAATCAAAACCATCACCTACCTCTAATCCAAGCTTGAATCTCCTAAGGCACTTGAATCTTTCTTTCTGGATTCTTGTCGCTTGTTCGTGGTCTAAAAATATACAATAAATATAGGGATCAACAATCAAATGTTTAATTATCTGGATTATAACAAGCCCAATAACCCTAGATCAAACCCAAGATCCTAATACCAAATTTAGGGATTTTTCCACCATTAGTTTCAAATCAAAAACCTTCCCCCGCAATAATTACCTACAAATTTACATTCTACGGATCAAAAAATAGATTCGGGGAGTGAAAACCTTACCTTTAACCTCAAGAATGGCAGAAAATCGTCAAGAAATCCCCTGGGGTCGTTCCTTAGCTCACGAAGTCAAAAAGTGTAGAATAAAATATTTTTGGGATTTTATTTTTGACTTAAGTCGCGTCTGTCCCGCTACAGCGGGACCCATCCCGCTACAGTGGCAGCCATCATGCTACGGTAGCATGCACGAAGATAGAATGTTGGAATTTGAATTTCAAACCCCCATTTCACAACACACCTTCAATCCTTGACATTCAAAAACCACCCGTTCACGCTAAGATCATTTTCGAAAGTTCTACTCACCCAAATTCAATTTCGTAAAGTCGTGCGGGTTCCTTAACGTCTTAGATATCTATTCATGTAAGCAACATCATAATTAAATCACCCAGTTGTTACCAGATTTCCCTAGACTTTACTGACTCCGATTTCATTCAAATCTGAACTAGGTTAGGAAATTCCAAGTTACTATCAAAAAATTTATGACCCCAATTCTTTCTCCATTGGATTTTTTTTAACGACGGAATTAGGTCATTATAAAAAATAAATAAATAAGTTTTCTTAATTATATTTTTCTAAATTATGTTTAAGGACTTTCTTCGAATAGGCTCTGAGGGATGCTTAACACCTTCCCCTCGAATAACCAAAAACCTTACTCATAATCTCACTGGTTTCGCAAATTAAAACAGAGTTTACATTTACATATTTAAAAATGGTTTTTCTAATATTTTCCTTAAAATGGTGGTGACTCTAAAACAAACAAAAACAATTTTTTCCAAAAAAATCATAGTGGCAACCATATTATGTTGTGAACTATTTTGGCTTGTTCGAAATAGGGTGCGACAAATACTTTTACATTAAAATGAGAGAAACACTGATTTCTAAATGAGTTTATGAGGAGTCTTGAGCATCATCTCTTTTAAGAGAAATCTTTTGAGTAATTATCTCAAATTGAGAAAGAGTTATGCTTTTAAACATATGAGCATGAATTATATATTATTAGTAGTAGTATTGAGCACCGATATGGGGATGACTTCAAGCAACTCAAAATTCTCATAAATCATAGGTGTGGGCATAAACATCGAGAAACCAAAACACCGAACCGAACCAAATTATTTCGGTATTTCGGTTTCGGTATTTCAATTTTTGGTTCGGTATTCGGTATATATTTTTATATTTTTTGGTATTTTGGTTTGGTTTTCGGTATTTGATTTTGTACTATTCGGTATTTCGGTTTACAGAAATATATTATATTATATTTATAATATTATTAATATTTTATTAATAACAAATAATAAATAAGTAAAAATCAATTAGGTCATTTGGTCAAACATTACCTTTTAGGCTTTTACTTTTCTATTCTCTTAGCATTTAGTATTTTAGTACTTAGCAGAATAGCACTATAGCAGGGCAGCCGATATTTTGATTCCACTGTTCTTTGCACTTCTTCCGGCAATCGGCAACAAGCCAGCAACCGCCGACCAGCATCACGCAGCAGCCGGCGACCACCAGCGATTGGCGAGACGGCGACCACCAGCGATTGGCGAGACGGCGACCACCATCAGGTATTGTCAATATTTCTTCTTTCATTTTAAGTTGCAAAGATTCAAAATGAATATTTCTTCTTCCATTCATTTTTCTTTTTGATTTTTGCTTTTGTTAGTTGTTACTAGTTACTTAGTTAGTTTGTGAATTCATTGTGAAATAATTTTTTTTATATAGATGGCTGAACAAAATCAATTAAATGTGGGTGTGGCTGATCAAAGTCGAATAAGTATGGATGGTTCTACGAATAATACACCTACTAATAGTAATGATGCGTCAATTGGCACAGAGGAAACAAAAAAAAAGAAAAGAAATGGATCCTAGATCTACTGTTTGGAAACACTTTGAAAAAATATTTGAAAATGATATATTAGTTAAAGTAAAGTGTTTATATTGTAAACAATACTATGCTGCTAATACAACTAGAAATGGAACAAGTGGACTGAGACAACATTTGACTAGCCGATGTAAAGTGTATAAGCCCCCGCCTGTCGCACCTGGTATTCAAAAATTGTTAAATATTCAAAGTAACAGTTCTTCGATAGAGACTTGGAAGTTTGAGCAAGAGGTAGCTAGGAGAGCTTTAGTTGAGATGATAATTTTGGATGAACTACCTTTTAGTTTTGTTAAAAAAGAAGGCTTTAAGAAGTTTATGAGTAAAGTCCAACCTTTGTTTCGAATTCCATCTCGTAGAACCATAACAAGGGATTCTTATGAAGTTTATGGTGAATTGAGAATAGATTTGAAAAAGTCTTTCAGAGAAATACAACCAAGAATTTGTCTCACAACAGACACATGGACTTCGGTGCAAAGAATCAATTATATGTGTTTGACTGCTCACTTTATTGATAAGGACTGGGTGCTTCATAAAAGAATATTGATTTTTTGTCCTATCACTAGTCATAAAGGTAAGCATTTGGCTGAGTGTATTAGTAATTGTTTACTTTATTGGAATTTGGACAATGTCTTTACTGTTACGGTTGATAATGCCTCTTCAAATGATGTGGCGGTTTTAGAGTTGTCCAAAAAATTAGATATGTGAGGAACTAATATGATGGATGGTAAGCATCTTCATGTGAGATGTATGGCTCACATACTTAATTTAATTGTGCAAGATGGTTTGAAAGAAATTGGTCCTTCTATCAAACGGGTGAGACAAATGGTGAAATATGTTAGATCATCTTCTACAAGGACAAGAAACTTCTTGAAATGTGTTGAAATGCAAAAGATAGAAAGTGATAAAAGGTTGTCTTTAGATGTGCCTACTAGGTGGAATTCCACCTATTTGATGTTGGACACGGCAGAAAAGTTTGAAAAAGCTTTTGAAAGGTTTGATCTTTATGATGGTAATTTTAATTCTTTTCTTGCTACTAATGTTTGTGAAGATGGAAGTATTGCAGGTTCAATTCAAAATGAGGATTGGACTAATGTGAGGAATGTCACAAAATTTCTTGAAAAATTTTACGAGCTCACATTGAAAGTTTCAGGTTCACGGTATGTTACTTGTAATGTTAATTTTGAGGATATATATGAGCTTGATGCATATTTGAAAGCATGTATGGCAAGTGATGAAGTTGATTTGAGTAAAATGGCTTCGGGGATGAAAGTAAAGTTCAAGAAATATTGGGGTACTCCTGAGAAGATGAACAAAATGCTTTTTATTGCTTCTGTTTTGGATCCTCGCAATAAATTTGTGTATGTTAGTTTTGCTCTTGAAGAATTACTTAGGGAAGGAAGTTTAGGTGTTAAATCTGAGTTGGATATATATCTTCTTGAAGACCAAGAGCCTGAATCTGAGGATTTTGATATTTTAATTTGGTGGAAAGTTAATTCTCCTAGATTTCCTGTACTTTCACAGTTGGCTCGAGATGTATTGGCTATTCCTATGTCGAGTGTGGCATCGGAATGTGCATTTAGCACTGGTGGTCGTATTCTTGATCCCTTTAGAAGTTTATTGACTCCCAAATGTGTGCAATGCCTTATTTGTGTCCAAGATTGGCTTAGACAAGAAACTGAGCCTATTTGTGTTGAAGAAAGTTTGGAGTTTCTTGAAAAAATTGAACTTGGTAAGACTTTTTATTTTTTTATTTGCTTTTGAAAAATAAAATACTTATTGTGTTGTATGACATATTTGATTTTCTTATCTATAGAGATGGCAAATAGTGGAAGAAACTCTTCCATTGTTGATCTATGATTGACTTGCAAGTCACAAGTATATAATAGTGGTGAGTTCAATACATCATTTATTTTAATCATATCATTTTTTTAATCTTAAAAGTACTATTCTAACATTTGATTTTATCTTAAAAGGTCAAAGAGTCAAGACAATGAAGAAAGACGTAAAGTACTAAGTTTTGTTAGTATTTTTGTTGGCACTTGAGACTTGAAAGTGGTCTCATGGAAGAAAGTCAAGAAACTACATTGTTCCTCATTTTTTGTTATTTGTTATTGTTGGCATTTGAAAGTGATCTCATGGAAGAAGGCAAGAAGCTACATTGTTTGTTGCTCATTATTGTTGTTTGTTATTGTTGGCACTTGAAACTTGAAAGTGGTCTCATGAAAGAAACTACATTGGTGCATTATTGTTACTTGTTAAATTATTATTATGTTGTGGTGTAATGGCATGATCAATTGATCATTGTATTTGTGAAGTGTAGTGAAGTTTTATCACTTGTTAAATTGTTGCTTGTTAGTACAATGCACTTTTGTTAATTAAAAACTTTGGCAGTATGACAATTTTGACTTTTGAGGTGAGCTTTTTGTTGTTAGTTAAAATAAATGTCCAATTAATTTAGGGACAGCTTGCATTATACAACTACAAGTATACTTCTTTAGGGACAACTTGCATTTTACAGCTTGCATTAGTTTATAACAGCAGTGGTACATATATATGTAATAATACTTCGTTTATAGTAGCAGTGGTACAAGTGTGAAATATACATGTTTCAGCTTTCAGCTATAGGGCGTTTTACAGAATATTGCAGCTGATATGACATAGCAATGTAACTATTTTTAGCCCATTAAATTGAAAAATCAAACAAAAAAATTGTATAATTTTAAAAGCCCACTAAGCAGGCCCATAACAAAAAAACCGAACTAACAAAAACCGAATCGAAATAACATAAATCGAACCAAATAAAAAAAAACCGAACCGAACCGAAATAATTCGATTCGGTGTTCGGTACACATTGTACAAGAACCGAAAACCAAAAAAAACTGGAAAAAAAAAAATCAAAACCGAACCGAATAACCGAATGCCCAGCCCTAATAAATCATGTGTGCCAACATGGGTAAAGGATCATACTTTTTAGATAATTCCTTATTGATTTTTAACATAGTGGATCCACTTAATTGAGGATGTCCTATACTCCAGCAAGTATAGGACAGTTCTGGTAGCGTGGGCGAGATTATGTCTCATGACGTACCTCATAGTGATGGTTGTCGGTTAGAAAATCTCCCAAGTAGCAGTAAAGAGTCTGTTATGATATTTTTATATACATTTTGAGTTATTATCTACTGTTTTAAAAAGCATTATACATATTGCATCTTTTATTGCTTCTTTCATATTGAGTTCAATATTCTTAATTTGAGTTGAGTTGAGACGAAGTGAGTATGACTTCTTTTTTATCAGTTCGAGCTTATTATTATGTTTTAATTTTCCCCTTACATGCTCGTACATTCAATGTATTGACGCCATTTGGACTAACATCATTTCATGATGAAGATAGAGGTGTTTAAGGTCATCAATAGGCGCTCTGTTGATACCACTTGCAGTTTGAGTTAGCTTTGGTGAGCCTCCTTGCTTCCGAAGGGTTTCACATCTACTTTTCAGTTGTAAGGATGGCGTGAGTCTTGTTTTGACTTCCATCATAGTTATTAGAGGCTCCATAAACATTAGTTTTAAGGAGTTTTTTCCCTATATTCTTTTGTGATGTTTTGAGACTTGAAGTAAACCATTTATGTTTAAGTATATACTTTCAAGCCTCTATTGATTTAGTCTATTATTGATATCATATGAGCAAATTCTTGTATTTGAGTCCTTATGTTGTTGAGTAAGTCTTCCGCTAAGTATTAAGTCAGGCCAAGGGTTCGCTTGGGGACTAGTAATGGTTCTCTAGCGTCGGCTACGTCCAGGGTGTAGGCTTGGGGCGTGACATCTTGTCTATTCTTTGAAAAAGGTTTTTTTTCTCCTTTTCATGATAGCTCAATATCCTTTTCTATGATGAAATCCTTCATTTTAATTCTTCACCACTCATAATATTTATCATTTATTGAAACATGGACCTTATTGTACATTAATTATTCTTCTTGAACTACAAAAAATACAATCATCTTTTATCCTTTAGGGTGTTAGCTTTTGTATCCTTGTAATGACCCTCTCATTTTTTTAGGTGAACTTTTAGTGAAATAAAATGAAGGATTTTTTTTTATTTGAAGAGTTGTAAATTTCAGACTAGGCTAGGCTTGGATAATTCTAAGTGAGATGAGGTCTAGGGCGATCCGCGATACGAATTAGGAAAAACGTCTACGTAAAGTCTAATTTTATTGTCGCTAAGAAATTAAGGAGTCCGTAGAGCTTTTCAAAATAATTTTGGGTAAGTAGAATTCCCGATATCAAACTTGGTGTGAAGGGGTTAGTTTAGAACATCAAGGTTCGAAGGTGTGTTGCGAAATAGGCTCTTTTTAGGAGATTTTAGAGTTTTTATCCCATGCAAGCCTCTATAGCGGTGGAATTAATTTCCGTTATAGGAGAAGGTTCCATTGCATCATTAATATCGGGGTTAGTCACATTTAATGCAAAAAAATCTCAAAATCACCCATTGTTTGACAATTTCATCTTGGGGAAGACCAAGGGAAAATTTCTATGTTTTTCATCATTGTCATCGGTGAAGGTAATTTAAGTACTCTCTTAGCTTGGTAATTCAATTCTTGGGCCTTAGAATCTATGGTGGTTGCCTTAGGGGAGAGTTTACCGTTGGTATAATGGTGGGAAAATCCTAGTCGGGTATAATTATCATAAAATTGGCCTTAAGGTTTGGGATTAGGATATAATCCCAAGTGTATTTATTAGGTCATTTGGATCGAATTATGTGTTATATTGATTGTTTGTAGACCAAGAACAAGCTATGTATCATAACAAAGGGAAAACTCAAGTTCTTTAGAGAATTCTAGGCTTGATTCGGGGTAGGTGATGATTATTTATTTCCTGTTTATATTATATGTGCTTGTTAGCTGCTTCATTAGTATTGCATGCATAACATATGGTTAGGAAAATGAAAGGAGTATAGTTGAATTGTTAACTATTGTCAATTATATCCAACGAATGTGTTTACTTGGGTGCACAACTGTGATTGCTATTCATTGTGATTGTGACGTGTGATTGTTGGTTGGCTCAATACAACACCTCCTGGTATAGGATATTCCCATGGTTGGCTTGGGTACAACGCTTGTTATATACTGACGGTTGGCTTGGATACCATGCTTGGTACGAGATATCTATATGGTTGAATCGAGTACCACGTAGGTATAAATTACTAACGGTTGATTCGGGTACCACGCCTGATACATTGATTTTTTGTGTGTGGGTTCCATGAGAGAACCATATTGACTTGTTGTAATCTTGTTGTTCATGTTTATTGTGAATGTCAATCATGGGTGAGGACTGGGAATCTGGGCTATATATTTATAATTGTGGTATTAATTGTATGGTATCTATTTTACTAAGTTGTGGTTACATGTACGTATTTTGTATAACTGGAACTGGCTGGTGAGCCTACCAGTACACTCTGCATTTGCTCTTTCTTTGTTAAGTACTAGGCATATTTCGGTGGCTGCTTCACGACCTCAACTGTAATCCTAGTGCAAATTGAATCCAATGGTGAACTACTTTTTTCGGGCCGCCATAGGTTCGTCTTGCTTTCTAGTTCATTTTTCGGACTTAGACTCTCTTTTGTTCATTACATCCCTATATTCTAGACTATTTAGTGTTTCGATACATGACTTTCAGATTCTAGGAGGTATTGTGCGATGGATAACTTTGATTTTGAATTAAGAAAGATTGTTTTTAAATTGTTGAAAACTGCTTACTTTTGTTGTTTAGTAAACTGTGTGATAGTAGTTAGTTGGTTTTCCCATCAAGAATTAGTGCAAGTAACACTCACAATGGATTAGATCATGACAATCCTAAATAAGGAAGGTAAGTCATTGTAAATATTTCTTAGGAACATAGGTACATTTCTTTGATAAAATATATTCCTCATTTCAATTTTTTTTATTTTATATATAAATAACACTGAATTATTTATAGTAGTATACTTGGAATAAAAATATTAATTTAAGATTTCATTAAAAAAAATACTTTTCTATTCACCGGGAGATGAAACTTATTTCCTTTGTTTGAACCTTTTGCGCGGCGAAGGTATGGCTACCCAACCAAACTCCAAAATGTCATCGAATAACTTTAATAATTACTTATGCACTTATTGCCAATTACCATGCATGAACAAAGATAAGGTGGATGTGTTTCCAGTTTCAAATGTATATCAAGCATTGACATCTATACATCTTTATGATTAAACATTAAAATACATTATCCTTTTTGTCTAATTTAAGTGATAGTATTAGATATCTACTCTCTTTAAGATTAAACATAGAATATACTACTTTCAAATTTTAATTTATGTGATAGTATTTAATGAGTATTTTCTTTTAAAAAAATGTTATTTAAAATAGGCCAGGATATTTTATCCCAACAAAATTTAAACATAAATTCTACAGAGCGGCGATTAGTAGACTGACTATGTTGGGCGAAGTGGAATTTATAATATTGTGCAATTAAGGACTCTTTATGTTTAGAATTTGACAATTGTGAAATGGGGATGTTGAGGTGAATGGGCATACTAGGAGATTTAAGATTTGAAATGAGACTAGAACAAGGTAGGAATGACCTTGATGGAGGATAAGATGCAGAAAGCGAGGCTTAGATGGTTCGGACATGTAAAAAAGAGATGCACAGATGCACCAATGCGAAGGTGTAAGAGATTGACTATGAAAGGTTACAAGAGAGGCATCAGTAGACCGAATAAATACTGGCAAGTTGTTATTAGACAAAACATAACACAACTATAACTTATCGATGACATGACTTTAACTAGAAGATTATGGAGGACATAAGTTAGGATAAATGATCTATTAAGTAGTGAGTTGTCTCATTACTCCTTTTTACTAATAATTGTAGTATTACTCTGGAAGTTTCTTGTTATTCTATTCTTGGTAGTACTTATTGTTTCTAGCATTTCGATTATCATATTATTTTGTGGCAACGACTATTCATTTTACAGTATGGTTTGTGATATTTTTTTAAAACATTTTGTTTTTGGTTCCTCACTTCAATTTTTTTTGTTTTCTATTATTGTTAAATTATTATTAATAAAATTAAAAATTTAAATTGAATTAATTTTTTACAAATATTAATGATATCATTCTTCCTAAAACAGACTATTATTGGTATTAATTATTCTTACCATTATTATTTACTATTATTATTAGAGTGATAGGCGACAAATTGAAGAATAGCGGGACAAGGGCACATGGACCTTATTCTGCGGTGGGCACGGAATCCTAGAACACATTTCCGGAGCCTTTTTTCTTTTGAAAAATAAAAAGTCATTTTTAATTAAAAAATAAAATAAATATAAAAAAATCTAGTCATTACTCATTACTTAAAAAGTGCATATTCAACCTTTTCCTTTCTTTAATACTAGAGAAGTAGAGATGTAAATGATCGGGTTGATTTGGTTTTTTAAATATCAAATAAAATTATTTGTGTTAAAATTTTAAATTTATAAACTAAATCAAATTAAAAAAACTCAGGTTTTTCAACTTCAAGTTTTTAGCGATTTATTCGTGTTTTGGGGTTTTTTTGATAAAGTATTCATACAAACAAATAATTAATTTGAGCTCCAAATATTTCTTTAGTCCTACCAATATACAACTATTTAATGTGTTTCTTACGAAAATAACACAAAATATGAGCTGAATGATGACGGTAAAATATTCAATAAAAAATAATAATGAAATTACGTAAAATAAATATTGAAAATTAATAGGTCATAATGAAAATGAAAATGAAAATAATATAAAAGTACTGAATCATGTTAAAACAAGTCTAATAAATATTAATTACATGATTAAACATTGAAAAAAATTAAAATTAGGTTATGTATTTTAGATGTCTAAACCGATGTAAAACAAATGAACCAATATTCAACATTATTGTCATTCGTAGTGTTGAATTAATTATTTTGATAATATTAGTATTGATTTGATTTTGAATTGAGCTTTATAAGAGTTAAGTGTTTTAAAAAACTCTTTTGGGACTCGCCCTGGGGTGGGGCTCTAGCAAAACGCCTCGAGACTCAAGTGTGGACTTAATTCTGCAAGACTTACTCCCTAAGCACGACCAACGCCCAACGCTCGGGACTCGCCTAACAGATCTTACACAAATTATGTATTAAATTTTTTAATTAACGTTGTCGACCCTCATAATTCTTGAATAAATGAATGCTACGTAATAATTTTTTAATCTATAGAAATAAGAAGATTGAGAGTAACTCAAACAACAAGTGTAGTATCACATCTTTACTATTTGGTAATACTGTAAAGGTGATTATATATTACGTAACAATTCTTTTTAAAATACGTAGCGAAATTTTACTTTTTCACTTATCATTGGTCTTCATGATTTTGTCAAATGTCTCAAACTTATCATTTTTTATTTAGCTATTTGAAAGTAATTTTATTTTTATTCATGAAGGAGTGATGTTTTTACTATAATACTAGTAAGTTCATTGATTATTTTCTTTTAGGGGGGTAAATTGTATAGTATGAGAAATTATTTTTTAGAAACAATGATTCTTTTATTACTAGGAAGTTAAGATATTGGATTAATTATTTATACTTGTATAGTCATGTTAGAAGTTTATTTTCTATGAGTTTCCTTAATCATGGTTGTAATTATTTTAAACTATTGATGTATTTTTATAATTTTGTGTTATTAGATTATTATACTACATTGTAAATTAAAAGTTTAAAGACCCATAGGGATTACGCCCCACGTCTCGAGGCTTACGCCTCGCCCTATACTAAGTAAAATGCCCCGCCTTTTAAAACACTGCTAATATCTATGGACTTTAACATTTATAAGAAATATTTAGAAATTATATCAAAGTAAATACTTGTATATATAACATAAATTTTTAGAATTATATAGATAATGTCATGTTGGTTTGGTCTCGGATTGACTTTTTTTAGTTAAGATCAAACCAACCCAAATATAGACTAATTTTTTTTTCCAATACCAAATTATTAGTTGGATTTTTTTTTGTCAATTTGACTTAATTTGCGATTTGATTTGATTTGATTTTATACAATTCTAATTAATATCATATTTTCATTTATTTTTCATAGGCTTGAGATTTACCTTACAAAATTGGACGCGTTGGAGCTCTTACAAATTTTAATGAATATTAAATTAAACTTTGAATTTGGACTTCTTTTATTATATATATTTACTTTATTGTTATATTAGTTAATTGTATTTTAGAAACAGTCTCTCTATCTCACAACATAGGGCCTAGGGGTAAGTCTGCATACACATCATCCTTCATGCTCCACTTGTTGAATTACACTGAATATATTATTGTTATATATATTTTCTAATTAATTTTTCGGTCATTTGATCCACCAACCGATTTGGGGGCCGACCCAACCTCACTCAAGCCTTATAGGCCAACATGCTTACTCAGGCACCTCCTTCTATAATGAGCTTCAAAATCTTAGTTCAACCGCTATTTAATCACAAAGTTATTGACTAGGTTAGCTCAACGGATCAAGTTCATATCGACGGTTCTAGCTACTTGAAAAAAAAACAATGTTTTCCTTTATTTCTCTTGTTTACAACTAAAACGAGTTTTGGAGGGAAAAGAAAAAGTGGTAATCTTGGAGGGG
This sequence comes from Solanum commersonii, assembly GCA_029007595.1. Taxonomy (NCBI): domain Eukaryota; kingdom Viridiplantae; phylum Streptophyta; class Magnoliopsida; order Solanales; family Solanaceae; genus Solanum; species Solanum commersonii. The sequence continues at coordinate 1,411,028 of JAJTWQ010000041.1, forward strand.
TAGGGTGATGTTCAAACTCACTCTAGTCTGGTCATGTTATAGGCAATTTTGTTCCCACAAATTTTCAGATTTGAAACTTGAAAGGACCAAGACCACAAGCCTTGAGGGAAAATGACTTCATAGTTTTTCTATATAACTTTTAAGGGAATTAAAGTAATGAAAAGATGTAATCCATATTCCATAATTCCAATCCAAAGACTTGTCTTAAAAAAAAAGTGGAAAAACACATAATAATAATTAAAGAATAAAGCGACAAAGAGTTAAAGAATTAAGGCTCAATATATAAATGTCCTTTCAGCTGACATTTATGTTCTTCAATATTGAGAGTTCACAATAAATACTTAAATTTGTGTAAAGTTAAGCAAATTAATATACTCGATCTATGTAACATAATACATGTAGAGAGTCATGTATGACTCTACATGGAACACATGTGTCTACTTATTCAACTCTATACAAGTTTAAGTACTTATTTGTGCACATTCAAATTTGAAGGATATAAATGACAACTTATATCAAGTTAAAAGATATATTTATATATTACGTCTTAAATTAACAATGATAAGTTATCAATGTAAGTTATAATGGGATAATTGAAATCTCTCCCTTAATCAGAGATCTTTAATTCGAATCTCTTAAAATGAAAAAATCTTGTTAAAAACGTCACCCTCAGAGATGGATTTTATAATGAGTTTAATTATGCCCCAATATAAATATCTAACGCAAAATGAAACTACTAAAAATAAATATATTTTTTTTTATAAAAAAAACAGAATAAGAACGAGTTATTTGTTTCTTATAAATAAAATTAAAAAGGAGCTCGACTCAACTATAAGAAGTGATTTCTTTTCAAGTACAGATCATACTTCCATAAAAGGACTTTTTTTCTTTATCTCTTCGAAAGTGTAGTAATTAGGTCTTCGACTCTTTTAGTTTGGAGTAGACATTTGTCGGTACCTTTTCCCACTTCCTTTCTTCTCTTTTTAATCCATTAGTCTTGTCCATATTATTAAAAATATTCATTAGTTTATATTAAAATATGATTAATTAAAAAATTTACATTTTACTATTAAAATTAATTTATTTAAATGTATAAATATCATAAGCTTTCAAAAAGAATCTCTATTATTAATCTTGATATTGATGGATAAAATACATAAATAAAGTGTATTAAAGAAAGTTAAAAAAAGTAAAATAATTTTTATTTACGATTTAAGAACGTATAAAGAAAAAAGTAGACATGTAACATAAAAAGGAAGAAGTATTACTCATTCCCTATTAATTTATGTCATAATATTTGATTGAGTATAAAATTTATGAAAATAAACTTCAGAATATGTCATATAAATATGAGTAACTATTAACATTTTATATTAAGTATAAATGAGAAGTTCAAAATTACTCATTTTTTCCTAATATATGTATCTAAATATCAAATTTAGAGAGTCAAATTTTAAAATATTTAATTAATTATGAATTTGAACATAAAATCTCTAAATTTATTAGTAAAATTTACATACTTAAAAATTATATAAAATATATTATTAGACATAATAATTAATAATTTAAAAACATATAAGAAATTATTATTGAAAGAAAACTTGTTGGCCTATCAAAATTCTTACACCATATATTTGTGATGAAGATTTTAGATTCAATATGGATACTTCTGATTATTATTTTTCAGAATGAGTCTCAAAGAAATCACCGAATTACTCAAAGACTTAATAGAAAGTCAAAAACATTTAAGGTTAAGGTTAAAAATGTTAGAAATGGAAATTATTTCTATAAAAGATAATCTTCCAGGAAGAATAACAAGTATAATAGAAAAAACAGAAAATTATGACAAAAATGTAAGTCAAAAATACATAAAAGAATTACTAGCAAAAAAAGTTGCAAGTAAAAGTACTTATCAAAAGGGAAGTATGGATGAAATATTAATCCAAAAGTTTCTTGAAAAACAAAAATTGGAAAATGATGAAAATCTAGAGACAGATCTAGAAATAACAGAAAAAGATTTTAAATCTGAAGAAAAAGAGGTCGAATATGAATGAACTAGACGAACTAGTTTATGCTATGGAAGATCTTAATATTTCTGAACATGAATTAAAAGTATTCATGAATAAAGGGGAAACAGGAGGACCCCAAAGAGAATTTGAAGGATCAACCTCTTCAATAAAAGAAGAATGGCAAGAGCCAGAAAAGGATAATAAAAATTCTGCAGATAAAGCAAAAAAGAGTAAAGATTTTATCAAACAATTTCACAATAGTGATAGATCAAAATTTATGCCAAATAGACTTCCAACAGGAGATATTGGAACACAATTCCTAGATCTCAATTGTAAAAGAGATCCAGAAGATAGTCTAGACTTATGGTCTCAAAATATGTTGTTACATTTCCTATTAGGAAAAGGTAATTATACAAATGAAGAAAGATATCTCATTATGATAAATACCTTTGTTGGAAAAGTAAATGATTGATTTTCCGGATTAACAGATGATGCGGAAAAAATAATCAAAGATGATACCTTAGAAGGACTAAAAAATTCCTTACAAGAAGGTATAAACATCTTAAAACAATACATAGCTAATGAATTCTTTGGAGGACAAGGAAATGCTAAAGAAAACAAAGAAATTATACGAACTATTGCTAAAGAACAATTGGAAAAATTACAAATTTGTAAAATGAGTTATATTCAAGAATACACTTGTGAATTCGAAGAATATTACTACAAAATTTTTGATAGCAGTAAAGAAATGTTACCATATCTAGAAAAATACTTTCAAAAGTTGCCAGGATTTTGGGCAAAGTATTTTAGAGAAGAATACGAAAAAGAAAATAAAAAAGGAGACACTCTCGGTCAGAGAATAAATTTTCTAAAAAATAGACTTGGTCAATTATGTATGTCACACAACATACAAAGAAAAGCTAATAGGATTAACACACACATTTATTGTTTAGATACAAAGGCATCTACCCAATGGGGATGTGAAGATAAACAATATAAAAAAAGAAAACTTAAAAAGGATTTAATAAAAAGGAAAAAAATTTCTAAACAAAAATTTATTCCTAGGAAAAAATATTACAAAAAGAAAAATGAATTGAAGAAGTCAAAAAATATCGAAAAATGTAAATGTTACAATTGTGGAGAAGAAGGCCATAAAAGTTACGAGTGTAAGAAAAGAAGAGTAAAAATCTCAAAAATAGATCGAATTGAAATAGATTCAAACCTAGAATCTATAAAATCAATAGAAAGCGAAGACTTTCTCGAAGAAATTTATGAAGAATACTCTAGCAGTTCAGAAGATTCTAACTAAATGAATAAAGAAATTCAGGAAAAAGAAGATTCAGTTCAGATTCTAGAAACTGAAGAAGATAACCGTGGTTATGCTTTAAAAGCCACATTTGACGGAGAAACTTTCCAAAAAATCCAGAGATTAAAACTTAATCTTAAAACATGTGATAATCTGCTTAGCAGAATGCAAAGAATCTTTGCAAGGGATAAAATTTCCTATCATGAATATCAGGAAATAGAAAAAATAATAGAAATTACTCAAACAACAGGAAAACACAAACTTAACCTGTTAACAAAGCCCATGATAGATCAAATTCTTAGAAAAATTTCTGAAAAGAAAAGAAAAAAGATGAATTATGTTCATCTAGGAGGAATCCAAATATTAGTTAAATCAACTTTTAAAGAAGGAATTAATTATCCAATAGTAATAAATCTATCTGATGAGAGATTTATTAATGCAAAAGAAGGAAATTTAGGAATAGTGGAAGGAAACCTAGCTTACACAAAGCTCCTTTTCACGTATTATCCGAGATATTGTATCTCTCTAAAAGATGCAGATTTCAATAACGCTTTAAGCTTACATTTTCAGATCAAAAGGAAAGATCTATTCAAGTCAGGTAATCATATAATGAGTATCTATTATCAAGCCCCTGTACACAGTTACAAATTCAAACTACAGTAAAGTATACAAAAATAAAGAAATGATCGAAATAGATCAAGAATGTGCAGGAATAGCGAGAATTGTTGAAGCAGAAATTCAACAAGCCCAGATTCCGGATGAATATGAAATCCAATTTGGAAAAACCCAAGAAATAGGAAGTACTAGCAATCCTAGACTTTCAATTGAATATGGAAGAAATTCCATTAGAAAAAGTATTTCAAATAGGTACCCAATAAAAATCATCGAAACTTCAAATATTACAAAAATAAAAGGAAGAATCTTTAATGGTTCTGAATGGAAAAATCAAGAAATCTTGATACAAACAGGAGCAACTGCTAACCACATAAAGGGTATTCTAATTTGGATACTTAGATCGAGTTTACACAAAGCCAGATCTAAAAGAATTGTCCCAGTTACCAACAAAACTGTTCGAGGCAGTAAAAAACTATGCTCAAGGCAATGGGGTCTATTGCAGATTTTTTAGCATCTCCATGGAGTGCAAAGATTTGCAAGCATATTATCCAACGCTCAATTATATTACAATTGAAAAAATCAAAGATTTTAATGTTAAGGCCACTGGAGTAGATAAAAAACTACCCCACCTTAATAAAAAATGGATCCAAACGAGGAGAGCTTTAGGGATAAAAGCCTTATATGCAATCCTTAAGAGATTTTACAATGAAGACTGCCGAGTCATATAACAAGATCATGATTGGGTCTTAATCACCAAAGGAAGATCCAAATCTGCAGAACTAAAAGAAAGGATACTAGACATAGAGCTCCATAGATTGGGAGCAACAGAAGAGACATGGAAACTAGCATGCAAGATGTTAGATCACAACCATCCGTGATGTAGAGAAAGAAGACAAAAGAATGACGTAAGCACTTACGTCATAAAGATAAGAGCTAAAGAAAAGAATCTTTTTCTTTATCTTAAGGTCAAAAAGAAGGGTCACATCGGTCGGCCATCAATAAAGAAGACAAAGGACAAGTCCTTATCTTATCAACAAAGAATCTTCAATTAATGGAGGACCAAAGTGATAATATGTAAAAATTTAGGGAAGTCCCTAAAAACATATATTTTGTAATAAGCCCCTCCTTCCATCTATAAAAGGAGAGGAACTTCATACTTGAAGGTGGACTACATTTTCTGAGAGACATCACTTAAGGAAAAATGTTAGGTACTTCAGAGAGTATGGAGAGTTGTGAGTAGTAACTTCTCCCGTCAGGGAAAAGTATTTCTAAATTATGTTATGAGTATTAGTATAATATGTATGAGTATGTTTGTAAGATAAGTTGATATGAAATAAAAAGTTGTTTTTATACTTATCTTCTTCAAAATCCATAAATAGTCTTAAGTGAAGGTTGCGATCTTCAGCCTTAAGGAGGAACAGTAACAAGTAACCAGACTGAGGTCGTGAAGGTGAAAACTGTTCATAGCCTGAAGGGAGAACTGCTGCGGTGGTAATAAGGACTATTCATCGACATAAAAGAAGAAAGGTATACACGCAAACTTTTTATCACATATCATTTAGTTTACAAATATCCTATATCATGATTATATTAATATTCATTCATATAAGAAATACTTAGTACCTATAGGGAATCAAAAATAATGATAAAATTCATGTTTATACTAAAAACGTGCTATTTGCATATTCATGATATTATGACATCTTCATTAATATAATGAAAAATATCCAGAGACATCTTATTGCTATAAGAAAAAGAGCTTGGAAGCATAAAAAAGCTTTATACCATATGGATAAAACAATCTTTGAAATGGAACAAGTATATTTGCATATTGGTCATTTTTATGATTCTATAATATTTTCAATACATGAAATGAAAATGCATAGAATTCAAGAATATTTTGAATATAGAGATGCTCTTTTTATTTTGAAAAAGCATAGAATATTTACAGCATAATTTATGCTTATTTTCCGCCACCCTGTTTTTTAAAACAGCTCCAAATAAATGGTATGTTCTTCTGTCCATCCAATATGCAAAAATAATCATTCCTAAGAATTCTATTTCATTTTTATTATTGTCAGCTTTTTTCTGGCTTAACACAATTTCGTTTTTTAGACATATTTCTAAAAATTCTTTCAGATGTTTTAAATGTTCTTCATAGGTTTTAGAACATATTAGGATGTCATCTATATAGACTATTAAAAATTCTTTTTCTGAGAATATTTTATCCATTTTTCTCTGGAATATTTGTGGGGCGTTTTTTAACCCAAAAGACATAACTATCCATTCATAGTATCCATTTGGAGTACTAAAAGCAGTTAACTGGATGGAGTCTTCTACTAATTTGATTTGCCAAAAATCGCTTTTACAGTCAAATTTTGAGAAATAGGTTTTTCCTTTTGCAAGGTTGATTAAATTATTTTTATTTGGGATAAAATATCCATCAAATAAATAATTTTTATTTAGCTCTTTGTAGTTTATTACCATTCGAGCTTTTCCTCTTTTTATCTCAGCATGATTTCTTACCATGAATGCTGGGCTACTATGAGGACTTTTACTCATTCTTATTAATTTTGAGTTGAGTAATTCTTTAATCTGAATTTTAAATTCATTTTTATCATCTTCGTTATAGAGCATGGGTCTAACTCTGATAATTATACTAGGGTTTTTTAAAGTTAGAACTGCTCTTTCATGACTATGTTCCCATTTTTCTAATGTATTTTCTCCATAAGATTTTTGTAAATTTTCTTTAATCTTCTCTAGATTAAGGCATTTACATGTGATTTTTCTTAGATTGTCTAAGTATTTTCTTTTGAAATTTCCATTATCGTTTTCAAGATTGTATGGATTTTGTTTTCGTGGAACTTTTATAAAAATGTCCACAAGGAGTTTTAAGGCTAATCATATATAGCGTTTGGTGATAATTCTAGAATTGTTGTAGAAAATCATTTCCTAATAATAAATTTGTTTCCAGTTTATCATAAGCAAATAATTTATTTATAGAAACAATTTTTGATCCTAAATTATTTCTACTTTTTCCTTAGATTTAGCAAGTCTCTTTATCTCCCGTGATTTCAATCATAGAGATATTGTTATTGTTTGTATCCCAATTCTTTATTAGAAAGGATTTTGCAAGACTTGCTTCAGATCCATTATCTATTTGACAACAGGTGGTGATTTTGGTATCATAGAAGGTTATTTCTATAAAAACAGAAATTTTAAAATTAGTTTCTTTTGGCATTATATTTTTGGTATGAAATAGGTTTCACCTTTGTATATTATTTCGATGCCATTGTTTCCTATGCAATAGTCTTCTAATTTGTTTAGGAATAAGTTTCCTAAAATTAGATCTTGATTACTTTCATGATTTGTAATATAACAAGGTACTGTTATTCTTATTGTATCTAGTTGTATAGGTAAATTTACCATATTTTTACAACTAAAGTTATTACCTTCGAACGTTTGATAGGTATATTGTTTTCCTTCGTATATCTGTATTCCATCTATTAGAATACCCTTTATGTGGTTAGCAGTTGCTCCTGTTTGTATCAAGATTTCTTGATTTTTCCATTCAGAACCATTAAAGATTCTTCCTTTTATTTTTGTAATATTTGAAGTTTCGATGATTTTTATTGGGTACCTATTTGAAATACTTTTTCTAATGGAATTTCTTCCATATTCAATTGAAAGTCTAGGATTGCTAGTACTTCCTATTTCTTGGGTTTTTCCAAATTGGATTTCATATTCATTCGGAATCTGGGCTTGTTGAATTTCTGCTTCAACAATTCTCGCTATTCCTGCACATTCTTGATCTATTTCGATCATTTCTTTATTTTTGTATACTTTACTGTAGTTTGAATTTGTAACTGTGTACAGGGCTTGATAATAGATACTCATTATATGATTACCTGACTTGAATAGATCTTTCCTTTTGATCTGAAAATGTAAGCTTAAAGCGTCATTGAAATCTGCATCTTTTAGAGAGATACAATATCTCGGATAATACGTGAAAAGGAGCTTTGTGTAAGCTAGGTTTCCTTTCACTATTCCTAAATTTCCTTCTTTTGCATTAATAAATCTCTCATCAGATAGATTTATTACTATTGGAGATTATCACATGTTTTAAGATTAAGTTTTAATCTCTGGATTTTTTGGAAAGTTTCTCCGTCAAATGTGGCTTTTAAAGCATAACCACGGTTATCTTCTTCAGTTTCTAGAATCTGAACTAAATCTTCTTTTTCCTGAATTTCTTTATTCATTTAGTTAGAATCTTCTGAACTGCTAGAGTATTCTTCATAAATTTCTTCGAGAAAGTCTTCGCTTTCTATTGATTTTATAGATTCTAGGTCTGAATCTATTTCAATTCGATCTATTTTTGAGATTTTTACTCTTCTTTTCTTACACTCGTAACTTTTATGGCCTTCTTCTCCACAATTGTAACATTTACATTTTTCGATATTTTTTGACTTCTTCAATTCATTTTTCTTTTTGTAATATTTTTTCCTAGGAATAAATTTTTGTTTAGAAATTTTTTTCCTTTTTATTAAATCCTTTTTAAGTTTTCTTTTTTTATATTGTTTATCTTCACATCCCCATTGGGTAGATGCCTTTGTAGCTAAACAATAAATGTGTGTGCTAATCCTATTAGCTTTTCTTTGTATGTTGTGTGACATACATAATTGACCAAGTCTATTTTTAGAAAATTTATTCTCCGACCGAGAGTGTCTCTTTTTTATTTTCTTTTTCGTATTCTTCTCTAAAATACTTTGCCCAAAATCCTGGCAACTTTTGAAAGTATTTTTCTAGATATGGTAACATTTCTTTACTGCTATCAAAAATTTTGTAGTAATATTCTTTGAATTCACAAGTGTATTCTTGAATATAACTCATTTTACAAATTTGTAATTTTTCCAATTGTTCTTTAGCAATAGTTCGTATAATTTCTTTGTTTTCTTTAGCATTTCCTTGTCCTCCAAAGAATTCATTAGCTATGTATTGTTTTAAGATGTTTATATGGATCTCTTTTACAATTGAGATCTAGGAATTGTGTTCCAATATCTCCTGTTGGAAGTCTATTTGGCATAAATTTTGATCTATCACTATTGTGAAATTGTTTGATAAAATCTTTACTCTTTTTTGCTTTATCTGCAAAAATTTTATTATCCTTTTCTGGCTCTTGCCATTCTTCTTTTATTGAAGAGGTTGATCCTTCAAATTCTCTTTGGGGTCCTCCTGTTTCCCCTTTATTCATGAATACTTTTAATTCATGTTCAGAAATATTAAGATCTTCCATAGCATAAACTAGTTCGTCTAGTTCATTCATATTCGACCTCTTTTTCTTGATTTAAAATCTTTTTGTTATTTCTAGATCCGTGTCTCTAGATTTTCATCATTTTCCAATTTTTGTTTTTCAAGAAACTTTTGGATTAATATTTCATCCATACTTCCCTTTTGATAAGTACTTTTACTTGCAACTTTTTTTGCTAGTAATTCTTTTATGTATTTTTGACTTACATTTTTGTCATAATTTTCTGTTTTTTCTATTATACTTGTTATTCTTCCTGGAAGATTATCTTTTATAGAAATAATTTCCATTTCTAACATTTTTAACCTTAAACTTAAATGTTTTTGACTTTCTATTAAGTCTTTGAGTAATTCGGTGATTTCTTTGAGACTCATTCTGAAAAATAATAATCAGAAGTATCCATATTGAATCTAAAATCTTAGTATCCATATTTATTTAAAAGTATAAATATCATAAGCTTTCAAAAAGAATCTCTATTATTAATCTTGATATTGATGGATAAAATACATAAATAAAGTGTATTAAAGAAAGTTAAAAAAAGTAAAGTAATTTTTATTTACGATTTAAGAACGTGTAAAGAAGAAAGTAGACATGTAACATAAAAAGGAAGGAGTATTACTCATTCCCTATTAATTTATGTCATAATATTTGATTGAGTATAAAATTTATGAAAATAAACTTCAGAATATGTCATATAAATATGAGTAACTATTAACATTTTATATTAAGTATAAATGAGAAGTTCAAAATTACTCATTTTTTCCTAATATATGTATCTAAATATCAAATTTAGAGAGTCAAATTTTAAAATATTTGATTAATTATGAATTTGAACATAAAATCTCTAAATTTATTAGTAAAATTTACATACTTAAAAATTATATAAAATATATTATTAGACATAATAATTAATAATTTAAAAACATATAAGAAATTATTATTGAAAGAAAACTTGTTGGCCTATCAAAATTCTTACACCAACATATAAATTTGGATGAAAGAAGTAAATTATTGTTACTTTTTAAAAGAAAAGAAGGATGTATGATATTTTTTTCTATATGACAAACGAAAACGAAATATACATCTGATTTGGTGACAGAGAAATTAGGCTCTCAAAGAAAAGAAGGATGTGAGATATTTTTTCTTTATGACAAACGAAAACGAAATATACATGTGATTTGGTGACAGAAAAATTAGGCTCTCAAGTACAGATTAGCTAGACGAATATAAAATTTAAAATTTACACTTAAAATTGATACGTACGTTAACTCTTTTTTTTGGTAAGTAAAAAATATTATATTAATAGTTAATATGTATCATTGTATAATAGTGATAAAATTGTTTGTTCTCTATTACAGTTCGGAAGAGGAATGATACTAATATTATTATAATATATGATGTATTACTCGCCGTTTCGGTCTAAGAGTTTTGATTTATCTGATTCTACTTCCTAGAAAACAAACAAAGGTGGACTTTTATAACGATACGATCCGTCGTTACTAATTAAAGGACATCTCGTGTGGAATTCCAAGGTTTTAAAATGTGGTACAAGAATATAAAATTTTGAACACAAGACAATTTTAGTCCAATTTGATTTTGGGTCGGGATGACGTCAGTCTGCCATAGCGGGAGGCTTCCCTGTATGGAGGCATCCCTATGGTCTGCAGGCGCTATAATGGGTTAAGAAAAATTCTACAACCTAATTAATGTGTCGTCTTTTATTTTTCTTCCACTTTCGAAAGGAGAAAATAGACGAAAGATGCTCCAAAAACCTCCAAAGGGACCCGGGCCAAGAGAGCAATGAGAGGGAAGGATTATCGCGCAAGGATGGTGAAACCCAAGGAAATCCGATACTTTCTCATCATGGTTTGCTCTCATAGAGTCAGAAGTTCATGGGCAAGGTTCATCAGCTAATGATTGACGCCCAAGTATGTTAGATTTTCTTAAATTGAGTAGTTAGACTCGTATTAATGTATTATATCTTGTAGATGTTCGAAAATTGCATGCAAAGGCCTTCGGGCACGGAGTTTGGATGGTTATGGGCTGCTGTCTATTGTTGTTACGATGGGAGATGAGATAATGGCTAGGGGTGGTTCTCTAGTTTGTGATGATTAACCTTGAGTTTTCTTGTTAATATGATTTGGTGGTAATTGTAAGGTTAAGTGTTATGAAATAGCTGGGTTATAGCCATTTGTGGGACTAGTGGTAACCAAGAGGAACTCATGTATACTCATGGGGTTCAGTGTTGGGTCATTTATATATTGATATGGTTTATGTTGTTCAATATATGTATGCATGTATGTTTACTACTTTTAGTATCACTTGGGCAATGCATGTTGGGGAAGACATTGGGAAGCATATGAAATGACATTATGTTAACAATCTCATGTAATGAACCTGTTTATGTGACTTGTGATTTCAAGTGTTATTATTCATTATGTTTGTGATTGTGCATGATTGTTTATAATTGCTAGCTGGCTCGGGTACCACGTTTGGCATAAGATATCCACATGGTTGGCTTGGATACAATGCCTATTACGGTTGATTTGAGTTCCACGCTTGGTACAGATACATCAATATACGATTGACTTGGATACCATGCCAGTGCACTAACAATGGTTGGCTCTGGTACTATGTTGATACACTAACCGTTTGGATGTGGGTTCCATGAGAGAGCTAGATTTACAGGTTGGTTCCATGAGTGAACCGAGTTTACTTCTTCATAATGTGATTGTTGCTTGTTGGATCCTTGAATAGTCCAGGTTACTTAAAAGCTAAGTTGATCTCATGCGTGACTTGTATATGATTATGTAGGACATGTTTTATGTTACTATAAAGTCAGGAAAAGGACTGAGAGTCCAGACTATGAGATACTTGTGATTATGGAGATATGTTATTTGTTTATTGAAATAGTGATTATTAAGTTAGACAGATGACCGAGAAGGTGTTGGGACTAGTTATGGTTGTCTAGTGTTTTTAGAACTTATATGATAATGGGGATGTGAGTCAAGATAATTGAGTTGGTCTAAGGCATTAGTTTCATGTTGATGAGTGGTAGATTTTTACTCATTTGAGGCTCTATTCTTATTAATTTTGACTAGCTTTAGGTAAGAATTAGCGCTTTTAATGTGATTTTCTTCATATTTGCAGAAAAATGGAATGGAGAGTTGATTTAGAAGACATTGCAGAAACCAAATGAACTTGAGGCAAAAAGAGGTCAAAAGCTGAAAAATGCAAATTCTGGCAAAGAATGTTCTCTGTGAATGCGGTTAGACGACACGCGAACACGAAGTCCTGGTCATTAGAGCACCGCGAACACGGTAAGTTACAGCCGCAAATGTGACCTTAAAGTTAACGGAGGACCATGAACACGCCCCATAGGACCACGAACACGCCAGTCCAATCAACGGATGTCCACAAACGCGGACAACTCTTCGCAAATGCGGAGAGTAACTTTTCAGGCGCGTCAACAAAATTAGAATTTCACCAAATTGACTCCAAAAATCCTTTTTACATTTATCAACCGTCATTATTAAGGAGGATTTATTCCATTCCTAATTCTTAGAATAGAGTAGAGAGAAAACTTGTAGAGTCCATCTTTGGGTTGAGACTTTGAAAGATTGGTTGCCTCATAATTCATCTTTTGGATTGAAGATTGTGTTTCTAATAGTAATATTTTGTATCCTATCTTCTTTCTCTTGCTTTATAATGCATGAATTGTGGGTGTAATGTAAGATTTAAATACTTTAATACACATTAGGATCTTGAACACGATAATCTTACATAGAAATCGTTAGGGACACAAACCTGATGTGAAAGACATCATCACAGAGAAAAGTGGAAGCGTTAGTCGTAAATTAAACTGGTTTCCACCTCCTTGCCCTAGCCTTACGTTACCACAACAGTCAATGATGGAAATAATGTAGAGAATATGTGGTAACCCTAATGGGTGGAGGGAGGACCAATTTATAGAGGTTATGACTTAATCTATTATGTCCATTAAGTAAGCAATATACGGACCAGATCTAATATTCTTCATTAAATATTATTTACGGTATTACTTGGGCCACAAGTAAACTTGGGCCATAAGTAAGAATTATTCCATGTAATTGGTAATTGAGATTGAAGTTTTGTGCTAGATATAGACAATTCCTTTGGGTATATGATTTCTCATTCTATTGCTTTTGTAATTGACTTCATGCTTCTATTCATGAAATGGACCCTTTGTTTTTTTTTAAAAAAAAACTATTCATGAAATGGATTTAGTCTAATTTACATGTTTTCATTTATGATTTGAGAATGCATGCTCAAATCTAGCTTCTGGTCTTTATGGATTTCTCGAAAAAGAATTCATAAAGTGAAAAATTAGATTGATAATTCACATATTCTTATACATTATACCAAACGATCTTTACTAACCAGAAATAAAGTTGGCTATTGGGGTAGTATTGATGAAAGGAGTAATGGTCCATTAATTAATTAGGGAGTCAATAAGATGGGCACAAACACAGCACATCAGTTGTGGTTCAGGCCTTTCATCTATTTTTCTTCTGTGTGATGTGAAGGCAGCGAGTCATCATTCTATCTGTTGTTGACTTTCTTTCTTTGGCTCCACTCCACCCCTATTTCTTCCATCATTAAAAGATCCAATTTTTTATAAAAATAAAGTAGGGTTAAAATAGTTTTATATATATATATATATATATATATAATAGATGTTTAATCCCTTTCTATTTATTTGTATATTTACTTTTTCATAGTTTAAATTCATTTAATGAAAATCTTAATTTTGTTACTGTCTGTATTAGCTTCGCCCATGCATCCGATGTCATTCAATAGTCCAAAAAAATCAACGAGACATTAAAATAGGACATCAAAGTGTGACTGACTAGTCTATTTGTTAGCGTGGGGGACTCAATAAACCAAAATTTGAAGGAGAAAGCACATGGCATGCAACATTTAGAAAAATTTAATCAAATTGAGAAAAAGATGGTCCATTATGAATTGGAAAGATAAAGTTCTCACTTGCAAGTATGGATCTATAAAAAAGACAAAAATGAAAAAGTTAGCATTCAGTTGAATTTGATCATCAACAAACTCTTTATGATTGGGTAATGCCAACATCTTACTTATGGCAAGGCCTACGAAGGGGTGAGTGGTCCGGTCAGAGTCATGATCGAACATGATGCTTTTTTGGTGGACTTTATTAAGAAATAAATTTGTGTCTATGCTATCAGCTATAACTTTTGATATGGTATATGACAATAGCTTGATCCTAACAAGTAGTATCAGATCCTAACTGAATCATAAGAAAGACAAAAAAGAAAAAGGTAGCATTCAGTTGAATTAATTTGATCATCAACTTATAACTTCTTTACCTAAAAAATGGAGAGGTGTAGTGTAGAATGAAATGAGGACCATATATGAGAGCCTTGATTTTGACACATTTAAAATTGCATCACGTGGTCCAGATCCAAGACTTAAAGGATGGACGTATCTTTTGTCTTGTTGCTTTACTAACTTATTTATATTCCATGCTTCTTATATTTTTATAACAAGTTACAACACATCATCCTTATTTACATGAGTTTAAATTTTAGGCACATTGTTATTAGAGAGGTCCTACATTGTTATTTACAAGTTTCGTCTTCTATTTTTATACTCTTTTTGTCCACTTTTAATTGTCATGTTGCTTTTTTTGAAAGTTAAATTTGACTAATTTTCAAAGTTAAATTATACTACATAAAGTTGATATTTTAAACAAAAAATTTAGATATTCAAAAACTATACGAAAAGTATTATAAATTCCAATTTTTCGAATATCAATATGATGAAAAAATATATCGTAAAATATTAGTCAAAGTTATTATCATTTGATTTTAAAATAGAAAACTATGATAGTTAAAAGTGAACGAAGATAGTAATAATTAGTAATCCCTTATCCGGAGCTCATATTCAACCTGTCACTAATTATGAGTCTAACTGTGTGAATTATTATAGAAAAAATTTATAATCATTTGGGGCTATGTGGGGATTGCCTTCAGAGCTATGTGAAGGATTGCCTTCGAGGCTATATGATTGACATTGGGGATATATATGGTGGATTCCGGGCTAGTTTATGTTTATTAATATGATATGAATAAAATATTTCATCTTGGTAAAAATTAAATAAATCAATTATTAATTAAAATTAAAGATTAAAAAATTATTTTCTCAAAAAATAATATTTTTTTAATAAAATAAAATGTAAAATATTTTGCTTATCCCACTGCATCTCTTCTTCTCACCATAACCCCTCCCCCTCCCCCGCCACTTCAAATACTAATTTAGATATTATTATATATTTTTTATAAAAAAAATCTACCCGCTCCACCTAACCCTCCGATTTCAATTTTTTTATACATATCAAAATATGTTTTACTTGCTGCCGCAAGACCTTTTTTTAAAATAAATTTTTTATTTATTATGTTATATTCGATACACCAAAAATATTCCAAAAAATATATGTACATACCAAACACAAAACAAGAAAAATATAAAAATAAATAAATAAATTAGGAGCGGAGGGTTAAATAGGATGGGGGAGAATTTTTAAAAATATATTATAAAAGAAATTAAAAAATAAAATAAAAGGACGGGGGATTGTCAAGAGGGGGGGGGGGGTACGGGAGGAGGTGGTGGAGTGGAGTAAGAAAAATAATTTAAATTTTATTTTTTAAAAAGATATTTTTTTGGGAGATAGTAATACTTTAATCTATAAATTTTAATTAATATTAATAGTTATTATTTAATTTTTGTCAAGGTGAAATATTTTATCCATGTGAAATGCCATGTATCAAGATTTTTTTCAAATAAAAGAGAGAGTGCATTATACACACCACTGAAGTGTGTTTCTCAAACTAATAAGTGATACTTTAGGTATGAAACTCACACTTTCAAAAATTTAGGTATGAAACTAAAAAAAGTATAGTTTATGTGTGTTTTTGACACTTGTCTCCAAATCTTAACAAAATAATAGTTTGTTGAGTTTTCTATTTTATCCCTGTAAATAATTGAAAAAAGACTTTTTATGATTTTGCAATGAACTCCGGATCTTAGAGTGCAAATCATTAAAAATGATAGGATAAGGTGTAAGTCACAAAAGAGTGTATACATTAGGGGTGCAAAAAGCAATTACTCAAATAAATAAGATTTTTTAATCTTCTAGTCTTAAATTAAAGTTATGTCAAATTTACCAAAATGTCCTTTAATCTTGTGGTTTTAAATATGTCATGTGGAAAGTTGAAATTAAAATGTTGCCAAAAAAAGAAAATAAATCTTTTTTTTTTTAATTACACTAAAAATGAAAAGTAGGTCGTTCTTTTTTAAACAAAAGAAATGGTATGTTTTCAGTATAGTTTTCTTTGTCATATGAATTATCACCGACATGGTTTGAAATTATAAGATTGTGAATGACGTCTTGTTTCTTTGGACCCAACAGACAGAGAAGTGTGGATGTGCTTTACATTTCGTATGTACTATTTCATGAGTTATGTTGTTTCAGTTATTCAACCGCCTTACATAGTTACATACTCGGTACATCATTTCGAACGGACATCCCCATTGCCTGATCGACCGTGTTGTTAGTTGATTATTTTAGAAAGTGGTATGGACAACCTTGTATATGTATTTACTGTTAGCATGAGTTATGAAAATTAGTTAGTCTTTTTTACTGAGTAGATTTGTTCTTAATTATTGTAAATTAATTAGAATATCTTGTGTGATTGTATAACATATTATTTAGGATTATAGTAGCATATTTTTTTGGGATTGTAAATATCTTTCCATATCTTTTGTAATTCTATATAATGTATAGTTGATGCATAATGAAAATATCTTTTTCCACTCATTTTGAGTTTTATATCACGAGTTGTTCAAATCACCTTAACTGCCTAGATGTCAATTGGGGCAGTGTGCATGCTCAATTCTGACTCAAATTTCGTGTCTATATATATATATATATATATAAGAAAGTTATGATATAAATGTCAAAATAATTTGTTTGAATTTAATTACTCAAATAAATTATGATAGAATTTCAAACTCAAAGTCTTAAAATTTTGGATGAGGCAAAGCTATAGGGTCACATCACTAGAGAAGAAATACAATTTAATAAATTATCTACTCTTTTAGGACCACTATAAGGACCATGACCCTACACTTAATTTGAGCTTAATATGTCAACAAAGACTTGGATTTCCTGGCATTGGATTCCAAATGTTGTCCACTTTGGAAATTTTGGAAAATGACAACTTACCTTCAAATCATGGCTTCATTATTTAGACATATATAAGAGTACAATTTATCTCATATGCCTTTCTCTTCATTTTTGACTTCACTAATGATAAATTGTCCACTAGCTCTAAGAGAGACTCAATATATATGAAGTTAGTTATATGTTAGCATAGATTCTGCATGATTTTTTGTTGCATGCATTTGTTAGGATATTGGCTTTTCCTTCTTAATTAGAAGGTCCCATAAACCTAGATCCCCTAATAATGTCACTACACTTAATTACCTAGTAATATTACAATCAACGCTAACATTAATTAGTAGCATTGGGAAATAAGATACACTCTCAGTTCATATTTTTTCTTGTTTATTTAAGATTTTATAGGCCTCATAAGAAACAATGCTTGATATGAAGATTTCACTATCATACTCATAGTAATTGAGGTTCAATATTAAGTTTCGAAAAATGATCTATGAAATAAGTAATCAATACTAAAGGTAAAATATAAATAAGAATTACGTTTTCTTGGTATAATATTATTTGTTTTGGACCAAGTCAGTATGATTTTTTTCTAAAAGCCCCACTCCAATAAGAATATCCACCTTATAAGTAATTTCCTTTTCTCTTTAGCTACTAATGTGAATTTTTCTTCTTACACCCCAACAATCTTCTCGTTAAATTAAGTTCTACATGACTTATCTTTAAATTTATGAAGTAATTTGAAAATTAAGTAAATGTCATTTATATCAATCAAGTATTTATGATCATCCGATCCCACTGTCTTCTTTTTGTGTATGTTCTTTTTAAGCTATAAATAAAAGTAACAAATCAAATCATGAGCGAACAAAGACACTAAATCGAACACCCCCAACCCCTCTCCCCACACACTCCATCAACTCACCATCTCGGTACTCAAATTGGCCAGTAAGTGAGTAAAGACACTAAGTTAGGCTCCACACCATGTTGTTCTTTTTTTAAAAGGAATGAATAAAAGAATATGTCACATAAACTAAAACGAAATAAAATATCTCAAAGTGGAAATACTCATTACTTGTAAGTAGTAAATAATCAATTGCTGCAGGTAGTGTTGCCTGTGGGGGATATGACTTTAAAACAAGAAATGAAGAAAGCCAAATTAGTACTGCCTTCCTTCCTTCTTTACAATAAAAGCCAT
Source organism: Solanum commersonii (assembly GCA_029007595.1). Classification (NCBI taxonomy): domain Eukaryota; kingdom Viridiplantae; phylum Streptophyta; class Magnoliopsida; order Solanales; family Solanaceae; genus Solanum; species Solanum commersonii. Next base: position 1,429,709 of record JAJTWQ010000041.1, read on the forward strand.
AGGAAATGGGCGCTCACTTTGAGGCAATCTTTCTAATGATCTTAACATCATTTTCCTTCGCTTCTTTAAACTCATTCATTGCAGGTTTTATGTCCTATAGTTGGTGTGTCACTAATTACTTTCTCAATTATTTTTAAATAGACATTTTATTAAAAATAATTGTTTCATATTATTTAATCAGTTATTAATTTAGGATAAAATTAATTAGTTTTTTTCTCATTTTACCCCCTATAATTTATATGACCTTTGGAAGTTTAAACAAATTTTGAAATTCAAAAAAATTATTTTTTCAAGATGTTGAGTAATTAATATACTCCCTCTGTCCCTAATTACTTGTCCATTTTGACAAATCAAGAAAGGATAATTTTTTTTCCTATATACCCTCAATTAATTACTTTGAAATATGTTGAACTTTTTGAAAAACTTAAGTTTTTAATCCATCTACTTCATAATTAATAGGGGTAAAATGGTAAACTCACTATGTCAATCATTGTTTTTTTAATAGGTGTATCAATTCAAAAGTGGACAAGCAATTAGGGACAGAGGGAGTATGAACAAAGGAAAAATAGTAAGGTTGATCAATCTATTAATGATTTCTTAATCATCTTGTAAGTAAAGAGTGTCCATCTAATATGGAACGGAGGAAGTGTAGAATTTAACATATGTCTAATGATGTACTTTTTTGGTTCATTTTTATTTGTCTATCACTTCTACAATATTATCATTTAAATATAATAAATTTAATGCTTCATATATATATTTTAATGACCCGATTGGTCATTTTTTGTTTTTTTTTTGTGGAAATTACCATTTTTCCCTCCCGATGTCAATCCTGAGTCATTTTTGATTGAATTTGACAAGTTATTTTTAAACTTTGAGTTAAAAGTGGAGATTTTTGGTAAGTTTTGAGTTTGAAAGACTAAGTTGTTAAGAAAGTGGTTTTCAATGTCTTTTGATGTTTCGAGTGTCTGAATGGAATTTCGTCGTTTCCATCTGTCCCAAAATGTGAAATCTGATCTATGAGAGTTGATAGTTTCTGATCCTGAGTCTTTTTGGAGGATTTGAGGTCCTAAGTTGTGAAATTGTGGAAATTTAGCCTTTGGGTTGATTTTGGTCAACATTCGAGGTTCTGGTGCTCGAATCGGAATATCGAGGGCTTTGTTGGATTTGAGGGGTGATTTTAGGCCTAGTTGAGGCGTTGGTTGATTTTTTAGAGGTCCCAAGTGTGTTACAGTCTTTTTAGGTGTGAGTTAATTTCTTGTGATTTTTACGAATTTCGGGTCAAGGAGACCTCAGATTCTTGTTTTGACAGTTTCATTGAGTCTACAACGTTGAGTATAATTGATTTGCATATGTGGTTTATGTGAACGGGGTTCTAAACAAATTTTGAGGGTCCTTTCGATCTTTTGAGAGTTGGTTGTATTTTGCTGATGTGTGTAGGCCTCGCTTTTACGAAGGCTGGTCGCTTAAGCGAGCTTCGCAGAAGCGAGAGCCTCTTCGCTTAATCTAGGTTCGCAAAAGCGAAGGAGGCTTCACTTAAGCGAGACCTGCGTTTTTAGCAGGGTTCTCTTAAACGAACCCCTGGTTGCTTTTGCGATATTAGAGAGGGTTTTTGCTATCATTTCGGGGCTTAATCCCCATTTCACCATCTTTGAACTTGAAAACTTTTGGGGTGGCGATTTGAATAAGACTTTTGAGGAATATCTTTTGTGTAATGATTCATAACTCTAAATCATTGATTACACATTATTATTATTATTGAATTTATGAGTTTAAATCAAGATTTTGGATTGATAAATTGGGAATACTTTATGAACTTGCATTTTTGAAATGATTTTTCATAATGAGTTCCTAAAGCCTTGAATAATGTTTTCAAGTATTGTTTTTTTCGAGTTCAAACCTTAATTTTAGAATTGAGTTTTGTGTTGATTGACCCACCATTCAAGGGAATGGTTGTGGGTGTTGTTGTTTTCGGAAAGTGATTGCAAATACTTGCTTTGTTTAGATTGTGTGGCTTCGAAAGTGGTTCGAAAGGGGAAAACTCGACTAATTAAGTGATTGTTGATTGATTATTGATTGATTTAAGGCAATTGGCTTCCTAAACCTTGTATTCTAGTTTGAATTCATATGCTTCCTTTGTTGATTGTGTGTTTCGAGTAATGGAAATGAGGTATAGGGTTTAAATTGTCCACTTGATATATCTAAATGAATAAAAAGGGGGTTGAAATGAAAAAGGCTATGTGTTGAACATGATGATGATGTGAATTGTCTTAATGTAACCCTTATTGATTAATTGATGAAATGCTTGAAAGTATGAATGTGGACTATGAACATGATGATGTGAATTGTCTTAATGTAACCCTTATTGATTAAATGATGAAATTCTTGAAAGTATGAGTGTGGACTTAGTTGTGGAAATTGGTATCTCTTCTATGTGGTGTGATATTGCTTGTGTGCTTTGATCTTTGAACACCGCGATAAGACTTATGATGAGTAATCATGCCGAGGTCTTTGTCGGTGAGTTTTATCATGCCGAGATCTTTGCCGGTCAGTGTTATCATGCCGAGGTCTTTACCGGTGAGTGTTATCATACCGAGGTCCTTGCCAGCGAGTGTTATCATGCCGAGGTCCTTGCCGGCGAGTGTTATCATAACAAGGTCTTTGCCGGCGAGTGTTATCATGCCGAGGTCTTTACCGACGAGTGTTATCATGCCGAGGTCCTTGCCGGTGAGTGTTATCGTGCCGAGGTCTTTGCCGGCGAGTGTTATCATATTGAGGTCTTTATCGACGAGTGTTATCATGCCGAGGTCTTTGCCAGTGATTGTTATAGAGTCGATGGGAAATAATTTCAGCTAGTGATGATCATTGTGACTTGATACAATTGATGCTTATGTATGACTTACTTGTGAATTGTAATTGATGTGCTTGTTATGTGTGGCTAAGCTATTTGTCATTGAGATTGACTTATTTAATTTGTTGATTATTGAATTGTGAAGATCGAACTATGAATATTGGGCATGTGAGTCGTTTATTGTAGAATTGCTAGGTTAGGTTGATTTCTGTACATGTTATAGTTTAGGGAGATTCGGTTGGAGTGTAAGGGGTATCCGATTTCTAACTAGTCGCTTTATTTAGTAGGTTGCTTATTGGGTATCGTGTTGTTGGTCCTCACCCTTGCTTCTACACTTGTGTAGGTTTTGAGCCCGGACCCATGTGATTTCTTTCTCCTTTTGTTGATGTCAAGGCTTGTCAAAGACTTGAAGAGGTAGTTGCTTGTCATTCGGCGGGCCATGTTTTTCCTTTTCTTATACTTTGTTCTATTTGAGAAACAAAGATTGAGACTTGTACTTATTTCTTAATTTTGCACTTATGTATTTAGTGGTTTGTAGACATGACAACTAGAGTTTGGGGGTTTTAATAGAAGAATAAGTTCTCCGCTTTTCTTTCATATTCATTAGATTGAGGCTGACTTGTCTTGGTGGGAAAAGACAAGTGTTATCACGTCCATTTTTGGGTCGTGACATTATATATATATATATTAGGGGTAGGGGAAGGGGAAATGAGGAGGGGATTACAATGTGGGGAATCGAACCCTCACTAACAAGGTGAGAATTGAAGTAGTCAATCAACTGAGCTACAAAGATTCCCTAAATCAAGGGGTGTACATAGGTCGGTTTGGTTTGGTTTTTCATTAAAAAAACCTAAACCAATTATGTCAGTTTATTAAATCTAAACACCAAATCAAACCACGCAAAGTCGACTTTTTTTATTTCGGTTTTAATCGGTTCTTTCAATTTTTTTACAACTATACGGTGTTTGAAAAAGAGATCAAATATATTTTCACTTAGTTGTGATAAGCTAAACTTAAGAAATGCTAAATGAATAGAAATTTTCGTAAAGACGGTAAAATTCACATGAGTACAAAATATTTTTTTTTGAAATATCAACATTCATTATGTTAAATTAATAAGATTAAAGGATACAGTCAAACTGAATACAAAACGAAATATTTACAAAGTAAATTGTTAACTTCGAATTTGAAAAACTATAACAATATAATTGTAACTTTAGATCTTAATACAAAATAAAATATTTACAAATTTTACCAGCCCAAATTTTGAAATAAAATATATAAATATTGAAAACTATAAACTAACTAAAACTATATTAATAAAGTAGATTATAAATAATATTTTTTATCTATAAATAAAATAATATTATATATATAATATTTACAACATTTTACAAGCCCAAATTTGAAATAAAATATATAAATATTGAAAACTATAAACTAACTAAAACTATATTAATAAAGTAGATTATAAATAATATTTTTTATCTATAAATAAAATAATATTATATATATAATATTTACAACATTTTACAAGCCCAAATTTGAAATAAAATATATAAACATTGAAAACTATAAACTAAAAATATATTAACAAAGTAGATTATAAATAATTTTTTTTATCTATAAATAAAATGAAATTATATATATATATATATTATGTCGGTTTTGTTTGGATTCGGTTTGACTATTTTTCTTTTAATACCAAGCCAAACAAAGAGTGATCGGTTTTTTTTTTCAACTGCCAAACCAAACCACAAATCGATTCTTTTTTCGGTTTGATTTGATTCGTCGGTTCGGTTTGACTTGTATACCCCTACCTAATTCAATGCTTTATTAATTATTCCCTTTGTTCATTTTTACTTGTCCATTGTACTAAAAATAAATGTTCACTTTTACTTATTTAGTTTGAACCAAAAATAATTTATCGCTTAGTTCCTAATTTATCTTTATTATTAACTATAGTAAGGTTGTTCAAATAACAAATCAAACTGAACCTGATAACTCGAATAAAAATTATTATTTTATCGGTAATGAATTATTGATTTGACTGTTCAATGACAATTTTGATTTTATTTTCTATGGGATTACCGATTCGGTAATGATTTTGGATTTTTCTTTAATGGGGTAATCGATAACCCCAAAACTGATGAGGATGAATCTTGTAGGTTCATTATTTTTACAACTCAAGTTGTGCAGATAATACAAAATTAGTTGGTTCTTTTTGTATAAGATGTTATGTTTGTTAGTTTTTTTACTTACAATTAATCTATGTAATATCAGGTGCACTGTGTTATTAATATTTATTTCAAATTGGTAGATCATATTCAATTTAATAAAATATGATTTTCAGGCGCAAATTACTTGATAATTCTTGAAATGCCCTATTAAATTATGTTTATCACAGTGTATAAACGATTTTCAATGAAGAAAAACATTCATGCATAAAAGAAATGGTTTATCCGATAACAATCACTAACTTATTAACCAATAAATTTCTCCACCATTCTTTAATTGTTTAATTAACGTGATCACAAATCAATAAGTTAAATTAATAATCTTCAAAAATTAAATTGAACCGATTGATACGCAATCCTAAACTATATTTAGTCTTTTCCAATAAACTTTTCAAAGCATTGAATTATATTTACTTTGTCTTAACTAATAATTAATAATCAAACCACTAATAAACAAATCTAAAAAAAATAATCAAAACACATATTTTTTAACTTTATATAAGCTACTAATACCAATTTCAGGATCATTACAAACTCAGATTACACTTAAGAGAAATCAGCTATGATTTATAAAGTAGATAAAATTCTCATTCTCATATTACGAATCCGATATGAAATAAATAAAAAGTCAAATGTTAACAAAATCATGCCTTTCAGGTAGGGGTGTTCGTGGTTCGGTTTTGATCGATCATTGGTTAAAATCAAAATCAAACCAATCTAGTCAGTTTTTAAAATTTTAAAACCAAATGAAAAAAATAACCATCGATTTGGTTATTGTCAGTTTGGATCGGTAATAAATTTTTTGAAGACATACGTATTTCGATATACACAGACATCTAGTACATGAATAATCCACAGGAAAGCTACTAGCTATTGTGGGTTCAATTAAGCAATCAAGCAATCCTAGAGTTATTATTACACGAACAAAGTGATTCAATTAAGAGAAAGTGTGACTATCTTATGTGAGGTAGAGTAGGTAAAGACTAATTAATGAATTTTGATGAACTTGGACTTAGGGTTGTAATAGTTGGACTAAAATTTAAGTGTTGGGGTTGAGAAAATGGTAAAGTTAAAGACTTAAGTTAATTAAAATTTAATAAATTTATGAATAATATATAATTAATTATAAAATTTAAATATTTAATTTCTCGGTTCGATTCAGTTCGGTTATTTTTATAGTTTTTTTTTTTTGTAAAACTAAAACCAAACCATATAGTATCGGTTTTCAAAATCTAAACCAAACCTAATCAAACCAAACCAAATATCAATTTTTCTAATCAGTTTGATTTGGATTGCGGTTCGATTTGATTTTTTTAACCATAATCATGAACAACCTACTTTCAAGATATGGTGAAATAATGTAATTATCCATCCAATATAAATAAATCAAACTTTGCATTGTATAGTTCCTCATCAAAATAATAACTAGTAAATTTATAATTCTATACATTAATTGTAAATGTGGGTGTGTTCCTCATCAAAATAATAGCTAGTAAATTTATAATTTTATATATTAATTGTAAATGTGTGTGCACACGCGCGTGCGTGCGTGTCAATAATTATTCTTTTAATATAGCCTTTTCTTTTCAATTTAGAATATGATTTGGAATATGATGAGAGTTTGTATATCTTGGTAGAAAAGATATCAGTTGAATATAACATAAGATGGTCTTTTCTTATTGCCATGGATTTTATCTGTGAACAAGGTAAATCATATGGGAACCAAAAAAATGGGGATGTTCTGCTTTGGGTAGAAGATGATTCAAAAAGCAAAAACTCACCCAACTAAAGGAAGAGGCGAAATAGACAAAAGGTAGTTTACTTATAAATCGGCCCAACGGCTGAGGTCAAGAGATCTTTTTCAATGCCGACTTAGAACTCGGGTGATGAAATAAGCAGTCCTTAAAGAAGAGTGAACAATTGATTTTTCTTGGTCCTTTCGAATCAGTCGCCAAAATTCACTACTAGAAAATATGAAATTTGTACAGTTGTTTTTTAATACTCCCTAGCTACTACATCGCTAAAAACATCCTAGGTAATTGCTCTTCTTATAAAACGTTGCTAATTCGTAACTAAATGGAATTAACATGAAATCTTTGTTATTTAGCTACACAATTTTGTCGGTTACAAGTTTCTTATTTTCTAATGGTGAAAGTAGTGAATCATCACGATTGAAGCTTGACTCTAGCCAATAAACTAGCAATAAGCTTGACTACAATAAGGCCCTTATTAAAAGGAAAAATCATGCCACACATCTATTTAAGGATTAATATTACAACTTTTAGATCTACTTTTTTAATAATACTACTTACAACATTTTAATTATAACTTTTAACAAATCATTTTTAATTAAAAAAATCATTTTTAATTTTTAATTTAATTAATTTTGTTTTATTAACTAATTAATTATATTTTATTAACTAATTATTCTTTTTATAATTATATTATAATTGTAACAACCTGTTCCCTTTGTTAGAGAAAAACCAATGGAGAAAGAATTGGGGCCAGCAAACATTTGAGTAGTAACTTGGAATTTTCCAGCCCAGTTCAGATTTGGACGAAATTAGAGTCGTTAAGGTGTAGGAAAATCTAGTAACAATTGGGTGACTTATTTATGATTTTGATTACATGAGTGATTAGATAAGTCGTTAAGGAACCTGTACGACTTTACGAAATTGAATTCGGGTGAGTAGAACTCTCGAAATCAATTTTAGCGTGAACGATATTTTCTGAGCGTCATTGGTTAAAGGTGTGTTGTGGAATGGGGGTCTTGGAATTATTAAAATAGCTCACTAGTTTCGTGCAAGCCGCTGGGGCGAGATTTCTACCGCCAGGGCGGGGACGTTGTAGTGGGGTGAGGGCCGTTGTGGAGGGTTTGACGCGACTTAAAGTCGTAAATAAATCCCAAAACGTCTTTATTCTGCACCTTTTGAATATGAGAGCCAAGGAACAACCCCAGACGAGTTCTTGACTGTTTTTCACCATTCTTGAAGCTAAATGTAAGGTTTTAATTCCATGAATCCATTTTTCGATCCGTAGAACGTAGTTTCTTAAGTAATTATCATTGGGGAAAGGTTCTGATCTGAAGTTAATGGTGGAAAAATCCCTAATTTGGGTATTGGGATCTTGGGTTAGCCTAGGGTTGATAATGTTGAATATAATCCAGGTAATTAGGCCTCGTTTATTGATTCTTGCGTTAATTGTATGTTTTTAGACCACGAACAAGCGGGAAGAATCCGAAAAGGGAAGATTCAAGTGCCTTAGGGGATTCAAGCTTGGATTTGAGGTAGGTGATGGTTGTGATTTCATGTTGGTGTGATATATGTTTGTAATTGCTTCATTACAATACGTGTATGTATGCGAATGTTGCACTATTGATCACACTACTTGTGGATGAGGATAATTGAATAATTGTATGTCATGAATCACCTTTTTTTGTATGATTGTGAGAATATACATTGTGAATGTGATTGTGGTTTGTTGAATGGATCAGGTGTTGTGTCCCGACACACTAACTTGAATCGATTGCCACGTTTTGGCATAAACATGGGATCGGTTGCCATGTTTCGACATAAACATGGGATCGGTTGCTAATATATTGTGAGTTTATGGTATTTTTAATACATTTCACTTTAGAGTTGTGTGTGTCTAGAGCCATTTTGTATTGGTATTAATGTGTTTTTATCGTGTTTGCAGGAAATAAGTTCGAATGTGGGAGTTAGGAGACAACTGAAGAAATGTTGCAGAAAAAGCCACCTATGGACGTGACTTACGGACCGTAGGTCTAGTCAGGATCCGTAGGTGAAGGGCGTAGATTGATGGGCAAAACTTGGAGGAAAATCAGGGAATTCTTGACTAAGTGTGGAATCAAGGTTACAAGTGATGAACCGTAGATAGACCTACAGTCCGTTCTGCAGTTCTGTCAAATGGTTCAGAGAAGGTGGTTCCAGTACCTGATTTCAAAAGTCTAAGTATGAAACTATGGAGGAGGAGGATCTACAGACCATGGATCGAGTCACGGTCCGTGTTGTTGAGTCGTCATTCGGTATTGAGAAGTTGGAGATTTGTGAAGTTGAAAAATTGCCCAAGTCTCAAATCACGGAAGGGACCTATGGACCGTAGGTCAGTCTCGTTAATTAAAACCGCATCCAGAAACTTTATTTCCTTATTAGTTGGGACTTGTTTTTCTATATATAGGGCATGTAAACCTCGTTTTTGGGTTAGACCTTATTACTTTTACTCTAGTTTTTGGCATTGGATATTAACTTGTAACTTTAGCAATTCTTGATTTCCTAAGTTGGTTTCGAAGATTTTTACTTTGAAATTTAAGTTGAAATTCTGGGTTTATTCTTCTCATTACGTAAGTTCATGATTTCTTCATCTAAAACTATGAATTGTGCTCTTGCTATTATGTGTAACTAAATCCACAACTAGGGTTGTGGTAACCATGAGCAATTAACAAAATATGAATAGTAACTAAGTAATTTTTAAATAGTGTTATTGCATGCATTGATAATTCTTTCGTTTAGAAATCATTTTAGCTGTTGCAAATGCTAGAACTCATTTTGTTGCTACTTGCCGGACCAAGGAGGTAGTTAATAAGAAAAGAATTATCAACATAGATTTAGTGTGATACTATCGAATAGACTAATGTCAATTGGTGCGAGGGTGAAAACTAAGTCATACATTGATGTGATGTCTAATATGAGGTAAAAGTAAGAGTTAGTAAATTATACACGCGTAGTCGGACCAAGATGCGGGGTGATATTTTCTAGTTTTCGGACAAAGAAATTAGAGACACCTAACTTGTCACTTTGCATGTAATACACTAGGAAATGATTACTATTACTAGGATTACCGTGTTATGAGCTTATGGGGAACACGTACACCCTAGTTACTTTCTCTCATTGATAACAATAAAGTTTGAATCTTGCTTACTTGTTACTTGAGGACAATCAACAATTTGTTTCACAAACCCCCCCTCCCCTCCTTTGTTTTACTTACTTGTTTCGGAAATATGTTGACTAAAAGAATATAATCGTAAGGTAAGTTTCAGTCTAAATCATATTCCTCGTGGGATCGATCCCAATCTCCAATTTGGGTTCTTTACTTGATAACGATAGCTTATACTACTTTAGGGAGGCGTAATTTGAGTGCATCAAATTTTGGCGCCGTTGTCAGGGAATAAGGCTTTTAGATTAAGTTTAACTACATTATTGAACTTTAGTCAAATATTTCCTAATTTTACTTCTTTTTTCTTTCGTTTTTGTTTCTCTCAGGTTCTTACTCTAGTGTATGCCAAGTACACGGAGCCAAAGTGAACCACTTACTCATTAGGATCCAGAATTGAACAGAACTTTGCGAAGAATGAATAATCAAGGAGTCCCAGTGAAACTTATCGGACGAGATTTAGGTGATGGGGTTGAGTTGCAGCCTTCGAGGGTTGGTGATGAGAATAATCAAGTTCAGGGTGAGAATCTACTGGGAGATGTATTGAGGGTACAAGATCCACTAGGACCAAGACTACGTGATAATTATAGGGTTAACTTTAATGCCGCTGAATCTGAAGGACCGCTTGTTCTACCCCCTCTACCTCCGGGGTATACATTCGTGGTGACTAGCAATTTGATGCAGATGCTTATAGTGAGGGGTTTGTTCTCTGGTTTGGCATCAGAGGATCCATATGCGCACATAGCCAAGTTGATGAGTGTTTGAAAAAGTTGTGTGGGTCGACCAGACTTGGACATGGATGTCATTGGATTGAGAGTATTTCCTCTATCATTGATCGGCGATGCTGCTGTGTGGTTTACCGAGCTTCCTTATAACTTAATCTACATATGGGACCAATGAACTGATGTGTTCCTTGCAAAATACTTTCCAGTGTCAAAGAAGCTGAACCATAAAGATAAACTCAACAACTTCGTAGCACTACCTGGAGAGTCTGTGAGTAGTTCTTGGGATATGTTCACTGCTTTCATAAGAGGTGTTTCGAATCATCGTATTGATGATGAATCGCTGAAGAAATACTTCTACCGAGGTCAGGATGACAATAGTAAGGCGATGCTTGATACTATCGCTGGAGATTCATATGGTGAGTGCACTTTTGAGCAGATTACGGAGAAACTGGAGAAGATTTATCAGAATGATAAAGCGTGGAGCACTAGAACGTCGAATACAGGGAGAAACACATTTGCATTTCAAGCTACAACTAATTAATCTACTGATGAGATTCGTGAAAAAATGGCTCAGATGAGTACTGAACTGGGGTTGGTGTTGAAGCATGTGAGCAGAGGTACTGAAAAGGTAAATGATGTCAATTATTTGACTAGAAATCCACCACCGGTTGAGGAGTGTTACTATAAAAAGGATATTTATGTAGTGAATGATTAGACGGAGGGGTTTCTGAGCCAACGCCCAAGGTTCCAATACGGATAATTGGCGCCAAGGTCAAGAAAACCAAGGTCGAAACTATGGCAACTACAACCGAGAGGGTTAATATGTCTGGGATGGGAACTACAATCGCAACAACAACTACAACCGAAACAACTGTGGCAACAAAAATGATTGGGTTGGGCCTTATGTTCCTCCTCAAAATAGAGAATTTGGTAATAGGGAAGCTGGAGGTAATATGTCACGTATTGAGGATATGATGCAGAAGATTATGACGAGGTTTGATTTGACTGATGAGAATGTGAAGGAGATCGAAGTGACTTGTTTGGTATTGGTAAAAAAGTTGATGCTCATGCAGTGTCAATCAAGCATCTTGAGCAACAAATGACTCAGTTGTCTACTACAGTAAATCCACGTCAACCTGACACACTTCCTAGCAACACTATCCAAAATCGAAAGGGCATTGTATGGCAGTCACTACTCGAGGGGGTAAGCAGAACATTGATCCACCTATTCCATCTAGGGTTGAAGTTGAGGCTAGTAAAAATGATGATGTGATTGAGGTAAATGGAGAGTTCGAGATTGCGACAAAGAAAAAAGTGGAGATAACTCAGAAAGTTGTTCCCATGCTTAAAACTCCACCGCCTTTCCCACAGAGGTTAGTAAAGAAGACTGAAAAAGTCAAATACCACAGGTTTATTAGTATGTTGAAGAACCTTTCCATCAATGTGCTGTTGATAGAAGCTTTGGAGCAAATGCTTGGGTATGCGAAGTTTATGAAGGACTTGGTAACTAAAAAATGGGCTGTAAGTTTTGAAGATGATGATAAGTTGTAACATTGTAGTGCTATTGCTACAAGGTTCCTTGTGCAGAAGAAAGAGGATCCTGGTGCTTTCCTGTTCCTTGTACCATTGGGTTGCTACATTTTGCAAAGGCGTTGTGCGATTTAGGTGCTAGTATCAATCTGATGCCATTGGCTATTTACAAGAAGTTGGGTTTAGGGGATCCAAAATCGACTGCGATGCGACTGCTTATGACCGATAAAACTGTGAAGAAGCCCATTGGTGTGCTCCAAGATATACAAATGAAAGTTGAATCTTTTATCTTTTTGGCAGATTTTTTAATACTTGATTGTGATGTTGACTTTGAGGTTCCCATTATCCTTGAGAGACCATTCCTAGCCACTAGGCGCGCCTTGGTTGATATGGAGAAAGGGAAGATGAAGTTTCGATTGAACAATGGAGAGGCAACTTTCAATATCTCTAGGTCCATGAAGAAGAGTAATGAGCTCAAATCGATTTCTAAAGTGATACATATTGTAGAGAATGGTTATGAGTTGCTTATTGAAGAGAGGTTGGGTGTTGATGCACTAGCAGCGGTAATTATAAACTTAAAGGGTGATGGTATTGAAGACTATGATGAATTGGTCGTTGCACTTGATAGGTTTGAATTCCGTTCAAAACCAAAGAGATTGGAGTTAGACTTGAAGAATCACGACTTCCACCTGCTAGACCGTCCGTTGAAGAGGCTTCGAAATTAGAGCTTAAGGCTCTACCATCACATTTGAGATATGTATTATTGGGGAAATATGGTACTTTACCGGTCATCATTGCGACAGATTTGAATGTGGCTCAAGTTGAGGCATTGGTTTCCGTGTTGAAGAGGTTCAAGAGAGCTATTGGGAGGACTATTGCGAATATTATTGGGATTCCTCCTGGTATTTGTTCTCATAAAATTCAACTCATGCCAGATCACAAGCCTAGTATTGAGCACCAAAGAAGACTAAATCTGCCTATGCAAGAGGTAGGTAAGAAGGAAATCATCAAGTGGTTGGATGCTGGAGTTATTTATCCCATTGCAGATAGTAGTTGTATGTGTCATGTTCAGTGTGTGCCCAAGAAAGGTGGATTATTGTAGTACCTAATAAGAGAAACGAGCTTGTTTCGATGCGGCCCGTGACTGGATGGAGAGTCTGCATGGACTACTAGAAATTAAATGCTTGGACATAAAAAGACCACTTTCCTATGTTGTTCATGGATTAGATGTTGGAACGACTTGCGGGTAAGGGTTGGTATTGTTTTCTTGATGGGTATTTGGGCTACAATCAGATTTCTATAGCCTCGAAAGACCAAGCAAAGGCCACATTCACTTGCCCTTATGGGACTTTCGCCTTCAAATTGATGACATTTGGGTTGTGTAATGCTCCTGCGGCCTTCTAGCATTGTATGATGTCGATATTTTTTGATATGGTAGAGGACACTATTAAGGTACTTATAGATGATTTCTCTGTGGTAGGTGACTCTTTTGATAGTTGTCTGGACCATTTGGCCGAGGTGCTTAAAAGGTGTGAAGAGTGTAATCTTGTGCTCAATTGGGAGAAGTGCCATTTTTTGGTGAAATAAGGGATAGTTCTAGGTCATCGAATTTCTGAGGAGGGTATTGAGGTTGATAGAGCGAAAATTGAGGTAATAGAAAAGCTTCCACCACCTATCTCTCTTAAAGGTGTTAGAAGTTTTCTTGGGCATGCAGGTTTCTATAAAAAGTTCATCACAGATTTCTCCAAAATTGCACATCCATTGTGCAAACTACTGGAAAAGGAGTATAAGTTTGATTTTGATGATGCTTGTCTGAGAGCATTTGGGGAGTTGAAGGAGAAGTTAGTTACTGCACCTATCATTGTTCACCACATTGGGGACAACCGTTTGAGGTAATGTGTGATGTGAGTAGAGTGGCGCTTGGTGTGGTATTGGGACAGAGTCCAGAGAAGATTCTTCATCCTATTTACTATGCTAGCAAAGCTCTAAATGTGGCTCAAAAGAACTATACTGTGACTGAAAAGGATCTTCTTGCAGTGGTTTTCACATTCGAGAAATTTCGATCCTATTTGCTTGGTGCTAAGGTCATAGTGCATACTGACCATTCTACATTGAGGTATTTGATAGCTAAGAAGGATGCAAAACTGAGGTTGATTAGATGGGTATTATTGCTGCAAGAGTTTGACTTTGTGGTGAAAGATAGAAAATGGACAGAAAATCAGGTTGCCGATCACTTGTCCAGATTGGAGGAAGAAGCTATGCTCAGGCTTGGTGATAGAGCTGTAATTAATGACGTTTTTCCATATGAACATGTATTGGCTGCTTCCCATGATCTGATTCCTTGGTTCACAGACTTTGCTGACTATTTGGCAAGTGATATGGTGCCATCGGATTTGTCTTTTCACCAAAGGAAAAAGCTTATGCATGATGTGAAGAAGTTCTTTTGGGATGAGCCTTACTTGTATCGTAGTTGTTTTGATGGGATTATTTGTCGCTGTGTGCCCGAGGTTGAGATGTTGAGTATATTAGAGGCGTGCCGTGCATCGCTTGTTGGTGGGCATCATAGTGGCATTCGGACTGCATATAAAATTTTGCAGTGTGGGTATTACTGGGCTACCATCCACCAAGATACTCATGATTTCGCCAAGTCTTGTGACTGTTGCCAAAGAGAAGGAGGAGTTTCAAAAAGGCAAGAGCTTTCTATGAATCCTATATTAGTGATAGAGTTGTTTGATGTATGAGGTGTTGATTTTATGGGTCCATTTGTGAGTTCACATGGGACGAAGTATATTCTTGTTGCGGTTGATTATGTGTCAAAGTGGGTAGAAGCAATTGCGCTTCCCAACAATGAAGGGAAAAGTGTCACCGCATTCTTGAAAAAGAATATCTTCTCCAGATTTGATACACCGAGGGTGATTATCAGTGATGGAGGTTCCCACTTTGTAATAAATTTTTCAAGGCGTTACTTGAGAAATATAGCGTCCGCCACAATGTAGCCACTCCTTACCATCCATAGTCTAGTGGGCAAGTTAAAGTGTCCAACAGAGAGATCAAACAGATTTTGGCGAAGACTGTGAATGCTAATAGAACTGATTGGTCAAGGAAGCTTGATGATGCTCTATGGGTCTATCACACCGCATTCAAGACTCCCATAGGTATGTCCCCTTACCAACTTGTATATGGGAGGTCTTGCCATTTGCCGGTAGAGCTAGAGCATAAGGATATGTGGGCAATAAAGAAGCTAAATTTGGATTGGGGCGCCGCATCAAATTAGAGAATGAGTGACTTAAATATGTTTGATGAGTTTTGCCTAAGAGCTTATGAAAGTTCAGCCTTTTTTCAAGGAGAAGATGAAGAAGTATCATGATCAAAAGATTGAAAAGCGAATTTGTTGTGGGTGATCTTGTGCTTCTATTCAACTCTAGGTGGCGCTTGTTTTCAGGCAAGCTCAAGTCCAAGTGGACCGGGCCATTCTCAGTCACATAAGTTCTCCCACATGGAGCGGTTGAGCTTGAGAACATTGAGGGAACAAGGGTCAAGGTAAACGGGCAAATGATCGAGGTCTATCAGGGAAACATAGAAAGTGTGAAATAAGTTGTTGAGGTCTAGTATCTTAATGAAGTCTGAGTAATCAAGAGGCATGCATCGTGCCACGACGTTAAATCAAGTGTTTCTTGGGAGGCAACCCAGGATGTATAATCTAGCCAACTATAGGTTTTTCTTTTGGTTTAGTAGTTTTCTTTGTTTATTTGCTTTTCTGTATTCCTTTAGATAGGTGTTTTATGTTTGGTTAGTGTTGGCTAGATATAGCATAGGGTCCGTGTCTAAAAAGTGTCCAGAAAATGTAAAAAGAAAGGCCTAATGGTTGCTACATGTGCAGGGACGAAAAATAAAATCTGTAGAAAATGTCTAGTGCAGAGGTCTACGGAGACCATCGACGGTCCGTAAGTCCAACTACGGACCATGAATGGTAGTCGTAGACCCCAGGTAAGTTTCTTAAATTCTTCTAAGTGTGTAAATGATCTACAGACCCCATCTACAATTTGTAGGTCGACCCACGAACCGTAGATGGGGTCTCGTGGGTCCAAACCCTAGTTCTGTCTTACCCGACTCGGACCTCTTTTAAATAAAACCCCTCATTGTTTAAACATTCCCCCCATTACCAAAATTCATCCAAACCATTTTTGTAATGTTTCCTCTCACCACCATATCCCATTAATCACCTCACCTTCATTCCCCCATATTCCCAATTCACTCTCCTCTCTCCCAAATTCCTCCATTCCCCATTCCTCAGAGGTTCCGGTGTTCGGGTTTGGTTCAAAAGGCTAAGTAGAAGTTGTTGGACATCTAGAGTCATCACACCATCACCCATTTCCTTTGCTTGTAAGGTAATCGACTTTCTCTTCACTTTGAATTCCTGTTCATTGTTGTTATAGAAAGTCATGAAATGGATCTTGACCTTGGGTTGTTGATTGTATGAAATTTTATGTTAAACTAAAATTAGAAACACCCTTAGGACGATAGATTGTGATTGTGTTGTCTTTATAATATGTTAAATCAGTGAAATAAGAGTCTAAATGCAAGTTTTGACTTAGAGTTTCTATTCTCGTAGGTAATATCTACAAAACAATTGAGTAATTGGAACCATTGGGATGATGAACTGGCATAAATTGTGTTGAAATGCATAATTAGACTAAGGTCAATTGTTTGAATTGGTAAAAAAATTGGTTTCGAATAGAAGCATGTCTAATACCTGGCACAGGCCTAATCCACGAGACCTTGTCTACGGACCATAGGTCAGTCTATGGACCGTAGATCAGGTCTGTGGTCTGTAGCACAAACAATTCCACTAAGTGTGGAACCACATAGGTGGACTACGGTCCGTAGATCAATCTATGGACCATTCTGCACATCCGTGGTTCCTATCAGAGTCCAACTTTTTGGGACTTCTGACCTATAGAGGGGATCCACAGACCGTAGATACCCACCGTAGGTGGCCACTAAAACCACTGTTTGAATTATTTTTTAGTTTTTCATCTAGTTTGTTCTTTGTTCTAAAAAATTTTCGAGTGTGTTTTAAGGTTATGTTAGTACTAATTCTTCCAAATTCTTCCTCCACAGGTACCATGGCCTTGAATAAAGCTCTAGCCATCAAAGGTAGATCCAAATCAACGGCACCAACCTGTCGGCTAATCAATGAGGATATTGATGCTGGAAAAGACCCTGAATATGGTCCCCTCTCATTGGGAGGACATCACCCACAGCACCCCGAGCTACTCGGAATCAGTCCAAGGAGGTGGTTCACGACGTAGTCACTGCCTCCCAGTCTGATGAGAAGGATACACTAATAGGATCACCGGTTGGGTCTGATTCTGGTTCTGAGTCTGCCACTGTTGCAGGGTCTGCTTCTGGATTCGCCACAGGCTTGAGTTCACATGTTCGAGTTGCCTCGTCTGATGAGGCTACTAGTTCGGGGGAGGTTCTAATGCCACCAAACACTGAACCTTTTTCGGTTCTTGAGGAGCCAAATAGGTTGTGCGTTGAGGGTCAATGACAGATATACAGGGATGCCTTGATGTTAAATGAAAAGAAGAAGAGGGGAGGCTAATCACCGAGGACCGCAGAGTTCTCATGGGGAGCCTACACACCATACCCGACATCTATCGGCTCTATCAGAAACACAAATGCGAATGGATGGATTGGAGCACTAGGACCTATAGCGAGGAGATAGTGAGAGAATTATATGCATCATATGCTGCCACACTCCGTAGTTCTATCGACAAGAGGTCCAAGCCCAAAACCCAGGACCCTCTCACTTCCACTCTAGTCTGAGGCTTTTCAGTGCCATATCGCAGATCACCATCAACCGATTACTCTATGGTCCGGGCATCAAGTGGGCACTCAACACCACCGAATTTGACTACCGGTGGGATATTATGAGGAGTGGACCGTTCCAGCGAAATGCAGAGCAGAGGGAGGCCGTATTACTTTGGTTGGCCAGGCACATAGCTATGGATGGAGAGCGTGCGGAGTGGGTCAGCACATCGCACTTGGGTATTTGGAAGGCCACCCTCAATTTGGTGGCTAGGTTCTTTTGGCTTTTGGTGTGGAACAGGGTATCGCTCACTAAGACCAATAATGCGCTTACTTAGGATAGAGCAATGATGGTTGAGGCCTTGGTAGCAAGGTTCGAGATCGACTTTGCCCGCATGCTATTTGCAAAGATCCATGAGAGGGCATTCAAGACCACCACCACTTTACCCTTCCCGTGTATGATCTTCCAGTTGTGCAGGGATTCTGAGGTGCCTATCTAGCATTGTGACACTTTGGTACAGGCGACCGAGACCCTTCATAAAGGCCTTATTCGGGATGAGGCCAACGCAGCTACCTCGCGACGTGGTCCATAGATTGCGATGTCGCTAATAAGAGCAGATTTTGTGGCTGATGTGGAGTAGATGCAGGGTGAGGACCTTGCCCTTCCAGCCCACACTGATGATTCCCCGACCTCCCCATCTCTTGTGCCAGTCGGGCCCCTAGCTCATCCAGAGCCACCCCGTCTTCAGAAGCTGCTCTTGTGTCCTTGGTTCGAGTTTAGAAATTAGAGGCTTAGATGGTCACACTGCTCCAACATGTGAGGCCATGGATGCAACGGTCTATTGCAGAGTCCGAGGTTAGGATGGAGACCATGATGGACCGAAAGATCTAGACCATTCATAAGTGCCTGGACCCCTTCAAGTTGAGGGTCCTCGTAGAACTAACCCCAGCCAGAGAGCTCTTCTCTTTTCAGACTGAGTTGGACAGTCTTCGGGCTGACCTTAATGCCATCATTTCCCCACACATAGATGAGCCAGAGTCTGCACCTACTGCACTGGCTTATGATACAGTTCTTGGTGCTCTATACAACGAGGATGTACCGCAGTTCAAGTCCACTCGTGTCCGAGGTAGAAGACACCGATCTAGCCACACCTTTAAGGCTACTAAAGATGCAAGGAAAAAGAAGAGGGAGTGCAAGCAGAATGAGCAGGCTAAAAGAGCTTTTATAGTAAATGAGGAGTTGCGCCAGCAGAAGTTTCGCGAGAGTACCGCTAGTGCATCGAGTTTTATGCCTATTTCAATGGCGGTTGCTACTGTTAGAGATAATGTGAGCACCACTGATGGTACAGTTAGAGTGATTGATATCACTATTGAGGGTGCTATGATAGATAATGTGGGCACTACTGAGGGTGATTCAAGTGTTGTTTTAGCAGGTTCTGGGAAATTGGACCCACCCGCTTGTTGATGAGTCTTCGGCGCTATGTGCCACAGGTTTGCTTTACCCAATCCTTTAATCTTTACTTTTTGTGCATTGGGGACAATTACACTCTATTTTGTTGGGGGTGGGGTAAATGGATTGTGAGTGATAGGGTGAAGTTTGAGTAACCCAACTCATAATCCTCTCTTGGGGTTTTCTTGCCTGTGTTCTTTTTCCCCAAGAGACTATTTTAATTTCTGTTGAACTAGCATGTGTTAGGAATGTTTGTGTAGAAGCATGAGAAAGAATAAAACATGATGGCATAATAATGAATGAAAAAAATGATACCTGTCCAAAATTTGTGATATGTGCTAAAATTTGTAGGCTAGAATGAGTAGAGTGTATTGGCTCTGAGTATGACATGATAAAGAACCAACTTGATCTCATGACTTAAGCTACAACTGGAACTGGGTAATCTGATAATGAAACTATGTGCCAAAAGTGTGAGAATGGTTGATTGTTCAGATAGTTTTGTGCCAATCTAGAACTTTCCCCGTTGGTCCTGCTAGGATAATCTAGGATAGAAGTTAGGAAGTAATCATAGGCTATTGTTCAAATTAGTCCACTTAAGCCTAAAATGATCTAACCAAATGGTAGCATTGTTCCCTTTTGAACCAAATAGTTGAGCCTAAAATTGACCAATTCTTTTGATTCACCTAACACACCTTCCCTTAAAAACATTGTCTTTTCCCCGGTCCTTCCTTGGACATGTGCACCTCGACTTAGGCCAAAATCCTAAGTTGAGGGTGGCTAAGCCCAAAAGCTACCTTGATCTTGGCCCTGGTCCGACATCGGACATTGTGCACCTCAACTAACGCAAAATACATAAGTTAAGGGTGGCTATGAAAAAGGAAGCCAAATGGAAAAAGGGTTATGAAAAGAGTTTCGTGTTGAAAAAAGGAGAAAGTATGAAAGAGGATGTGACTTTGTGCAAAAGAAGAAAAAGAAAAGTGTGAAAAAAAAAGAAGAAAATGAGAAATAAGAGTCAAAAAGTCAAAAAGTCACATCCTTGGTTGAAAAGAGTTAAGGGAAAGAAATTGAGATGAAAAGTTGCCAAAAATAGGTCAAGGAAGAGGTAAGTAGCCAATGTAATGTTAAGGAGGGCAGAAAGTAACTAAAAAGTACCTAAATGTACCACACCTAACCCCGAGCCTACGTTACAAGCTAAGAAAACACTACAAGAAAACATGCTATTAGCTACGAATTTTAGCTAGAGAACTAATATTCGTAGCTAATCAATACATTAGCGTCGGATTTAGCTAGAAATGTCTGATTTCCTAGTAAACTTTTTAGTCTAGAAATTTAGTCAAATAATAGCTAGGAATTAGCTATGAACAATCCCTAGCTAATACATTGCTTGGGACCTTTCCAAGCAAAATCTCTAGCTAAATTTTGGCGGAAAATCAAAATTGGCGCCAATTTTTTTGTAGGAAATCTAATCTGGCGCAATTTTTCTCTTTTTAAGGATTTTCGTTTAACTAGGAAAATATTTCTTAGCTATTCCCTAGCTATGTTTTAGCTAGGAAAGATGCCTAGCCAAATTGATAGGTTGCTAGGAAAGTTTCTTGCAAATTCTATATTTAAGTTTTAGTAGGAATTGAGTCGTGTGTCCCATATATATTCTTTAAAATCATTAGAACAATTATAATTCTATAAAAATATGTGTGTAATAAATAGTAAAATTCAATAGTTATAAATAAATTTTTAAAAGTGGGACAAGAAATTAAATACAAAATGAAGGGCGTATTTTAGTGTTTAATGTATTTCTTTTAAGCAACTAACTCTAAACTTGAACGTAACTTTGGTTAATAGTAATAAACTTCTGATGAAGTCATAAATGAATAATTTGAGGCCAAATAAAAATACAAACATTCAAAAATAAAATATTCATATAAAAATAAATTAAAGAAGTCTGATATAGAGAAAGACAAAGAAATAACAATTGAAAAAATGAAACGCATCCAATTTTAAGACTAAAGTCATATAATAATATAGATAGAAAAATAAATACAAAATTAACGCATAATTTTCTTAGTTCTTAATTATCTTTGTCTTCTTCCTAACGAATGAAAATTCAAGAGACTTCATTTATCGAGTCAAACAAAAATATGAATCAAATAATACAATAATGATATAAACGTTTGGATAGCGGGGTCATATGAGAAGTTGAATTTATATAAGATAAAATAGAGGAATATCAAAGATATCTTAAAATTTTAAATTAATTATTTAGAGGTTTATGAATATGAACATCATAAGAGTTATGAATATTATATTTGAATTGGTAATTAGATATATATGAATCATGAAGATAAATATTTAAAGCAAACAAAGGAGAAAAATAGTAAATAAAATAAGAAAAATATTATTACAAATAATATTTATGTGAAAAGTTTTAAATATATTAATAGTAAATAAGAAATATCTGAATCACTTTAACAATAGTACTTCAAATACAACTGTTGGTTTTTCCAAGGCATGACTTACTAATTACTGCCTCTATTCACTTTTAATTGTCGTCTTTTCATTTTTTTTGAGTCAAACTATAGAAACTTTGACTAACATTTTATGATGTATTTCTTCATCATATTGACATGCAAAAAATTGCAATTAATTACTTTTCGTATAGTTATTGAATATCTAAATTTTTTATTTATAATATTGAATTAATTATGTAAATTATGAAAATTATAGTTAAATTGAATTTTGAAAAACGTAACATGACAAATAAAAGTGAGCGGAGGGAGTACATGATTAGGATTCCAAAAGATACACGTTTCATAAGGTCAAATACTACCATTAAGTTACTTGAATTAATTAACTAAGAGAAGTGGAAAAGTCATATATAGTAAAAGGATTTATTCAGACACATGTTTTTATGTGTCAAATAAATGTAATATTACTTTCTTATAATTATTTTTATTTTTTAAACTTTTGACTTCATAATTTCTTATGACCTTTAAAATTTACTTTTTTAAAAATAATAATAATATATATATATATATAAGAGAAGTAACGTACGGATTTTATAATATTTTAGTTTAGTGTAGGAACAAAATAATAATAATAATAATAATAATAATAATAATATAAAATAAAATAATATATATATATATATATGAGGTAACGTACGGATTTTATAATATAAAAGAAGTAACGTACAACTAATTATTAATATAATATAAGAAGTAAAAAACGTACATCTAATTAAAATATTGTATAAACTTACAGATAATTAATATATATATATATATATATATATATATATATATATATTAAAAAAGAAAGTGGTAGTATTTCATTTGGAGTGGGCTTATCCCTTTATTATATATATATATATATAGAAGAAGTAAAATGAAAAGAAATAGAATAAGAAACATATATACAACAAAATTATATATAATATAATATAAGAAGTAGAAAGAAAAGAATCAGAAGAAGAACGAGAAACGTACAGCAACAAAACCCTAATCGAGCTTCAAATCCTGCAAAATAGAACAAATTAACTGAACAACTCTTCTTCAAATCCCGTAAACGAAGGATGCACTACTTCACGCCTCTTCATGCTCCCAAAATTCTAACTATTTATTTCAGTTTACAGAAGCTTGAAATCACAAATCGTTACTTCCTTCTTCAGTTAAGGTAAGAAGTTCTCCTAAAGAGGTATTGTTGAAAAACTAGTTTTTCATATGTTTTTGTTAGATATGAGAAAGAAATTCACACAGAATCAGTATTTTTTTCTTGAAGATACCCTGTTTTTCTTAAAGCTTGAGATTGAAACTTGTTATTTTGTTCATCAGAAAGAAGTTGGAATTATTTTGGGATTTTCTCTGTATGTTGCCAAATCGAGGACCGGCCAGTGAGAAAGTCAAAAGTTTTCCAGGTGCACCTCTGTTTATGTAATGCAATTTTTTTATTGTGTTTTACATTTCCTTAAAGATCTGGTGCAAGCATCACCTTCTTCTCAAGGCAACTCTTTTCTGTTTTGTTGCACTATAAGTGTCTCTGCATACCCACCTTATACTTCCAAGGGTGGAGCTTTGAGCACTTCAATTGCTCTTCTATGGAGTCCCTCTTGAATCAAAAGCAATTTTGTGGCTGATTTTGTGTTGGACTTGGGTGACTAAATAATGTTAGTATGTATAATGCACGTGCTTCTATATTATTTTTTTCATCCATTATAGATATCACATAATTTTTTTAGACTTGGATAACTGGAAGGGAAATTTATGTTTGTATTAGAAAAATACAATTTTTTCTCTTAGTTAAATGGTGATATTGAACCCTTCTTAAATTAGATATTTGTGTATGGTCATTTCTGTTTAAATTTGAATTTCATTTGCTTGATTACTAACTAATTAATAAATTATTAAGTACTAAAAGAAGTGTTTTATCATTGTTTGTTAGATAGGAAGTATGAGTTCCATTAGAGTTGATCGCATGTGGATGTATAAGAGACTAGTGCCAAGTCGAACAACAGTCACTTCTGAGTTTATAGAAGGTGTGCGTGGATTTATAGAGTTTGCATTAATGCAACCTGATTTTGTTTCTAATGGAAGTATAAGGTGCCCTTGTTCAAAATGTAAAAACAGTAGTGGGTTTCTTGAACCTCATGATATTAGATCTCATTTATACAAGCATGGTTTCATGCCCAACTATCATCAATGGGAATCACATGGGGAGTCTTTTGTACCAATTTCTAGGCCTCAACCTAGTACCAATAGAAGTGATGACATAGGTTCTAATAGAACACCAATAAATCCATATCGTACTATGGTCTTGGATGCAGCTGGTCCTAGTTTCAACTTAGATAGTGATGTATTTGATATGGATGTTGATGAAGAAGAACCTCCTAATCAAAATGCTCAAGAATTTTTTGAAATGTTGAAAGCTGCTGAAGAGCCATTGTTTGATGGATGTCGAACTCATTCCCCCCTGTCAGCAGTGTGCAGGTTGTTGAACATTAAGTCTGAGTCTAACATGAGTGACAATTGCTATAATCAAATTTTGCTATTTTTGAAGGAGCTTTTACCTGAAGATGCAAAATTACCTGTTGATTACTATAGAACTAAACAAATGGTTGCAAAACTTGGGCTAGGATATGAAAAGATAGATGTATGTCAGACATGTTGTATCCTATATTACAAGGATAATAAAGCCAGAAGAGACTGTCCAAAGTGTGGTAAACCGCGCTACAAGCCTAAGAGAAGACGTAGTGGAAGGCAAAAAGATGTTCCATATAAAGTACTCCGTTACTTTCCTATAACTCCGAGGTTGCAGAGGTTATATATGTCAACAAAGACAGCTGAACATATGACATGGCACTGGAAATACCATCGAGAAGCTGGGGTAATGAGTCATTCAAGTGATGGAGAGGCATGGAAGAAGTTTGATCAGTGTCATCCTAACTTTGCAAGCGAGCCTCGAAATATAAGACTTGGACTTGCAGCTGATGGATTTAGTCCTTATGGGAATATGGCCCATCCTTATTCTTGTTGGCCAGTAATCATTACACCGTACAATCTGCCACCCGAAATGTGCATGACTAGCCCTTATATGTTCTTAAGTCTTCTCATTCCTGGTCCAAAGAGCCCTGGAAAGAATATAGATATATACTTAGAACCTCTTATTGATGATTAAAGCAATTATGGGTTGATGGGGTTGAGACTTATGATTCTCATAAGAAACAGAATTTTCAAATGCGAGTTGCACTTATGTGGACTATTAATGATTTCCCAGCTTATGGAATGTTGTCTGGTTGGAGCACACATGGTCTATTAGCATGCCCTTGTTGTATGGGTAAAAGTAAGGCATTTTACTTAAAACATGGGAGAAAAGGTTCATTCTTTGATTGCCATCGTAAATTTTTGCCTATGGGTCATCCATTTCGACGGGATAGAAAGTCATTTTTAAGAGGAAGGGTTAAGAACTCTACTCCTCCTCATAGGTTGTCTAGTGAAGAAGTTTGGAACAAAGTTTGTACCTTACCAAAAGTGTGTGATCATCACGCCTCCGGTAAGTTGCCAGGGTTTGGGGATCAACATAATTGGACAAAACGAAGCATTTTTTGGGAATTGCCATATTGGAGTACAAATATTATTCGGCATAATCTTGATGTGATGCATATTGAGAAAAATGTGTTTGATAATATATTCAACACAATAATGGATGTAACGGATAAAACAAAAGACAATTTAAATGCTAGAAGGGATGTGCAAAATTGTTGCAATCGTCCAGAGCTTGAATTGTTGGAGCATGAAAGAAAATTTTTGAAGCCAAAGGCAGCCTATTCATTGACAAAAGAACAAAGATTTTTTAAAGGTTTATGCGCAAATATGTTAAAAGTAGAAGATCTCCAGAAGCTTGAGGAAAGCATAAAGGTTACAATTTGCAAGCTAGAGAAAATATTTCCTCCTGGTTTCTTTGATCCTATGGAACATTTGCCAATTCATTTACCATATGAAGCAATAGCTGGAGGTCCAGTCCATTTTCGATGGATGTATCCTTTTGAGTGGTAAAAGTCTAAACTATATCATTGATTAGATAATTAATTTAATTACCTAACATCACACTAACTATATATGTACCAATGCAGAGAAATACACACTTTAAAGAAGATGGTGAAAAATAGATATCGTGTCGAGGGATCAATGCGTGAAGCTTATATCATTAAAGAAATTTCAACATTCGGTTCTCATTATTTCCAGCCTAATGTGCAAACTAGGCTCAACAAAGTTACTCGAAATGATGATGGAGGTGAAGTTGATGCACCCGATGGCTGTCTATCCATCTTTTTGCATCCCGGACGTCCAAGTGGGGAGATGAATGGTCGTTATTTGTCTGATAAGGAGTGGGATGCGGCAAGAATATATGTTTTGTTGAATTGTGAGGAGATTCAACAATTCATCCCGTAAGTTTATAGATTTTACCTATATAATATATATGTCCTGCATGAATGGATAATTTAAAAATAATAAATTCTTACTTCTGTAGTATCTTTGAAATTTGAATTGAAAAGAAATTCAGAAAATATCAGTCTCGAGGAAATTGATAAAGAGACGAATAGTAGATTTGCCAACTGGTTCGAAGCTTATGTGAGTAAAATACTATAGTATGAAGAAGTTCCTATTTTTATTTATCTACATCAAGTTTTAATTTATACATAACTATATAGATCATAGGTCTATTTTGTGTATTTTTTAGGTTCTCAATCCAGCTAACAACATAAGTGATCAGCGGTTAAGAGACTTGGCTTCTGGTCCTTATAAGTGGGTGCAAACTTGGCCTCAATATTTTACAAATGGCTATAGGTTCCACACACTTAGTCATGGCTCTACCAAATCAACTATGAATAGTGGTGTGTGCATAAAAGGGACAACTTGGAATGACTATGAAAGTGACTATTATGGATTGCTTGGTGAGGTGATACAACTCGAATATTCCAATCCAACAAAGAAAAGAACCACTCTTATCTTGTTCAAATGTGATTGGTTTGATCCAACAATGGGTCGAGGGTGTAAGGTTCATAATCAGTATGGGCTGATTGATATCAATCATAAAAAAAGGTTCTCGAGCTATGCTTATGAACCTTTTGT
Source organism: Solanum commersonii (assembly GCA_029007595.1). Lineage (NCBI taxonomy): Eukaryota > Viridiplantae > Streptophyta > Magnoliopsida > Solanales > Solanaceae > Solanum > Solanum commersonii. Next base: position 1,456,888 of record JAJTWQ010000041.1, read on the forward strand.
ATTGGCTGAACAAGCCCAACAAGTTTATTTTGCAGAATATCCCAGTAAAAAGAAAGATAGTATTGACTGGTGGGCAGTGTGTAAAATAAAAGCTAGAAATCAAATTGATTCTCCAAATATCCCATACCAAGAAGATGACAATTTACCCCCTATAATCCCAAATATCACTGATGATCTTGATAGCTTATGTCATGAAAACAGTGAATTGGAAATGCATGAAGTTGAAAATGAGACTAATGAAATTGATCAAGAGCATGATATTAATGCTATTGAAAGTGATGAAGAGATAGAAGAATCTGATTTTGAACTCTCTGAAGATGAAGGAGATGAACAAAGTGATGAAAACTTTGAAACCGATGAGAGTGAATGATAGTGACTTTTTACTGTAATTTCTTTTCTTGAGTGTTTTCTTTTATTACTATTGCTACTATTTTCTGTTGCTTGATGTCATTTCTGAAAACCTAAGTTTTTTTTTCCGAAGTTGATTCATCAATCTGTTAAAATGGTTATTTAGCACTCTTTTAAATGCTTTTATTTTCTAGTGATGCCATTTACTAAGTGACTTTGTTGAGTGAAGGTTCTTGATGTTGCCTAGCAGCCATCAATTAAAGTTTTATCATATGTTTTAGTAGAGTATTATTCTATAGTTCTTGCTAGATTTTGATCAGGAAATATGACAAGGGGAAGAGGCATCAAACGTAGTTGGGGAGGCCATGGGGGCATAACTAACAAAGGAGGAGAAGGCAGCAAGCAGCCACCAGACACTTCTCAAAAGGATGTTAGTGAATCATCAATTCCCACATCTCAGCAAGTTGGTTTAAGCCAGTGTATTGTCTCATCACATGAAATCATTGTACATACATCTCAAGAAGCCAATGCTCAACAAATAACTACTCCTGAAAATGTTGGTGGTCAACAAGAAGCTCCTACTTCTCTAGATGTTGGACGACAAGAAACACCTTTTTCTCAGAATGTTGGTGCTCAACAAGAAACTCCAACTCAAGATGTTTCTCCTGAACAAACACTCGCATCTTTTGAAAGTAGTAATCCACAGGGCGGGCAAGATACACTTGGTGGCATAAAATCCTTGAGAGTAAATGGAGATACGTAAGTAATACAAAATTATAGAAGTAATGGCTAAATATGTTTTCATTTAATAATCTTCTCATAATGTATTGTATTAATGATGTTGTAGATTCTGCCCACATGAGGTCATTCGAGATGTGGTGTTAGCCTTTAAAAAGCTTCTCTCGGACCATGGCATTGTTGGAGCAAAGTTCCAGAGCATGTACGAGACAAATGGTTTAATGATTTTGAGGTATCTATACCTGAACAAGAATCTGCAAATTTAACTTAAGACACTAATTGATACATGAATCTCGTAGTATACTTGTTAATGGGAAAATTATTTTGTCTTTAAAGGAGATTCCTCCATTTGGCCTGATGTTGTCTTTTTGTGTGGAGTTGGAGGATGATTTCTCGAGCTTAATGGTTTTTTTCTTTCTGGTGTTGTTGATGTCATCTAGCATTTCAGTAATGCTATTCATAGAATGTACTGATGTTTCAGTTCTATCTCTTTGAAAATTATCAGATTCTTCCATATCACTTTCTAGAATTTTGACATAAACGGTAAGTTTCTTTTATATTGTGCTTTCCTTTTCAGCTAACTGCTTCAGATCAGTGAGTAGTGTGTTATGATTGAATCAAATTTTACATTCGAAAATCATTCTCACATGCCAACAAGTTTTTTTAAGAGTCTTCATTATGCATATATCTTATCTCTTTATGTAGAAGTCATGTAGCCATTTGGATTTTTTTTTTTGAAGGATGCAATCCATAGAAGCTTAGCAACTTTGTTACACACTTGGAAATCAATTATATAAAAGCATCCTACACTTCTCGGTTTACATAATGTCTCCTAAGTTTCCAAGGCCGACCTTCTTGATAACTAGTTATTTTCTTAACTAGATTGTGCGTCTTAACTTGAAAAACAGTACTAAATTGATTATTTAATTTATATTTGCAGAAGAATTATTCTTTTTCTGCTGAAGATAAAGTACTTGTTCGAAAAACTTTTAATCGGGTGGGTAGTGAAAGATTGAGTGACAGTTTGGGAAAAGCAAAGAGGACATTTTTAAGAAAAAAGAAAATACCAAAGTGGATTGCTCAAGTTCCTTTGGGACAGTTTGATGCAATATTGGAACTCGACGGTTTTAAGAAAATATGAGCAATCAACTCAAAGAATAGAATGTCATCTAATAACGGAGAAGGTCCTTCCTTACATACCGGGAGGATCGGTTGCATTTTTCGAGTACGAGGAAGAAGACATGTAAGTAATTCTTTATTTTTGTTTAGTATTAATTAGTATTGGTCTTATGTTATTCTCTGATTTATGTTGATACTTAACAATATATTTAATGGTTGTAGAAGGAACTAACTGGTAAAGAGCTTCGGAATGATGAATTATTTCTAATGACACACAAAACCAAAAACGAAAAGAAGTGGATCTGTGGAAAGTCAGAAAGGATGTGGGTATGTTTTTATCTCATTTCATCAGTGATATTTATTATGAAAGTTATTTTTGTTTAAATTTAAATCCATGTGAATTGTTTTCTAAGAAGAAAAAAATAATTGCTCTGTTAATGAGAAATTTTCTTGTTCTTTAATTCTTGGGCATAACGCAAGGTAAGTGATTTCACATTTGAAAGAACTTTTAAGTATATTTGGTTGTTAGTTGTGGTGTTAAGTGCACTTGTTTGAGGGTGGACTATTTCACCAAAAAAATGATTTCACATTTGAAATAACTTCAAGTATCTCACTGTTGAAACATACATTATCCATGCCATCATTTTACTGGGAAATCCCAATTCTGTAAGTATTTGTTGGAGATAAGGAACTACTTCTTGTTGTTGTCTCCTGCTACTTTAAGCCAGTGAGCCTTAGATTTCTGTTTCAACACCTTCTCCTGGAGATAAGACCATTTTTTATGTTCAACTACAACTTCTTTTTCTATGTCAAATACAGTGTTGGCTACACTAGTCCCCATATGCTGAGTGATCTGTTTTTTTGATGGATTCTAACTTCTCTCTTGCCTCAGTGACTATTGCCAAAGCTCCCCATTTCCTATGTCAATTATAACCTCTACAGAGGTTCTTTACACAGCTTCATTTTTTTCAATATATATCTCCTCTTACATTTTGTTTCCAAATGGTTGTAATAATGTTTGAAAAGCTCTCATGTTTAGTCAGTATGTTCAGAAGTCTGAAAGGCTTGTGGGGTCCACTATCTGCACTATAGTGCTCAATAAGAATCGGCGAGTGATCAGAAAAACTATTCTTCTTGAATTGAGCTGTCAAGTTCCGTGTTGTATCATCCAATAATCATTACAAAGAGCCTTGTCAATTCTACTCCATATGTTACAATTTGTCCAAGTATACCTTCTTCCAATAGATTTCATATCTGTAAAGATTTAATACATTTATTACTGTTGAAAGTCTTTTGTTTCAGATTCACTGACCTGTGGGCCCCTAATTCATTCCAAATCTAGCAGGGGAGAATAGAAATATCCACAAATACACCAAGGTTCGGTGATGATAGAACCTATTCTAAGTAATTTCGCCATAAGCTTCTCCTCCTTTTCTCTCTACAATTTTTGGCATAGATCACTGTTAGCAGACAATAAAAATTGGAACACTTACTTGCTACCTTTATATGTGTAAATTATCACGTACTTCTTCCATCAGAATAGTCATTTCACCAGACATCCTTAAAATCTAGAGTCTCTTATTTTCGGCTAATGAGTAGTTATAGATGCATAAATTGATCATGGTAATACAAATTGATCATTGTTTGAAGGGGCTATTCATTCCCATTACATTCCAGATTAACCAGTTCATTAAAGAGAGAGGTGTACCCTCTCATCAGGAGGTTTTTAAGTCTATCTTCTCGCTTCATTTCCTGAGACGAGGGTGAAAGAAAACATTATCCATATTCACTGTTATCTATGTTTGTAGTATCCTCTAATAGGTATCTAACCGCACCTACTCGTGTATGATAAACCACCGCCGTTATCCATGCCAATGGAAGTGATTATCCTTTCTGGAATGTCACAACGCTTTTCTTGTAACTTTGTTTGCTTTTCCTCCCTTTGTTTCTGATGTTGTATGCTCATTGCTTTGTGAGGTTCCTTATTTTGATCATGTTAGTTCATATCATCTTCGCATCTGTTTATTTCTTATTGAACTCATTATATTTTGTTAAGCCTGACTCTCATTCCACCTCAAGGTTTGAATAAGGAACCTATATAGTTTCAATATAGCATTTAGGAAAGATGTTCTTGTATTAGTTCAAATATATATTTCATTGTTTACTTTATCAATTATAGTATTCTATTCCTTTAATTATATAAGTTTATTTCTTGTTGTCCATTTATTCTATTACAGAATAAATTTGAGTACTTTCATAGCACCTTTTGCAACTTGATAGCTTTGTTATACAATGTAATAGCTAATCACTTTATTCTTTTTTCAAAATACATTTACAAATACAATTAAGGATAAGGTAGGTGAGACTTCAACATTAAGGAATGAAGAAGGTCTTGAAGTAGATGACGGAGACATGGAGAGAAACACGACCACAAATGGAGAAGATGAAGGAGAAAAAACTAGTGAAGATGATGTGAATTTATTGAAAACGCTATCGGAGGAGCAATTGCGAAAACTTGGATAGAAACCGTTGGTGGAACTAAAAGGAAAAATATATGGGCTTGGTTCTAGAAATTGTTTGTTTGCAGATTCAAACAATTCTAATTGTGCACCCTCTACTGCTCAGAATACTTCAAATATTCCTACTCAACAAATATTTGAAACACCTGAATTTCAACAACTTCTTGACCGCGTGTTGTAGCAACGGATGAAGAATATGCAAGAGCATGTGCAAATGGATATTCGGGAAAATATGGAAGCTCAAGTGACTATTGCGGTTCGTGCTGTTGTGGCTCGGATGCTTGGTTTTACTCCTCAACCACCACCAGATGGATCTGGTTCTACCCCAAATGTACCTTAAGATAATTTATGTTACTGTTTTTATGTTTTAAGACATTTATGTTACTGTTTTTATGTTTTGAGACATGTTTTAGCTAGTAAACATGTACTTCACTATTCAAGGATTGATGATATTATAACTCTGCTTATCTTGAAAAATTGATTTGGTTTAACTATGTTTTTCATCTTGTATCAAATATAGAAAATTATATTTGTATTCGTCATACAATTTCTAGCCAGATTTATCTAGAAAATATCCCTAGCTGTTTTTAGCTAGTCATTTAGCAAAGAAAATATTCCAAGCAAAATTTGAAAAATAGCTAGAGAATTTGTAAGTTTAGATAGGGTAATTCCTTGCTAAGTCTTAGTAAAGTCAACATTTACCAAGCAAATTTTGCTATGAATTTAGCTAGTATACATCGTAGCAAACCTGTTTGCTACGGAAAAAGCCTACGAGATATCTTAGCTAAATTAGCTAGGAATGACATAATTTGCTAGCTAAAAATTAGCTAAGAGCTTATTAGCTTTGAAGGCTGCTAGGGTCATTTTCCTAGCTAAATTGACATTAGCTAGGGATTTTATCACTTTTGCTAGGATATGCGTCTGTAGCTAAACGCCTATTTTCTTGTAGTGAAAGTCCTATAGTGATCCTAGAAACTAGTTTGGAAAGTCTAAGCAGTGAAAATAAGGGCAAGCCTATGGTATTGAGCACTAACTGTACTTGAAACTACTTTTGAGCATGAGTGTTGAATGAATCTTTGTACTCAAAATCATATTCATTGTGTAAAAAAGGGAATTCGTTTGAAGTAAGGGCACTAGTTACATTATCGGAAGGTTGGTACCTTGGTGATAGTAAAACAGTATATGTTTTATATTGATTGGTCGATCTTTGTCATATATTGATCCGCATAAGTTACCTTGTTGAGTCTAAGAGAAATGATTTGCACTCAAAAAAAGAGTCGGGATAGAGAGCCATGTGATTGCTTGTGCTTGAATGCTTGCTTCTACACAAGTGTCGTTTAGAGTCTTAGTGTGTCGCTTGAGGACGAACAACGAATTTAAGTTGAGGGTGTTGATATACCGTGAGTTTATGATATTTTTAATACATTTCACTTAAGAGTTGTGTGTGCCTAGAGCCATTTTGTATTGGTATTAATGTGTTTTTAGCGTGTTTGCAGGAAATAAGTTCGGATATGGGAGTTAGGAGACAACTGAAGAAATGTTGCAGAAAAAGACACCTACGAACGTGACTTATGAACCGTTGGTCCAGTCATGGTCCGTAGGTCAAGTGCGTAGATCGATGGGCAAGGCTTGGAGGAAAAACAGGGAATTCTTGACAAAGTGTGGAATCACGGTTACAAGTGACCGTAGATAGACCTACGGGCCGTCCTGCTGTTCCGTCAAATGGTTCAGAGAAGGTGGTTCCAGTACCTAATTTCAAAAATCTAAGTATGAAACTACGGAGAAGGATCTACGGACCGTGGATTGAGTCGCGATCTGTGTTGTTGAGTCGTCATTCGGTATCGAGAAGTTGGTGATTTGTGAAGTTGAAAAATTGCCCAAGTCTTAAATCACGGAAGGGACCTACGGACTATAGGTCAGTCTCGTCAATTACAACCGCGTCCAAAAACTTTATTTCCTTATTTCATTTCCTTTTTAGTTGGGACTTGTTTTTCTATATATAGGGAATGTAAACCTCATTTTTTGGGGGTTAAACCTTCTTACTTTTATTATAGTTTTTGGCTTTGGAGATTAACTTGCAACTTTAGCAATTCTTTATTTCCTAAGTTACTTTTGAAGATTTTTACTTTGAAATTCAAGTTGAGATTCTGGGTTTATTCTTCTCATTACGTAAGTTCATGATTTCTTCATCTAAAATTATGAATTGTGTTTTTGCTATTATGGGTAACTAAATCCATAACTAGGGTTGTGGGAACCATGAGTGATTAACAAAGTATGAATAGTAACTAAGTAATTCTTGAATAGTGTTATTGCATGCATTGATAATTCTTTCGTTTAGAAGTGTTTTTAGCAATTGCAGACGTTAGAACTCGCCTTGTTGCTACTTGCCGGACCAAGGAGGTAGTTAATAAGAAAAGAATTAACAACATAGATTTAGTGTGATACTATCTAATAGTCTAATGCCAATTGGTGCGAGGGTGAAAACTAAGCCATAGATTGATGTGATGTCTAATATGAGGTAAAAGTAAGGGTTAGTAAATTATACACATATAGCCGGACCAAGGTGCAGGGTGAAATTCTCTAGTTGCCAGACCAAGAAATTAGAGATACCTAACTTATCACTTTGCATGTAATACACTAGAAAAGGATTACTATTACTGGGATTACCACGTTATGAGTTTATGGGGAACACGTACACCCTAGTTACTTTCTCTCATTGATAACAATAAAGTTTGAATCCTGCTCACTTGTTACTTGACAACAATCAATAATTTGTTTCACAACCCTCCCCCCTTTTTATTTGCTTCGAAAATACGTATACTAAAAGAATATAATTGTTCATATACCTCGTGGGATCGACCCCAACCTCCAAGTTGGGTTCTTTACTTGATAACGATCGTTTTTATTTCTTTAGGGAGGTGTAATTTGAGCGTATCAGTTGCCACATTTCGGCATAAATATTGGATCGGGTACCATGTTCTGGTATACTAATAGTTTGCGTGTGGGTTCCATGAGAGGACTATTGAATTGGGTTTCTTGAGGGGACCATTAAATTTTGTTGTGTATCTACTTGTGATGATTACGTTCATATCTAAAGATGATTGATATTGGAAGACTATATGTTGCTCTAAATTGATAACCAATGTGTATTATTGAAAACGTGTGATGCTACATTGATCCTGAAAAGATAACTAATATTGTAAATGTTCGGTATATGCCTGTTTTATAATGTTGTGGTTACTTTCATATGTTTCACTTATTGGGATAGCCGCGTGATTCTACCAGGAAAATGTGGTTTTGTACTGATATTGCACTTACTTGTTCTTTGTTGAGTATAGAGCATCTTCTGGCAACTATTGATAAACCTCAGTTAAGTGACTATTGTCACTCCCCGAGCCTATACCCCGGACGTGGCTGGTACTCGAGGACCATTGCTGGCCCCAATCAAACCATTGGCCTGGTTTACTTACTAAGCGAAAGACTCTAAGCATTATTATAATAATCAAATGCACTTACTCAATTGTTACATAAAATAACTTAGAATGTTTAAAAGTCAACATTCAACTTGGCCAAAATGGCAACACAACTCTTAACATATGAAATGATAATGTAAATACAATTGAACTACTTACTATCTGGCAGTCTATAAAGCCTCTAAAACAAAGAGGATGTCGGGACAAGACCCCCAATCATCCTAATAATGAAATACTGAAAACAAAGTAAAAGGAATCTTCCGGAATGCAAGGAGGCTCACTAACTGACTCTGAGTGCTCAACTGGATCAACGAGGCGTTGGGTGATGATCCTGGTTACCTGTATCTGCATTATAAGAAGATGCAGGCCAACTGGCATCAGTACATTGAATGCACGAGTATGCGAATTGGAATGCTAAACACAACATAGGCTTGAAAGAATCTGAAAGAAACACTTACCTTGGCTTTACTCAACTCCTGAATAACTTAACTCAATATAAAGCGATAAAACATATGCAATAAATAGAAAGCTTGTAAAAATAGTGGAAATAACTTAGTTTGTTAAAGAAAATGCAATAACAAACTCAACTTTACTCTATTAATAAAGTAATATAATTTATGTGGGAGTTTCTTTAACCGACAAACACCACTATGAGCCTAAGTGGTGGTACAATGCCTTGCCCACACTGCCAGAATTATCCTATACTTTGCCGTCATATAGAACACTTACTAAGTGAATCCACTAGTCTATGCTAAAAGCATCTTAAAGAGTCATCTAAAACATATGACCCTTTACTATCCATGATGGCTACATGGTTTACGAAGACGTGAGTTCTTTGAACTCAGACTCATCCCCATATCGGTGCTCAATACTACTCCCAAAATATACTTAGCTCATAAGTTTGTAAAAACAAAACTCTTTCTTTGGTTTGAGATAATTACTCAGAAACTTAGCTTAAAAGCTCTCTCGAAATCTCAGTTTCCTTTCTTGCTCAAATGTAAAAACATTTTAACTCTTGGGAATACTTAGTTCTAGTATACTTCTTTGAAGAAATGAACTTCAATCTCTACTCTTTATTCTTTACTCAACTTGAACTTTAAGTCTTGAAACAAAGTTAAAATGTTCGTAAAAGACTTTTGAAAACTTTATCCCTGCTCGACTTTTTCCTTCTTCGTTTTCCAGCCCCAATTTGCCTAAACTCAGCTATCCTTCTCAAATTCTTTTTAGATTTAGATACCCAGCATATGTACCCAAGAAACTAACTCAAAACAACTCTAAAACTTGACATAAAGGTCTCAGGACTTCTCAACGTAGCCCAATTCAAGAACGAAAACAATTTCAAGATATACATATCAAGAACATCAAATTTTCAACCTTTATAGAACAAATTTCACTGAACTAAACATGTTTGGCGTATGAGTGAATGAACCCAATGCTATAAGAGTCTCCCATACCTAGTAGGATCAAATCCTTGAAGAAACCCAAAATCAATTCCTTACGAAGTGATGAATCTTGCTCTTACTCTTCTCCTTTCTCTTATTTTCACTTCTCTCAAAGCCCTAGTGTATTTCTTAATTGCATAAACTGAACTAACTCAGTTTAGACCCCAAGTAATTTATTGAAAATGGATTTAATAAATTGGGTAAGGAAAAGACTAAACTACCCTTTCAAAATTCCGTTTAGACTTTCCTTAATTGTACAGCCCGACTTCAAATAGGCATATTTCACTCATATGAACTCAGAATTGTGCAAACTCAGCGGATTTGGAAAGATTATTCCATAATAATTCCTACGATATCTGGAAACATGCCTAACTCATTCTGAATTAGGAGTTATGGTTGTTTGAAGTTGACCAAAACTCATCCTTAACTTAACTTAAACAAATTTCCAAATTTTCATGATTTCCTAAAATCATAATTTCCAATTCTTGACTTCTTCCTAGTTATTTCAATTTGCGAGATGTTACAACTATTGAGCGTGATCGAATTCAAAGGTGAGCCAGTTCTTTCAGTCTGCCGTGGTTCTCTTTTTTTTAAGTCCACTCTTTTCAGACTTAGACTATTTTGTTTAAAGTGTTGTTTAGTTTCGGGGTTGTACCCATTGTTCTTAGACTTGTCGTTAGTAGAGTTTTGGTACAATGACTTTTAGGTTCTAGGGGTTGTTCTTCCGAATTAGTTTGGCTAGTTGTTTGTTAAAACCTTGGATTTTATGGTGACTCCATTTTTATAGTCATTTAAACCTACTTCCGTATCTTTAAATGCCTTAGTTTTTATAAAATTTGTTTATTTAGGTTGTAGTAATGGTTCTCCCACCGAAGGGTTGTGTGGGTGCCAATCACGACGATCTGGGTCGTGAAAAAGTTGGTATCATAGCCCTAGGTTCGTTGATCTCATTGTACCAAAATGAGTCTAGTAGAGTCTTGTGGAACAGTATGATGATGTTCGTACTTTACTTTGAGAGGCTATATGACTTTAGGAAAAATTCACTTCTTTCTACTCCTTCGTCTATGACTTGAATCCAATTGGTATCTGGGTGATACAAATTGGTATCTTTCCTCCTTCACTCTATGGTCCGAACTAGAGCAACAAAAGTGGTAACACGATCACTAGCAAGAGAGGGTGTGTATAGACTGCTAACAGTTGAATAGGGTCACCATTCAAAACAAATATCTATTGCCTTAGATAGATGACCTTTTTGACCAATTGCACGGTGCATCTGTTTCCTATGAGACTGATTACCATTAGTTAAAGATTGAGATGGTTAAGAATTGGGTTCGACAAGTTCTATGATTGAAATTAGCAGTTTTGTGGGTCTTGCTAGCTTCTATTGTCACTTTTGGTATGAGTTGAATCAAATTGGCATCTCCCGATTCCATTGGTATCTCACCAAAGTGAACTAGAAGCCATAGTCTCAACTGAAGGGACACAAACAAGTTAATTAGAACTGAGAAGGTTCCAATTGGTATCTGGCCTTAGGGGTCGTATAAGGCATAAATGATCAGTAATGGTCATCTATGGAACGAACTAATTAAGGAATTTGGGCTTGTGTGCAAGTTGTAACTACTTGAGTGTCGTGAAACTTGTTGTGAAAAGAAATTCATCATGAGATTAGGTGCAAGGGTCTAGATAAATTATGATGTGGTTCGTAAGCGAGAAATTAAGACGTGTATTGCAACTAATTGATAACCGTGTGAGTGTCTGGGTGTATCCTGGGGATGTGTGGGTTATGGTGTTAAATTAATGAGAATGAGTTGGATTGACTCGGGTTTGACAATGATTATTCTAGTTCAAAGGATTATCCTAAATTGCTTAGTAAAGCTAAAAACCATTGAGAGATTTAGAAAAGAGAAAAACCCTAGAAAATTTTATTGCCTGGGTTCTGTTTTCGTCTGAGCCGTTAGGGCAGGATTTTCCCGCTAGCGCGAGGCCACCAGAGTTGGGACATGGCGAGACAGAACCTCATCCTTATCTCCTCTATTTTTCCCAAGTCTCCTTATAGAACCCAAATCGAATTTGAACTAACCCCCACGATCTAATTCATAGTTCATCAATCGAATATAAGTTATAAGGTGTGTTAAAATTATAAAGAACCTAGGCATATGAGAAGGACATCAGTGAGGCTGTGGAGGCTAGGGAAATGCTAATGCAGGTAGTTGAGTAGTGCAGCCAGGCAAGGAGGTTGCCCTTCAAGAGGACAGGGCTCAGTTTTATGTTTTTTTTGGGCAAGATCGAGTTTGAGGTGTGTGATGCAGTGGTCTTTAGTGCTACTGTTGTTTGTGTCCACATGACTACTGTTTTGTGTGATTTGGGTTCTACTTATTCTTATGTAACCGTGAGATTTGCCTCTGAATTTGATATGATTTGTGATATACTTGATGCCCCCATCCATGTTTCTACCCTAGTTGGAGAGTCAGTCATAGTCACCCATGTATATCGTGTTGTCCTATTGTGTTTATGGATTTTTTAGATTTAGGTTGATTTGGTTATGCTCTCTTATGACTGACTTGGTATAATCTTAGGCATGACTTGGTTGTCCCTTTATTATGTTGTGCTTACTGGTAATGCTAAGTCGGTAACTTTAGAGATCCCGGGTAAGGAAAGGTTAGAGTGGGAATGGGGTACAAGCCTAAGTCAGTTAAGGTCATTTCTTTCATGTAGGGAAGGAAACTGGTGGCGCAGGATTGTTTGGCGTAATTAGCTCATATTCGGGATGCTGAGGTTGAGTCTCCCTCTATTGAGTCTATTTCCCGTGGTGTCAGAATTTAGAGAAATGTTTCCTACTGATTCGTCTGGTATGCCTCCGGATATAGATTTAAATTTCTGCATTAAATTGGAAACTGACATTCGTCCCATTTCCATCCTTCCATATTGTATGGCTCTGGCAGAATTAAGAGAGCTTAAGGCTCAAATCCTAGAGCTTCTTGATAAGGTTTCATCTGTCCTAGTGTTTCCAAGTGGGGTGCTCCTTTGTTGTTTGTTAAAAAGAAGGGGGGTAATATGAGGACATATGATTTTATCTAAATCCAAAAGGGAGTATATTAATACCAGAATGACAAGCTTATGGATAAAGAAAGTTCCATTGAGTATACTTGGGTGAAGGAAATTGAAGATGTTAATAAGAAAGTGCATACCAAGATTGTGTTAGTCCTTTAAATTTGATGAGTATACCTGAGTTTTAGGTATCATGTTGATGAAAAGGTTGACTTCATAGTGATAATCAGGGCTGACTGAGTGTAATGGTAATAAGAGTTCGTGATAGATTGTGATGGGATACAACTATATAATAAGATTGTTGGTTAAGCAAATTCTTGTATAGTAATTACGACTTGCGAGTATCTAAGATTGTGGTTTTCCAATATTTTGTGAGTCAAGTGGTTGTATGGAAAGTTTTAAGAGATGATGGGACACCACTCAAATCGAATTTTAAAGAGCTAGAGTTATAATGAAGATAAATAGTGGGATGTAGTACAGCCTTTAGAGAGAGGTGAGAGTAAGAATATTTCATTGGATTCTTAAGGCTAAAGAGGTATCTTCAGAGGGGTAGATAATTGGTTTCAAGGACGCGTGATTTTAGTGTTTTGTTGTGGCTATGATAATAGTGTTATAGGTCTATCAAATGGGTTAAAAACTATTGAAAAAGTCTTGAGAAAGGATTGTGCAAACATTAGCTTGAGTGTGATGATAAGTGCTTTGTTTTTGTTTTTGAGTTTAGTAATGAGTACGATTGAATTGTTAGCGAAAGATATTGTAAGATCGATAGAGATGCGATCGATAATAAGCGAAGATCGATAAGGGGATTGTGTTATACGGTTAATTTACAATTTAGAGTTTCCATTGTAAGTCTACATTTGTGGTGATATATTTTGTCAAGGTATGAATTGGAAAGGTGAGAAATGATCAATTGTATCCGGTATTGAGCATTTGAAAGGACTTACACCTAGGTTGAGTTGTAAGTTTACTACTATTAATTGTTAAGTACCTAAGAAAGGTTTCATTTTTAAAAGTGTTGGTTTATAATAAGGTAAAAGGTCGGAGTGTTTATGATGGTTGTTAGTGTTGTGAGTATGATTCACTAGATATGCTCTAGTGTGTTTTCACTTTTGTAGGTGGATCCCTAGTGGTGGATGATGAGTCCACGATTTGGACTCATTTAGGGATATATTTTGATGTAATTAGTGTCCTCAAATGCATGTTTTATCCCGATATCTGATGAAAACCTTTAAGTTTCAGGTATTTGAAGTTTGAGGCAAAGCATGGACATTACTTAGCAAAAAGGAGCAAAAGAAGCCGAAAGAACAAAGAAACGAACATCTACGAATCGCCAACCGATTGCATATTCCCCTTTTGTTGCAGTGTGCTGAGCTCTAAAGGAAAGGATCAAGTCGGCGGAAAAAGGAAGCAGTCGACACATCGCCAAGAAGTTCCGCGAAGCAGTACCATGTCGCCAAATAATCCAGAGCATGACGATGTTGAGGGCTGGTGCAAGACGGCGATGAACTACACCAAAGGGAGAATCGCCGAGATAATCGGCGATTCCGACTAACGAAGCTGAATGAACCACTGCAGCAAACATCTGTAAAAACTATAAATACTAGTTAGTGTTTTAGTTTTAGTGTGGAACAATTATTATAATTTTCACTTAGAATCGAACAGTATTGTAAATTTCAGTCTACAATATTAGCTTTTCATATTTTTGCTCTAAGTTTGAAAGGGTTTTGAAGACTTGAAGAAGAAAAGGGTTTCATCTCCAAGGATTTGGACTTGGGTCTCTTGGATTCTTCATTCTTGGCTTGTAACAAGACTTAAATATTCATACACATTTGAATGCAAGCTCATTTAAGTATAAATTTCTATCTCTTGATGTGTGGCTAAAAACCCCAATTCTTGGGGTGTGATTTAGCGAATGTGGGTTAAGATAATTATTGGGTCTTACTTGCTGATAGATTAAATGTAGTTTAATGATGATGTCATCTAGTAGTTATGGCTGAATCTAATGGATTTATAGTTGCAAATACAAGTTCACTCATGTGTTTTCGGCTTGCTCGAAAGATAAGTCGCGAAACCAAGACCGCTAGATTGATGCCCTAAGGAGTGGGTCGACATTAGGCTCTGCCCGAGAGGGTGAGCCCCATGAAAGAAAAGAATGGGCGCAACACTTTATTCTCTTCTACCGCTCTTTGTTTACTTCTGGCCTTCCCGAACTTCTACATGGGGGGAGTCAGATCTTGGAGTAAGCTCCCTTCCATGGGCAATCTACTCAAGAGTTTAGGCCCCTAATTAGGTCTATGTCTGGGCTGCTGCCGTACTCAAAGGCGAGGGGCTCCAAAAGTGGATACGATTCCCATATCCTAACACTCAGCTCGAGAGAGTGAGTGGGGTAAGGCTAGGCTGGTCTTCCTGTGGCAAACGGGTGTCTGAGAGGAATCCATTTGAAACGGGGTAAGTTGCTCGAGAGAGAACTTATTCCCACATAAAGCTTAGCCTAGTCACTATTACTCTATAAATTTTGTATCGAAAGCATGTACCCAATAATTTAGATTAACCCGTATTTCGGTCACATCCCAAGAATCTCCCTCTCATTGCTTAGATTTCCTTGTTGATTTCACTAATTTTAGCTTACTTGTGACAAAAACCCCATTTGATATTTGACACTTTTGTGTCACCCCCTTTATCTACTATGTCTTTATTCGTTAACTTCTTTAGCTACAACTAATTAGAATGAAATTCTAAGTTTCTATTAATTCTCAAAATCACTCCCTTGGGACATGACCCGAACCTTTGGTTGAGTTACTATACTATTGCATGATCGTAGACACCTGAATTGTAAGACGTGTCATTGATTACGCAAACATCAAAATGGCACCGCTGCTGGGGAAATGTGTTAATTTGAGATTTTTTTTATAAGTAAAATTTTTTTTGTTCTTCTTAGTCGTAGTTTACTAACTTAATTTTTAGTTTAGTTTTGTTGGTTTGTCTGTATCCAAACAGAAGAAGCAAGCATGGTGAGCATTACTCGGGAGCTAATGAAGTTTCCTCCATTAGAGGTGATGATGTTCCGGGATTGTATCCTCACCTTCAAGCAATTGGAAGGTGAACAGATCCACAAGTCATAGGCAAGGTTTAATGACCTGATTACTCAATGCCCAACTTATAACATTCCCGATATGGCACTCCTGGACTGCTTCTACAGAATTCTTGATCCCGAAAACAAGAGGTTGGTTGGCCAACTCATTCCGGGAGGCCTTGCAAAATAATCATATGTGAAAGCATCTCGATTGCTTAATCAAATGGCTGAAATGCACCAAGAGGTAGAAAAAGACTTCATTTTGGTCACCCTAATGACTCAAATTGATGAGTTGGCCAAGAATATGGTGAAGATCGAAGTCCAGTACAAAAGGAAGGATAAATACATCACTCCTAATGAGCGAAGAAATCCTAAGGACAATGAGGATAAACTCCTTGAGGGCATGCTCTCAATCATTCTTCATAAGGTAATTGAGCAAGATAGAAAGCTGAAAGAAATGAATGAAGACATTGAAGGGATGAAGCGATTGATTTGGTCTCAATCCAGAGTTGTCCAGCTGCTCGAGAACCCTATGGGTCATGCACCACCCGATCTATACTCGCAACAAAACAAGGGGTTACTTATTGATACTATGGCTAACCCAAAAATGGAATTTGACAGTTGACATTCGTCGTTCCACGACGTTAACTAAGGCACTGTTTGGGAGGCAACCCAAAACCCTTAACTACTTTAAATTATGTTATCTTTGAAATAAAAGTGTTTTGATTTTGTAGGATTGGGTATGAAAAGTTTGTGAAAACTAGAGGATGAATTGCACAAGTTCAATTGGCGAATGGCCGACCAAAATTGGCGATCCTGACAAAGACCGTCGTTTGGATCCTTACTTTGACTGAGGGTCTTGTAAAATATGGCGAGATAATAAACACTCGGTGGATCGCCGAGTAGCGGAGCAAATTCAACTAATATCGCCAAATGGGTGAAATCTGGAGGGTTTTTATAAGGCCATGGGTCTTGAATTTCAACCTTTTTTATATTCTCTCAATCTCAATTTTCACAAAATCACACATACTTAGTATTTTCAGAATTTTCACACCTTGTAAGTATTTTACCTGCTTTAGTAGTGCATGGATCTATACTAACCTACTGCCTAGAATTACGATCTTGACTTAATCTGCCTAACAGGTTGGTTCTCTAAACCCTGCATTTAATTGTGATATTTATACTCTAATTGCAAGTAATTTTATCTTATGTCATGTGCTGTGCCTTTCTGATAAATTTCAACTATTCGACGTGCTGAGGCAAGCTAGCCGAATCACTTGGCGGTTCGCCAAATGACCCCATCTCGCATTTAATTTCATGTTACTTGTGATAAATGCTCTGTAGCTTTCGGCCAGAAATCTTTGATCGCCAAAAGCATTCGACGACTCACCGATCTATTCGATGAGTTTTTCTGCAATTGTACCCCTCCAAATTTGATTTAGTTGTTTTAATTTCTTCTGAATTCTTTGCATAAATGGTTATATCTAAAGTTCCAGGAAGAAGCAGGCCACCCCAAGGTAAAACAAAAGGGATTACAATCAACGAGGATGCAGATGCAATTAGAAGCAAGGTTGCTAAACTTTCCACAGCTGATGAAAAAGGCAAGGGCAAATACAAGATCCTTGAATTATTAGATGCAAGCACTAACAGTAATGACTTTTATAAAAATGACCCCAACCAATCTGAAAGCGAAGGAGTGGGTTTTGTTGAGGATGATTTGTTAATAGCACAGAGGGCTGAGCGGCGAACTAAGAAGTTGAATGATCCATCCAGGGCCAGGACTCTCCAACCTACCATTACTACACCTCCAGTTCTAGAGAAAGCACCTCCAGTATAAGGTTCTCCACCTAAATCAATTAGTCGAGTAAAAGCTGAGGGGCTGAGGACAATTCTCGAGGAAAAGTGTATGTCCATAGACGGGGTTATAGACAGACACTTAGAGATAATGGAGTGTCTGAGATACCACAAGTTCCAAATCTTCACAAAACCCTATGGCCCTTATATTCCAAACTGAGTAAGAGAGTTCTATAGTGCATACAGTGCACTAAAACCCCAGCAAAAGCAGCAAGTAGCAACCTTCAAAGAAGTTGACTATGTGGTTGTGAAAGGCAAGAGGGTGAAGTGTGATAGTAAGGAAATCAATGCGGTCTTGGGCATGTCCACGAATATTGGGGATCACTGCCAGTACTTGATCAAAACAAAGAAGCTGGATGAGATGAAAAAGTGGTTAGCCCCACTAATTGCAGATGAGACTCCAAAGTGGTTGACAGAAAGAGTTCCAATTGAAAAAAAAGAACTAAACAGTACCGTAAGGTTCTGGTTTGATTTCATCAGCAGCACAATTATGCCATCCCAAAATGAGTCGATTCTTCGCCTTGCCAAGGCAGCTTGCCTAAGTTGCATCATACAGGAGACTCAGATAAACTTGGGTACAATAATTGCTTCAGAGATACTCATGCGTGCAAGATAGAGCCGAACCTCACTTTCATTCCCAGTCTTGATCATAGAATTATGCAAACAAGCCTGGGTGCCTCGAGATGCCAAGAAGGATGTGGAAGTGATGCCCACAACATCTACTAATATTCGGGGGATCGAAGCTGAGTAACTTAAGGATAAAGCAGAAAGGAAAAAGGCAACATCGGTAGAGTTAGTAAACACAGAACTATCGCCTGTAGAGGCACCTCTGCCTACTCTGGCCCCTGGGCCTTCAGGTATACCCATTGCCACTGCTACTCCTGCTAATACTCCAGGTTCTTCTACTGCTGCTCGGTCTCCAAGACCCACTACTGTTGTGGCTATTTCCCGGCCTCCACTTACCCAGGCTTCCCTACTCCGGATGGGACAACTGGTCCTTTCTGCTGATCGTCGGGCTGCTAGTCTAGAGGCCTCTGTTCCAGGCATGATCCAGGTTGCCCTAACTGATGTTGTGACACCTATGAGCACTACCATTAATACCCTAGCGGCCAAAATAGCGGTGTATGAACACAACCAAGGGTCCACAGAGGAGGTGACGACCTTAAAAGCTGTCATTGTTGAATTGCAAGAAGATATAGACCACCTAAAGTCCATCGATGTGTCCATGGTCTTTGGAACAGTGGAGATTCCAGACATGCCTGATATGCCTTAGACTACCACTGGACATGGGGATAGAGTGAACCAGATAGCCGATCCTGAGTCAGAAGCAGAAACTGATAAAGAGATGCTTGAGGAGACTGAGAGAGCTGCAGATGAAGACCTGACTGTGATGGAAGCAATGATGATAGATGTTGATGTGCAAGCTTCCTTAGCACATGTTATGGGATCCAGAGGACCTGGTCCTTCTGGGGGTCACTCCGGGCACTGATGCCCAGGCAAATGGAACGACTGCTTAGACAGGATTCCCTCTTTACCTCCCTCTCTTTCTTTCTTTAATTTACTATAAGATGTTTGTTATTTGCATTGAGGATAAATTTCTTTTATTTGTGGTGGGATGAGGCCCACCTTTGTGTGCTATTTGATGTTTGTATGTTGTGTATACTTGGGCTTTCTGCTTAAATTGTGTTAGCTACTACATTCTGTGGATGTTTGAGCTCACGGCTCTTTTTATTTTAAATTGCAAAATTATTTTGACCTTTTCAAAAAAATTTGAATTTTTCGCACATTTTCGCCACCCTTTATATGCTCTTGAATGTGGCTATTATTTTGCAAAAACTTGAGTCTCGGTTCCAATCAATATCGATGCCTTGAATAGTGCTCTCAATCGAATGAACATGAATGCACATCTATGATGAGGCCAAATGAAGTTGCATATACAATATTTGATCTCTTTGCATCTCGTTTTGACTAGCCTAGTATCGAATTGAGTCTCTTGTGATGATCATTGCACACTAGTGAAAGTGTGGAGTCTTGTTTAACTCATAGTGTCAATGCCTAGTGTGATGAGCTTACCTATGAACTATGCATGATAGATCCTAGAATTTCTCCATTGGTCCGGTCAATTGAGTGATGCTATCTTTTGATATGATCTTAGGCAACTTCTACAAGTGTAAACCAATTTGATGTATACCTCTTTTATGACCTACCTTGTGAGCGTGCGATTCTATCTTGGACACCCCTTGAGCCTTACCTTTCTTTGGAAGAAACTTGATGAAAATTAGACCTTTCTTAATCCATCACCCTTAATCCTCATGAAGTTGTGGTTAGTTTGAATAGCCAACTTAGGCAAAAAGCCTAAGTTGGGGGTGTGGTGAAAAGAGAAGGCAAATCAAGAATTGAAAGAAAGCCCTTCCTACCCATGGTTTTGAGGAAAATGGAACCCTTTTCTCTCTCTCTCTCTCTCTCTCTATATATATATATATATATATATATATATATATATATATATATATATATATATATATATATATAAGACAGAAAAGAAAAGGAAAAAGAATGAAAAAGAAAAGTTGTAGAATAAAGTTGAAAAATGAAAGGGGGTTCCCAAACAATCCATGGAAAGTGAATAATAGGAGGACTTATGAGCACTGAAGAGAATGATGAAGGAAAAGGAAACGAAGTGTTGGGAGCACCACATTTCATAAGGATGAAAGTCATTGAGCCTAAATGACTATACCTTTGTAGTCAGCCCCATTACAAGCCTTGTTAAGACCTTCGTGATCTTGAGAGAGTCGAAATAAATGTTGATAGGAAAATACGAGCAAACCTATGGGTGAAATCATGCATTATGTTCTTCTTTGTGAGTGTAAGCGTTGCATCTGATTCCAAAGCTTCAAACTATGAAACCATTGTGTGAATATGTAATCATTATTTGTGTGAGGGCATTTGAACACTATAGTTGAGCTTGAACTTGCATTTGAAGAAAGTATTGTGAGCATGAGATTCATTGATATTGGTGAATCACAACTTGAATCTTTGAGTGCACATTTGATCTTTGCACAAGTAAATTGAGTCTTGTTGTGTGCATTCATGATTGACTCTTGTATAACACTGTTCGAGACACCCTTTTTGAAAGGCTGAACTCGAGTTTGCTTGAGGACAAGCAAAAGTTTAAGTTGGGGGTGTTGATGAGTCCACAAATTGGACTCATTTAGGGCTATATTTTGATGTAATTAGTGTCCTCAAATGCATGTTTTATCCCGATATCTGATCAAAACCTTTAAGTTTTCAGGTATTTGAAGTTTGAGGCAAAGTATGGACACTACTTAGCAAAAAGGAGCAAAAGAAGCCGAAAGAACAAAGAAAAGAAAATCTACAAACCACCGAGCCCATTCGGTGAATCGCCAATAGATCGTATATTCGCCTTTTGTTCCAGTGTGCTGAGCCGTGAAGGAAAGGATCAAGTCGGTGGAAAAAAAAGCAGTCAGCGCATCACCGAGAAGTTTCGCGAAGAACCATGTTGCCCAATAACCCAGAGCACAATGATGTTGAGGGCTAGTGCAAGATGGTGATGAACTACACCAAAAGGAGAATCGTCGAGATGATCGGCGATTCCGACTAACGACGCCGAATGATCCACTGCAGCACAAATCTGTAAAAACTATAAATACTAGTTAGAGTTTTAGTTTTAGTGTGAAACAATTATTATAATTTTCACTTAGAATCAAACATTATTGTCATTTTCAGTCTAGAATATTAGCTTTTCATACTTTTGCTCTGAGTCTGAGAAGGTTTTGAAGACTTGAAGAAGAAGAGGGTTTCATCTCCAAGGATTTGGATTTGGGTCTCTTGGATTCTTCATTCTTGGCATGTAACAAGACTTAAATCTTCATACCCATTTGAATGCAAGCTCATTTAGGTATAAATTTATATCTCTTGATGTGTGGCTAAAACCCCCAATTCTTAGGGTGTGATTTAGCGAATATGGGTTAAGATAATTATTGGGTCTTGCTTGTTGATAGATTAAATATAGTTTAATAAGTGGTTTCGTCTTGTAGTTGTGGTTGAATCGAATGGATTTGTAGTAGCAAATACAAGTTCACTAATGTGTTTTTGACTTGCTCGAGAGAGAAATCGAGAAAATAAGACCACTAGATTGATTGCCTAAGAAGTGGGTCGGCATGAGGCTCTGCCCGAGAGGGTGAGCCCTAGTCCCATATCCTAACACTCAGCTCGAGAGAGTGAGTGGGGTAAGGCGTAGGCTAGTCTTCATGCGGCAAGTGGGTGTCTGAGAGGAACCCATTTGAAACGGGGTAAGTTGCTTAAGAGAGAACTTATTCCCACATAAAGCTTATTCTATTCACTATTACTCTATAAATTTTCTATCGAAAACATGTACCAAATAATTTAGATTAACCCGTATTTCGGTCACATCCCAAAAATCTCCCTCTCATTGCTTAGATTTCCTTGTTGATTTCGCTAATTTTAGCTTACTTGTCACAAAACCCCCATTTGATATTTGACACTTCTGTGTCACCCCCTTTATTTACTATGTTTTTATTCGTTAACTTCTTTAGCTATGACTAATTAGAAAGAAATTCTAATTTTCTATTAATTCTCAAAACCACTCTCTTGGGACACGACCCCAACCCTTGGTTGGATTACTATACTATTGCACGATCATAGACACCTGAATTGTAAGACGTGTCATTGATTACGCAAACATCAGTGGATCAAGGGTACCAAATCTTGTGATGTTCTCTTGGTTGAGTGGGAAGATTGTGAAAATTTGGTTATTTTGAATGACATAACTGGTGTTGTCTTGGAGTAGTTAAAGTATTTTAGTGGTTCTACATGTACCACCTTGCTTATGAGAATTTATAGAAGAGTTACCATGCGTATTTGTGGTTGTCCGACAATCTTAATATTCCTCTAGTCGTCGAGGTCATGTATCAATTATGTGTGGTTGAATGTGGGGATCATTGGGTCTAATTCTACTGTTCTTAAGAGGTAATCTACAATTACTAAATCAAGCATTTCGATAGTGTTGTTGGAGGAGTTGTATGCTTGGACATATCCCTCGATGAGTATCTGATTTCTAAGGATCAAAATTGTTATAACTTAAGCTCATGGGAATTTATGTTGTGGGATGGAGATATTGTTAAGAACTATAATTGTTTCTGTATTATGAGTGTGTGTTGGTTGATTATATTCAGGTTCACTTCTATTTGTAGCGAGTATTGACTTGGAATGTTATCATGCTTAAGTGCTAAAGGATTCATCCAGATGATTGTGCCAAGGTCCTTGATAACATGTTGTAGACGTGTGTACAATCAACTTTGATGGCTATTGGGAATAGCCTTATTATTAGTTAAGTGTGCATACAACAATAATTACCACCCGAGTATTGTGATGACTTCATTAAGGCATTGTATTGGAGAAAGTGTATGTCTTCAATTGGTTGGTTTGGGGACGAAGATATTATCATAAAGTGAGACTCAGTTTTGTTAAACAAGACCTTCTGTATGAGGAAGAACCGATTGAAATTCTTGATCGCGATGTTTGGAAGCTAAGGACATGCGAGACAAGTATCCCCAGTAATTTGACGATTCAGATACTACTCTACCCTTACTTCAGCCATTCTTTCCTAGTTGATCCCTAGGGGACGAGTGATTGGTAAATTGGTATCTATTGTAACGATGTGTTCCCTTCATTAGAGAAAAGCCAATGGGGAAAGAATTGGGGCCAGAAAACTTTTGAGTAGTAACTTGGTATTTCCCAACTTAGTCCAAATTTGGACGAAATCAGAGTCACTAAGGTGTAGGGAAATCTGGTAACAATCGGGTGACTTATTTATGATTTTGATTACATGAGTGGTTAGATAAGTCATTAAGGAACGTACACGACTTTATGAAATTGAATTCGGGTAAGTAGAACTCCCAGAATCGATCTTAGAGTGAATGGTATTTTCTGAGTGTCATTGGTTGAAGGTATGTTGTGGAATGTTGGTCTTGGAATTATTAAACTAGCTCACTGGTTCCATGCAAGCCTCTGGGGCGAGATTTCTACAGCCAGAGTGGGGCTGCTGTAGCGGGGTGAGGACCGCTTTAGCGGGTTTGACACAACTTAAAGTCGTAACCAAACCCCAAAACGTCTTTATTCTGCACATTTTGACTTTAAGAGCTAAGGAACGACCCCAGACGAATTCTTAACCATTTTTCACCATTCTTAAGGCTAAAGGTAAGGTTTTAACTCCCTAAATTCATTTTTTGATCAATAGAACGTAGTTTTTTGGGTAATTATTATTGGGGAAAGGTTTTGATCTGAAGTAAATGGTGGAAAAGCCTTAATTTGGATATTTGGATCTTGGGTTGGCCTAGGATTGATAATGTTGATTATAATCCGGGTAATTAGGCCTCGTTTATTGATCCTTGCATTAATTGTATGTTTTAAGACCACGAACAAGCGAGAAGAATCCGTAAAGGGAAGATTCAAGTGCCTTAGGGGATTCAAGCTTGGATTCGAGGTAGGTGATTGTGATTGTGGCTTATTGAATAGATCGAGTGTTGCGTTCCGGCACACTAACTTGGATCAATTGCCACATTTCGGCATAAACATGGGATCTGTTGCCACGTTTCGGCATAAATATTAGATCGGGTACCACGATCCAGTATGCTAACACTTTGGGTGTGGGTTCCATAAGAGGACCATTGAATTGGGTTTCGTGGGAGGTGTAATTTGAGTGTATCAAATTTAGGCGCCACTATCAGGGAATTTGGTTTTTAGATTAAGTTAAACTACGTTATTGAACTTTAGTCAAATATTTCCTAATTTTAATTTTTTTTTCTTTTGTTTTTGTCTCTCTCAGGTTTCTGCTCTAGTGTATGCCAAGTACACGGAGTCAAGGAGAACCACTTACTCCCTACGATCCAAAATTGAATAGAACTTTGCGGAGAATGAATAATCAAGGAGTGCCATTTAATCATATCAGAGAGGATTTAGGTGATGGTGTTGGGTTGTAGCCTTCGAGGGTTGGTGATGAGAATAATCAGGTTTAAGTTGAGAATATACTGAGAGATGCAGTGAGGGTACAGAATCCATCAGGACCAAGACTGCATGATAACTATAGGGTCAACTTTAATGCTGCTGAATCTGACGGACCTCTTGTCCTACCTCTTCTACCTCCGGGGCATACATTTGTGGTGACTAGCAGTTTGATACAGATGCTTACTGTGAGGGGCTTGTTTGCGATTTTGGCATCGGAGGATCCACATGCGCACGTAACCAAGCTAAGGAGTAATTTTAATAGTTGTGTGAGCCGACCAAACTTAGACATGGATGCCATTGGATTGCGAGTATTCCCTCTATCATTGACTGGTGATGCTACTGTGTGGTTTAATGAGCTTCCTTATAACTCAATCTATACATGGGACCAATTGACTGATGTGTTCCTAGCAAGATTCTTTCCAGTGTCTAAGAAGCTAAACCACAAAGATAAACTCAACAATTTTGTAGCACTACCTAGAGAGTCTGTGAGTAGTTCTTGTGACAGGTTCACTGCTTTTATAAGGGGTGTTCCGAATCACCGCCTTGATGATGTGTGGCTAAAGGAGTATTTCTACCAAGGTCAAGATGACAACAGTAAGGCAGTGCTTGATACTATCGCTGGAGGTTCATATGGTGAGTGCACTTTTGAGCAGATTACGAAGAAACTGGAAAAGATCTCTTGAAACAATAAAGCTTGGAGCACTAGAAAGTCGAATACTGGGAGGAACACGTTTGCCGCTCAAGCTACAAATAACCAATCTGCAGACGAGATTCATGAGAAGATAGCTTAGATGAGGACCAAACTAGGGTTGGTGTTGAAGCACGTGAGGAGAGGTGCGGAGAAGGTAAATATTGTGAATTATTTAACTAAAAGTCCACCACCGATTGAGGAGTGCTACTATGAAGAGGATACTTATGCGGTGAATGATTAGACGAGGGGTTTCCGACCAAATGCCCAAGGTTCCAATATGAATAATTAGCGCTAAGGTAAAGGAAACCAAGGTCGGAACTATGGTAACTACAATCGAGAGGGTCAATATGTCCGGGATAGGAACTACAATTGCGATAACAACTACAACTGAAACAACTATGGCAATAGGAACAATTGGGTTAGACCTTATGTTCCTCCTCAATATTGGGAATCTGGTACTAGGGAAGCTGGATGTAATATGTCACGTATTGAGGATATGATGCAGAAGATGATGAGGAGGTTTGATGCAACTAATGAGAATGTGAAGGAGATGAGAAATTACTAGTCTGGTATTGGTCAAAAAATTGATGCCCATGCAGTGTCAATCAAGCATCTTGAATAACAAATGACTCAGTAGTCAACTACGGCAAATCCACGTCAACCTGGCACTCTTCCTAGCAACACCATCCAGAATCGAAAGAATGAGGGGCATTGTATGGCAGTCACTACTTGAGGGGGTAAGCAAACCATTGATCCACCTATGCTGTCTGGGGTGGAAATTGAGACTAGTAAAGATGATGATGTGGTCGAGGTAAGTGGCGAGTCCAAGAATGCGACAGAGAAAAAGGAGGAGGTAACTTAGAAAGTTGTCCCTATACCCAGACCTCCACCTCCCTTCCCATAGAGGTTAGTGAAAAAGACTGAAGAAGGCAAATACCGCAGGTTTATTAGCATGTTGAAACAACTTTCCATCAATGTTCTGTTGATAAAAGCTTTGGAGCAAATGTCTGGGTATGCCAAATTTATAAAAGATATGGTGACAAAGAAGAGGGCAGTGAGTTTCAAAGATGATGATAGATTGCAACATTGTAGTGCTATTGCTACAAGGTCCCTTGTGCAGAAAAAAGAGGATCCTGGTGCCTTCACTATTCCATGTACCATCGGGTTGTTGTATTTTTCTAAGGCGTTGTGTGATCTTGGTACTATCATTAATATGATGCCATTGTCTATTTACAAGAAGTTGGGTCTAGGAGATCCAAAACCAACTGCGATGTGGTTGCTCATGGCCGATAGAACTGTGAATAGGCCCATTGGTGTGCTTTGTGAAGTATTAGTGAAAGTGGAGTCGTTCATCTTTTTGGTGGATTTTGTGATTCTTGACTATGAGGTTGATTTTGAGGTTCCCATTATTCTTGGGAGACCATTCCTTGCCACTGGGCATGCCTTGGTTGATATGGAAAAGTGGCAGATGAAGTTCAGACTGAATAATGAAGAGGCAACTTTCAATATATGTAGGTCCATGAAGCAGAGTAGCGAGCTCCAAACGGTATCGGTGATAATACATAGAGTTGAGAGTGGGTCTGAGGTACAGATTGAAGAGAGATTGGGTGTTGAAGCACTAGCAGCGGTTATGATGAACATTGAGAATGATGGTATTGAAGACTATAATGAGTTGGTCGTCGCACTTGATAGGTGTGAATATCGTTCGAAACCAAAGAAGTTGGAGTTGGACATGAAAAATTGTGAGTCCCAACCCGTAAGACCGTTTGTTGAAGAGGCACCAAAATTGGAGCTTAAAGCTCTACCAACACATTTGAGGTATGTATTCTTGGGAAGAGAGGATACTTTACCGGTCATCATTGCGGCAGATTTGAATGGGCGACACGTTGAGGCTTTAATTTCTGTGTTAAAGAGGTTCAAGCGAGCTATTGGGTGGACTATTGCAGACATTATTTGGATCCCTCCTGGTATCTGTTCTCATAAAATCTAACTCATGCCAAATCATAAGCCTAGTATTGAGCACCAGAGAAGATTAAATCCACTTATGCAAGAGGTAGTTAAAAAGGAGATCATCAAGTAGTTGGATGCCGAAGTTATTTATCCCATTGTAGATAGTAGTTGGGTGTGTCCTGTTCAGTGTGTGCCCAAGAAAGGCGGGATTACTGTGGTTCCTAATGAGAGAAATGAGCTTGTTCCAATGTGGCCCGTGATTGGATAGAGAGTCTGCATGGACTACCAAAAGTTAAATGCTTGGACAAAAAATGACCATTTTCCTATGCCATTCATGGATCAGATGGTGGATAGACTTGCATGTAAGGGTTGGTATTGTTTTCTTGATGGTTATTCGGGCTACAATAAGATTTCTATAGCTCCAAAAGATCCAGAGAAGACCACTTTCACTTGCCCTTATGGGACTTTCGCCTTCAAACGGATGCCATTTGGGTTGTGCAATGCTCCAGTGACCTTCCAGTGTTGTATGATGTCAATATTCTCTAATATGGTGGAGGACACTATTAAGGTATTTATGGATGATTTCTCAGTGGTAGGTGACTCTTTTGATCGATGTCTGGATCATTTGGTCGAGGTGCTTAAAAGGTGTGAAGACTGCAATTTAGTGCTAAATTAGGAGAAATGCCACTTTATGGTGAAAGAAGGGATCGTTCTTGGTCATAAGATTTCTGAGAAGGGCATTGAGGTTAATAGAGCTAAAGTCGAGGTAATAGAAAAGCTTCCACCACCTATCTCTGTAAAAGGTATTAGAAGTTTTCTTAGGCATACAAGTTTCTATTGGAGGTTCATCAAGGACTTCTCTAAAATTGCACATCCATTATATGAACTGCTCGAAAAGGAGTATAAGTTTGATTTTGATAATGCTTGTCTGAGAGCATTTGGAGAGTTGAAGGAGAAGTTAGTTACTGCATCTATCATTATTTCACCGTATTGGGGACAACCATTTGAGGTAATGTGTGATGCAAGTGGAGTGGCGCTTGGTGTGGTATTAGGACAGAGACGAGAGAAGATTCTCCATCCTATTTACTATGCTTGCAAACCTTTAAATGTGGCCCAGAAGAATTATATTGTGACTGAAAAAGAGCTTCTTGTGGTGGTTTTTGCATTCGAGAAATTTCAATCCTACTTGCTTGGTACTAAGGTCATAGTGCATATTGACCATTCTGCATTGAGGTATTTGATAGCGAAAAAGGATGCACAACCGAGGTTGATTAGATGGGTATTGTTGCTACAAGAGTTTGCTTTTGTGGTGAAATATAGAAAGGGGACTAAAATTCCAGTTGCCGATCACTTGTCCAGATTAGAGGAAGAGACTATGCTAAAGCTTGGTGATAGTGCTGAAATTAATGATGCTCTTCCAGATGAACAGGTATTGGTTGTTTCTCATGATCTGATCCCTTAGTTCACAGACTTTGCTAATTATTTGGCAAGTGATTTGGTGCCCCCAAATTTGTCTTTTCACCAAAGGAAAAGGTTTATGCATGACATGAAGAAATTCTTTTGGGATGAGCCTTACTTGTATTAGAGTTGTGCTGATGGGATTATTCGTCGTTGTGTGCCCGAGGTGGAGATGTTGAGTGTACTTAAGGTGTGCCATTCATCGCCTGTTGGTGGGTATCATAGTGGTATTCGGATTTCGCATAAGATATTGTAGTGTGGGTAGTACTGGCCTACCATCAACTAAAATGCTCATGATTTCGCCAAGTCTTGTGACCGTTGCCAAAGAGAAGAAGCAATTTCAAAGAGGCAAGAGCTTCCTATGAATCCTATATTGGTGATAGAGTTATTTGATGTATGGGGCATTAATTTTATGGGTCCATTTGTGAGTTCACATGGAATGAAGTATATTCTTATTGCGGTTGATTATGTGTTGAAGTGGGTGGATGAAATTGCGCTCCCCAACAATGAAGGTAAAAGTGTCACCGCATTCTTGAAATATAATATCTTCTCCAAATTTGGTACACCGAGGGCGATTATCAGTGATGGAGGTTCCCACTTTTGTAATAAGTTGTTCAAGGCACTACTTGAGAAATATCGTGTCCGTCATAATGTAGCCATTCCTTACCATCCATAGACTAGTGGGCAAGTTAAAGTGTCCAACAGAGAGATCAAATAGATTATGGTGAAAACTGCGAATGCTAATAGAACGGACTGGTCAAGGAAGCTTGATGATGCTCTATGGGCCTATCGCACTGCATACAAGACTCCCATAGGTATGTCTCCTTACCAACTTATATATGGGAAGTCTTGCCATTTACCGATAGAGTAGAGCATAAGGATATGTGGGTGATGAAAAAGCTAAGTTTGGATTGGGGCTCCGCATCTAATCAGAGAATTAAATGACTTGAATATGCTTGATGCGTTTCGCCTAAAAGCTTATGAAAGTTTAGCCTTGTATAAAGAGAAGATGAAGAGGTTTCATGATCAAAGAATTGAAAAGTGAGAATTTGTTGTAGGTGATCTTGTGCTTCTATTCAACTCTAGGTTGCGCTTGTTTTCGGGTAAACTCAAGTCCAAATGGACCGGGCCATTTTTGCTCACAAAAGAGCTCCCCCGTGGAGCGGTTGAGCTTGAAAACAGTGAAGGAACAAGGTTCATGGTAAATGGGCAAAGGATCAAGATTTATCTGGGAAATGTGAAAAGTGTGCAACAAGTTGTTGAGGCCTACTATATTGATGAAATTTGAGTAATCAAGAGGCATGCGTCGTGCCACGACATTAAATCAAGCGTTGCTTGGGAGGCAACCTAAGATGTAAAATCTAGCCAACAATAGGTTCTTGTTTTCCATGTAATGGTTTTCTTTGTTTATTTGCCTATCTGTACTCATTTAGATAGGTGTTTTATTTTTTTGTTTTAGTGTTGGCAAGATATAACATAGGGTCTGTGTCTAAAAAGTGTCGAGAAAATGTAAAAAGAAAGGCCTAATGGTTGCTACATGTGCAGGAGCGCAAGGCAAAATCTGCAGAAAAAGGTCTGCTGCAGAGGTCTACGGACCCCATCGACGGTCAGTGGTTCATTCCACTGACCGTGAATGGTGTCCGTAGATCCCATGTAAGGATTCTCAACTTTCTAAGTCTGAATGTGATCTATGGTCCCCATCTCGTGCTCATGGAAAGAGGCCACGCTCCAATCGTATTTCGGATACTATTGATGATGCTAGAGCAAAGAAGTGGGAGCGCCACCAGAATGAGCAGGCTCGAAAAGCGTCTATAGTGGATGAGGAGTTGCGCCAGCAGAGGGTGCGTGAGAGTGTTGCTGGGGCATTGAGTTTTGTCCCTGTTGTAGAGGTTCTGACTGTTGAGAGGGATGATGTGAGCACCACTGATGGTGCGGTTAGAATGATTGATATCACTACTGAGGGTGCTAGGCTATATGATGTGGGCACTACTGAGGGTGACCCAAGTGTTGTTTCAGCGGGCTCCGGGAAACTGAACCCACCTGCTTGTTGATAGTTCATCGGCGCTATGCGCCACAGGTTTTCTTCACCCAATCCATTACTTTTTACTATTTTTGTGTGCATTGGGGACAATTGCATCTATTTTTTTGTTGGGGGTGGGGTAAATGGATTGTGAGTGATAGGATGAAGCCTGAGTAACCCAGCTCATAATCCTTTTTTGGGGTTTTCTTGCCTGTGTTCTTTCCCCCCAAGAGACTGCTTAATTTCTGTTGAACCGGCATGTGTTAGGATTGTATGTGTAGAAGCATAAGAAAGAATGAAACATGATGGCAAAAACTTTTTGAAAAAATGATACCCGTCCAAAATTTGAGATATGCGCTAAAATCTGTAGACTAGAATGAGTTGAATGTGTTGGCTCTGAGTATGATATGATAATGAACCAACTTGGTGGCATGGCTTAAGTTAAAACTTGAATTGGGTAATTTGATAATCTGATGATGAAACTATGTGCCAAGAGTGTGTGAGTATAGTTGATTGTTCAAACAGTTTTTGTGTCAATCTAGAACTTGTCCGGTTAGTCCTGCTAAGACAATCTATTCTAAAGGTTAGGAAGTGATCATAGGCCCTTGTTCTGATAGGTTCGCAAATTGCCTGAAAAGAATTCAAACAAATGAAATAAATGCTCCCTTTGATACAAATGTTTTGAGCCGAAATTAGACCATTTCTTTCTAACCCCCTAATTCACCTTCCCATAATCTACTGTGTTGACCCCGATCCCTCCTTGGACATGTGCATCTCGACCTAGGCCAAAAGCCTAAGTTGAGGGTGGCTAATGTAAAAATTGACCTCAATTTTGGCCCTGATCCGACATCGGGTATTGTGCACCTCAACCAATGAAAAATCCATACGTTGAGGGTGGCTGTGAAAGAGGAAACCGAAAGAAAAATGGGTATGAAAAGAGTTTGGTGTTGAAAAAGAGAAAAATAAAAGAGAGGAAAGGACATGACTTGTTGAAAGCTAAAGAAAAGAATAAAATGCAAGAAAAAGAAGAAAGTGGAAAATAAAGAGGTACAAAGTCTAAAGTCACATCCATGGTTGAAGTGAATCAAGGGAAAGAAGGTAAAACGGTAGGATGTCAAAAAATAGGGCAAAAGAGGTAGAAAGCCTAATGAATTGTCAAGGAGGGCAGAAAGTCACTAAAGAGTACCCAAATGTACCACACCTGACCCTTAGCCTACGTTACAAGCCAAGAAAGAACTATAGTGATCCTAAAAACTAATTTGGAGAGTCTAAGAAGTGAAAATAAGGGCAAGCCTATGGTATTGAGCATTAACTGTACTTGAAGTTACTTCTGAGTGTGAGTGTTGAATGAATCCTTGTACTCAAAATCATATTCATTGTGAAAAAAAGGGATTTTGTTTGAAGTAAGGGCACTGGTTACATTGTCGAAAAGTTGGTACCTTGGTGATAGTAAAACAGTGTATGTTGTGTGTTGATTGGTCGAACTTTGTCATGTTTTGATCCGCACAAGTTAGCTTGTTGAGTCTGAGAGAAAAGATTTACACCCAAAAAGAGGATCGAAGTAGAGAGCCATGTGATTGCTTGTGCTTGAATTGCTTGATTCTATACAAGTGTCATTTAGAGTCTTAGTGTGTCGCTTGAGGACAAACAACGAATTTAAGTTGAGGGTGTTGATATACCCTGGATTTACGGTATTTCTAATACATTTCACTTAAAGAGTTGTGTGTGTCTAGGGTCATTTTGTATTGGTTTTAATGCATTTTTATCATGTTTGTAGGAAATATGTTCAGACGTGGAAACTGAGAGACGCAGTTGAAGGATGTACAGAAAAGGGCATCTATGGAGCTGATCTACGGACCATAGGTCCATTCACGCTTCGTAGATGGCGACCATAGATGGACAGGCAAGGCTTGAAGGAAAATTAGGGAATTCTTGACTAAGTGTGGAACCATGGTTGCAAACCACAAACCGTAGATCGACCTACGGGTCGTATTGCTGTTCCGTCAAATCATTCAGAAGGGTTCCAGTACCTGATTTTGAAGATTCAAAGTGTGGAGCTACGGAGGAGGATCCATGAACCGTAAATCAATCCACGGTTCGTACTGTGGATCCGTTGATTGATTCAGAAAAGTGGAGATTTTGAAGAATGGAAAATTGCCTAAGTCCTGAGCCATAGAAGGGACCTCCGGACCGTAGATCAATCCACAGTCCGTAGGTCAGTGTCGTAGATCGAAGATGCGTCCTGAAACATTATTTCCTTATTTCGTTTCCTTTTTAGTTAGGACTTGTTTTTCTATATATAGGGCATGTAAACCTCATTATTTGGGGTTAGACATTATTACTTTTATTCTAGTTCTTGACTTTGGAGATTAACTTGCAACTTAAGCAATTCTTAATCTCCTAAGTTCGTTTTGAAGCTTTTGGTTTGGAAATTCAAGTTGAAATTCTGGGTTTATCATTCTCATTACGTAAGTTCATTATTTCTTCTTCTAAAAATATGAATTGTGTTATTGTTAATATGAGTAACTAAATCCACAACTAGGGTTGTGGGAACCATGAGCGATTAACAAAGTATGAATAGTAACTAAGCAATTCTTGAATAGTATTGTTGCATGCATTGATAATTCTTTCGTTTAGAAGTCTTTCTAACGAGTGCACACATTAGAACTCGCCTTGTTGCTACTTGTCGGACCAAAGAGGTAGTTAATAAGAAAAGAATTATGAACATAGATTTAGTGTGATACTATCTAATAGTCTAATGACGATTGGTGCGAAGGTGCAAACTAAGCAATACATCGATGTGATGTCTAATATGAGGTAAAGGTAAGGGTTGGTAAATTATACACGTGTAGCCGAATCAAGGTGCGAGGTGAAATTCTCTAGTTGCCGGACCAAGGAATTAGAGATACCTAACTTATCACTTTGGATGTAATACACTAGGAAAAGATTTTTATTACTAGGATTATCGCGTTATGAGCTTATGGGGAACACGTACACCCTAGTTTCTCTCTCATCTTGATAACAACTAAAGTTTGAATCTTGTTCACATAATTTCCAGAATTTGTTTCACAAATCCCCCCCCCCCCCTTAATTAGTTATTTGGGAAGTACGTTGACTAAAACGTAATCGTGGGTTAAAGTTAAGTCTAAACCATATTCCTCATGAGATCGACCCCAACCTCCAAGTTGGGTTCTTTACTTGATAACGATCGCTTATACTTCTTTATGGAGGTGTAATTTGAGCGTATCACTTACTTCATGCCAAAAGTCATCATTGATTCATATCAGATTCATGTCAAAAGAATACAAAAATTATAGCATTTCTAACTAGTAATTGTCATTTATTAAATAAACAGTATATCAAATTCATTCCATTATTATGCCCAAATTCATTCCAATATAATGCAAAAAAATAAATTTCAATCACACTAGAATCATACCAAAAACATTATCAATTTCTATACCTGTCTGATATATTTAGTATACTAATTTCAAACAAATTTTATATAATTTTTAAAACCAAAAACATACCAAAAAATGAAAAATGGTTCATACCAAAAACTAACAACAATATACATTTTAAAAAAACCCCATTTTTTGCAATCAATTATAAAATTTTGTTGGAAAAAACACTAACCTGAAGGATCCCATAAATCACCATGCTTTATTTATACTGATAAGAAACTGTCCATTACAAGAAAATGATTATTATTGTATAAAAACAAATTCGAATTTAAAGAGAGTGATGACTAAGAAATCTGTTTGAACAAATTAGACGAGAGAGAATACTGAGAAGAGAGAGAAATTGTCAATTTTTTTTTGAAAATAAATCTGTTGGAAATAATTGTCTTGAGCTAAACAAGGAAAACAAATATTCTATTTTGTTAGGACTCCTATTTTTATGCCTTCTATTAATTATCATTAATATTTTCAAATTATTTTTTACTCAAAATTTGTTTTTAATTTATTTATTTTTTCAAACTAATTGATTTTTATTGCTTTTAAATCCTTTTTTAATTTAGTAAAATGTTATAACATGTAATTGTTTATTATTATAACTTGAAAGTTAAAGAATAGTGTTATAATTTATAATTATTAGTCCTATAGATGTCAATTATAAAATTTTCACTTATAAAAATAACAAGAAAAGAACCTTAGCCACTTAACCGGTCAAATGTGTTAGAAACCATTGTAATAAAAAGAACAACTTTCACATATAACAAACATAAAAATCATTTTTGTATGCTATAACTATAGTTTGCATAATTGCGCTCCATAGCAAACATAAATATGTATATTTCCCTATACATATACAAAAGAAAGCAGTTGTATAATTTCCCTATACATATACAAAAGAAAGCAGTTGTATAATTTCCTTTGGTATACATATACAAAAGATCAATTATATAATCTGTGTTTGTATAAAGCAAGAAAGAGAGAAAGACAAAAGAAAATTGGGCAGGGGGAGATCATAGTTGTATAATCATAAGTGTATAGGACGAAAATATGTGCATTTGTATTTGTATATACAAGTTTCTCTCATTTTATACAAACACAAACGCAATGTATACATTTGTGTTTGTATAAAGTGAGAGAGGCGAGTGAGCGAGCGAGATCTGGGCGAGTAGCGAGCGAGATTTGGGAGAGGGGAGAGAGGGGAACGAAAATATATGTATATATACAATTTTCGTTCGCTTTATACAAATACAAAGACATTTTATACATATGTGTTTGTATAAAAGCAAGAGAGGCGAGGGAGAGAACGAGAGTGGCAAACGAGATTCACTAGGAGAGAGGCGAAATGGCAACAATTTGCTATGGGGTACAATTAAATCAAACTATGGTTATAACATTTAATTTGAATTAATAGTTTGTTATTATATACAATTTTCCCTAATAAAAAACATTTCCTAGAAATAATGAATGTAACACTTGTAGCATTTTCCATTGAGAATCGGCCCAATTTTATAGCAGGTCTTCGGCCCAAGTTTCAAGGTCAATATTTCTACCAAGGAATCAAGAGCCCAAATAGGATAGTACCTCAGAAAAATTAGGGAAGCTTATATAAATAGAAAAGTTGTTTATAATAGCAAACTATTAATTCAAATTAAATGCTATAAATATAGTTTGATTTAATTGTACCCCATAGCAAACTGTTGCTATTTTGCCTCTCTCCTGGTGAATCTCGCTCGCCACTCTCGTTCTCTCCCTCGCCTCTCTCGCTTTTTATACAAACGCAAATGTATAAAATGTGTTTGTGTTTGTATAAAGTGAGAAAATTGTATATATACATATATTTTAGTTTCCCTCTCTCCCCTCTCCCAGATCTTGCTTGCTCACTCGCCTCTCTCACTTTATACAAAAATAAAAATGTATAAAATGTGTTTGTGCTTGTATAAAGCGAGAGAAAATTGTATATATACATATATTTTCGTTCCCCTCTCCCAGATCTCGCTCGCTCACTCGCCTCTCTAACTTTATACAAACACAAATGTATACATTGTGTTTGTGTTTGTGTTTGTATAAAGTGAGAGAAAATTGTATATACAAATACAAATGCATATATTTTCGTCCTATACACTTATGATTATACAAATACGATCTTCCCTTGCTCAGTTTTCTTTTGTCTTTCTCTCTTTCTCGCTTTATACAAACACATATTATACAATTGATCTTTTGTATATGTATACCAAAGCAGATTATACCACTGCTTTCTTTTGTATATGTATAGCGAAATATACATATTTTTGTTTGTTATGGAGCGCGCTCTATATAAATTTCATTAATTTAGGAGCTAATTAATTTGATACATTCTACTTTGCAATAGGGTAAATGACATAGATATGCTATAATAAGAAAATATTAATCATCTATGGCAATATAATATTTCTAACTAATAAAGCAATTTTTTTTAATTAAAAAATTGTACAACGAAATGTTGTCTATCTTTTCCTCTTTTCTTCTTTCTCTGCCATTTTTTCTCTTCCTTCTCCTCTTCTTCTTCTTCTTTGAAATTTTCATTTAAAGAACTATCTTCAAATCAATCCATATTTCGCGATTTTCACCCAAAAATACGACGAGAAGAGGACATCAAGATCGAAAAATTGTACAAAATCATGTGCTCAAGCAAGAATTTCAAATCTCTAAAATTACAGAAGCAAGAGTTCACCATTGATGATCATTATAAAGCTTCAAACTTTTAATTCATAATTTGAGTTTTACCAATTTGTGATTAGCTTGGATAGGTTGTTCCTACAAATAATTGAAAATATTGTTAGGAGTTTATATCTCAATTTTAAGAGGGTTTCGTTAAATTTAGAATTGATTTTAAGAGAAATATTAGATTGAAGCTCGAAAAAGATAAAGTTTACGGAATTGTATCTCAATTGTATTAAAGTTGTATCAGATATGTTTCATAATTGTAATAAAATTATGAATAATACATTTATAATACATATTGCAAACTTCACTACTTTTTTAGTCATATCAACTAAAATAATTTAGGTAACACACTTGTAATACATTTATAATATAGACTCAATACATTTGTAAAACATATTGTAAACATCGCTCTTTTTCTTAGTGATACTAATCAAAATAATTTATAAGACACATGTAATTAGATGTGTCAAATGTTCGGGTTGAGTTGAAATTGGAGATATTAAAATGGATTGAAATAGAAATTGGGTTCGGTCTTGACCCACCCAAGTTTACTTTGGGCTCAAATGGGCTTAAACCAAATTGAATCTTGACCCACCCAATTTGACCCACCCGTTTAATCTCAATAATTTTAATATATTCTTATTTTTATAACCACAATTTGAATTTCAACTCATGAAAATTTTAAAAAAGAAGTTACAAATGGATGAACCTTTTCTCAAACAAAAATGTCATAGATAAATCAAACTTTTAACAAATAGCATAAATAAGCCTTTTATCAAAGTTAGATAATACATTTGAATCTTTTCCCTTAAATAGTTGTCAATCACTATAAGAAATTTTTCATTGCATAAATTTTCCTCATTCTTATGAGTTGTCATGGAAACAAATTAAGTTTCTTCTATCAATGTAGAATACCAGCACATTTTGGGGGGAAAGACAACAAAAAAATGAGACAGGACACATTTTGTTAAATCAACTCTTCAATTTCTAATATAATCGTGAATCGTGATCTATTATTACGTGTGATTATCTCCACTATTAAAAAAAAACTATGGTAAACATAATCAAAACTAATTAGGGTTTCTAAATATATGCATCACCAGTAGACTAATTTGTATAATTAATAAGATTTTTGAATCTTATAATTTTAAACATGTTATAATATATATATATATATATATATATATATATATATATATATATATATATATAAATATTTGTGTGATTATAAAAACTTATTATTATTAGTAAAATGAAAAATCTATAGTTAAATGTTTTCAAGTATTGAAATGTTTTTTTTTTAAATGGACTTATAAAAGAAAATATTATTACATAAATTAAAACTAACTAAATACAATAACTTTAACGTATCGGACATATAAAATATGAAAAATAGGATGCAATTTAATTTTTTTTAATCATTATTTCGTAATTTGATTATTTTGTAGTTTGATATCTACCTTAAAATTCGACTAAAACAATATAAAACAATATGTGAATATCAATGCTTCCCAAAATCAAGGGTGTTTCGGAAAACCATAAAGTAGAGCTGACGACCTGAGGTTGGACCTTATTTTATGCCTCAAAAGTCTCCTGATGACTACACCATTTTCTTTATTTTCGAATGCTTAATTAACCTGTTTTCCATTAGAATTTTTATTTAAAAATTTAAAATATAAAAATTTAAATATACAAAAAAAAATTAAGAAAATTCAATATATATATATATATATATATATAAATCTAAATATATAATATAATTTTTTGAAGATCAGATAACTTAATTGGCCCCCCCTTGACTGTCGGCATGCTTAAACTTACTCCCTCTTCTGGTCGATATTACTTATTAAGAGTGTTTTTAGCATCAAGGTGCGTCTTTTAAGAAATTTATTTGTAGCTATTAAAACTTTGTAGGACTCTATCAAGATTAGTTCAATTTGAGTTAGGACTTCATAAGTTGTGTTCAATTTCAACTAGGATTTTTGGAGGCTACTCAACCTCAAACCCTAGTTTATGCCTATATAAAATGTATTATATTGACATGTCGAATATTCTGCAAATTCATAGAATTTTTTTTTTAAAAAATCAAATCCAAGTCGTCATAGTTCGATAAATACGCTACTGACCGATTATGAGAAACAGAATTGTACCCGCACTATTGATTTATCAAAAAAGTTATGAATCTTCATATTTTATTTGTGATTGCAATTTATTTTTCCGTCACTTTAAAATTTATTGCAAAACATTATTCATTCCCTAAAAATAAGATATATTTTTTAAATCAATTTAATCATACAGTTAAATAATATCTAGTTAATATACTTTATTCATTTTAATTTATGTGGCTTTTTTTGGGAAAAAAAAATTGATAGTTGTTTTGATTAATTTTTAAAATTAGATTGAATTAAATTAACTCAATATTTGAAATTATAATTTAGATATTTAAAAACTATATTACTATAAATTGTATTTTTTTCTCATGTCAATATGATAAAATAACACATTTAAAAATGTCCATCAAAATTTATATAGTTTAAATCTCGAAAAATAAAAAATGGCACATAATTGAGACAAAAGAAGTAGTAGCTTCTTGGTTACATATATAAAATTCCACTTACCTAAATATATAGGGATAAATTTGAAAGAAACAATTACTTTCATCCATCTATTTTTACTAGTCCATAATAAGTTTTGTACATCCAAAAATAATAAATAAAATACATCTTTTATCGTAAAAAGATCCTTTTTACTATATTATATTGCTTATAAATATCCCATACAAGGCCATAGCTATAATAATAGAAAATAAAGTTGTCTTCAATTTTAAGGAAAGGGTGCTTCATTATCATAAATCATTTCATGCATACCCTACTAATAATTTTAAGAAACTAAAGAGCCTTTGCTTTCAAAATAAAAACAAACCCCAAAAAGAGAAAAAGAAGGAACAAAGGTATTTTTGTCACGTAGGTAGGGACTAATCTAGCATTATATTTACGAATTCATATAAATTCAATAATTTTATTTTTATATTAAAAATTTACCAAATATTTAATAATGACTAGATTTATTATAAATTAATATGAATTCAATAATTTTATTTAAATTTTATTTTCATATTAAAAAATCA
The DNA here is from genome assembly GCA_029007595.1 of Solanum commersonii. Taxonomy (NCBI): domain Eukaryota; kingdom Viridiplantae; phylum Streptophyta; class Magnoliopsida; order Solanales; family Solanaceae; genus Solanum; species Solanum commersonii. Next base: position 1,496,956 of record JAJTWQ010000041.1, read on the forward strand.
CTAAATATTTAATAATAACTAGATTTATAATCAAATATCGAGGTGCATTTCCAACGGCTCGGCTGGTGAAGTGGGGGTGTCTCATGTGTCATGATGAGTCATGACTTAAGCTTTATTTAAAGAAACTATTATAGTCTAGTACCTTTTGATTTTTTCATTTTAATTCGATTTTCGCATTGAAGTTCGATTAATTCAGATTCAAGTCGCGTAGAAATTTATTTGGGAGAAGCACTTTCTATCAAGAATTTTTTCATCTTCAAAGGATAAACAACCTCATCCACTACACTACATCTTTTAGTGATTATATTCTAGTACTATTAACAATCACTATAAAAAAAATTAAATTTATGTTTTGTGTCTGATATTTATATTTTAGTTTAACTAAATTTAGATTTATACGGTCATTTAAAAAAAATGATGTTTTCAAAAAAAAAAATTCATTCCCAAAAAAATGAAAATGGAACTTTTGATTAAAATGAAGAAATCTTGATAATCTATACAATGGTAAATAAATTAAATTATAAAAATGTATTCCAAAAAATTTAAAAAGGGTACTTTGATTAAAATGAATAAATCTCGATAATTTCATTGAACGGTGAATAAGTTCATTTGAAAAAAAAAGTCCAAGTATATGTGTTCATGTACTATCTGAAATTTAGTCAATTTAGACAACTTAACTTTCATATATAATGTTGTGGTCTTGTGGACAACATCTGGTGTTAATTAAGAGAATTTGATATGCACGTACTTTTTACAGCTGCATGTGGCCTCCATTTATATGCAAGAAACAATTTTTTGTACGCTTATATTTTGTTGAAGACATAATTTTATTAAAGATGATGTATAATAGTATCCTTTTAATCAAATTGATGAATTTTCTTATTTTAATATTACAAATTACAATTAGTGGGAGGATATTGAAATATCATATTTTACTATTAAATGATTGTCATGACCTCAAATCTAGAGTCATGGTGACACCTAATAATAATTCGATCTGTCATTATTTAAGGGCATTTTGTGCGGAATTTCAAAATTCTGAAAATACGATGTTAAATTTAAAAATTTGAGAACACGACGAATTTGACTTGTTTTGAAAATGGTTGGGTTGACATCAGCTCGCCATAGCACCTGCACGGCCGGCTGCTATGGTGGGGTGACGGAAAATCAGACCCTAATTAATGCGACTTCTTTTATTTTCTTTCCGCTTTTTGAAAGAAGGAATAGTCGAGGGTTGTTCCAAAAACCCTCCAAAGGCACGCGGAGCATGGGACAATGGAGGGGAGAAATTATAACGCAAGAGAGGTGAAAACCTAAGAAATTTCGGTACTTGTTCATCACTGTTTTCTCTCACGGAGTCGTAACCTCATAGACAAGGTCCATCGGTTGATGCTTGACACTTAGATCGGCTAGTTTCTTAAGCGGAATAGTTAGACTCGTTTTTACTTTATTATATCTTATGAATTCTCGGAGATTGTATGTATAGATCTATAGGCACAGAGTCTGAACGATTAATCTTGTGGCTAAGGCGGTTAGATCGGTAGTGTTTGCTAATAATGGTTGTTCTATGGTACGACTAGGTGTTGTATGGGAAGGGAATTGTAGGCGAGTTTAGAATGATCAGAGATTGGCTAGATATTACATTTTGGTAGGTGATGTGTGTGTGTTTTTTTCAATTTATGTATGGATGTATGTCTACTACTATTAATATCACTTGTGAACTTCATATGGGGAAAAACGTAAGAAGGATACGTGATGATATCATTTTGATAATTTCATGCAATAAATCTATTTAATTAGTTTACTTATGGTTTCAAGTGTTATTGTTCATTGTGATTGTGCATATTGTTTGTGATTGTTGGTTGGCTCGGGTATCGATACATAAATACTAATGGTTAGCTTGAATATTACGTCTGGTATGATTACTAATACTGGTTGACTCGAATACCGCACTAATATACTAACAGTTTGTGTGTGAATTCCCGGAGAGGACTGAATATATGTATGTGTGGTTCTATGAGTGAGCCGAATTTACCTTTTTAAAATGTGATGAGTGCATGTTAGATCCTTGAATGGTCCGAATTAATTTAAGGGTGAGTTGGGACTTAGATATGGATTTGTGCATTATCACGTGATACATGTTTCATGTGTATATATGTCAATACTGGGTGAGGACTGAGAGTTTGGGCTATATTATGTTGTGATTATAAATGAAATGATATCTATTTTGCTTAGTCGTGATTATTAAGTCAAGATAATGCCTGGGTCTGGTGTATAGTTCAAATATTGAGATTGGTTATGATTGTTCAGTGTTTAGAACAAATTTGATAAGAGAAATTTGAGTCAAAGTGGTTTCGTAACAGTCTTGCATGTGGTTTAATTTATTAAAATAGGTCAAGGGCCAGGAAGTTGGCATGAGAACTTGAGAGAGATTAGTAAGTTGATTATTAGAGTTAGTAATGGTCTTGGTTTTGAAAAATCTCCATGTGACAGAAAGGTTGGATTATAATCTGATATGAGGGTGACATAACAGGTAGGATGGGAAGCCTTAGGGTGGTATAAAGATAGGCTTGGAAAGCCTTAAGAGTGACAAGAACATCGAATGTTAAATGATACAGTTGGAAGCAGAATGAGGTAGGAAGCTGGAATCCAAGGCTGGCATAAAAGGTAAGTTTGGGAAGCCTTAGAGTGGCAAGAGGATCGAATGTTTAATGGTAGAGTTGGCAATGGAATGAGGTAGGAAGTTGTGATCAAAGTATATTAGTTATGGGCATTATACATGGGATGAAAAAAGGGTGTGGATAGAGACTTGTAGAGATCTGGAGTGATGTAACTTTCATATTGCATGTTTTCTTCTGAATGTCTACTTTGTATTATGTGGTGGATTCAGATCGATCCATGATGCCTACGCTAGTAAGTGTTGTTTATACTGTTACTACTCTTACTATGCCACTTTGTATAGTCTGGTTCCAGAATTCAGTGATGTTCCATATGTAAAGACAAATACGATGGTGATCTCTGACGGTTTCTACTCTTCTTCCCTTATAGTGGGAGCTGGTCATAATTCATTTAGTCATTGTATCTCCTGTCGCTCTTGTACCTGTTTAAACAAGTTTCTTGGAAATATTAGTTGGCATCTTGTATATATATCCATGAAAATTTCGAAAAGATAAACGTAAAAATAATAATAATAGTCAACTCCTGATTTGTTGAGAACTTCAAGACTGAGTATATATATAGATAAATCCTCCCTTGACTAATGTTAATAGGAAACGTAGATAAGAAGATTAATTAAACGTTAATTAATAAAAAAGCTTTAATGTAGGTTGAGATTTTAGCGTCATAGGATATGATTAATTAATAACCATAATTGCAACGTTGGAAATTAAGTATCACAATTCTTTGATTAACTTATTCAACCCTTTTTGTCCATTTCAATTACATCATTTTTAGTTTAAACTATTGAGCATTTGTGAGCATGATTGAAACAACTTGATACCAACTACTATATATATATATATAAATATATTTGAAAGACTTAATTTAAATATTTTAATATAGTAAGACATTTTTACATTACCTATATGCATGCGATTTTAATTTGTTACAATAATATGTAATTTACCTTTTTTTTAAAAGTAATTAATTACACTTTTTATAAATGATTATTGGTGATTATTCTTTAGGTGACATGATAGTATATATATATAAAAGTTACACCATTATTGCATAGATGTTAATTTATTACCAATTGCTCAAAGTACATAAAAACCAATATATTATTTTTCTTAATTTCCGACCCTTATTGTTTATATTAATTTTCATTTGAGGTTCAATACTTATTTTAAAATTTGATTAATTTAAATTTGTGTTCCGTAAGGACCATGGATCAGAAAACTTTTGTACTTCTTATTTAAGAAAAAGATGAAAGAGCAAAACAGTAGAGGAAAACCAAAAAGAAAGGAAGAAGAGTATCAATTAACTTCTTTTTATTGTTTACTTGATGATGAATATTTATAGTTGGACTCAATTAAATTTGACCTTGTATCGGAAAGTGTCACATTAAGGATAAAGTTCCTTTTAACAAATGGGCTTTGTATCCAATATGACTTAATCTCGAAATTTATAACTAAGAACAAAAAAATACTTATCAGTCCATCACAAACGTCCTCGTTGGTCAATCATTAATTATCATCATCATCGTCTTGATACCAAGCAAGTCATATATGTCAATTCAACAACTAAAATGAAGTTAACGATTATTGTAAAACGAGGACCGCAAATTATTCATGGTGGGTTATGTAGTCAATTTCTGTATTACCTAAGAAGATTAAAAAGAAAAAACCTAATCCTTTTTTATGGTGACTAAAAAGAAATATTTCGTCGTAAGCAAAATATGTGTTTTTGTCATTTGAGAACTATAATATTAAATGTATTAATTATGTCAAGTTAATTCTTGTTTAACTTCTAATCAAACTAATAATATAGAAAATTTCCTATACTATCAGGTTTGTACAAGATAACTTAATAAGTGAGATTAACCACATCAAGAAAATACATTCGATAATATAAAAATTATTTATAATGCAATGTATATAAGTTAAATCCTAAATATATATATATATATATAATTTATTTTTTTTACAGGAAAAGCCTCTTCATTCTGTTTTTTTTTTTTTAAATGTAATTAATTAGCTTATATGATGTTTACATGCCGTACATTCTAAGACAAGTAGAGCTTAAGTTAATTACTAAAAATCAATTACCATCAAAACGCCTAAAGGAAAATTAAATCTTGCTAATGTAATTTAGGATTAATTAATGTTAGACACAGGCTCAAAATTAAGCAAGAGTCTCTCCAAGGTCACAAATAAGGTAATTAAATCCAATTTTAGGTCAGAAATAGGCTTTTTAACTTAGGTACAAATTGTCCAACCACTTTTAGGTCACAGATAACGTTATATCTTATCCTTATTTTCCATCTTCCACTTCTTGCCTTGAGAGATCATTTTCTTCTATTCAATTTTCTTTTTAAAGAATTTTTGTTACGTAATAAAATCTACAAATTTTCTTTTTCGATTAACACATTACAAAGCTTACAATTATTTGAAGTTTTTTTTTTATATATTGATGTTTGGTTTCCTCTCCTATTTTATCACGTAATATTAAAAAATATACTACATTTTTGTGGATCAACTTTTCAAAAATACTTGATTATAAATCATAAAAATGAAAATTGATGTTACAAATCGTATTGATATTAATTTTCATTTTATACATGAACACACATATCCACAGCGTGAACCAGCTTGCTAATACACTCATCAATTTTTTTGTTCAAGACCGCTACCAAAAACAACTTTTCAAGTTAGGTGTTATTAAAATAACCCCTAACTTGCGGTAGCACAATCTAGTAACCTAATTAGAAACTATAAATTTTTCAATCTACTATTATTTTACCTTTCTCAGAATATTCCTTAAGTGTATATATATATGTATATATATATATATATATATAAGTTTTTAAGTATTTATGAATATTTCATTTTAAACCCAATTATTATCCTATATTAATTTAAGATTATTATTCAAATTTATAAATTTATGAATTCCTCACAAAATAAGGATAAAATTGGCTTACACTCCAACTTCCTCTTACCATATAATAAGGATAAAATATGCTGTACTCTAACCTCATCACACCACAAAATAAGAAAAAAAAATTGTTTACGCTCTAACTTTCTCATATCACAAAATTAGGAAAAAATGTGTTTACAATCTAACCTCTTCATAATATAAAATAAGAATAAAATCCATCATACATTCTAACCTCATTATACCATAAAATAAGGATAAAAAATCGATTTACACTCTAAGTTTTTCATACCTCCCTACATTTTAACTTCATTATATCATAAAATAACAATATATATTTGTTTACACTCTAACTTTCTATAAAATAAGGATAAAATCTGTTTATAATCTTACCTTCCCGTACCATAAAGTAAGAAAAAAATCGGCCTATATTTTAATTTTATCATACAACAAAATAAAGATTAAAAAATCTGTCTACTCTTAACCTCCTCATACCTAATATCCGATAAAATTTACCTACATCCTAACTTCATTAAATAAATCACAAAATAAGATTAAAATCTATTTATACACCAACTTCGTCATACCATAAAATTAGGATAAAATCTGTTTGCATTCTAACCTCTTTATACTATTATATTTTTTAAAGATAAAATCTATTTACACTCTAATCACTTGGTACCATAAAATTTATTTACACTCTAACCTCGTCATTAAATCACAAGATAAGGAAAAATCTATAATTTTTATGTTTTGTTTATGAAATTACACTGAATATATTATCGGGTGTTAATGAGTATGCTCTGCCGAATCCCACCGTTAAACAAAGAAAAATAGAAAAAGAAAAGATGGTGCTTGTGTGAGTTGGACAGCGGCAAAATCGAGAAATATTATTATAACATTTTAAACTAAAATGGCTCCATGTAGATTACGGCATTAATACAAGTAAAGAAGGCAAGCTCCCTACTTCCAAAAACACTTGTTCTCACTATAATTTAATTCAAATAAAGCTTCCAATTTCACTAAATGAAAGGGTCTCTGTATATTTGAGGATTCTGTAGAAAGACCCTTTTGATTTATAGCTCAACTATAATGGCTGAAGAAATTTGTTTCTTTACAAAGGTATGTTTTTTTTTCTTTATTTTTGAGTATATTGGTTATGAGATCCAGCTAAAAAGTACTTCTTAGTGATTTTACAAGCTTGTTGAAGCTGAACTATCTTCCCCTCTACTAATTGGTTTCTGGGTTTTTGCAAGAATGTGAATTTATGGTGGACTGCTGGTTTCAATGAGAAATTTTCACTGTATTTTTGTGATCTGAGTTTTGTTTTGTTTTTTTTTTGGTTTTTGTTTTGGGGTTTCATTTTCTTGGTTTCGCATTAAACAGAGTGAAAGAAACATAATTTGTTTTTTTTTTTCTGTTTGTTCGTGGGGTTGTTGTGAAATGCAACTTTTCAGCTAAAATACTTACTTGAGTATTGGTTAAGTTCTCAAAGAAACGATTATCTCATGTTTGACCTTAGATTTTGAAGTTGAAACTTGAAGATTTGAGTTTCTGAAGTTGTGATTTTCGAAATTTGAGGTTGTGTTTGGATATGTAATTTACTTGGAAAAATTTGAAATGTTGTGAATGGAAGTCCCCAAAACTCTTTTTTAGAACTTGAGAATATTTGAAAATGAGATTTTTAAATTTGGTGGCTAAACAAACATTTGAAGATAAATTTTCAAGAACTACCCCAAAAATTTATGGCCAAACAGTAGCTAAGGAAAATGTATTGAGAACATTTTTATGTTTTCTTTTTGATGGTTGTTGACTTCCTGGAGGTAAATTTTATGGAATAACTCAGATTGACATGCTATAGTCTCATGCTCAATTGATACATTATATGAAAAATAACTTGTGGTTGTTCAATAACAGTTTTCCTTCCCTCAAGCCTTTTAAGTTTAATTGCTCAATAGGCCGTGATTAGAGGTTATGTTGCTCGGACAGTCAAAAGTGTTGCCACACGGTGTTGGATCCTCCAAAATGCACTACTTTTGGAGGATCTTACACGTACCCGATGAAATCTTTGAAGAGTCTGAGCAACATAGATTGGAGGTGTATTTGTGTTGCAATTTTGTTTTCCACCTACTTCATTATAGCCTTCTTTTATTTGAATGTCAGGATGCTCTCATCATAAAACCTCCCAAGAAATCTCCGGCATTGTTAAGGATGATAGTTATAGTGTTTGCAATGGTTTGTGGTGTTTATATCTGTTCAACCTGTCTTAAACAAACTAACACTGAGACAACAAGAAAACTCTTGAATATTGAAGTTATAGAAAGGCCTTGTCATGAATATGATACCGATCGATCTCAGATTCCGTACTTGCATTATCCTAAACCGAAAACCTTTAGCAGGTAGGTATTTGAGTTAGTTAGATTTGCTTATTAATCTTCAGTCTTTCTGCAAATTTGTCTTTTTAGTCATTTTATCTCCTTTGGCTATCTATTGTAGGGCTGAATGTTCCTGTAATCCTGTACGTCTGTTTGCCGTTCTGTCAGCACAGAGATCTGGGAGTGGATGGTTTGAGACACTATTAAATAGTCATATTAATATAACCTCCAATGGTGAAATTTTCTCTGTCAAAGAGCGAAGAGAAAATGCTTCCTCAATCCTGAGGACTTTGGACATGGTTTATAATTTGGATTTGATCACCAGTGCTTCCAAGAATCACTGTTCAGCTGCGGTTGGCTTCAAATGGATGCTTAATCAGGTAAAATCATTTTGTAATTCACATGCTTTCCGTTCCATGTCTTAAACTTAAAGTTTGGCTAAGTTGTAGCCTGGGATAAAAATGTCAGGAAGGGTAGACATTTTTGATCAATAGTTGATCACACTTGAAGAAAGTGGTTTATCTTTTATGGTTCTTTCATAGTCTTGAGATTTTCAGACAACTTAAATCCAAACACCAATAGACTCCTTGAGATAGGGAGATTCTTTGCCTTTTGAAACACTTAGTTGTCAATAGTGGACGGCACCTTTACTTTAACAGAGCTTTTTGAGAAATGGAATGGGCAGAGAACGCTCAACTCCGTTTGGCGTTTGGAATAGTGCTATGGACGCTTAGTATTATTGTAAGTAACTTTGTATAATGTTTTAAAGTTGGCTAAGGATTAGCATTGGCTGGTTTTGATTTTTCATGTCCACAATAAAAGTAGAATACCCTTTGTAAAGCGCTAGAATTTATTTTCGGGAGATTCCAATTCCTTGTATTGTTTTGGAGAGGATTTGATCTAAATCGTTATCTTTTCATAAATTGTTTTCATCTGGCTACTGATTGTGCCACAAGAAAACTTTTGGCTGAGTTAGATTTGGTCGGTTGTGCCATTTGGATTAAAAAAAATTTATCTCACCATATAAGATTTATATTGTACTTGAGAACCTTTAGCTTTCTATACGGCATTGCATATACTCCCCTCCCCGTTTCAATTTGTTTGTCTAATTTTGACTTGACATGAAATTTAAGAAAGTAAAGAATACTTTTGAATCTTGTAGTCTTAAACTAAAGATATGTAGAATGTATCAAAATGTCTTTTAATCTTATGGTCTTAAACCTGCCACATGAAAAGTTGAAACTAAAGAGTTGCCAAAAAGGAAAAATAACATTCTTTTTGAAACGGACTAAAAAAGGAAAGTAAGACGAACAAATTGAAACCAGAGGGAGTAATAAAATCATGGTAGAGATCCATTCAGGATTAGTATTGTTGATCGTGCATCAAGTGAATGGTATTTTGAGATTACGTCTCATCAAATTAGTTGGTGTATTTGTCAGCACTCATCTGTGTCCGGCGTAACAGAAAAATGTGTGCTTTGTATAACAGCTCTTATAAATATGCTACACTTTGTTATTTACAGCCTTTCTTGCGTAGAGTATGATCTAGCAGAATATTCAATATACAATGTCTTCAGTCTAAATGCTTATCCCAGAAAAATTGACTGACCAATCTTGACAAATGCAGGGGTTGATACAATATCACAAGGAAATCGTTGAGTACTTCAACAACAAAGGTGTCTCCGTAATATTTCTTTTTAGAAGGAATCTGCTGCGCCGTATGGTTTCAGTGCTTGCGAATTCCTATGATCGTTATGCTAGACTCTTGAATGGAACACACAAGTCTCATGTGCACTCAACTGAGGAGGTAACTCCTTCAATCCATTACTCCCTATTGTGTAATAAGACTATACAATCTGATCATTTTGCGGCTTTTTCTAGGCTTCCACTCTTGCAAAGTATAAACCAGAAATCAATACAACATTATTAATCACAGATTTGAAGAGAATGGAGGCGTCAACCAAGGAAGCATTGGAGTACTTCAACAGTACTCGGAACATATTTTTATATTATGAAGATCTTATCAGAGACCACACGGTAAGAATATACATTTCTGAAACTATAAGTCTATAACCATTTTGTCATGAATCACTGCATGTATTTAAAGCCAAGAAGTTTTGATAATTTCTCATATGAACTGATATATCTAGTCAAGTTTCTTGTTCACAAATGTATGCACTCTGTTGAATTTTCCCTAAGCAAAGAAATTTGCCTCTACTGGCTTGAAACATTTTGATTTACCCTCCTTTATACTTCGGTTCCATTCATATCCTTGCCATTAGTAAGTCGTCTCATATTTGTCCTTGACTTTTGACGGTGTTCCAGTGTGGACTTGGGGACGAAGGTCCAAATTTACTGAATTGTCTTTTATATGGTTTGAAATTACCCTCTGCTATACTTCTTGTTGGAGCTCCCTTAGAGTCCAGCAGTTACTAGTCAATTTGCTAACGGTAAAGATATGACTTGCAACCAAGTATAACAAAGGATAAAATTAAGACGTTTCATATAGTAGAGGATAGCTTTTGGCCCTTTTACTTTCTTTACTTGACCAACTGTCTGGGCACTAAATGACTGAACGGCTAATTCATTCATTCGTTTCCCTTGCTATCTGTAAATATACTTGTTCTTTTGTGTTGCTCATTATTTTCTGGATTATTTGCAGAAATTAGAAGACGTTATAGAGTTTTTAAGATTGCCACAAATGAATTTAACTAGCCGTCAAGTTAAGATACACAGCGGACCACTGCAGGAACATATCAAGAACTGGGATGATGTGAATAAGACATTAAAAGGAACAGCTTACGAGAGTTTCCTCCGATCTGACTATTAAATTTTTCGCCTTTGTTTTTTGATGAAGGGGGAGATGTAGATATAAAGAGAAATCTAGTTTAGCTCCAGTTTTTCTTTTCTTTCCACATTGCAAGTGTAAGTATCAAATAGTTGTCTTCTTCTTTTATCATCCAATCTATCAATGTTGCTGGTTTCTAATCTCTTCTGTAAGTTAACTATGAAAAGGCTAAATGTGCCAATTGGTGCATGTGATGAAAGGTTCTTCAACTTATTCATTACTAAGTAGTATGGCATTTTGATCATTTTTTTCCCATCAGGTATTCGGTATCCATATTGAAGTCTAACTAAATTCAGATATGCACCGGAAAGTCCTACACTAGGGGTAAAACACTCCCTAGCAAAGGTGACTTTGTATTTCGGGAGACTCAAACCCAACATCTTTGGTTAAGAATGAATGAGTACTTACAATTCCACCACAACTCTTGTTGGTAGTATTTTGACCATTTAAATATGCTCTGGATGATATATAAGAATGTGTTATATTAAGGAAAAACTACCTAATTATAAATATATTTCTATCTTATATGCCAATCTTCTCAATTATAAGATACGGATACATAGGGAGAGAGAGATGGGAGAGAGGAGAAAGGTAAGCAAGAGAATTGTATCGTAGATAGATGTGAATCACGTTTGGATAAAATGTATCTAAAAAATATTACACCCAATTTAATCCGCATGTATTAAATACATATATCTTGCGAATGAAAAGTGATACGAAAGGTAATTTTTCAGAACTATTGCGAGGGGACCTAAGCTAGTGGAATTCGTGTTATTTGCTCTTATAATGTTGACAACTGGCCCATTTCATTTGGGTCCATACTTATCATGTTCTCTAAGGTTTTAAGTAATTTTTTATTTTAAGTTTCTTTTTTGATGAGATTGTCCGTTAATTGCATCGGAGCTCAGGACAACTCAATCTAATATCATAATACAAATGTTCAATTTCTTTTTTTTATTGCTTAATTTTTTACAAATTTATTTATTATAACCTTATTATTTGGTCGTATCAAGTATTTACTCACATGTTCTTAAATTGTACCATTTAGGTAAATAATAAATAATGTGGTCACCTCTTTCCCATTTCTTTCATCTCAGATTGCCCATTAGCAATTATTAGGACACCCATAGAAATTTGATTTTTCTTTTTTTGGATCTTCGATTGATAGGTTGGATTCTGCATTTAACTTTTGAAAATTTTGAATTTTGAATAGGGTTTTGACTCTTTTTGAATTTTTGGATATATGAAAATTTGAAATTTTATACTTAATATTTATCGTATCTCTATCTTCACATGATAGAACTAAATTTTTATACACACCATCTTTTCTAGAGAGATTACACTGAATATGTTATTATATGGAATATTTATTTCCACCACATAAGCTCATATACCTAATGTTGAAGGATAATATTGATATGTTCAATTATGGGTGTGTTTGGTATGAAAATGTTTTCCAATTTTCTCATGTTTTGTTGGGCTAAATGTTTTGGAAAATATTTTCCAAATCAACTCATTTTCCTCAAATTTAAGGAAAATGACTTCCCTTCTAAACTTAAGGAAAACATTTTCCAAAACTCTCTTCCAACTTCAAATTACAATTTTTTTTTGTTAAAAAAATCAATTTATTTTGTCCCTACCCTCAATTTCAATTTTTTATTTTTTTACCCCCCACCCCCAATCAACCTCCCTATCAGCCCCCAACCCACTTCAAAAGAAAAAAAATTAAGTTTGTTTTTAAAAGATATTTTCAACTTCAAATTTTTATTTTTTCATCCCAATCCTCGATCACCCACCCCCATCTCCGGTCACCCCCCCCCTCAAAAAAAAATTGAGTTTGTTTTTAAAAAATATTTACAAATTCAAAATTTCATTTTTTCACCCTACCCTCGATCCCCCACCCACCCACCCCCTACCTCCCCCCCAAAAAAAAATTATGTTTGTTTTTAAAAAATAGTCTCAACTTCAAAATTTCATTTTTTCATCCTACCCTTGACCCCCACCCACCCACTCGACAAAAAAATTAAGTTTGTTTTTAAAAAATATTTTCAATTTCAAAATTTCATTTTTTACCCCTAGAACCCCCACCCACCCAACCCCTACTAGCCCCCCACCCCCCCTCCCCAAAAAAAAAACAAAAAATTTCAAGTTTGTTTTTAAAAAAACATTTTCAATTTCAAAATTTCATTTTTTCACCCCTACCTCGACCCCCACCCACCCACTCCCTACCAGCCTCCCCCACCCCCAAAAATAATTTTAAGTTTGTTTTTCAAAAATATTTTCAATTTCAAAATTTCATTTTTTCACCCCTACTCAGCCCCCTCCACCCCACCCAACCCCTACTAGCACACCTCCACCACCCACCCCCCAAAAAAATTTAAGTTTGTTTTTAAAAAATATTTTCAACTTCAAAATTTCAATTTTTCACCCCTATTCTCGGCCCCCTTCACCCACCCCCTACCACCCCCCCACCCCCCAAAAAAAATTTAAGTTTGTTTTTAAAAACTATTTTCAATTTCAAAAATTATTTTCTACTCTAGTAAAAATAAAAAATATTTCTCAAAAAAAAATTCATTCATAAATCAAACACTAAAAATCTTTTTCGGAAAATATTTTCTACTCACCAACCAAACATGAGAAATAAGTCAAAAATCAACTTATTTTCCAGGAAAACATTTTCCTTCGTACCAAACACACCCTATGTCTTGGTTTCTTATATTCCTAGTTTGTATAGGCTTTTTCACTGCCATACCTTATATATATATATATATATATTATTATTATTATTATTATTATTATTATTATTACTATATAGAAGAGCCATGTGGTGGACGACCACTGGCAATATTGTAAATATAAGTTCATTTAAAGGGCAAATTGTTCAAGCATACCACGAGGTCGCCGTTCTTTTCATTCAAGATATTTGTCCTTTTTTAATTACGTGGCTGCCTCATATCCACAAATTAGAAAATACATGTTACTCCTAACCAATGGCACTTCAGCAAATTTGACTTTATATAAGGGCAAAAAGATAATTACGTCATGAGATTAAAGTGAACTCTGGAAGTATCGATTTCTCTCTAGAAGTATCGGTTTCTCTTTCTCCTCCCAACAATATATAACAAATAAACAGACGCCAATAACTTGTAGAACTCAACGTACGACGGCAAACAACAATTTTCTCTTCGTCTTCTCTTCATCGATCCCTGTGACGCCAGGTATGCTTTCCATTTAAAATTTGCTCAAATTTATTTTTGTTGTCTTACGTCTTCCAATTTTATTCGTCAACCTTATTTGGGCTTCACATTTTGCTACAGGAAAGAGTATTTAAGCTTCAATAGTATTCTTCCAATAATGTGAGTGAACCTACACAAAAATCATATGTAAATAGTCTTAACCTGTTAATGGAACCAATCTCAGAAGGAATACTCCCTGTCAAGTTGTTTCCGCCAAGGCTTAAGGATGTAAGACCGGTCATGTTGCCCATACTTGTGGGAATGAGTCCATTGATGTGTCTGTCTCCTATATAAATGTTTTGAATAGTAGATGAAAGATTCTCAATAGAATTGGGTAATAACAAAAAACCAACCCTAACAAGACGGTACTTGCAAGTACAAACTTTGTATTAGCATTCTAAATTATTAATAAACAACTAAAGTTTAAATGAGGAAACAACTTAACTAATTTTTCTTTTAATAATGAAGAGTAAAAAATTGATATACTCCTTCAACATTTCTGCCGCAACAAATTATTATCCATCATTTGTAGACGACATTTCACTCTGAAAATCTATGGAGACACCCTAACACACCAACACAGCAGGGAGATAACAACAATTATGCCCAAGTCTCAAACATGTAAGGTCGGCTATATGAATCCTCATTAACCACGTTAGAAAATAACAATATTATGGTCCGTTGAAAGCTATGTTGCATAGTCTCTTCACTTTGAATGTCGCACACATGTCGGATTCTACAAAAACATACTATATTTGGAGAATTTGACATGCACCCACCGACATTTTTGAAAAGTTCAATCAACATAGTTTGAAAGTACATTGTTGCAAAAGGCGCACTTTCTTTTTTTCTTTATGTTGCATGAATCAGGAAGTGATTTTTCGGGCAATGAAATTCCCAATTGATACAGTGTTGTCATAGAAACCTTGTAACTTTGTTCTTTTGTTCCAGTACATGGATTTCACAATAGTTCTTGTTTGCTATTCTCTAATTATCAATTATTTAGACTTAAATGGAACAAAAGAACCATGTGTTGTCTGTTACTATTCGAATTCCATATTCTCTAATGCATTACTATTTAAATCAGGCTTACATTTTTAGCATTTTTAAATTTTGTTTTTCCTATTATACATGTCTATTATATCAGATCTAATTTAATATATGGTTTGAACTTTAACTTTACAAAATTTCCACTTCGTTGCGATAATTGTTCGCTCCTGTGTTTCACTTTTCTCTCAGTGTGTGGTAAGTATTACTCAACTAATTCCTTATTTAAAATTATTACTATTATTTACCAGATAATTATTTTTTCTAAAATTATTTTGATCCCAAAGATGTCAAGTAATATAAACCATAAAAATGTGCATGTTTTTCAAAAATCAAATGCGGATAGAAATGCTAGGAGACGTGAACTATATAGATTGATGTCACCTGAGAAAAAAGAGATTCTTCTAGCTCGTCGTTGAGCAAAGAGAGCTGAAATGAGAAAATATAACTTATCTGAAAGTTCAATGAATAATAATTTGGCGACTGCATCGTCTTCTAATTCCACCATGGTTTCTGTTGCACAAAGTTCTGATCTTATGAGAGAACCCATGTTGCTCCTATCAGAAATAGATAGTACTATGCCATCAAAAACTAATTATATCAAATTAAAAGAAGTATCAAATTGTCAATTTTGTAAAGCCATAAGATTTGAATATGAACCGCCTGCATTTTGTTGTAGCAATGGTTCTATTCTATTAACTTCACATGAGATTCCAATAGAATTAAAAAACCTTTATTTGAAAAATACAGAGCTATCAAAACATTTTAGAACTTATATTAGAACGTACAATAATATATTTGCTTTCACATCTCTTGGGGTAACTTATGACAAAGAATTAGCAAAAAAAATAATGGTATTTATACTTTTCGGGTTCAAGGTCAGATGTATCATTTCATCAATGACTTGATTCCTATCGAAAAAAAAGGAAAAAATCTTCAATTATATTTCTTTGATAGTGAAAATGAATTAAGAAATCGAATGTCATGTTCAAATAAATTAAATGAATATGTTGTGAGAACTCTGATGGAAATATTAAAAATTAATTCATACTCTATGTTTTTAAAATCTTTAGTAGATGTTCCACAACTATCTGATTTTTATATTGCACTTAAGTGTGATTCTGGCTTAGATCAACGTATATATAACTTACCAACAGTATCAGAAGTTGCAGGAATATGGGTAGAACAAGATATTACTAATTCTATTCCTACACAACATATTCGAATATATACAAAAAGTAATAAAAGCCAATTGGTAAATTATTATTACGGTTGTTATGATCCTTTGCAATATCCATTGCTATTTCCATATGGTCAAGGTGGATGACATTGTGGTATTAAGAAAATTAAGTGTTCTTCAAGAACATCAACACAAGTATATTGCGAACAAGAACAACTACCAAGTATAAAAAATATGTGTTCAATAGATAGACTGCTTAATATGGAAGCCGAAGTTATGCTAAAAGAAAAGCACAAACGAGACACTATTTCTTGTCGTGAATATTATTGTTACAAACTTCAAATAAGAGATGATGAAAATATAGTCTTACATGCTGGAAGATTATTCCAACAATATGTAGTAGATGAATGGATAAAAATTGAAAGCCAACGATTAGACTTTGCTTCTTTTAATCAAGATTTAATTAGAACTGATGTATTAGATGGAATTTTGGATGTTTTACGTAAGGGGGAAAGAGAAGCTTCACATATAGGAAAACAACGCATACTTCCACTTAGCTTTACTGGAGGTCCAAGAGATATGCGTAGACGGTATATGGATGCTATTGCATTAGTGCAACGTTTTGGAAAACCTGATATATTTTTGACTATAACATGTAATCCTTCTTGGCCTGAAATAGAAGAAAAACTTATATCAACTGATGAGGTACAAAATAGGCCTGATCTGGTTAGCAGAGTGTTTAGAGCAAAAGTAGAAGAAATAAAAAATGATATAATGAAAAGGCATATATTTGGTAAAGTTGCAGCATTTATGTATACAATAGAATTTCAAAAGCGAGGACTTTCCCATGCTCATTTTCTTATTATACTAAATGATAGTTACAAATTACTAACTCCAGAAGCATATGATCGATTTGTATGTGCTGAAATACCAGATGAAAATATATATCCCTATTTATACTTACTTGTTACACAACACATGATGCATGGTCCTTGTGGTAATTTGAATCCAACAAATTCTTGTATGAAGAAAATAGGACGTTGTAAAAATAAGTATCCTAAAGATTTTGTAGAACAGACAACTAAAGGAAAAAATTCATACCCAATTTATAGAAGATGAAATACAGGAAAAAGTGTGAAAATTAGAGGACACTTTCTTGATAACTCATGGTTTGTTCCTTACAATCCATATTTACTTTGTAAATTCAACTGCCATATAAATGTAGAGATTTGTTCGGATATAAAAGTTGTTAAGTACATTTACAAATACATTTGTAAAGGACATGATAAAATAGCATTTCATATACATACTAATGATGTAAACCTAGAGATAGATGAAATAAAAGAATATCAATCTGCTAGGTAGGTATCACCACCTGAAGCTGCATGGAGAACATTTGCTTTTCCTATTAGCGAAATGAGTCCAAGTGTATATCATCTACAACTACATCTTGATGGACAACAACTTGTTTCCTTCAAAAGTACCGACAACATTAGTAAAATTGCAAGTAATCCCATGATAAGAAAAACAATGTTAACTGAATTTTTTTTAATGAATAAATCAAACAAAGAAGCTATGGACCTAAATTTATTATATCGTGAATTTCCAGAACATTTTGTATGGTCAACAACAAATAAAATGTGGACACGTCGTAAACGAGGTCATGTTATTGAATGTGTAGTGACATGTCATCCAACCGAAGGAGAAAGATACTATCTTAGACTTCTTTTAATGAACGTAAGAGGGCCAAAATCATATGAAGATTTGCAAACTGTAAATGGAGTACAATATAATTCATGTAGAGAAGCTGCAGAAAAAAGAGAACTATTACTTTGTGATAATAATTTGGTAGAATGCATGTCTGAGGCTGCAAGTTATCAAATGCCATCCAGTTTAAGACAATTATTTGCTATGTTATTGATTTATTGTAATCCAACAAATCCTAGAGAATTATGGGAAAGATTTGAAAGCCCAATGTCTGAAGATTTCAAAAAAAGTTCGAACTTAAATGTAAGAGAAATACGTTATAAAGTATTAAATTACATTAATGATATTCTTCATTCAATGGGTCATGACATTAATGAATTTGAACTAATTTCAGAATATATCAAACCTTCATCAATAGCAAGAGAAGCTAAAGAAGTTCATTACGAAAGAAATATCATTGTTAGTGAGGAAGATTTATTATTAAAAAATAAATTAAACACTGAACAGAGAATGGCTTACAATATTATTCTTGATAGAGTATTGTCAAATAAATTTGGGGCATTCTTTATTGATGGTCCTGGTGGAACTGGTAAAAGTTTTTTATATCGTGCTTTATTAGCTACAGTAAGACACAAGGGATTTATAGCGTTAGCAACTGCATGTTCTGGTGTTGCAGCTTCACTTCTTCCCGAAGGTCGAACTGCTCATTCTCGATTTAAAATTCCTATTGATGTCAATAAAAATTTTACTTGCAATATTAGTAAACAAAGTTCGCTAGCATCTTTAATACGAGATGCACGATTAATTGTGTGGGATGAAATTTCAATGGCAAAAAAGAAAATGGTTGAAGCATTTGACTTGCTTTTAAGAGATCTAATGGAAACAAATACATTATTTGGTGGTAAAATAGTTGTTTTTAGTGGTGATTTCAAACAGACTCTTCCTGTTGTTCGTAGTGGAAAAAAACAAGATTTTATTCGTGAAAGTTTATTGTGTTCTGAAATTTGGAATCAACTTGAAAAATTACAGTTATCGAAGAATATGCATGCAACTAAAGATCTTGAATTTTGTGAATATTTAATGAGAATTGGTGATGGAAAAGAAAAAACAAATGACCATGGTAAAATTAAAATTCCTCATCCCCTCATTATTCCTTTTACTTCTGAAAAAGAATCTCTAAATCTTCTCTTTAGAAATACTTATCCTGATTTATACACATTTTGTACAAAAACTTCGTTTATTACTTCTCGTGCTATTCTAACAACTAAAAATGATTTTGTTGATGAAATAAATGACATGCTGATCTCTCAATTTCCAAACACTGAAAAAGTGTATATTGCTATAGATGAAACTATTGATCTAAAGGATCAAAGTGAATATGAAGATTTCTTACACACTTTAAATCCTACTGGTTTACCTCCATACAAATTAACTTTGAAGAAAAATTGTCCGATTATGTTATTAAGAAATTTAAATCCTTGTGAAGGTTTATGCAATGGGACACGGTTAATATGTAATGATTTTAAACCTCATGTTATTAGTGCAACAATATCTAGCAGTGATTTTAAAAATACACATGTATTTATTCCACGAATACCACTCATGACTTCAAGATGAAAAATTGCCTCTTCCTTTTAAGAGAACACAATTTCCTGTACGATTATGTTTTGCCATGACTATAAATAAAGCTCAAGGACAAACATTAGATTTTGTTGGTATATATTTACGTGAACCTGTCTTCTCTCATGGACAATTGTATGTTGCTTTATCAAGAGCAACAAGTTCTCACAATGTTAAAGTATTAATTAGACCACCTATAATTGATAAAAATGATGATCATTCAACATATAATGTTGTCTATAATGAAATTATTGAAAAGGCCTTTTCTTGAACTTTATGCTTTAATTTGCAATGGTAAATCTCATATACAACTTACTTATATTATATATATATATATATATATATATATATATATATATATATATATATATATATATATATATATATATATCAAGAGCAACAAGTTCTCACAATGTTAAAGTATTAATTAGACCACTTATAATTGATGAAAATGATGATCATTCAACATATAATGTTGTCTATAATGAAATTATTGAAAAGGCCATTTCTTGAACTTTATGCTTTAATTTGCAATGGTAAATCTCATATACAACTTACTTATACTATATATATATATATTATTTTTTATTTTTTTATTTTTTATTTATGTATATTATAATATTGCTTTCATTATACATTTACCTTTAGCTTATCCTCTTATAATGTATTTTAATTGCAGATATTTCAACATGGCACAAAGATATACCATCAATATGATCACTCCCGATACTAAGATTGGACCTGTAAAGTCCAAGTTGTTGATAAAAGTCGACCAAGGGACAACAAAGATAAAACCACAAAATACCAAGTCTTAATTCTGCAAGATGAAGAGGTATTTATTTTTATTAATATATTATTGATTTTAAAAACCTAACTTTAATTGCGTTAACTAAATAATCCATCATTTTATAATTTTACTTTAATAATATGAAAAATAATAAGATAACTTTTAAATTTTACACAACTAATCAAACTTTCTACAAATTCTTTTACAGGAGAATCAAGTTCAGGCCACTATTTTCAGTACCGATATAACATATTTTGAAAAAGAATTTGCTCCTTTCAAGACTTACTTGGTATCTGTTGCACATGTGAAATTACAACCTCTTGGATACGAAAATCCACTTAACAAATTCATTTGGACACTCGATAAAAACACCATTTTTGAACCAGTTGAAGAGGTCAAACCTCCAGAGGATCCATTACCACCACCAACACGACTAACTCTTACCACATTTAACACTTTTGAGTATCAATCCAAAGAATTTGAATTTGGTATTTATAAATTTATTTTATTATTATTATTCAAATAAAATCTAATTGTTAATATAATTGAATATTTCTCATAATCTAATTATTCTTTCTTTATTTTTTTTTAATGCAAGATGTACTTGCCATTGGCATTAATGGTAGTCCTTCAACAAAGACTGCAACTGGAAAACGAATTCAAGAGTTTACTGTCATGGACAAGCTGTAAGTGTATATATATATATATATATATAGAATATCACTCTTGTTATTTATCTTCATATCTAATTACTTGTTTTCGGTCTTCTCCTCTTCCTATGTCATCTCCTCTATCATATGTTATTGTCGGCATACAAACTTTCTATGAAAAACCACAAGTAAACAAAAATTTGGGAAAAAAAATATTTGAGGTGACTAACTAAGAGATTTTCTTGTATTTGTTATTGTGTTCTGTGCTCCCTTCAATAATATCAGAATACTTGATTTAATTGATATAAGTTTCTCAATCTTCTATACTTAATATTGTTCATATAGATGCTACTTTACATGATTAAAAAAATACATTTATTTTATTATGAAACTATATGTTAAAAAAGATAGTAATAATTGTGTCTACCTCTAAGTTGACATCTTAATAGTATTTTTCTCCATATTAATGCAACCTGCAATTTTTAATACTATTAAGTTTCTTAATAAGTATAATTTTAAATGCAGAAAAGAAAATATATATTGTTACTATTTGAATTTTCTTGGAATGCACAAAGAGATCTGTTTATAGTAGTAATATATATATATATATATATATATATATATTCAACCAACAAGCTGACAATGAGATTATATATAAGTGAGAAAAGGTTCTCCAATTGATGACCGAATTGAATGGTAACTATAGAAAAATCACATATTGTCAAACATGTAAACGTTATATGTTTAGCATTTATTTACCTCCTCTTGGTTGTAAACTTGTTTGTGACCCATACATGTAAACCTGTTTGTATACGAAATTTGCCGTATGATGAATAAACTGTTTATGTCTTATGAGTCTATGACGAATACATTGTCTGTATATTTGTTATTCATGCTTTAACAAGTTATTTTAGCGCATATTCTCAGACAAAGCTGGCAATGATGGCCTAATATATTATGTTACCAATATCAATGACTTCAAAGAATGTCCCTCAAACATATAGTTTTATGTCATCATCTACGTGAATACTTAAACATAACAAATATAATGAACCCCTAAACAAGGATAATGAGACAAAAGTATAATAAAAAGAAAGAAGTAGGAATAGAAGTACATTATTACTGCTCTTACACTAAAGAATTGTTAGATAATAAGCAGCAAAAGAGCTATGGTAATGACACCAAAACTTCCAAAAGTTATAGGAGAATATTGGGATCTCTTAGGTATAACATGTGTAAGGCACATTAAGCTGACTATGAGATTATATATAAGTGAGAAAAGATTCTCCAATTGATCACCGAATTGAATGGTAACTACAGAAAAATCACATATTGTCAAACATGTAAACGTTATATGTTTAGCATTTATTTACCTCCTCTTGGTTGTAAACATGTTTGTGACCCATACATGTAAACCTGTTTGTGCTCGAAATTTGCCGTGTGATGAATAAACTGTTTATGTCTTACGAGTCTATGACGAATAGATTGTCTGTATATTTGTTAGTGCACCACTTGTGGTTTCTTTGGCCATATGTTTGAATTTTGATCTTCACCATTGTATCTCCAAAGTCATTTCATCAGTACATCAGTAAACGCAGTCCATCATGCTCTCTGCTTAGTTAAGAAGTTTTTCAATTAACAAGATGACATTTTTTGCCTTCTTTAGTACCCTTCCCTAAGTAGTCTCAACGTTGTGTGCTCCTCTAACTCATTACCTTTTTCAACAACCGTTAGCAATTCTGTATGCATAGCATATATATCATTAGCTTTCTGTTCTACCACCAGTTTTAGTTCATCAGGATCACTTTGCGACTAAAGGCAGTGCTCAAGATTCCACAACACTGAAACCATTGAAGGATGATCAGTTCTGTGATCAGACAAGCAACTCACTGCTGTATTGATGAGTTGCTTCAAACATTCTTTTATAATCTCCCTTTTAATATATGCATCCATAACACTACACCATTTTAGGCCTACGGCCACCCCAGTGAAGTGTAGCCTAAACTAGCAAAAAGTGTGGCCTTTGATAAAAGGCTACACTTTTGGCCTTTTAGCAACACTTTTCCAGGGGTGCCCGAAAGTAGCGTTACCTTAGAGTTTAGGCAACACTTTTCAAGTGTTGCCTTATCAGCTACGCTTAAAAGCGTAGCCTAAAAAGGCAAAATGGCAACGCTTTTATGTACCTCAAATAGCAACATTTCTATCTTATACAACTCCACTTTTTTAGGCGTGGCCTTAGCTTCCTTATTGCCCACGATTTGTAAGTGTTGCCTTTTCTATCTAATGTATGGCAACAATTTTAAAGTGTTGCCTTTTCTATCTAATGTATGACAACACTTTGAAGTGTAGTCCTTGCCCATGTGCAAACCACAATTTACAGTCCTATTGCTACACTTCTAAGTGTGGCCATATCATTTTGGCTAAAAATATTTATATGCCACAATTTCTAATTAAAAAACACCAATATTATTTTGCAATAAATAATCTCAAGCATTAAATTGGCTAATAAGTAATTCAAATATATAGATTTGCAATAAACTTCAAAAGATAGTATGTCTTGTGTACATACACATACTTATAAAGCAATATTCTAAATATGTGTACACAATAGTTCAAAAAGTACTCTTACAACGGTTGAATATTTTCTAGCAATGAATATATTTCACAAAATCAAATATAATGAATTCAAACTTTACAATAGTTCAAAAACTCTTCATCATCCACTTCAATGAGATCAAATTGACTTGTGACAACCTTTCAAATTTGATCACCTTTATTTCCCTACACATTTAAAATGTACAACAAATCAGATTGCAACAGAACTTATAGAAGAGGCAAGAAGTTCCAGATTCCAATAGTTCCCGATTGCGGTCGCAGATTTTTTGAGTTCCAGATTGCATATTACAGTTCCTAATTCCAGATTGCAAGTTCTAGATTCCAAATTGCAGATTGCAGAACATGCATGTGTATAAATAACATATGCACTCAGAGACATGTTGGTATGTAAAGACCATAAATTTAACTTGCTAACCTTCTTTGACAGAGTTATTGAAGGCACAAACATGTAGAAGACATCTTGTTGAATCAGGATCTCTTGTGCGCATTTGTAATAGTAATGCCTCTTTTTCAGCTGGCAACATTTCTTTATTTTTTTTGCGTAAATTGAATTTCATTTAAGTGTTTGTACCTAATAAACATGGACGTTTATTCTTTTGCTTTGAATGTGTGGCAAGTTCAGCCTTTTCTCCCGAGATATCTGCATTCAGGCAGCCAACAAATTGCAGAAGCAGATAAGACATGTGTGCATGTTATCCAAAAAGTAATACCGACAATGATAAATTTATAATCCAGAGATGTACAATGCATAGAAAGATCAACAAAGGAAAACAGGTTGTTAGTGCAAAACCTCAACAACAAAGTGAAATGTACAAACAACTCATAGACTCCAAAGAAAGATCAAACACTTGCTCAATTGACAAGGATAATTATATCACGCAACTTCATTCCTAAGAAGCATCGAGTTTTGTGCAACGTAAAACCACTTCAACCTTTCGGTGGTAGTTTTCCTCTAAATTCACCACGAGAAAACTGCAGCAATTATTAACATAATTTATTTGAATTCATAAAGTAAGTTTGAGGAGTAAATGACCAAGATTAGAATTTAGAATAATAAATTTACATTCTTAGTAGCCAATGAGAAATTGAGGAAACCCCTAAAATGTACCTTGGACGAGAAGATGAAGTATTTATATAGTTTGCAACATTGCTAGGTTAGAGGAAAAGGAGAACCCACGAGAAAGAATTTCCCTATTTGATTTTAGGAAATGAAGAGACTATCCGTCACACAAAAAGGTCAAGTTTGAGAATGCAAGAAAGAGTAGGATGAGATACTTTTATCTAATGTGGTCTTTTGATCATGAATTAAGAGAGTTGTGTCGTAGGATAAGGTTTTTCTTCCATCAACTGCCAGGGATAAGCCATATCTATTTTAAGCTAAGGTTATATCCTCTTGAAATGTCATACTAAACAATCTTGCACCGATGTGAAGATAGATTGCCCAGTGGTTGTTGCAAGTGAAAAGAACTGAAACTTAAAACACCTTAAAATGCAGATGAAAGTACTGGTGCAGCAACAAATTACAAATTACAAATTACAAATTACAAATTACTAGTAAATATTCTTACAAATTACTTTATGGCTCCAAAATTGAGAATATTTATGGCAACTTAAGAACATACTGGAGGGATTAAGCAAGCAATTCATTCTCAAATCTCTTTTTTTCTTTTTACAACCTTAACATTACCTCTTATTGACTCTAATATTCTAGCATAATGAATTTTTTTGAAACTTGGTAACTTTAATATTCTAGCATAATGAATTATAACAGAACTCTGCTCTACTCACAAAATCTTTAAGACTTGAGAAAACTTACTAACTTCATTCCTTGGGTGATTGTTAAGAACTTCATAAATTCTTCGAATATCTCGCCTTTCTAGTGCATTGTCTAACTTTAGCATAAATGTCAAAATTTCAGGAGCTGTAACTTGTACTTTGCATGACTGAACAGGAATTAGATAAATGAAGAAGATCCAATATATGATCTTTTGGCAAAACCTACTTGATGCATCAAGGAAAAATGGAACTAACTCAACCTTGTGCATAAGTATAAGATCTTTCATTACCCGTGAATTGGTATTGCCATCTTTTCAAAAGCAGATGTAACAGCTTGATATCGAACAAGGCTCTCCTCAATGCTGCAATTAATGTTTGACTTTGAGAAAGATTCTGAAGCTGATGCAAGGACTGCTACTTCTTTCTCCCCGGCTGCAACAACTGTAATATCTCATGGATGTAATATCTAACGTCAAAGTCAGAAAGAGTTGGATAAAGCACTTCAAAATCTGTGTTATTCACCTATTCAACTATAAGACTAGGGGTCTTCGACAGCTGATCTCTGACAATATCGAGTAACTTCACAATATTAGGTTCACCACAATGATTCTACAATATCTTAATCTTAAGCTTGATCTGCAGTAAGCGACAATAATGGACAAGTACCCGAGCTAAATAAAGGTGCAAATATATGCTGTAATAAACAAAAGAGCATGATTCAAAGTGCTAACAAAAAGTAAAATGCACATATAACTTGCAGATACATGATAGTCCAAAACTCATAAGTAATCAAGAGATACTACAAGTAAGTTAACAAAACAAGAAAGTTCAGAGATACGCATGAAAAAAATCATTTGGCTAAAAAATGAAAGATAAAGAAAGTCAAAACAAAGAGATATCTGATTGAACTTGAAGAATATCAATAATACATTAAGTAGCTCATAAACATAGACCTACGAAATCACAATCCCTTTTAAAAACTTGAACATTCTAAGAAATTGCTTAGGATCATAGACACAATGCCTTTCCAATTTTAAGAACATTAACAAGGCTTCTAAACGTTTAACAAGTTTGGCGGAAAAAAAACAAAAAAAATATTTATGCATGTAGTAATTAGAGATCAAGGATACTGCAACATTAGTGCGAGAATGTGATAAATTAAGCTCCGGAAGGTGCAAGTAGCACACATTGATGTTTAAATGAGAGGTTGATTGAGATTGTTTGGGCATGTCGTCAGCCTCAAGAGGCGCCACTCCCTGGGTGTGAAATCATGGTGAGTGGAGACCTAAAATATCATTGAAGGAAGTTCTCTTGAAAGATTTATAAGGTCTTGGAATTCCTATAGTCAACCCCAACTTGTTTGGGATTTAGGTGTAGTTGTGTGTTGTGGTATATTAATGTCCAATTAGAAAATCACCAGCTAATATTGTTGTTAGTTCTGGTTTTGTTCATCTTAAAAAAATGAGGTTTTATGAGTTTATGTTAAGATCTTTGATGCTTCTCTTATCTAGTTGGATCAATTTCTTCTTCTCTTTTACAACGGTATCGAGGCTAGCTTGTGTGCATTATGATAATTCCGTGGGTATCTCCTATCTCCCACCGTAACAAAAACCAAATAAGGAAAAAAAAAAAAAAAAATTGTTATCACCTACACTATCTATATTAAGCCAAACTTACTTTACATATGGAATAAAACAGAAACTAAAACATGTGAAACCAAATGCAACATGAGAAGAGATTAATCCTTTAACTACTTCTATTCAACATGTATTACGGTGTAAAAGATTAAAAGAGCTTAGCGTAAACATGTGACTTAGTGATGATAATACTTCTAGATGTAAGTGGTGGATGATGTAAATTATGTCGAGTAAAACGTGATGTCTCTAAGAAGATATTACCTAAATAGTTCTTGCAACTACAAGGAATAAAAGTTAAGTCCGCACTAAGTTCACGAAAGCTACTTAGGGAAAGCACTACGCTTTGAGAAGCAACTAAAAGATCTACCCGCATGGAGAAAATGAACCCTCAAAATTCATTTCTAATCATTCCAGTGCACCTTCGTTTGGTTTCCAAGTTTGAGTGGTAGAAACAGTGTTATAACATATATAAACGAGACTTATCAAGTGTTCAACTCAAATGAACCGATGTTATCTAAATAGGTATCAAATAAAGGGTCGACAAGATTCTTGCACCCTTTTCACATTCAAAAGTTCAAGATTTAACTTTTTTGTTATTATGAAATAATAATTACCTTTTCCAAAGTAGAAGCATTAATTGAGTTGGAAGAATTCGAAAGATTATACCCTTTTCGAGATTGTGCACTACTTGCATCAATATGTGAAGGAAGTTGCACGCCATGTGAAGGAAGGTTAGCTCATGCACTACTTGTATCATTTCACGCACTTCTTCCCTAAGAGAAGAGACTTCATTGGCATTTACTTCCTTAATAGAATAGTCTAGTAGAAAGTGGGAAAAATAATTTTGAAAATCAAGTCGCAGTAGTCGACCTACCTAGCAGAGCATGAACAATTGATTTTTTATGCTGGAATTTTGCCTAATCTCGTTCGTCTGTTGAAGAGGCACATATATGCTTAGAACTTTAGAGATGTCCATGGTGTTATTCGGCAGACAACTGATGCGGTAACAAACCTTGCTCCCGAAACAAAAGAGAATCTAAACTGGTGTTAGGTTCGTTTATTCTTATTCGATAATATTGTAAAATGAATGTGCGAAAAAAGACCTCTTTATCTTACTTAATCTATATGTTGTGACTATTACATTGAAGGTGGTATCCCTCCACTTTTGAGTTGATTGAATCTGTTTATTCAAAGGTGTAGAGAGCAATGCATGATGCTTATGAACATATTTAAGAATGGTGAAAACAAGAGTAAAAGGGTCGATAAAACAGAGCAAAACCTGGACATCACATAGCTACTTGCGGATTACCCGACTTATGGTATATTGAGCATCATAGCACGAGATAATACAAGTTGTCTAAGATCAAGGAGGAGAGGAAATTAAAAGACTCAAGCGAGGCAAGCATTTGGTACTTTTAGATCCACTTAATAACCAAATTTATAACACTAAGTTATGCACATCCAAGAAAGACTCAACCTTGCAAGCATTTGGTACCAAGAGTCATAAAAAAACACACACACAACAAACAAAAAGTAGAAAATCTAACATAAAGATAAAAGAAAGGTTATAACCCGAGCAGAGATTCTCTTTTCATTGTAAACGGCTTCACCGGTACCAATTCTTAGTACAAAGATCATCTTCCTTGCCCTTAGCAATAAACACACCTCCATGTCTATGAGGCTCCACCACCCTTAGCAATGAACATGCCTCCATTGCTAAAGAGAACAAGTAAACAAGAGCTAGGCTTCAAGATTAAGACAAATGACAACCTATTATGTTGTTTCCCCTTCTTTTTACACATATTACATCAAAAAGATAACTAAATGTTCCTTATCATCATATTATACTGAGTAAGGCATGTCTCATTCAGTAACTGTCCGGGCGAATATCAAAACGTATGTGGGTAATACAACTACGAGCTAGACTCCCAAAAATCAACAAAAATTGTATATGCGAGACACAAGAATATCAAAACCCTAAAGCTAAAATTTAGACTTTCAAAGATACAATTTCTTACTTGATAAACCCTATTCCAACAAAATGTGATGAAGCTTTAAGACACCATCTTCTCAAGTGAAGCATTTTAGTGAGACGTGTTCATTTGTGAGGCGTAACCTTTAGCTCTTCAACAAGAAAGCGTGAAATAGTGTTCTTCAGCCTTTCAACGTGAAATAGTGAAACCTGTGAGAATGTTTGATCGAAATCGTGTTCTTTAGAATTAGTTTGGAGAGAAAATCATGCTCTTCAAATAGACGAAAGGTTTTTCTGATTTGGGGAAAAAAGATAGTGTTAATGTTTTATGACTTACCCGATAAACCTTCACCGATTCAACGAGAAGTTCTTCAGTGATTCAGCGAGAAGTTCTTCAGATATTCAGCGTGTTCTTTCGTGATTCTGCGAGAAAGTTTGACGGAGAGAAAACTCTTCAGCTCGATTTGGGGGACCCACTGTGTTCTTCGCATTTCCGGTTCGATTTGGGGGAAGAGTATTTTTTAATGTTTTATGATTTTTTTTTTCTTAATAAAAATGGGAGGGAGAGTTAAAAATATTGGAGGGAATATAATATTTTAGTGAAAATTTTAAAGCCACACTTATAATGTGTTGTTTTTTCAATTATAAAAATAGGACACTTTAAAAGTGTGGCCATATATGTAAATAGGTGTTGCCAATTATATCATATTGTAACAACACTTATAAAGTGTAGCTTATACCATTAAAGAGTACACTTTTGAAGTGTTGCCAATATTATCGTAACTAAAAGTTAAAAACTTTGGCTACGCTTTAAAAGTGTTGCCAAAACTACTTTAGGCAACACTTTACAAACGTAGTCCAGAATTAGTGTGGCTATAGACCTAAAATGGTGTAGTGTAAGTTCCTTGGTAGTATTTTTCCTATGGCAGTGTAAAGCCCAATCTGCTAGACTGACTTGTTTCTTTGGCAAAAGGTAATGACCATAGCCATCCTGCCTCCAATAAAACTCTTGGACAAGATTTCACCATATGACTTGTGCTCAACAAAGTACCAATTCCTCCACATAGTAACAATGACAAGCACATTGCAACCACATTCACAGCCAGCCTTACCTTGTAATTTGGTATAAATGCAGCTTTAAAAATGGGCACAATGATACCCAATGAAAATGAAATAGCCGAGGCTACTGCTGCCTGGAAGGAATTTGGCAGATGTTCCACCTTATCTTTTTCATGTTCTTGGTTCTGTCCTCAAGTTTCTTTGTCTATCTTCATTTGATCTTGCTCTATGTCTAATTCAAACTACACTGACACAAACTCTACGCCATCCTTGGTATTTGTTACTAATAATCTGACTTGAATTTTATTATTTATAATGTTTTTACAATATCACATATCTTCTGTAACTTTATTTTAATGTTTGAAAATATCCTTCGAATCATATGCAGGAAAAAACCAACAAAACTGACACTTTGGGAGGATTTCATTGATCATGAGGGAGTTAAACTTTTCAACCAACTTCATGATTACCCGATCATTATTCTTGCTAGGAGAATTGGGAAATCATCTTCGGGTAAAAGTGCAAATAAATTTATTTTTTCCTTTTTGAAAAATATATGACATGATGAAACTAAAATCACATATTCAAATGCACGTAGGAACGTCGAATAGATTCGTTGGTTTGACGAGCAAATTCAATACAACAATTGAAATCAATCCTCCATATCCATAGGCTGCCGAATTAAGGACGTGGTAATATACATTTTTATTTAATGCATTGAAATTCCGAAATATTTTGAGATATAAAACACATCTTTAATCTTATTACAATCACAAAGTTTTAAAATTTCACTTTAATTTCTTTTTTCCTAATCTTTCTAGAAGACATTTTCATAATTTTACTTCGTTATAGGATCAAAACAATTCAAACAAAGCTTGTTGCTTATAAGATGAAAAGTACAACTCCAATAGGCTATATTATGTTGATTCCATTTGAGGATGAGGTTATATCTGTGGTTAACATCCAAGCACAACCTCCAGTAAGAACAAGAAGTATATTATTCTATTTTTAATTTTTTTTTATTTTACCGTAAAAAATAATATTTGGTATATTGAATTTGAAGGGACAAGTATTTAATGTTGAGGCTGAATTGTCCCTTGCAAGTAAGGATCAACGCTTTAGTGTGTTGGCATGCTCAAATTGTAAGCAATCGTTCACGAGATATAACGTGCGAAGGGAAATCTACTGCACAAGTTGTCACCAATCCACACATCTTATTCCTAGGTATATTTGTTCTTCTTCATAATTAATAATAACTAATTAAAAAGATTTATTTTCTTTTTTCAAAGAAATAAATGTCTTAACTAAACATTATTTTTTTAATTCTTTCATTCATTATCAAAACAGATGTCAATTTGAAGTTACTATTAAGGACAACAAAGGTTTTGCAACAGCTATTGTTTCAGATGAAATTGCAGAAAAAATGTTGTACCTCACTTCAGAAGAGATTTATGAAATTTACTTCATCAAGGTACATATCACTATTTTCTCACCAAATAATCACAAAGAACTTGTTGTGATTTTGTATTTTCATTGTTTCTTATTTCTACTCTTGAACACAAGCTTCAACTCTCCCTCAATATCTCCTATAAAGTCTACCCATTGGCTTATAACTGTTAAGTGAAACTAATTATCAATTACTTATTTTAAGATTACTAATCATATATGTATATATGTAGTTAAACTATGACCAATTACTTTCTGTAATTAGATGAAAAATATACTATCTAACTTTTTAAGAGTTTCAACTGAATGAACATATGATCAAGTGAGCATATGACTTCCTTAACTTGAAAAGGATACTATAACTCTATAATCTTAGAAGTCTAGCATGAAAAAATTTGTAATAAAGATCTATTTTTATGTATCATGTAAGTTGTAAAAACTTTTATAGTAGGAACATGTGATTCTAGGTCATGCCTTAACTCTAAAAGAGGTTTTAACTTTACATACTTTGGGTGTATCTCTTACATTATGTCGTCAACGTCTCCTTCTATAAAGTGTTCAGTGTACTCTTTTCAATCAAAATTTCATATCTTATGTTCGTGTTTTTTTCTCCAGCACCTAACTTTTAGTTTTTGTTATCTGTTTACAGTCAACTTTCTTTATAAAAATATTATCATTGTATATATATTTTTTTGGCTTTTATTCATCTCACCTGGTTACCCATTGGCTGAGCGCTTTGTACATAAACTGTCATGCGTACCTACCATAATAGGCGTGGCCGTTTTAGAATTGTTGCATGTTGACTCCGATTGATTGAAAGACCTTTAATATTAAATTTCACTTTAGATGTAAACACATAAACATAGAGATATTGATTTTCCTTTAAAAACAACTTTAATATTTATTGTTGTTGATCATCTTTTTTTATGCTAAAAATATTCAATCTCTTTCTATTTGTCTGTTCGCTTTATTTTCTTATTATTATACATATAAAATATTAATAATTTTGTTTTTATTAATCAAATTCTTTTTCATTTTTTCCAGAAAGAAACATTATCGCTCCAAAATGTGAAAGATCAATTGAACGGCAAGATATTCAACATTCAAATGAAAAGGCTATTCACAAAAAAATGGATGCAACACAAAAATTATTCATTTTGTCTTACCTGCAGAAACAAGATTTAATTCATAAACCAATGACATGTACGACCGTCAATGTTACAAATGCAAATAAGCGTATAATTGAACATCTTAGTTCAGGGGAAAAAGAATATCCAAGCATGGCAAATAAATATAATCCTTCCACCCACAAACATAGCATGGAAATGAAAAATCCTCCCATGAAAAAGAATTAAAAGGTATTTAAATTATTTTGTACATTGTTTAAAATTTCATCTTTGCAATTGACTAATATAAATAGGATTTACTTATCTTTGAATTTATTTTCTTTGAATTCGATTCAGTCTCTAGACACATTATCTTTTATTGTTTTGAATTGCAGTTGGAACACTTTTGTTGTGCTTCTCGAAACGATCATTTTTTGCACTCTTTTGCTGCTGCCACTGAATGCCGTCTTTTGCAAGCTTCTGATGTTGCTATGTGGATGCCTTGTCTTCCTCTTCTTTTGTGGAAATTGAAAATATTTTCTCCTGTGATAGCAGGTTACTTCAAAGTTATCTTTTTATAGGTACTTCTTTTAATTTATCACTTAAATGAAAATATATTCTTTCTGGTATTATAATGATTGTTATCACTGAAGATTATTGTGTTCATTTTTAGTTCCTAATAGATTATGTACTTTCATCTATTAATCTTGTTGGAATAACCACCATAAACTGATAGAATAAAAAATTACCGTACGAAATAACAGTTACTAATTAAAAACTTGTGAAATCAAACCTGTTTGGTAGAACTATTTGCCTATCTTGATTTATTATATGACTATTAGACAAGTCTCTTAAGTAATTTCTCCTTGTTGATTTGTTTAAGTTCTTCCTGATGGCTTACATTAAACATAAGGGAACACTTTTCGATTCAGGCTTTTTATCATTTTTAGCTTCTCGCAGATAAAGCCTAGTAATTGTTTCTTCACATGCAATTGCACAACCACTTTTCCATCACTGCTCAGGTATATAAATTTCCAACATATACCCAACATGCCCACACTGGTTGGAGGTGTAACCCTGTCCTAAGTCCCAACGTTACAATTGTCAAAAGAATCTTACAAGACATTGTTAATTTTGAATAAAAATACTGTTTGTCAAAATTCAAGTGAAGCTTAATAGTGGAAATGCTTGGTGAGAATAAACTCTCTCCCCCCGAAGCCAAAAAACAGAACAACATGGAATAAGAGCTTAAAAGACACAATTAAACAGCAATTCATGATAATAATCTATGGGTAATTTTGTTGCATTGTGCATCTGTTGTGTTATTTTCAAAAGGGAAATTGGTGTCTCTGTCCGCTTTCTCTTTAATTTATTTCTTTTCACAAAGTGGCTAGTTTAGAACTTATTATAATGGTTTTCAGATCTACGTTACAGAAGATAAAAAAAAGAATCTAAAAACACTTCGCAACCCCATCAGTGCTTAGCAGTTGCTTCCTCACATTCCTATAGAATATTTTTTTTTTAGCTTGGAGCCTTGGACTATAAACATGTCGATGAGTCTGCTAGAAGCCTGCTTAATCAGAAATAAAATGTTGCAAGTTGAAGATCTTGAAAATTTTAAGCGACAGAGGTACCACCTGCCCCCATCTTCAGGTTCAAAAAATCTTGGTATAACCTTTTGTTATAAAATCCCTACCCTCCCTAGGCCCCACCTGTGAAATTGCACTGGGTATGTTGTTGTTGAGAAGGAAAAAATATGTAAGTTGAAAGTTAAATGTCTTGGCCATGTGATTTATAGAGCTTCTTGAACCAAATGTTCCAACATATATTAGTTA
This sequence comes from Solanum commersonii, assembly GCA_029007595.1. Classification (NCBI taxonomy): domain Eukaryota; kingdom Viridiplantae; phylum Streptophyta; class Magnoliopsida; order Solanales; family Solanaceae; genus Solanum; species Solanum commersonii. The sequence continues at coordinate 1,531,447 of JAJTWQ010000041.1, forward strand.
CATGCATAGTCACAGGTAAGAGTAGTGCCTATTGCTTTCATTCACTCCAATCTTATAGGTTCAATTGCAGTCACTCATGTTCCAATAGGAAATTATGTTTTTTCTTGAAGATGTTTGTTTAGCCTGCCCTATTATAGTTTTCTTTGGATGGTTGAATTATTTTCGTGTATTTGTTGCTGTGTTTAGTGCCTATTGTAAAGTTAGATTGTATTATTTATAGATCCTAGACTTGCTAACAGATATATCATGTGTTGTATAACTTAATGTGATTCTGTGCTGACATTTAATCCCTCATTTTGAATGTAACAGGTGATTTTGATCAAAGATGGTCCAGAAGATCCAAGCATGAAAGATGCATCTATTTTTGTCTAATTTAAAATAGTATGTAAATCTATGTAATTAGCACTCCCACATATGGAAATGTTAAACTATGTAAGTATCTCACTTCAACATTCAGTAGTATGACATTCACAAGAATATATAATGAACAAATTTGGTAGCTATAATGTGTTTAAATTAGTAATTTTCTCACTGCAATATAATTTAAGTCCATTATAAATTATACGTTGCAACTTCAAAATAATATATCTTGGATAATGGAACTAAGGGAAAATAATTCTGCTGGTCATTATTTTGGAGTTCTATGTTCAGATTTTTCATTCTTCATTGAGTTGAAGATATAACCACTAATAAATTGAACTTCTTTGCATGTTTATTTTCTCAAAATGCTTGCAGTCTTGTCACGACCCGATTTCTCGAGTCATGATGGCACCTACTATACCCTATTAGTAGGTAAGCCAACTCGTAACCTAGAACATCAAGCAATGAGCGAAAGGGCAGAAATTAGCGTAAACAATAATCTAAACAAGAATAACAAGGCGGAAGCAACCCAAAATAAATATATACAGAAATCTCTCCCAGAACCTGGAAGTCACTAGTACAGAGCTATCTAATAAAGAGTACAAGTCCCAAAAGTGGACCACAACAGAGCATGTCTCAGAGGCAATAAGACTAGCTAAAACAAAAGAAGGAGACAGAACAAATCCAAAACGCCAAGTGCTCGCCCTCATCTCCGAATCACCGTTGGTAACTGGTATTGGGACCTGCATCACGAAATAAATGCAGAGCGTAGCATGAGTACCAACACAACAGGTACTCAGTAGGCATCATAGGCCGACTGAGCAAAAAGGGTAAAAACAATAAGAAATGATAGAATCTAGACACAGAGAGGTCAAAGCGGATATGAAAAGAAAGCACACGAGCATACCAAAAACATACTAAGTACACTAAACTAAACCCAATTAGACCCCATATGCCCAGAAGGTACACTCGTGCGTAAGCTCAAATAAAACCTGAACGGACCCCCATAAGCCCGACAGGTACATAGAAAATTTAAGTTTACTGAGAAAGAAGAAAACCGGGCTCACATCCCAAAGTAACTAAGATAATCCATCAGACTCCACCCAGCCAGCAGTGCACTCCCAGCCAAGCTAGAAAGATTGACCCTAGGGGGCACCCAACCAAACAGTCCACTCCTAACCTAGCTAGAAAGAGGGACCCGTGAGTGAGGTAGATATCGCGAGTCGTCCTACCATGCAGTCAGCCCCCAGCCCAGCTAGAAAGAGCGACCCGGGGAAACCCAACCAGCAGCACACTCCCAGCCCAGCTAGAAAGAGAGGCTCGGGGGCTATTGCTGGTATCACCGAGTCTACCCAGCCAGCGATACATTCCCAGCCCAGTTAGAAAGAATGACCCTGGGGGTGATGGTATCTCCAATAGGATCCAATCCCATAACAACCACCGTGGAACGCCGTCCACTTTAAGAAATCACAGAAAAGGCTCCAAGCCTATACTATCTCAAACTTACGCCTCTAGTGATGCACCAAACCTTCGAAAATGCATCGAAACCGCAGCATGCGAAGGAGAAGATACAGAAGTGCAGCAAGCAGCGATAACGCCTAATCTAAGGCTCAAACTATTAGACTCAAGTCTGCTACTCTAGTCTACAAGGAGCTAAGTCATCCGAACGACGTCGGCAGAAAGTCAAGGCTATCCAGCCCACACGGGTCATAAGTCTAAGGCAATGTTAGCCTAACCTAGACTAAGGACACCATGCTAATGGTTAAGGATGAACAAGGCATACAATACAAAGCATACAAGCATACAATAACATTTATCACATAGACATGCAACTCTACTAAATCGGATAACATGATACTATACCTGAAATATGACCAATCGATCATAACATGAGGTATCTAATCAAAGTAAGGTAGTAAACTGGTACCCACCCCCAATTCACTCCAATCGACATGCTTTTACACAATTAAGTTCAATCTAAAAGAAAGGAAGTCATAGCCTACCTTAAGGCCGATCGCGCGCTCTCCAAATCACTTTACCGGAGCTTTCCCTTTTCGAACAGTCTCAAAAGGCTGCCCCGCTATCAAAAATAGAGTCACAACGTTACTACGGTCATTTAGACACCAAAATCACAACAAACGGAGATAGGTCAATTTTGGAGTCAAAACGAGAATCGTGGGAACTGCATCGAACTGTCCGAATTTGACTCCGTCAAGAGACCCTAAATAGCACCCCAAACTTGTGATCCAAAATGGAACATAATTCGAGGCTCAAAACACATCAAGAACCAACAAGCAAGAAACCACACTTTAATCAACTAAAAGAAACCCTACAACAGCAGTCTAAACTCGAAATAAATGAAAATTGAAAGGTTCCCAGCACTCTTTGAGCACTCTACGACGAAGTCTCAACAATTCTCAACATGTGGGACTTCGAATCACCCAAAACCGAGCTAAAATGAGTGAGATATGATCAAAACAATAATATAAAAAACAAAGGCTCGAAAAAGGTACTGCAGTCAGGTTTTATCGCGAAATTACCTCAAACTACGTGCACCCAACAACTTTTGAACACCCTACAGCAAAGCCACTGAAAATACGAAGCTCCCGCACTTCGAATCGCCTAAATCGGACAAAAAATGAGAGAGTTATGAGAGTTTGAAGTTTGGAAATATGTTGCTCTTTTTCTGCATTTATTGCAGATTTTCTGCAATAATTTCCAAGACTTAAAACTCTGACGGGGTGCTCCAAACTAGTTTGAAACTCCGTGCACGCAAACGAGATATGCAACTATATCAAATTTGATATTCCGGACTCAACGGCGCAGTCGAAATTTCCATCAAAGGTCATCTCGATAAAAAGTGGGTCCCACTTCCAAAGGCCATTTTAAGTCAAAACCCACAAAAGGGCTCGGAAAGATATCGAAAACCTCGGGACACAAAAAGAGGGTCAATCTAGACCAAAATCAACATTCTGGAGCTAACCGCATTGACAGAATTCTTATCCGAGCACGTTTACTCAAAATGTTGACCAAAGTCAAACTTAGGCTTAAACTTAAAGTTAAAACGCCTAATCGCACCCACTCACATTGAAAACCTCGGGAGTCATGTCAACCATGCTACTAGCCTAAAATGATCCATACGAAGCTGATGGAATCGTCAGAATTGGATTCCGATGTCATCTTCTTGAACTTTTGATAAAAAATGATCGTTCAAGGTTCATAAGTTCCAAAACACAAAAACTCGCACCAAGACCAAACGAACGACCAGGTGATCGAACTGTCAGTCCCAGCAAGTCATAAATGACTGGGGGTCGCTACAAGAACGCTATAAACGATACATAGAAGGCAAGAAACAGAAATGACCTGGAGGGTCATTACAAGTCTTTGTTCTTCTGATATACTTTTTGGTTTACCATCTCATTTATGGTTTGTCGAGATGCCAAATAAAGAGACAAAATGATTTGAAAAATTGCAATACAATTGATGATCACAGTGTTAAATCCTTGAGAAACTGTTACAAAACATTGCCAAAGGCATTTTATTCTTCAATTTTCTTTCAGCATATCATGTGTACCCTTTCTACCTCACAAAAGTAGGGTCTGCATACATAGCACCCTCTTCAGACCCCATTTCTGGGACTACAATGGTATTATGTTGTTGTTGAACTTTTGAACTTTCAATTTTGTGAACAATATTACCTCAAAGTTAAGAGTCTTGCCAGAGAATAAGCTTTTGGTTACTGTCGGCTAAACTTTGATTGTTTGGGATTTGACTTATGTAATTGAGAAAGGAAGGGATGAACTGGGTGTATTCCGCCTAAACAATATTATCGTCCCAGAACTCCTTTCCAGTCCTTTAATTGGTTTGCCTATTAGAAATTTAAAAGTAGTAATATTCCTGAATTCTTTTCAACAGCATTTAAAAATGTATTATTAGAATTTTATATATAGCATTACAGTTCACTGATTCTGCTAGAAGTTCAGATCATTTCACCAACTATTTGAGTTCTCATTCATTTTGCAGATAATTTTAGATGTGTAGTATTTGAAAATCATTGCTGATAGACTTCCAATTTTACCCACTTATACTGCATAGTATGGAGATTTAGAAGGCTGAAGAGTGAAGATATCTGATCTTTTAACTTTTATGCAAGTGAGAGTTGTCTGAGGTGGAATTGTTCCACCAGGGACTTCCAATGGTGTTGATAAGTTCATATGTTACAATTGGACAAGATATTTTGGTTGGTGAAGACTCTTTTATATTAGCTCTATCAAGACTCAAGAGGCAAACATGTCAATTCAATTGAAGCATGAGACTATTTGAATGAGAAACATGTCTCAAGTATAACATAAATACAAGTATAACATAGATATTTTTGGCATAAAATCAAAGTTAATTATAGAAAATTGTTTTAAGTAGTACTTTTTATTCATTTAATTTTTAAAGAATAACAACGAACCGTGTTTTTTACAAGTAGATTTTTATGCATTTAATATCTATGTAATAATAATCGATCACCTTCTTATATATATATAATATATATATATAATAATATATATATCACCTTCTTATAATATATATATATATATATATATTGATAAACTTTGCACAAGGATAGTATATTATAAATGTTTGCCCAACTTAATATTGAACTAATTGTTGAAACTTGAAAGAAAAATAATAGTGTCTCTCGCTTATATATTATTCCATGTGGATTCTTTTATTGTGCAGACTAAGAAATATGATTCGTTTATTAAATGATGGACATTGTGTTTTTTGAAATTAAGGTTATTTAAAAATATTTTTCACTGCGTTCAATTTCAAATATATTTCATAGTAAATCAAACAGAAGTAAATTATGATAACATTTTAAATTTTGGGCCCGTGCTTAGCACGGGCAACACTCATCTAGTATATATAGAAGAGTGAAGTCCATAGACGACCAAGGCTATTTTCGTAATTTTATGATTTATCTAAGGGCATATTAGTCTATAGATATATATCAGTTTTATTTTCTTGTTAGCCGTACTTTCTGGAATGTCATTTCTCTTGGGACCCTATTCTTCTTCCTCAACTCTCTGGTTCTTCTATCTCTTCAAAATATTCAATTTTGGTTATCAAAGTTCCTCATAATAATTAATCTATCTCAATTTTAGTTTTCAAGAAAGGTGCTTCTGAGCAAGTCGCACATATATATATATAGTCGTTTGAGGAAATGTGACACTGGATCCTTGAGGAAACATATTAATTATACCATGATTTTCTTATCTTATTTGAAGTTTTTTTTCTTTTGAATGAAAGCCAAAAAATATTGCCATAAATGCTTTGACTTTTCCTAAACGAAAAATATAATTTTCTTTCATATTTGATTTATTCTTTCCTTAGACGAAAAATTTGAAATCCTATAAATTGAATACATATCTTCTCATATACCAATAACATAAAAACATCCACAATGTAGACGTTTAAGAGTTTAGTTTATGGAGAGATTTTTCTCTCTACAATTTAAATAATTTTTTCATATAATAATATTTACAATTGTAAACTTCTGCATGACACCATGATCACTTTCGAATCCAACAACTATATGATCATCAAGACATGATTTTATTTTGCTTAGATTAGAAATTTCCTGATAATAGTTTTTCATTATTTGCATGAATATTTTATATCTAATTGCGATGAGAATGAAAAATTAAGAAAACATAACATGAACACAATATTAGGATATTCATTTTTATAAGAAAGAGAGAAATACACTCAAAATTTAAAATTCAAAATTCAAAATAAACAAATTGATTAATCTAAAATCAAATTTAAAACTATTCAATTCAATTGAATTTGAAAATCAACATTTTTCCTAATTTTTTTCCTAATTCATTTAAACACTTGAACATCCGACCCCACAATAAACTGTGGACAACTCGAGATGACTTTCTAGTGGCAAATTAAGAGCCAATAATACACTATGGGCGGTGATTTGACATCAAATACGAGCAGCTTCAAAATGGTACTTTTTAACATAACCATCAATATTTGTTGGGCCTTTTTCTTTATACTTTGTTCCTAGTGGACTCTCGTCCAAAGACCCGGAGCTAGTAGTCTGGGTGCAGATTCAGTCGAATTTAATAAATTTTATTCAGATAATATATTTGTATTAATAAATATATTAAATATGTACAAATATTAACTTTATTATTCAGTTAATATTACTTAAAATCATCATTATAAAATTTAGAATCATAAAGTTAAAATTCTAATTTTACGTCTGTGCTCATAAGTTGTTTTTAGTTTAAAGTATATATACTAATGCGTAATATTCTCCTTTAAGGATGCGTGAAAGATCAGACAATCTATCATAAATCACAATTTCACAATCAATTTTAAAAGGTTTTTTTGGGGTGAAGCGCACTAAAAACTACGTAATGTGGGGATACAAATATCTTAGGGCGTAAATTGAAATATGTATCGGTCCGTGGAAGACTGTTACAACATTTTGGGAATTCATTTATGCATGAGCTATAATGTTTTGAGTGTTCATTTGGAGCCAAATAACTTAATAAGTCAGTCTTTAATACTTTTTAATTTAAATTTACATGACGCTGTTTGATTTGACATAAATTTTTTTTTTGTTCTTGAAAATTATGACTTAAGCAAATTATAGATATTTGTGTAAATATAAATAATTTCTTTAAGGACATAAGGATAATTTTGAAGTTAGGTTATCTTAATTATAAAAATACGACATTTAAAAAAAAAAAAAAAACTAAAAGAACAAAGGAATCACATAAATTGAAATAGATAGAATACTTATACTCAAAATTTGTTTATAGTAGATTGGAAAAATGTCTGAAATATATCCAAATTTTGACCGAAATTGCTATAACAATACCGAACTTGAGAAATGGCCTTTTACCCCTTGCACTATTTAACAGTGTATTTTAAAAGTATATATGTGCCCACGTGGACATCATAAATATTGCATTATTATAAAGAGTAACGTGTCCACCATAAATTTGCATTATTATAAATAGTAACGTGTCCACGTAGGCACATATATACCTTTAAAATACACTATTAAATACTGCAGGGGTAAAAAATTCTCCATAAAGTTTGATATTGTAACAACAATTTCAGCCAAAGTTGAAATATTTTTCAAACCCTTTTCTCTAGTAGATTAGTCAAACTAAAAAACTCAAAACTCTCTTTAACTTAAATCTTTTCAAATCAGTTTTTGGCTTTAGAACTTCTTTCGATACTAATCTACTAATCTTTTTTTTTTTATATATTAATTGTTTAAAAGTTCTATTTCAAAAAAATAAAAATTGTTTCAATGAGTCCTTGTGATTTGTTTTCTAGTTTTATGCTTTCAAATAATATCTTTATATTATTTTTATTATATTATTTTTATTTTTATTTCTTGAAATATGAGGAATTAGAATATCACTTTAAGTATGTTCTATGACTTCTATCATATGATGTTATATGTATAATGCATCTTTATGTTTTTTAATTTTTCACGTAAGAAACAATATCTTTTATAATGATTGTGATTTGTGTCTGTTTTTTCATGCTTCCACACATATGTATTGAAGAACTAGGTTTTTCAGCAATTATGTAAAACGTATATACAAAGTTAAGTAAATCAACACAAGAATTTTCATGTGGAAAAACACCTACCCTAGGAGAAAAAACTATGACCAATAAACTAATCAATATAGCACCTTTTTCCCTCTACAATTCTCCCTTATTATGGCTCACTTGTTCAAAGACTCTATCTAGCCAAGGAGGTCCTGGTAACTCAAAACAACTTATTTATAAAATTTAGATATAAGGGTAAAAATCACGCCAAAATATTCATTTTTTTTTTGAGTTCCATATCTAAACTATTGAAAGTGTGAGTTTCATACCTAAACTATCCACTCTCATCATGGTGTGTGTAATACACTCTTTCTTTTATTTAAAAGATTGTCACATCACACTCTACATGGACAAAACCACCTTGACAAAAATTAAATAAATTATTAGTATTAGTTAAAGTTAAATATTAAAATATTTATTCCCCAAAAATAAAATGTAAAATAATTTTCTTACAACACTCCACCACTTCCTCTCACCGTACTCCCCCATACCAATTTTTTTTAGTTTTTTCTTTAAAAAAATTCTACCCCACCTCACATAACCCCCGCTTTCAATTTTTTATCTCATTTTGTATTAGATATATATATATATATATATATATATATATAGATATTATTTTTTTTAAAAAATATTTTTTAAACTTGCCGCAAGACTTTTTTTAAAATATATTTTTTTATTTATGTTATCTTCGGTACTGTAACACCCCGGAACTTGGAAAGGAAAAATTTGCAGAAAAATGTTGTTGAGATCTGGTTCTACGGGACATATCTATGAACCATTGAAGTTTCTACGGGCTATAGGATTGGTTTGGACTTGATCCGATTTTGATGTGAAAGATTGGGATCTACGAAAGAGTCTACGAACCATAGACTGGTCCACAGACCGTAGAATGTTCTCGTGGAAAAGGCTAAGGATTTTTGGGCTCCAATAACTGTTCGACGGATTGACGTGATGGACCATAAGATGAATGAAAGGTCGTAGATTGTTCCCATAGAAGTGATCTTGTAACATCTCGCTATTTGAAATAACTAGGAAGAGTTAAAATTGTAAATAGTCATTTTAGGAAAGAATGGAAAATCTGGAAATTTGGTTATGTTAAGTTTAGGTGTTTGGTCAACTTCAAACAGCCATAAATCCTAGCTCAGGATGATTTAGGTGTTCTTCCAGATATCTTAGGAAATATCTTGGAATAATCTTTCCAACGCCACTGAGTTTACTCAATTCTGAGTTCGTATGAGTGAGATATGCCCATTTGAAGTTGGGCTGTTCAAATAAGAAAAGTCTAATCCGAATTTTAGAAGGGCATTATGGTTTTTTCCATACCCATGACTTAATTTCGTTTTTTGGTAATTAAGTGGGGTCTAAACTGATAAGATTCATTTTACGCTTTTACAATATTGAGTTAGGGTTTTAGAGAAGAGAAAAGAAGAAGAGAAAAGAGGAGAAGAAGCAAGAATCGTCAAATTCTCGAAGCTAAGATCATGGATTTCGTCAAGGGGTGATCCCTATGAGGTATTTGAGATCACATAGCGTTGGGTTAGTTCACCCACACACCAATCATGATTCAATTCAACGAAGTTGTGTTATTTTGAAAGCAAACCTTATGAGTTCTTGATAAAATTCGTTTGAAATCTTGTGGGTTCTTGTTGTTGAAGTTTCTTGAGTTTGATTCATTATTTTAGGTGTGATTTTGAGTAGAATCTGATGTTTTTTGATGGTATAGTTGATTCTAAGTGTTTGGGGGGAAAGAACCAAGTTGAAATAGGGGGTTTAGAGATGAAAAACGAAGAAGAAAGTCGAAACCCACCTAGGCAAGGACCTGGGGCGCCACCCCTCTCAGAGACCCAAGAAGGGAACTCTGAAGTTTGGGCCCTGGGGTGCCACACCATCCAGCGTGCCCCACCCCAGCTTCTGAAGTTTCCCTTTTGGCTCCCCGCGCCTCTCAGAGTGCCAGGAATGCCAGTTTTTCCCATTTGTCCCCCTTCTTTTCATATTAGTTCCTTAGCAACGTACCTGTGTTTCCTAGTTGATTCCAACACTCTAAGGTACGTCTAAACCTCATGAAATCATACATAAACATGAGATCATGAACCTTGAATCTAATTCAATTCATGGAAAGTTAAGAGTTAAGTCAAGAAGTTAAGAATCAAGTCAAGAAAAGTTCATAAAGTTTTTCAAAGTCTTTTACAAATGTTTCAATTTTTTTTAAGACTTAAGCCTTGAGTTATCTAAGGATAAGAGTAAAAGTTCATTTCTTCAAAGATTATAAGGGAACTAAGTATTCCCAAGAGTTTAAAATATTTTCACATTTGAACAAGAAAGGGAAACACCGATTTTCAAGAGAGCTTTTCAGCTAAGTTTTGAGTAATTATCTCAAACCAAAGAAAAAAGTTTTGTTTTAAAGACATATGAGCTAAGTACATTTTTGGGAGTAGTATTGAGCACCGATATGGGGACGCGAGTTCATAATAGCTCAAGTCTCTATAAACCATGTAGTCATCATGGGTAGTAAATGATCATACTTTTTAGATGATTCCTTAGTGCTTTTAAGCATAGACTAGTGGATCCACTTAGTTAAGTCGTTCTATATGACGGCAAAGTATAAGACAATTCTGGCAGCTTGGGAAATACGTTGTATCACCACTTAGGCTCATAGTGGTGGTTGTCGGTTAGAGAAACTCCCACATTATTATATTACTTTATATGTAAACTGAGTTGTTATTGCATTTTTTTAACAAATTGAGTTGCTACCTCCTGTTTTAAATTCTTTGTATAACTGCACCATTATTGTTGTTTACTTTGCATTTGAGTTGAGTTATTCATGAGTTGAGTAAAGCCAAGGTAAGCGTTCCTTTCAAGCTTATGTTATATTTAGTTTTCCCCTTGCATGCTCGTGCATTCAATGTACTGATGCCATTTGGTCTAGATCTTCTTATGATGCAGACACATGTCATCATGATCATCACCCAACTCCTCGTTGATCCAGTTGGGCACTCAGAGTTAGTTGGTGAGCCTCCTTGCTTTTTGGAGGGCTCATTTTACATTGCTTTAGTACTTTTGTTGTTTGGATGATCGGGGGTCTTGTCCCGACATCCCTCCTTGTTTTAGAGGCTTCATAGACATTTAGTAGTTTAGTTGTCTTTACATTATTTTTTCATATGTTAAGACTTGAGTTGCCATTTTGGCCAAGTTGAATGTTTGACCTTTAAACGTTCTAAGTTATTTTATTAAATAGTTGAGTAGAAGTGAATTTGATTATTGTAATAATGCTTAGAGTCTTCCGCTGGGTAAGTAAGTTAGGCCAAGTGTTCGCTTGGGGCCAGTAATTGTTCTCGAGTGCCAGTCCCGCCCAGGGTGTAGACTCAGGGTGTGACAAACTTGGTATTAGAGCACAAGGTTCAAGAGTCCTAGGGAGTCTATGAAGCCGTGTCTGTAGAGTCCTAGTTATCGGTGTGAAGCGCACCACATCTATAATTAGGAGGCTGCAACACTTGGGAAATTATCTCACTTCTTTCACACTCATTTCGTGCGATAGAGTTTATCTCTATAAAGTCTCTTTCTAATTTGTGCTTACGTTTTTAGTTAATCATACCTCCACGAAGAGTTGTCAGAGGCCATCCTTCTAGGCATAATGTTGAGGAGCAAGGGGTACCCAATGCACCTGAAGTGCAACCCCAAGGAGAAGTTACCAATGCTGAGTTCAGGGAAGCGATAAGAATGTTGAGTCAAGCTGTGAACAACCAAGCTGGGTAGAGAGAGAACCGATAGGAAGGGAATGATACTTTGAGGATTTGTGAGTTCTTGAGGATGAATCCTCAAAGTTTTACTACTTTAAGCACTACTGAGGATCCAGAGAACTTTATTGAGGAGCTGCAAAAGGTGTTTGAGGTCATGCATGTTGCCGATGCTGAGCAAGTTAAACTAGCTGCATATTAACTGAAGAATATTGATAGGACTTGGTTTGACCAATGGAAGAAGGGTAGAGCTAAGAGAGCATCACCTCTGAGTTGGTCTTATTTTGAGGAGGCCTTTTTGGGGCGTTTCTTTCCCCGGAACTGAAAGAGGCCAAGGTACGAGAGTTTCTTACCCTTAAGCAAGTTTCACTAAGTGTTCATGAGTATGGGTTGAAGTTTACCCAACTATCCCGTTATGCTCCAGAGATAGTTGCAGATATGAGGAGTAGCATGAGTTTGTTTGTTGCTGGGCTGTCTCGTCTGTCGAGTAAGGAAGGTAAGACTGCAATGCTAATAGGTATCATGGATATAGCAAGGTTGATGGTCAATGTATAGCAGGTTGAGGAAGAGAAGTTGAGGGATATGAAGGAATTCAGAAACAAGAAAATGAAGACAGGAAATGAGTCCGGGCAACAAAAAAGTAATGTGAATCGTCCGTCCTTTCAGCAAAGGCAAAAGGGACCTGCTTCATTATCTGCTAGTGCACCTGCACCCAGAAACAAAGGTGCGTACAATAGTCAGAATTCATAGCACTTCAGGGCTAGACCTGCCCAATCTCAGGGTAGTGTGGCACAATGAGGTAACTGGGCTTCTGCATGTGCTAAGTGTGGTAGAACCCACCCAGGTAAATGTCGGGATGGCTCCACAAGTTATTTCAAGTGTGGAAAAGAGGGTCACTTCATGAAAGAGTGCCCTAAGAACCACCAAGGAAATGGAAATCAGGGCAATAGAGCCCAATCTTGATTAGTTGCTCCACCAGACAAGGTTGCACCTAGAGGAGCTACTTCCGGTACTGGTGGAGGAGCAAACCGCCTTTATGCGATCACAAGTTGTCAAGAGTAAGATAATTCTCCAGATGTTGTCACTGGTATGATCAAAGTCTTTACTCTTGATGTTTATGCTTTTCTAGACCCAGGAGCAAGTTTATCTTTTGTGATTCCTTATGTTGCAAATAATTTTGATGTTTTTCCTGAGAAACTTTGTGAACCCTTTTGTGTTTCTACACCTGTTGGGGAGTCTATTTAAGCTAAGCGAGTATGTCATGATTGTGTCATTTCCATCAATCACAAGAACACCGTGGCTGATTTAGTTGAGTTAGACATGGTTGATTTCAATGTCATTCTTGGTATGGACTGGCTTCATGCCTGTTATGCCTCCATTGATTGTAGAGCTCGAGTTATTAGGTTCCAAATTCCTAGTGAGCTAGTTATAGAGTGGAGTAGTAGTTCAGCAGTACCTAAGGGTCGTTTTTTTTCGTACCTTAAGGTGAGAAAGTTAGTTTCCAAGGAGTGTGTCTATCACTTAGTCCTAGTTAAGGACTCTAGTGTTGAGATACCTTATATCCAATCAGTTTCAGTAGTAAAAGAGTTTTCAGAAGTCTTTCCTAATGATCTACCCGGAGTCCCTCTTGAGAGAGAAATAGACTTCGATATAGACATTCTTCCAGACACTCGTCCTATATCTATTCTGCCATATAGAATGGCACCAGCAGAGTTAGAGTTGAAAAAGCTAAAAGAGCAGTTGAAAGATCTCTTAGATAAAGGTTTCATTCGACCAGAGTCTCACCTTGGGGCGCTCCGGTCTTGTTTGTGAGGATGAAAGATTGTTCCTTTAAGATGTGTATAGATTGCTGCCAGTTGAACAAGGTTACCATCAAGAACAAGTATCCTCTTTCGAGAATTGATGATATTTTCGATCAGCTTCAGGGTGCTACTTGTTTCTCTAAGATAGACCTTAGATTTGGCTACCATCAGTTGAAAGTAAGGGAGTGTGATATTCGCAAGACAACATTCAGGATCCGTTATGGTCATTATGAATTCTTAGTTATGTCCTTTGGTTTGACCAATGCGCCTGCAACATTCATGTACCTTATGAATAGAGTATTCAAACCTTATTTAGATATGTTTGTTATCGTATTCTTTGATGACATACTAATCTATTCGAGGAATAAAGAAGATCATGCTAGTCATCTCAGAATAGTTCTTCAAACTTTGAAGGATATAGAGTTATATGCCAAGTTCTTTAAGTGTGAGTTTTGTCTTGAGCTTGTGGCATTCTTAGGCCACATTGTATCTAGAGAGGGAATTAAAGTTGATACCCAGAAAATAGAGGCAACGCAGAATTGGCCCAGATCCACATCTCTAACTGATATTAGGAGTTTCTTGGGGTTGGCTGGATATTATAGAAGGTTCGTAGAGGGGTTCTTATCTATTTCATCCTCTTTGACTAAATTGATTCAGAAAATAGTCAAGTTTCAATGGTTTGAAGCTTGTGAGAAAAGCTTTCAGGAATTGAAAAAGAGGTTAACTACTGCCCTAGTGTTGACCTTACCAGAAGGTACACAAGGCTTTGTTATATATTGTGATGCGTCTAGAGTTGGTTTGGGTTGTGTGTTAACGTAGAAGGGCAAAATTATAGCTTATGCCTACAGATAGTTGAAAGTTCATGAGAAGAATTACCCAACCCATGATTTAGAGTTGGCTGCCGTAGTATTTGCTTTAAAGATATGACGTCATTATTTGTATGGTGTTCATGTGGATGTGTTCACCGATCACAAGAGTCTTCACTATGTGTTTACTTAGAAAAAGTTTAATCTCAGACAAAGGAGGTGGTTAGAATTACTCAAGGATTATGGCATGAGTATTCTTTATCACCCAAGTAAGGCTAATGTTGTTGTTGATGCTTAAAACAGGTTGTCTATGGTTAGTGCCGCCCATGTTGAGGAATAAAAGAGAGAGTTAACGAAAGATGTGCATAGGCTTGCACTATTAGGAGTTAGTCTAATGGATTCCACTGAAGGAGGAGTAGTGGTGATAAATGGGGGTGAATCATCATTAGTGTTAGAAGTAAAAGAGAAGCAAGACCAAGATCCTATTTGCTTGAATTAAAGGCAAATGTTCCTAAGAAAAAAGTATTGGATTTTGAACAAGGGGGGATAGTGTGTTGAGGTATCAAGGTAGGTTGTGTGTACCAAGGGTTGATGAACTCCAAGAAATGATCATGGAGGAAGCTCATAGCTCCAGATGCTCAATTCATCCGGGTTCCACAAAAATGTATCGTGATTTGAGAGAAGTTTATTGGTGGAGTAGTATGAATAAGGGCATTGCAGAGTTCGTTGTTAAGTGCTCGAATTGCCAACAAGTTAAAGTAGAGCTCCAAAGGCCCGGTGGTATGGCTCAGAATATAGAACTTCTAGAATGGAAGTGGGAGACGATCAATATGGACTTCATCACAGGTTTACCAAGGGCTCACAGACATCATGATTCTATTTGGGTGATTGTGGATCAAATGACCAAATCAACCCAGTTTTTGCAGATAAAGACTACCCATACAACAGAGGATTATGCTAAGTTGTATATTCAAGAGGTAGTTAGACTTCATGGGGTGACAGTTTTGATTATTTCAGATAGAGGTGCCCAATTTACTACGCAGTTCTGGAAATCTTTTCAAAAAGGCTTGGGTTCAAATGTGAACTTAAGTACTGATTTTCATCCTCAGACAGATGGGTAAGTAGAGCGCACTATTGAGACCTTAGTGGACATGTTGAGGGCTTGTGTGATTGATATTAAGGGGAATTGGGATGATCGCCTACCTCTCATTGAGTTAGCTTACAACAATAGTTACCACTCTAGCATCTAGATGACTCCTTATGAAGTTCTTTATGAGAGAAGATGCAGATATACTATTGAATGGTTTGAATTTGGTGAATCAGGGTTGATAGGACCAGACTTAGTGCATCAAGCTATGGAGAAAGTGAAAGTGATTCAAGAGAGGTTGAAAACGACGCAGAGTCGTCAGAAATCCTACACTGATGTTAGGAGAAGGGACTTAGAGTTTGAAGTAGATGATTGGGTATACTTGAAAGTTTCACCAATGAAGGGTGTTATGAGATTTGGTAAGAAAAGGAAGCTTAGTCCCCGGTATATTGGTCCTTACAAAATATCCAAGAGGATTGGCAAAGTAGCTTACGAGTTAGAGCTACTACAAGGTTAGCAGCGGTTCATCTGGTATTTTACGCCTCCATGTTGAAGAAGTGCATGGGAGATCCTTCACTTATCATACCAACTGAAGATATTTGTATCAAGGATAGCTTATCTTATGAGGAGATTCCGGTTCAGATTCTAGATCGTCAAGTTCGCAAGTTAAGGACTAAGGAAGTAGCATCAGTCAAAGTTCTTTGGAAGAACCAATTTGTTGAGGAAGCTACTTGGGAAGCTGAAGAAGATATGTAGATGAGGTATCCACATTTCTTTGAAATCGGAGAAATTCCATATCAAGGTACTAATTCTCTTCTTAGTACACTTTAATTTATAAGTTGACATGTTGTATTTGCATTGCTTATTGAGTGTTTTAACTGAATGTTAGATGTTACACCCTTAGCCTAGTAAGAGTAATCTCATTGGAGGACAAATGTTCCCAAGGGGGAGATCTTGTAACATCTCGCTATTTGAAAGAACTAGGAAGAGTAAAAATTGGAAATAGTAATTTTAGGAAAGAATAGAAAATCTGGAAATTTGGTTATGTTAAGTTTGGGTTTTTGGTTAACTTCAAACGACCATAACTTCTAGATCAGGATGAGTTAGGTGTGCTTCCAGATATCTTAGGAAAGATCTTTGAATAGTATTTCCAACGCCTCCGAGTTTACTCAATTTTGAGTTTGTATGAGTGAGATATGCCCATTTGAAGTTGGGCTGTTCAAATAAGGAAAGTCTAATCGGATTTTATAAGGGCATTATGGTCTTTTCCATACCCCATGAATTAATTTCATTTTTTGGTAATTAATTGGGGTCTAAACTGATAGGATTCAGTTTATGCTTTTACAATATTGAATTAGGGTTTTAGAGAAAAGAAAAGAAGAAGAGAAAAGAGGAGAAAGAGCAAGAATCGACAAATTCTCAAAGCTAAGATCGTGGATTTCGTGAAGGGGTGATCCCTACGAGGCATGTGAGATCACATAGCATTGGGTTAGTTCACCTACGAGCCAATCATGATTCAATTCAGCGAAGTTGTGTTATTTTGAAAGCAAACCTTATGAGTTCTTGATGAAATTCATTTGAAATCTTATGGGTTCTTATTGTTGAAGTTTCTTGAGATTGATTTATGATTTTAGGTGTGATTTCGAGTAGAGTATGATGTATTTTGATGGTATAGTTGATTCTAAGTGTTTGGGGAAAGAACCAAGTTGAAATAGGGGGTTTAAAGATGAAAAACGAAGAAGAAAAGTCGGAACCCACATGGGCAGGGGATTGGGGCTCCGCCCCTCTCAGAGCCCCAAGAAGGGAACTATGATGATTGGACCCTGGGGCGCCGCGCCAGCCAGGACCCCTCACCCCAGCTTCTTAAGTTACCCTTTTGGCGCCCCGCTCCTCTCTGAGCGCCAGGAATGCCAGTTCTTCCTATTTGTCCCCTTCTTTTCGCACTAGTTTCTTAGCAACATACCTATGTTTCCTAGTTGATTCCAACAATATAAGGTACGTCTAAACCTCATGAAATCATACATAAATATGAAATCATGAACCTTGAATCCATAATTCAATTCAAGGAAAGTTAAGAGTCTAAGTCAAGAAGTTAAGAATCAAGTCAAGAGAAGTTCATAAAGTTTTTTCAAAAGTCTTTTACAAACGTTTCAACTTTGTTTTAAGACTTAAGGCTTGAGTTATCTAAGTATAAGAGTAAAATTTCATTTCTTCAAAGATTATAAGGGAACTAAGTATTCCCAAGAGTTTAAAATGTTTTCATATTTGAACAAGAAAGGGAAACACCGATTTCCAAGAGAGCTTTTAAGCTAAGTTTTGAGTAATTATCTCAAACCAAAGAAATAAGTTTTGTTTTAAAGACATATGAGCTAAGTACATTTTTGGGAGTAGTATTGAGTACCGATATGGGGACGCGAGTTCATAATAACTCAATTCTCTATAAACCATGTAGTCAGCATGGGTAGTAAATGATCATACTTTTTAGATGATTCCTTAGTGCTTTTAAGCATAGACTAGTGGATCCAGTTAGTTAAGGTGTTCTATATGACGACAAAGTGTAGGACAGTTCTGGAAGCATGGGCAAGACGCTGTATAACCACTTAGGCTCATAGTGGTAGTTGTCGGTTAGAGAAACTCCCATAGTATTATATTACTATCTATGTAAACTGGGTTTTTATTGCATTTCTTTAACAAATTGAGTTGCTACATGCACCATTATTGTTGATTACTTTGCAGTTGAGTTGAGTTATTCATGAGTTGAGTAAAGCCAAGGTAATTGCTCCTTTTCGATTCCTTTCAAGCTTATGTTATGTTTAGTTTTCCCCTCGCATGCTCGTACATTCAATGTACCGATGCCATTTGGCTTGCATCTTCTTATGATGCAGACATAGGTAATCTAGATCAGCATCCAACGCCTTGTTGATCTAGTTAAACACTCAGAGTCAGTTGGTGAGTCTCCTTACTTTTTGAAAGGCTCCTTTTACATTGCTTTAGTAATTTAGTTGTTTAGATTATCGGATGTCTTGTCCCAACATCCCTTCTTATTTTAGAGGTTAGTACTTTAGTTGTTTAGATAATCAGATGTCTTGTCCCAACATCCCTCCTTGTTTTAGAGGCTTCATAGACAATTAGTAGTTCAATTGTCTTTTCATTATTTTTTTCATATGTTAAGACTTGAGTTGCCATTTTGGCCAAGTTGAATGTTTTACCTTTAAACGTTCTAAGTTATTTTACTAAACAGCTGAGTAGAAGTGCATTTGATCATTGTAATAATGCTTAGAGTCTTCTGCTGAGTAAGTAAGCCAGGCCAAAGGTTCGCTTGGAGCCAGTAATGGTTCTCAAGTGCCAGTCCCTTCCAGGGTGTAGGCTCGGGGCATGACAAGTCTAGACTTAGTGAAATTATAAAGTTCAAGTTTAAATCTGCCGGAGGGTTTTATGGACCGTAGAAGTTTCTACGAGAGGGTTCTATGGACCATAGAAGTTTCTACAAGCTGTAGAAAGTGGCTGTAGAAATTGTTCACATTTTGAGGCCGCAGTAAGTGGTTGTACGGCTTACCAGTACGGGCCGTAGGAATTCCTACAAATCGTAGGTCGGAACCGCAGACCACTTCGACAGTTTTAATGAAGGATATTTTAATTTGGACTTTTCTCATCCCTTCTAAGCCTAAATTTCGACCCTTAACCTAATGAATGGTCTAAAAAACGTTAAAACATTCTTTTACATCCTTAAACATTTGAAAGACTTAGAGCAAGGATTCAAGATGAGAAAAGCTAGGGTTTTTTAACGTTCTTCGAATTTCGTCAAGAACTTTGTTCTTCCAGGTCATAGTGAAAGACTGAGGTTGTTATCACGCCCTACATCTACTTTTGATCACTAAAGAATAATCTAGGGCTACATCCTTAGTTTTGCTAATTCTTAAGATTAGTATCGTTGTTGAGTTATGTGTTATATTCCTGATTTTGAGTTGTTATATCTTGCGTTGAGAATCTTGAGTTGATTGTTCATCTCTATTTTTAAGCATGAAACCTATTATTGAGTTATTATTGAGCTTTTATTGAGAATTTGTTAACCAAATTCGTTTTTCTTAAATTTATGTTTGAGAAAGTAAAGATGAGTTTTTAGTAGTGTTTAAAGAATAATTTTGAGTAAAGTATGAGGGGATTAATTGATTCCCAAATGTATCATTTTTACATTGAGAAAGAGAATTTTGATTTTCATAAAGAGTTAAAACATTTTTGAGAGATAATTGAGACATTGCCTCTTAAAGAAGATCTTTTGAGTTATTACCTCAAAACAGAGAAAGAGTATTTCTACATGAGAATGAGTATATATATTTATTGAGACTAGTATTGAACACTGATATGGGGATGAGTTCAGAAAACTCACATCCCTCATAAACCATGTAGCCAATATGGGTAACTGATCATACTTTTTAAATGACTCCTTATTGCTTTCGAGATTACTTTTAGTGGATTCACTTAGTTGAGGTGTTCTATACCTGACAAGGTATACGAAAATTTTGGCAGCGTGGGCGAGACACTGTATCATCACATAGCTTATAGGGATGACTGCCGGTTAGAGAATCTTCCAAATAAGAGTAAAAAGTAATTTATTATATTTTTTTATACATCCTTAAGTTAGCATCTTTTATTTATGAAGCTTTAAAACTTTTATCTCTTACTATTACTTTGTATTAAGGTGAGTTGAGGTGAATATTCTTCCAGCCTTAGTAGTTCTCTAACACCTCGGTCTTAGAAAGAACTAATTTTAGAAAGAGCTAAATTGAGATTTGTTCAAGTTATACTTCAATTATGAGTTTAGGGTCGACTTCAAACGACCATAACTTTCAGCGCATGATGATTTTGGTGGCCCATGAGATATCAAATGAAAGATCTTTGAGTCCTCTTTCCAACACCACCGAGTTTGCTGAATTCTGATTTCAGATGAGGGAGATATGCTCATTTGACTTCAGTCTGTCGAGTTAAGAAAATTCATCCGAATTATGGAGGGGTATTTTGGTCTTTTCCTTACCCCACTTAGTCCACACGTTTACACCCAAATTATGGGTCAAAGATGATTAAAATCAGTTTACGCTAAAGTCTAAAACGTTTGGAAAGTTAGGGAAAATTTCAAGAGGAGAAAAAGGAGAAAAGCTTCAAGCATTCAAAATTCTTACGAGCTTTGAGGATTTTTGCCAAGAATTTGATTCTATCAAGGTATGTAAACTGTCATAATGATGGGTTTGTTAAACCACACGCCAATCATGAGTTTCTTTATGAATTTGTCCATGAGATTGAGTTTATTGAGAATCTTGTTGAGTTCTTGAGGTTCTGTGCTTCATTCTTAAATAATGGAGTTCTTGAGGCGAGAGTTGCGAATGACTGTTGTTCGTGGCGGGTTTCGGTGTGGATTTTATTGTTATTGTGTTGGGTTTATGTTTCCAATGGAGTTTGAAGGAATTCATTCGATTATAGATGAGTTAGGGCATGAGATTAAGAAAGAAAATTCATCAAAATTCTAGGTAGGGGCTTGGGACAGCGCGCCACCATAGTGCCAGAACTACTTTCCAGTAGTTTGGGGCCTGGCGTGGTGCACCACTCAGTACGCCCCAAACACTGGTTAGTAGTTTTGGGGCTGGCACCCCGCGCCACTCAGTGCGCTAGGGTCGTTAGGTCCCCTACCCTTCTGTCCTTCTTTCTGCGTGTGTTCCCTCGAATCGTACCTATGTTATTTACTTGATATTCACATTTAAAATCTTCATTAATACTTGAGAGATTATGCATATCCAAGTCATAACTCTTGAATTAATAATTCAAATTCAAGATAGAGTTATGAGTAAAGTTCGAGGAAGTTCTTTTGATTCATTTGAGAAGTCTTTTGCAAAATTTTAAAAACTTGTTTTAAGACTTGAGCACTTGAGTATGAGGATGAAGAGAGTTGAGTTTCATTTTTTCAAAATGAATATATGAGAACTAAGTATTCCCAAGAGTAAATACTTTTACATTTAAAATGAGAGGAAACCTTGATTTCCAAATGAGTTCATGAGGAGTTTCGAGCACTATCTCTTTTAAGAGAATCTTTTGAGTAATAAGCTCAAAGTTGAGGATGAGGAAATGATTTAAATATATGAGCATGAGTTATATTAATAGGAGTAGTATTATGCACCGATATGGGGACGAGTTCAGACAACTCAAAGTCCTCATAAACCATGTATGCCAACATGGGTAAAGGGTTATACTTTTTAGATGATTCTTCATTTCTTTTAAGCATAGTTTAGTGTATCCACTTAGTTGAGGATGTATTATACTCCGGCAAGGTATAAGACAGTTCTAGTAGTGTGGGCGAAATATTGTATCATCACATAGCATATAGTGATGGTTATCGGTTATAGAGTCTCCCAAATAAGAGTAAAAGAGTTATTATTGTGTGTTTTAAATACATTGAGTTATTATCTACTATTTTAAAAGCTTTCTTTATAATGCATCTTTATTGTTGCTTCTATATTAAACTGAGTTGAGTATTTCTGAGTTTGAGTATCTTTGAATATCTTTGAGTATCTTTGAGTTGAGTTGAGATGAGGTGAGTATGTTCTTTTTTTTTATCAGTTCAAGCTTGTGTTTGTACTTTAGAGTTCCCCTTGCATGCTTGTATATTTCATGTATTGACGTCATTTGGACTACATCTTTCATGATGCAGATACAGGTAACCAGGGTCATCAACAGACGATCCGTTGATACCACTTGCAGTTCCAAAGTTGCTTTGGTGAGCCTTTTTGCCTCAAAGGGTTCTATATTTACTTTCAGTCGTATTAAGATGATGTGAATCTTATCCCAACTTTCATCATATTTGTTAGAGGCTTCATAGACAATAGAGTCTTGAGAAGTTTGTTTAATTTTCAATTGTTATTGTTCTATACTTGAGTTACCTCTTTGGCCAGTTGGATGTTTTCTTTAAAATATTCTGAGTTATCTATTTTGAGGCTGTTTGAGAAAACCTTTACTTTGAGTTCATGCATTATTGATTAAGTCTTCCACTGGGTATTGAGCCAGGCCAAGGGTTCGGTTGGGACCAACATTGGTTCTCGAGTGCTAGTTACATCCAGGGCGTAGGCTCGGGGGGTGATAAGTTCAGTTATTTATTTATTCAGCTTCATTACATAGTCGTACATTCAATGTATTGATGCCATTCGACCTGCATCTTTTTTATGATGTAGATAAATGTGTTCAGGATCATCAATAGGCGCTTCGTTGAGATCACTTTGCACTCCAATTAGCTTTTGGTGAGCCTCCTTTGTAACACCCCAAAAATTTCTAAGTCAAGGCTCGAACACTTATTCATTATGAATGGGATTTTTATGAGTGATTTTAAATTTTCTTAGGTGTTAAGGTTATTAGACGTAACACCTCTAGTTTCAAAAAGAACTAAAGAGAAATTTGTTCAAGTCAACCATCAATTTTCTTAAGTTTTAGGTGAACTTCAAATGACAATATCTTTTAGCACATAAAGAGTTTGATGGCTCATGACCTTTCAAATTAAAGTCTTCGAGTCCTCTTTCCAACTTCACCAAGTTTGCCTTAATTAAAACTCTGAGTAAAATTTTTTGAGTGATTTACTAGAGACGGTCTAACATGGCAGCAGCTCTGCGATGACTTCGCTTACAGAGTGATTACGAACCTCACTGTCCGCTGGAAAAATATTATGACTTCCAACTCATTTTATTTATTTCTTTAAGGGCATTTTAGTCCTAAAGCCCTTAGGAGGTTATCGAAATTATCCTAAACGTGTAGAAAAATCAGTTTTGATAATCAAACCCTCTCATTCACTCCTAAATTTCTACGCTCAAGAAACTTTAAGAAACACTAAGGCTAGGGTTCATTTTCCAAGATTCTCCTTCAAGTTTCGTCAAGAATATTGTTCTTCCAGATACGTAAGCTTTCATAGTGTTGGGTTTGTTCTCCCTCACGCTAATCATGTGAATTTCATCCATAAATTTGTTCTTAAATTTTATTGATTGAGATTCTTGATGAAGATCTTGAGGTTTTATCTTTATTATCTAATAATGGAGTCGTGTTGAGTTGTGAGGTGAGGGGTCTCACGAATGAGTGTTATTCTTGATGAACTTTGTGTGGGTTTCATTGAAAACGTTCTGGTTTTATGAAATTCATGAAATTGGGCAACAAAATTGCATTGGGTATGAATTGAATTGAGTTTGGGAGGGGAAGAAAAGATTGGACAAATATTTGCACCCAGGTATGTGTCGAGGAGGTACTTAAGATTTTTAGTATTCAGTTGAGCAGCCCCTCTCCGCGTCATGGAGAGGATATAGAGTCATCTATCTCAAAAATTATTTCGCGACCAAAAATAAAATCCTTTTCCGCGTTGCGCCAGTGCTTTCCAATTTGTGTCATCTCTCTCTTCTTATTACTAACTATATAAGCTTTCATCAATCATTGAGAGATCCTATGTCTTAATCATAGCTCTTAAATTCACATTTCCAATTAAAGTAAAGTTAAGAGGAAAGTCCAAGAGGTCCTTTTGAGTCATTTAGAGGAGTATTTTGTAATCAACCATAGTTTTGAGCTAAGTCTTGAGGAAGTAAGTATGCAAATGAGAAGATTTGTATTCATGAGTCTCTATATTGTTACTAAGATCCTTGAGTGGAGTTGTTTATGTCCATAATTTCTCATGAACCATATGAGTTGAGTATTCTTGAGATGAGAAATATCTTTGAGTTCTGAGTCCTTGAGCTCTTGAGTTCCTGATCCTTTTTGAAATTATATTGCTAATTATTTAATTTCCATAGTTATGCATGAAGATCCTTGAGTTGAGTCGTTCATATCCATAATTCCACATGAACCCTAGGAGTTGAGTGTTCTTGAGATGAGTAGTGTCATTGAGTTCTGAATTATTGAGTTCTTGAGTTATGAGTATTGAGTTTTCTATATGATTATTGAAATTCTGGATTTGATTCATTTATGTCTATATTTCAAAATGAACCTTATTTTGAGTTATAAGTCTTGATGAGTCTTTGAAAGTCATTTATTGTGTTTTAAACTGAGTTTTGAGGAAAAGTTTAAGGAGACAATTTTGGGTAAAGTTTAAGGGAACTAAGTATTCCAAAATGTATCATTTTTAAATTAAGAGAAACTTTGATTTCTGAATGAGTATGAGGAGTCCTGAGCATTACCTCCTTATAAAGGATCTTTTGAGCAATTATCTCAAATGGAGGAAGAGTTATGTTTTTAAACATATGAGCATGAGTATATTATTGGGAGTAGTATTGAGCACCGATATAGGGATGAGTTCAGACAACTCACATTCCTCATAAACCATGTATGCCAACATGGGTACATGATCATACTTTTTAGCTGAATCCTAAGTGCCTTCAGGCAGAGTTTAGTGGATCCACTTAGTTGAGGTGTTCTATACCCCGGTAAGGTATAGGAAAGTTCTGGTAGCGTAGGCGAGACATTATATTATCACATAGCTCATAGTGATGGTTGTCGGTTAGAGAATCTCCCAAATAAGAGTAAAGAGTTTATTAGTGTATTTTATACATCTTGAGTTATTATATGTTGTTTTAAAATCTTTATATATTGCATCTTATTATCACTACTTTCATATTGAGTTAAGTTGAGGTGAGCATGTCTTCTATTTCTATTAGTTCAACTATATTTGTATGTTTTAGTTTTCCCCTTACATGCTCGTACATTAAATGTACTGATGCCATTCGGCCTACATCATTTTATGATGCAGATACAGTGTTCAGGATCATCAACATGTGCTTCGTTGAGACCATTCACATTCCAACTAGCTTGGGTGAGCCTCTTTGCTTCCGAAAGGCTTCACATTTACTCCTTGTTTTGTTAAGTTGTTGGGGGTTTTATCCCGACACCTATCTGAGTTCTAGAGGCTTCATAGATAGTTTAAAGGTCGAAGAGTCTTTCATTATTTCTTTTGTTTTTCAAGATTTTTTGAGGTCATGAGACATTTATGTAACATTCCTCCTTAGAAAGAGCTAAATTTAGAAAGCGCTAAATTGGAAATAGCTAAATTGAGATTTGTGCAAGTTATTCTTAGATTTTGAGTTTTGGGTCAAATTCAAACGACCAAAACTTTCAAAACAGGATGAGTTTGGTGGCCTAGAAGATATCAAATGAAAGGACTCTTTCCAACATCATCGGGTTTGCTAAATTTTGAGTTTGGATGAGGGAGATATGCCAGTTTGAGTTTAGCCTGTCCGATTAAGGAAATTTACCCAAATTAATGAGGGGTATTTTGGTCTTTTCCTTACCCCATTAGCTTTAAACATTTTTGGTAATTGTTGCTCCCAAGTATACAAGCAAGTGTATGTGGTCGCGTAAGTAATATAGATTATTTAAGAAACGAGTTATCGTTCCCAAGGGACTTATGATCAATTTATATTTAACACTTAATTCTACAAATAAAAGTAAAAGTAACCTTTTCAAGAATTGATGATTGATTATTAACTACTACTAATTATGAACTTAAATAAAAGTAACTAATTGTGAACGAATTTAATATTATGTTTCAAGCAAGTAAAAAGCAATTCCAGGGCTGCAACATATACTGAATATCATGTATCATACTATTGGCATAAAACTAATTTTAGTTGTCAAGTTACGGGTTTATAGGATTAATTATATGAGTTGGGCTATACACCTCTCGTCACCTACCCCAATTAGCTACCTAACTACATCGTTGAGCGGGGATAAATAGACTAATTGGTGAGCATTTATATTTCATCCTATTTTGTCACCAAGCGAGTTGTTCGTTCGGGTGTCACTCCTGAACACAAATCACCTCGACTTAACGGGTCGATCAAGCTCTCTATATCCTCTGGTCTATCAAACCTCTCCTCTCCCGATTTTAAGGTTAAACAATAGATTTATCTCTAGATGGCCAGTCAAGAAATACTAAAACAAGAATATAAAAGTAACTTACAATGACAACTAAGAATTAATTCATAAAGCCTTTAATAATCAATAATACATTCGTAGCTACAGCCCCAGAACTAGGGCTTTTAGCCACTCATGCTATTAGAAAACCACCAAATATAATTGTTCATGCGATTTCCCAAAAAATAGAAGAGTTAGAAGATCAAACCCTATTAATAACGTAGATACTTGCTCTTGCACAAAAAAATAAAAGTCAAACCCTAACAATGGAGTCCTAAGGGTCTATTTATAATAGTTAGGAAAAATAGAGTCGAATTCTACTTCAACTAGGAGTCCTTTTTAAATCAACTTTTGCTATAACTCCGCAAAAGACTGGGGCATCGCGCCTAGAAGGCTGGCGCACCGTGCTGCCAGTGCGCCCAAATGTAGCCCAGTAAAACCCCTCCTGGCGCGTTGCACCTGACTTGCGCCAGTGGTGCTGGAGAGCCACGCCTGGTCTTTGCTCCTGGCGTTGCTTTTCATCTTTAACTCCTTTTTCTTCCTTGACTCAATCACTTCCCTTAGGAACCTTGCAAAATTTCTAATCATGTATGTTAGTATGCAATCATTGCAATCTTAAGCCAAAATATGCTAGTTAGATTAGTGAATGTCCTAAAACTTACGTTAAAGATGGTTAATTTGTAGTAATTGGGCATATAAATATGTCCAAGATCAATAATATTTTAGGGGTTTAGACTGACTTAGATCAGATTCAGAATCACGCTTAGGTTTTTGAGAGGACTTCAAGAGGAGAAAAGATGAGAGGTTCAAGGAGTTCGTCAAGATTTTTGAGATTTGTCGAGGAATTTTGCCGACGGTTTGATTGCTAAGGGTTGAATAATTGAGTTCTTGATGAATTTCTTGAAGTTTCATTTCATAAATCTTTAATAATGAGGTTTGATGAATTCTTGAGATGAATGTTAGGAGTTTGGGGGTTGTTTATGAGTGGATTTTCATTTACTAAGGTTGGGTATTCGAATCTAGGAGAGTTTGGAAGAAACCATTCGATTCTAGGTGAATTAGGGCCAAAAATTGAAGAAGAAAATTCGTCAGAAATTTCTGGGCAGGGGTTGGCGCGCTACGCCAGCAGTACTCTAGAAAAGAGGTTTTGAAGTTTAGAGGCTAGCGCCCCCGCCACTTAGTGCGCTAGGGTCGCCTTCCCCGTCCGTTTTCAATCGTTTGTCCCGTCTGAGTTTTTTTTAAAGTGTATCTTCACTTCTTTCTAATTCTAACTACTCTAAACTACATCTAAACATCGAGAGATCCTTCATAACATGAATCATAACCCTTGAACTCATAATTCATAATTCAAATTGAAGGTAGAGTTAAGAGTAAAGTCTTGAGAGTTTTTTCGTGTCATTTTGAGAAGTCTTTTACAATCTTTTAAAACTGGTTTTAAGACTCGAGTACTTGAGTATGAGGATGAGGAGAGTTGAGTTTCATTTTTCAAAATGAATATATGTGAACTAAGTATTCCCAAGAGTAAATGCTTTACATTTAAAATAAGAGGAAACTTTGATTTCCAAATGAGATCATGAGGAATTTTTCTGCACTATCTCTTTTAAGAAAAGCCTTTTGAGTAATAATTTGAAAGTTTGAGGATGAGGAAATGGTTTTAAACATATAAGTTGAGTTATATTGTTGGGAGTAGTATTAAGCACCGATATAAGGACGAGTTCAAACAACTCAAAGTCCTCATAAACCATGTAGCCAACGTAGGTAGAAAGGGTCATACTTTTTAGACAATACCTTATTGCTTTTTAGGCATAGCTTAGTGGATCCACTTAGTTGAGGAGTTCTATACCCCGGCAAGGTATAAGACAGTTCTGGCAGCGTGGGCGAGACGTTGTAACATAACATAGCTCATAGTGATGGTTGTCGATTAGAGAATCTCCCAAATTTAGTTATTTTGTATATTTACATATAAACTGAGTTATTATTGTATTTTTAAATACATTGAGTTTTTTATCTATTGTTTTTAAAGCTTTCTTTATAATGCATCTCTATTGTTGCTTTTATATTGAACTGAGTTTAATATTTCTGAGTTTGAGTATCTTTGAGTACCTTTGAGTATCCTTGAGTTGAGATGAGGTGAGTATGTTTTTTTAGTTCTAGTTCAAGTTGATGTCATGTTTTAGATTTTCCCTTCCATGCTCGTACATTCAATGTACTGACACTATTTGGCTTACATCTTTCATGATGCAGATATAGGAAACCAGGGTCATTAACAGGTGTCCCGTTGATACCACTTATAGTCACAAAGTTGTTTGGTGAGCCTCCTTGCTTCCGAAGGATCCCTCACTTATTTCTATTATTTCAATTTTATTAGGATGATCGAGGTTCTTGTCCCGACATCCCTCATAGTTTATTTGTTGTTGAGTAAGTAATCCGCTGAGAGTTGAGCCAAGCCAAGGGTTCGCTTGGGGCCATCAATGGTTCTCAAGTACCAGTCGCATCTAGGGTGTAGGCTTGGGGAGTGACAATTTAACTATAACTTGTTAAAATATTTTCAGACAGTTATTGGAGTTTAGTTCAAATTGTGTTTTTAAAGTTTATTTATGCATTTGGAGTTTCCATTTTTGCTTGAGTTAGTTTTTTGCTGTAGTCATCCAGGATGAGGGTTCACGTGGGGACTAGCAATGGTTCTCGAGTGCCTACCATGGCCAGGGTGTAGGCTCGGGACGTGACATCCCTGCATTCCAGAGGACTACATTTTTCTTTCCAGTTTAGTCATTTTAGGGTGTCGTGGGTCTTGTCCTGACATCCATGTTGAACTATAGAGGCTTTATAGACAGATAAAGTTGAAGAGTCTCTTAGTATTTACTTTTCCTCGAGATATTTTGCAAACTATTATACCTATATTACTGAGTATTTTATAGAGAGTTTGAGTTAAGTATTTGCTTTGAGTTTGAATGTTCTAAATTATGTTTCTAAGCCCATTATCGCTAAGTAGTCAGTTAGTCCAAGGGTTCGCTTAGGGATCATAAATGGTTATCGAGTGTCGACCACGTCTAGGGTGTAGGCTCTGGGCGTAACAGGTACGCAAGTAGAAAAAAACATATGTAGACATCTAACACAAAATGAAAAATGTAAAATAAATAAATAAATAAATTAGGAGTGGAGGCTTAGACGGGGTGGGGTGGAATTTTATTTTATTTTAAAAAATATATATATTACCAAATTTCTTTTAGGAAGAAGTGGGGGGTGGGGGGAGGTGGTGAGGTCTAAATTTGTAAAACATACTTTATAAAATAATTTTAAAAAATAAAAGGAAGGGGCATTGTCGGGGATGGGGGGAGGAGATGATGCAGTGGGATGCGAAAAATATTTTAAATTTTTATTTTTTCAAAATATAATTATATATTTTTAAAAATAATTTTTTTATAGTAATACTTTAATCTTTAGTTTTTAACTAATATTAATAGTTTATTTAATTTTTCCCAAGGTGGAATATTTTATCCATGTGAAATGTCATGTGACAAAGATTTTTGCAAAGAAAAGAGAGAGTGTATTACACACACCACTGGGGTGTGTTTCTCAAACTAATAAGTGCTAATTTGGGTGTGAAACTCACACTCTCAACAGTTTAAGTATGAAACAAAAAAAAAGGAATAGTTTAGGTGTGTTTTTGACACTTATCTCTAAATTTTTGTAACACCTCTCTATTTGCTAGAACTAGAAAGAGCTAGAATTAGAAAGAGTCATTTTTGGAAAGAATGAAAAATCTGGAAATTTGACAAATTTAGGTTAAGTAAGATTTTGTGTCAACTTCAAATGACCATAAATCCTTGATCAGGATAATTTAGGTGTGCTACAATATACTGTAGGAAAGATCTTTGAATTATCTTTCCAACGCCACTGAGTTTGCTCAGTTTCGAGTTTGTATGAGTGAGATATTCCCATTTGAAGTTGGGTTGTCTAGATAAGGAAAGTCAAAGCCGGATTTTAGAAGGGCATTATGGTCTTTTTACCACCCAATTAATTAATTTTGTTTTTGGTTATTAAGTTAGGGCATATATTGATTGGATTCAGTTTACGCTTTTGAAAAACAAGTTAGGGATTTGAGAGAAGAGAAAAGAAGAGGAGAAAAGAGGAGAAAAAGCAAGGAATTACCAAGTTCTTGAAGAATTGCTTGTGGATTTCGTCAAGGGGTGATCCGTACAAGGTATGTGAGATCACATGGCGTTTGGTTAGTTCACCCACACACCAAACATGATTTATTTCAGCAAATTTAGATTCTTGAAGGTTTAGAAATTGAGTTGATTTGTTTGGAGTTTCTATTGGGTTCTTGATTGTTGGAGTTGTTGAGTAGTTCTTGATTTTGATTCATGAAATTAGGTGTCGTTTTGAGTAGATTTTTGCATATTTTGATTATGTAGTCGAATGTAAGTGCTTGGGGGAAAACCCCAATTAAGTTTAGAGTTGAAAAACGAGCAAGAAAAATCATCAAACACTTGGGGAGAGGGGTGGGGTGCCGCGCCACTCAGAGCGCCCCACAAAGTGCTATGAAGTTTGGCCTCTGGGGCGCCGCTCCAGCCAGAGCGCCCCAAGCCAGTTTCTAAAATTTACCCTCTGGCGCCCCATTCTACTCAGAGCGCTAGGGATTCCAGGTCTTCTACTTCTTCCCACTTCTTTCCGTACTAGTTCCCTTGTAACGTACCTATGTTTCGTAGTTGATTCCTACACTCTAAGGTATGTATAAACATCATGAAATCATCAATAACATGAGATCATGAACCTTGAATCCATAATTCAATTCAAGGAAAGTTAAGAGTCAAGTCAAGAGAAGTTCTTAGAGTTTTCCAAAAGTCTTTTACAACTGTTTTAACTTTGTTTTAAGACTTAAGTTTTGAGTTGAGTAAAGAGTAAGGATTGAAGTTCATTTATTCAAAAGAGTATATGGGGACTATGTATTTCCAAAGATTAAAATTTTTTCACATTTAAACAAGAAAGGAAACTTTGATATCCAAAAGAGCCTTTGAGCTAGTTTTCAGTTAGAGGAAACTTTGATTTCCAAGAGGAGCCTTTGAGCTAAGTTTTGATCAATTATCTCAAATCACAGAAAGAAGTATATTTTTAAACGTAAGAGCTAGTATTATATTTTGGGAGTAGTATTGAGCACCGTTATGGGGGAGAGTTCAGACAACTCCTACCCCCCATTAACCATGTAGCTATCATAGGTAGAAAAGGGTCATACTTTTTAGATGATTCCTTAGTGATTTTTACCATAGACTAGTGGATCCACTTAGTAGTCAGGTTCTATACCCTCGGCAAGGTATAAGATGGCCCTGGCAGCGTGAGGAAAAACGTTGTATCATCACAATAGCTCTTACGTGATGGTTGTCGGTTAGAGAAACTCTCACAACAGTATTTTGTATTCTTATATACACAGAAGTAAATTGTATTTTTATATACATTCCAGAGCTTATATTGTATCTTTGTATACACACAGAATCACTATTGTATTTCTAAATGCACAGAGTTGTTATCCATGTTTTAAAAAGTTCTTCTTTGTGTTGCACTTGTTTATACTACTTTATATTGAAATGAGTTCAGTTTAGTTGAGTTGAGTTGCGACCATGTTTGTTCTTCAGTTCCTTTCAAGCTTATGTCTTATTTAGCTTTCCCCTTGCATGCTCGTACATTCAATGTACTAATGCCATTTGGCCTGCATCTTTTAATGATGCAGATACGTGTAACCAGGATCAACATCCAGCGCATTGTTGATTCTAGTTGAGCTTCAGAGTTTGTTGGTGAGCCTCCTTGCTTTCGGAGGATCCCTTTTTATTGCTTTCCGTATGTTTAGTTCTTTAGGATGTCGTGGGTCTTGTCCCGACATCCATCTCAGTTGTTTAGAGGCTTCATAGGTAGTTAGTGATGTTAGTTCTTGAGTCTTTCTATTTCCTGTTTTGATGGCTAAGACTTGAGTTGCCACTTTGGCCAGTGAATGTTATTTTAATACATTCTAAGTTTATTATTGAGAAGTTAAGTTTACTTTTTAAAGTATTTATATCATGAGTAAGTCTTCCGCTGAATAAGTAAGCCAGACCAAGGGTTCACTTGGGGCCAACAATGGTTCTCGAGTGCCAGTCCCGCCCAGGGTGTAGGCTCAGGGATTGACCATTTTAAAGTATTTTTATAATTGAAAAAAAAATGAAAAATGATGTAGAGCGCAAAATAATGTAACAGGTTGACTATGGTTGATATGAAGAAACATCGAGACAGTCTAAAGGAGTATCACACGAAGGTGATTATATAAGAAATAGTGCACCTATACAACTTACTGAGGACATGACCCTAGATAAGAGAATGTAAATGTCGAGAATTAGAAGAGAAGGTTAGTAGGTAGTCGAGCACTGTCTAGTTTTGTTGATCAATATTACTCTACTATTATCTTATTCTTC
The DNA here is from genome assembly GCA_029007595.1 of Solanum commersonii. Taxonomy (NCBI): domain Eukaryota; kingdom Viridiplantae; phylum Streptophyta; class Magnoliopsida; order Solanales; family Solanaceae; genus Solanum; species Solanum commersonii. Next base: position 1,564,240 of record JAJTWQ010000041.1, read on the forward strand.
GATATTATTATTACTCGTTATTGCATTCGATTCAGTTATTGTATAATTTGTTGTTAGTACTATTTTTTCTCCATTATTAATTAATTGACTCTCACTAATAATGTATTTTCTTTTCATACTAATTTGATAGGGCAAATTTTCAAAATGTCAATATTTTGACATTTAATAGGACCCCTTATCCACACTTTCAATATTTATTTAAATTGTCATTATTTTAATTTGTTATGTATCTAATTTATGTATTTTTTATTCGTTTGATTTGCAAGAATACTATTATTTAATAACAGAAAGGAGAAAATCAAGAGAAATAATATTTTTTTAAAAGGAAACATATCACTTAAAATTCTCATTAGTTACAATTTCAAAGAAATCTCCTTTCTCATTCGATTAGATCAATAGTTTCAATCTCCAATTTTCTCCTTTATCAAGATCTTAATCATGGATGGTGAAATTAAGAATATCAAGAAGTGGAACATACTGTATCCAGTTTATATAAATTCAAAAAAGACGATAGCGGAAGGAAGAGGAATTTGTGTGACGAAAGCTTGTGCTTTCCCTACTTGTACTGAGATTAGTGATTGCTGCAACTTCCTCAAAATTCCTTGTACAATTGAGTTTGATAAGACATATCCACAGGATTTCATGCAAAGAGGAAGAGTGAGAGTTTTGCTGAAGCGGGAAGATGAAACCCCTCATAATCCAGTCATTCCTTAACTTTTTTTTTATTATGTTTTCATCGTAATTGTATACCAATAGTTTTTACATTTTATGTGCTCACTTTACTATTCAAATTAAAATTGATATCTTACTTTCATAGTGAAACTAAAAATTATATTCCAATGATCAAAATTGTATTACATGACTGTCAAATATATTTTTATTTTATTTATATTACAAAAATATTACTGATTGTATCCCAATATAATAATCTAATCATTACATATGAATATGATTTATGAAAGGATACAAGATTCTGGAAAAAAATAGCATACATGGTGAAAATAATATAATTTGTGAGGAAGGATACAATATTCTAAAAAAATACAAATTGACTGTGAAAGAAATATGGATACAAGATTCTAAAAAAAAGAAGAAGAAGCATAATAGTGGAAATAATACAATTTGTTGAGGAAGGATACAATATTCTAAAAAAGTATAAATTGATTGTGAAAAAAATAGGATACATCTTTGCTTAAGAAATACAAATCCATTTGGTATACCTATTGAAATGACTACAAACTAAAAAAGAAATATAATGTTCTTAATAAAAATACAAATGCTGAGTAAAAGAAAAACAATGGATAAACAAAAATTAATATGAATACAATTCTGGTATGAATACAATTTTTGCAACCTTCTTCTCCGACTCTCTCTTTCTTCTTCTTCTTCTTCTTCTTCTTCTCCTCCTTCTCCGCCTCCTCCGCCTCCTCCTCCTCCTCCTCCTTCTTCTTCTTCTTCGTCTGCTATGTTCCTTTTTCCTTTTTTTTGTTCACCAAACCTAAATCTGAATCCATATTCACTTGTGCATTAGAAACCCTATAAGCAAAATTTGAAATCATTAAATATGAATGTATAAGAACTCAAACAATATATGATGTATGAATGTCAATGTAGATTACTACAATCTACTAAATCTCAAATATGAAAACAAAATCATGAAAAATTGAACAATAGTGTTTAAAAGACGAAAAATCCGAAATACATAAAAGAGGAAACTCTCACAAAATACTTGGTGAATATGAAAACAAACTCACAAAAAAAATCAAACAATACTATTTAAAAGACGAAAAAATTTGAAATACAAAATACTTGGTGAATATGAAATCAAAATCACAAGAAATCTCACAAAATACTTGTTGGCTTCGAATTTACCTTTATCAGTGGGTGCAAAATCTTTTGAATTAATTGTGAGATTTCTTGAACAAAGGATAATAAATTGGAAGAGTTGATTTTCTTGAACAAGGAAAGGAGATAACAATGGTGACAAAGGGAAGAGAGAGAAATGAGTGATTTGGGGTAAAACCTAGGAAGAGGGGTAAGTGGGCAATGAAGGTATTTTTTTTTTACCGGATAGTGGAGTAAAAAATGGTCCAATATGGACCTGATTTGAGAAATAAAAGAAAATGAAATTAATTATATTAGGATACAATTTATTTTTTAAAATATTGACATATTGAAATTTTTTAATAATTATTTTAAAGTGTAAATATTTTTAATAATTATGTATTTATTTGAGAGTTCATCAGAAACAATAGAAATATCTTCACAATTAGGGGAAAAGTTACATACACACCATATCCTCTAGACTCCACTTATAAAACTATACTGAGCATATTTTTATTGTTTGCTTTAATGTTCTAGTTTTTATTTATTTATTTTTTAGTTAATTTTTGGTATTACTGTTATTTTGTTTGCTCAAGTTTTATTTCTTTTTATGTTTAGATAATTTTTTATATTATTGCTATTTTTGTTTGCTTTAATGTTCAAGTTTTTATTTCTTTTTGTTTTTCTTTTTAGTTAAGTTTTGGTATTACTGCTATTTTTAAGATATATTTTTCAATTGAATTTAGTTTTGACAATATTTAGTTGTGACTTCCAACTAGATTTATTACTTTTTGATTATTTTATTTTTGATGTTACTACATTTGAATGTTATGATGTCACTATTATTGGTAAATAAATGTAGAAATTTGAAGAAAAATAATAAATAAGAAAAGAAGGTACTTACAAAAAAATATAAGAATAATTTAATTTAAAATATGAATGTAAAATGTCACATGTATATGCTCTTTTGGTCTACTTCTCAACTCCTATACACTATAGAGAGAGTGAAGCTATTGTTCATGCCACTTGGTACTGCATATGATATTTGGATTGAAACTATTAGGGGTCATTTGGTACAAAAAATAAATAATGCAAGAATTAGTAATGTGGGGATTAATAATGCAGAGATTAATAGTGTAAAGATTAATAACGTAGGAATTAGTAGTACATAGATTAGTAATGCAAGGATTTTTTTTTTATCAAGTGTTTTGTTCATTGCTTTCCACTTCATTTTGTGTTCGAATTAAAACTATATAAAAAAACTTCTTTCCAATTATATCCTTGAATTTTTATGAGATTTTCTATTTCATGTAATCAGGCCAAGATAGATAATTGCCGGACAATATTATTTTTTATGCCCTTCTAACTAGCAAGGAGAAGAACAATTTTGTTGTCATGTTTGCTATTTCCTCACTTGAGTTATTTGAGGGTAAATAATTGTCATCTTAATAAATTAGTCACTCACAAAACGTCAATTTTCAATTTAAAAAAGATAGAACATCTACTTTTAAAATCGAAAAGACGGTAATCAATTGTAAATTCGAATAAATCATCTGCATTTCCATATAAAACTGCAAGTTGTAGTTTTAATATGTATGCAATTTTATAAATTGTTCAAAATACATTTGATTAGAAACCACATATATATTAAAAAATAATATATTCAATTAAGATCGCAAACGTCATGTGGTGATATATTTGTCTTTTCAATTAGTAAATGTTAAACAACTCATGTTTCAAATATTGTATTGATTTGTATTGGATTTATTTAGCAACAAACAACTCTCTCTAAATAATAAAATTTGTAAGCTAATTTATTTAAATGAATTTACTAGTACAACTATAAAACATAAAATCAAGAAAATAAACAAAATGATTAAAATGATTTGAGGTATATTTTTGTCTTTACATAGATAATCCCATGCTATTAGATCTTATGAGTTACTAATACCACCAAATGGAAGGTATTAATAATACATCTAATAATACCATGTAGGGTGTATAACTAATCCATGAATTAGTTATACTTTGGCCCAAAATTCCTATCAAACATGGATTATTTCTCCTAATCTTCCTACCAAACGACCCCTTATAGCGCACAGGGCAACAACAACTTCTTATAATTAAAGTACTAAGCAAATTATAAAATGTGGATAACTGGAAGGAGGAGGTTAATTCAAAATTAAACTAAAAGTATAGATTTTAACTTCTAACAACTTAATGTGAAAATTTTACCTTATCAGTTACTGAAAAGATAACTATGCATAGTCATTCGTAGGAAATGAGATCATACGAAATGAGATTAATAACTTGAAAATAAAGTAGCCTATCTCTGATATCGTGTTAAAATATATTTATAATGTAAAAACTCTTTACATTGCAAGTATACATAAGTTAAATTTTGAATATATACAAATTTCTCACGTATTATATAAAAGAAATTCAAAGTATTGAAATACACACTAATTGTGAATGGAGTGACCGATGCCTGGACTGTGCCCTGGCCCCATTGGTCCAAAATCATCCATCTTCTCAACAACTTTTACACTATTTGTTGCTTTTGTTGGATCATTTATCGATTTCTGTGTGTCATCTTTGCTCAAGAGCCATGTTAAACTTTTCCGTATCTTTCCAATTTTATTGAATGTCCCCGAAGTGACAACTATTTGTGTTGATGATACAGAAGAAGATGAAATTTCCACACTTACCACTTCCATTTTTTCCGACTTTAGGTGCCTAATTGCTTCCACACATAAAATTTCATGACTAAACAAGATCAACACAAGGATGAAAGCAAAAAATTGAATGATTTTAGTGTTTGTTTCAATAACCATTGTATTATATGCTATGAATTGGTAAGTGAACAAGTACAACAAGTAGAGAAAATTTGGAATTGGAATTAACAAGCTATAGGTTTTGTACAAGGTTTTAAGACAACACTTGTTATTACAACTGTAGTATATATAGATTTATTTATATTTAATGGAAAGAAGGACAAATAATAAATAGAATAACAAAAAGTGAGAAGAATAGTTTTGAGACGTGAATAATCGAACATTGAGATGCAGAGTACTTTTTGACTTATTTATGCGTTTCATACATATTTAAAATGCTTAGAAGTTAAAATTAATCAAAAAATCATAAGCTGATTATTCCAATTAATTTATGATTTTTTTTATATGTTTACAAGTATTTTTATAAATTATGTACTATTTGATCCTTAATATTTTCTCAAATCCTTATATACCTTTTATGTAAAATAAAACCATTAAATTCATCCGCGCTCTATAATATCGATCATCACTTTTCTTACAAAATAATTTAAAATATATAATTTTAGAAACACACACTGGGGGGGAGAGAGAGAGAAATAGCACATTTTAGTTATTTTATCAAAAGAATAATTTATTAATATTTTTTTTATCAGATATATATCAGCTGCTTATTACCAATTTCAATACTTTTATCGTAAGTAATTGCTTATTTGTAAATTAACTTCAACACTTAAAATTGCTTATCAACACTTATTGCTTATTATTAACTATATGCTTTATTTTTGTGAAAAGATATTTGATTATATGTTAGTATTATTTAGGAGATTATAAAATGTACTTTGCTCAGATTACAACAAAGTAATCTAGAGGATATTAGCAAATTGAATTATAGCCACTTCCCAAAGAAGTTCTTTATTAATGAAGTCTTTTTTGGGAGAGAACAATTCTTTTTATATAGATTTTTCATTAAATAAATTTGAATCAGTCAGATCACTAGATTTTGAACAACATATATTTTGGTTATTTCATAAATATACATGTTTTTTTAAGAAAAATTATAATTAAATATCAGTTCAAATTTAAGTTCATATTTTACATATTTTTAAAAAGTTCATACTTTTGAGACTCAATTTTTATTTTTTGCCTTGGGAAGTGGAGCAATTATTTTTTCACTATTGTTGTGTTTGTGTTAATTCTGTTTCTTGTGAACATGTAACTATTTTCTCTCATTCCTCAATAGTGGGAAGATTCTTAGTTGATATAAAGTCCACAAAAAAAAAAAAGAATTAATGTTTAAAGTTGGAAAATGGATGGTTTGTTTTTGGTAATCAAGGCTGACCTCTAGTGAAAGAAGCTCTTATCACATGGGCACTATATTCTCATGGCCCTTGCACCCAAGTTGATTATACAATTTTCAATGGACAATTAATTTGTTAGGCCCTCAATTTTATTGTTTAACATCATTGAATCAATAGTCTTTCTAAGAATGATCAACTTGGGTTCTAATTAATTTATTCAATTAGGAGAAAAGAAAAAAATCTAGACTTGACGGAATTAGAATTTCGCTAAGTGAATCAAAATATTAAAAAAATAAATGTATGAGTCAAGGAGATTCAATATTTATTATGCTCCATCCGATCTATTCTATTTTCATCATGGCATGCTTACTAAAAATAGTTGGTCCAAAATAATTATCATTTTAAAAAATAAGATATAATTAATTATATTTTTGCAACTTTACCTTACTCAAAAAATGTGGTGAGATATGACTCTTGTGAAAAGAGAGTAGTATTAAATTGAATTAAAGAATACATAAGGTAAATTTAGTCGAATTACCCTTTTAGAATAATATTTTTCAAGGAATATGCATATAAAAATATGACAAGTAAAATTAATTGGAGAGATCAGTCTAAGCATAAAAAAATATTGACCATGCATATGATCCCTCCGTTTATTTTTACTTGTTAACTTTGGACTTTGCATGTCTCTTAAGAAAACAAGAACTGATATGAAGATTTTATCATAATACTATCCATATTAATTAATGAACAGTATTATCTTGAAAAATAATTTGAGGATTAAGTAAAGGGAGGGATGTCTAATTAGAAACTTTCTATTCTGAGGACATTAAGAAGATGGAATTAAAAACCTTTCTTTTCAATAATATATGCTTGGCGTGTCAATTATGAAATTTGATTCCAGAGAAAACCACCATGTTATTTGATTTGTACAATTATATTCAAGATGTCATTGGTTTTGTCAAGAACACTTGCCCAACCTTCATAATAAGATCATTATTGTTATTGATGAACTTAGTGTTATAACTAAACACTAAATTTTTTATGATTATCTCATTTAGCTACGATGTAGCGATGGATTATTTAAAAAATTAAATTTGCTAAAAGCTTATTAACAATATATTAGCTAGGAATTATCGATATATATATATATATATATATATATATATATATATTATGAGTAGATTTTCATGTTGCAACAAACAAAATATTCATCACATGCATCTATGTACTACCTATTTGTTCGCCACATGTTTTAATGTTTTTTCTAATTTTACGTATCATAGTCATGATGTTCGTAAAAGTTCAATAAGCTGCTTCCTACCCTCAAAGATTCACACCCATGCTATAACTATTTAGTTCTCCCACTCTACCCTCCTTCCCCAATATAGAATGTTATATGTTTTTTTTTTAAAATAGCAAATGAACTTTTTATTTATGTTTTCGTGTTTATTATGGGGGTGGAGGTGAAGATGAAGTATGTTGGAGAGTGAGGAGTGTAGATTTCTCACATCTAGGGTTAGAGAAATTAAGGATTGTATTGATAATTAAAACTGTTGAGTACATGCTCCTTATATAGGAGAAGAGTCTTATATTAGCTACACTAGGAGTCCGACTACAACAAAAATATATTATTTACATGATTTGTATTACTATTATAACTAAAACACCTTATCCTAGGTGACTTTTGCCCATGCACGATACATCAGTGCAGTCGTACATAAGTTAGGATTTAGTAGTCTAGTCCTAGTGTAACTCCAACTCTACATCAGTAAACACGTCAGTCAGCTTCCTTGGACATGTTCCTTTGACATGTTCCATTCATTAGCTTCCTTCATCTCAACACTTTCCCTCAAGCTAGTGAGTGGATGAACTGTAACTAAGGAGGATTTGAAGAACATCACCCAAAGTGACAGTGTGCAAGACAAAGATTTAATGCTCGAACAACAAACTAAGGTGGTATTCGGTGATACACCAAAAAAGAAAGATTGACTCAATTGAGTTCGTCAACTGAGGTTCAAACACCTAAAGCCTAAAGCATCACAGCGAGCTGGGGAACGAATGCTGATTCACCGAGTGAATTAGGCAAGCCCGACTAATGTCACCGGTTTGGTTGTGAAGTGGTTTTTTGGGCCAAATTTTGGAAAAATATAAATAGCCCAAATGATAGAGTTTTAACAGAGTTCGATCAGAGCATTGACTTACTGAGTTCAAGAGAAAGTTTTGAGTGAGAACATTTTAATTTATAGAACACTTTTTCTAGCCTTCTTGGGGTTTTACAATTTGAATCTTGAATTCAATAATTTGAAGTTCAATCCAAAGTGGGTTTACTCTTAATTGCTTGATTTCAAGTTACACATGGGTGCTTTCATGGAAGGTATACTTTCTTTACTTTTTGTGATGAGTGGCTAAAACCCCAAGATCTAGGGGTGCTCCAATGGAGTTGAGTGTTAATTTAATGTAGTGGGTATTATGCTACGCTCTATTTTGTTGTTGTTCATGCATGATGAATTTGGTCTAACATAAAGATTAAGGTTGCAAGCTTAATTCTTACTTTCGATCTTTGGCTGATGCTCGAAAGAGATTAATTTGGGTGGGTAATTAGTTCAATACTAGTAATTTATGTTTGATGTCCTTCAATTACTTGAAATAAATGTTATGGGTTTGATCTAATTGCCCTATTCTTGAAAGAGGGAATAGAGTAAGATAATGTGTTGTACATAATTGGCATTAAATGAGACCGAAAGGAGATTCTATGCATAGATGCTTTGAGATTGAAAGATGATTAGCGTCATTGACGATGACTTAGCCTAATCATGTATGCACATCACTATAGAGCAACACATTTACTCCTATATGACATTGATTTCCAATTCCCGCACCCTTAGATTGCTTGATAAATCTTGATTTCATTCAAATTTTAGTTTATTGCGATAATTGACAAGAAATCTTTACATTGGTGGTACCATCCACCCAATTGTTCATACTACTCCAAATGAGATGATTTAAAGTCCAAATCTCTCGATAAAGAATTCTCCATGATATGACATTCCTTGTGCAATTCTACACCGACTCTTCATTAGGGTTTTACTGACTACGATCACTCACCTTTTTAATAGGTTTTGAAAGGTGATTTGAGCGTTACAAAAAATGGCGTCGCTGTCGGGGAGCGGTAGTTGAGAATTCTAATTGAGAAACTAGATTTTAATTTGGTTTATTTGTAGTAGAGTTGTTGATTTGTTTTGTTGTAGGCTGATTTACAAGTTGACAAAATGAGTGACCATGGGAGGGACAATAATAGTCACTATGGTGAAAATGATAATATGAGTGACCTAAATGATATGTCCATTAATGTCATTCAAAGCACGGGAGCAATCCAAATACCTCCTACAATCGGGAGGACGGTGTTTCACATCACCGGTCTTATGATCCAATTGCTCCAGATGAAAGGAATTTTTGGGGGCCTATTTCATGAGGATCCCTATGAGCACCCTACGAATTTTAATGAGGTGTGTGGACCCTTTGTGTTCAAGAATATCTCCCAAGAATCCATAAGGTTGAGACTATTCTCGTTCTCTATAATGGGAGAAGCTACAAGATGGTTGGCAGAGTTACCAACTGATTATATCACTTCGAGGGATGAGCTAATAGAAACGTTCTTGGAACGATTCTTTCCACCCTCGAAAATGGTTAAACTTCGTCCCAAATCCAGAATTTCAAAAGTATTGGAGTTGAGCCCTTGATGAAACATTGTTGAGATTCAAGAAGTTACTCTTGCAATGTCCAATGCATGGCGTTCCAGACAGTTTGCTGCTGCAATACTTTTATTGGAGGCTTGATTCAATCAATAAAAGTATGGCTGCTCAATTGGTTCATGGTGGGTTGAAGAGTCAATTGTATGAGGTAGCTACATTGTTGTTAGATGAAATGACTAAGGTCAACCGAGCATGGCACACAAGAGAAGACCAAGTACCCCTTTTACAAGTGGGATTGAGTACAAAAATAAATTGAAAGGAGCCATGAAAGGGATGAGAATATGGCGAAAATGATGACCTAAATTGATGTGCTATCCAAACATGTCAGGGGAGGTTGAACTAAGTTAGTAAATGTGGTTGGAACAAACAATGGGCAATTCCCGGATGATGCCAAATTAGAGGCTATATACAATGAAGAGGTTCAATATTTGGGAAATCAAGTGTGGAGTTCTTACAACAATTATCTACGTCAAGGTGGAAACCAAGGTTGGAACAAGGATAGAGATAGTGGTTAGAAATATCGGAGGGGTAGAAATTGGAAAGACAAGGAGGTGGACAAAGATAGATATGTGCCTTTCCATGATCGTTCATGCTCAAAAGATCCAACAGGTCTAGAAGGAAGCAAAATAGATGACATGCTTGTGAAGATCTATAACAAGGTTGAAGGATCCAATAAGGTATTGAAGGATTTAAAAAAAGACTTCTCCACTTTAACCCAATGACTTCAGATTCAGGTTCAATCAAGCAGCTGGAGACCCAACTGGGTCAAATTTTCAATCATCTAAATTCGAGGGAAAAGGGAACTTTGCCTAGTGATACCATCCCAAACCCTAAGAATGATTGTTGAAGTTTGAGGACTATTTTGTGACACGACATTAAATAAGACGCTTCTTGAGAGGCAACCTAAGTCTTTACTCTTGTTTTATTTGCTTTCGAGTAACCAGATTGCCCATCAAGTATATAAATACCTAGGTGAAGGAAGGACGGGTAACAGGAGAAGGGGGGGCCACACACTAGCAGTGGTCACATAAGTAGAAGGTGTAGATATTGTAGCAGAACCAGAAAATCCAGCAAAAGATGAAGGAGTAGGAATACGTGTCTACTCCACAGTAGGAGCAAGTATGGTGGTCTCAGGAGTCAAGGTTGCAACGTCAAACAATGGAATAGAGTCTGGTAGTGGAGCCCTCGGAGAAAGGTTCTCTAACACACCAAGCCTCTTCAACAAAGTTTCTTGAAACAACAGAGCTCCAAACTCGGGAGGTACCTGATCCTCAGCAAACTCAACTCGTGGCTTAGGAGAAGCCTTTTTACCTCTACCTTTGGTTGGTCCTTCCCCACGGGTACGACCTCTAGTCGGTGCTACTCTATGAGCACGACCTTTAGCTCGGGCCCTACCTCTACCATTAGTTAGGGTCTCCATAACAACCTTAGGGACTGTTTCCCCTCTATCTCTAGAAACAGAAGCTCTGGTCCTCAACATTATAACACGCGACAACTCAGCACTAGCGAAGGTGGCCATGCACAATAAGAAAGAATGAATAAAAGAGATTTTCTAACAATCTTTGTAGCATGTTGAAGATAAGTACAGGCATCTCTGTTCCAATCCTCAAGACTCTACTGCACGAGAACGAGGAGGTCATTATTCAGGCTACCCAAGAGAGGTCTCTTCGAGAAACTTCATTTGTTGGGTCCAGTGGAGTCACTCCAAACTCCCCCACACTTCTCATTGTTGAGTCGGGCACTAATACCTAAGCTGAGCCTTTCTTGCAACCTCCCGTGATCCTATTACCGAGCATAGATGCCCCATTAGAGGCTTCTCTACTAGAGACTCTAAATGAGTGGTATCTAAGCCAACCAATACAAAACTTGTACCAGGCATGATATCCAAGCCAACTATTAGATATTCCATACCAGGCGAGGTACCCCAGCCAATCATAATATTTACCAGACGTGGTACCCGAGTCAACCAAGAATTACAGACATCACACGATCACAATCACAATGAATACGACCACACTTGCAAGGCCACAAATAATTAAGACAAGTTCATTTTATGAGATTGACAATAAGATATCATTTCACATTCGTCTCTTCTTTATCCCTAATCACGTATTGTACAAGCATTGCAAAAAATAGTTAGCATGCACACATAACATAAATTAAGAAACAATTTAATCACCACCTACCTTGAATCAAGCTAGAATGCTCTACTAAACCTGAGCCTTCATCTTGTTGAAGCTTTAGTTGTTCTCGGTCTAAAACAATAGCACAACACAAAATCGACCTAAAATGGCCTAAATATGCCCGAATTATCTCTAAATTCCAAACCCCATACCAACATCATGATCATCTCACCTAATCTAAGGCTTTCCCACCAATAATTCACCTAGAATTATTGGTTTTATTATTACACTAGCGAATTACGGATATATAATCATGAATAAAAGATTTATAACCAAAGTTTAAGGGTTTCTACATCTAACAATCCTTACTACATCGGATTTTTCATTCTAGGTCAAGCCAAATCCTCCCCAAACCCCATAATTGTCGATTCTATGGTATAGACATCAAACTACTGGATTAGGGACACAAACAACTTACTTTTATGCGGACTCTGGTGTAAAATCGATGAAAACTCTCCCAAATCGACCTTTCCTTCCCTTAAACATTCTTGAGTAAGAATGAACGTTTTTTCGGGGAAATTTCTACATTTTCAGTGACTTATCCTGTCATAGCGGCCTAATCCTTCTATAGCGGGGCCGCCTTAGCGGAAGTTACCCACTATAGCGGAGTTGATCATCTTTTACTTTCACAATGGTGAAAACTTTTCCGCTATAACATTCGTCGCTACAACGGTGTTTCACCCGTTGTAGCGGCTGACAGGGGACATAAACTTGGAAACACTCCCATTTTAGTCTATTCCGCAACACACCTTTGAACCTTGATGTTCCAGACCAATTCCTTTATATCAAGTTCGATAACAAGAATTTTATTCACTAGAATTCAATTCTAAAAGGCCTTATAGACTCTTTAATGTCTTAGCAAAAGGGTAAACAAACTCTACTTAGACATTTTATCCAATTCTTTCCCCCAATTTTTCCCTAGACTTCATCTTGCTCAAATTTCGTTCGTGCCCATCATAACCAAGAATTTTCAACTCACTATCCCCAAAGCTTTCTCCACTGATTTCTTTTACAGTTAGCACACCCATAATGATAGGAAGAACCGTTACACTTTTTTATTCATTGACTTTGAGGTGAATTTATCATTTACAAAGAATAAACTATGTCAAATATAAAAGATATTTCAGATTATACACAGAATGCACAGATCTAATTATTAAATATATATCATATACGTAAAAAAACTATATCAAATTCATCGAAGAAGTGATCACATACACAGAATGAATAGATTATATACATATAATCATTAAGTAGATACATAGAAGAAACTATATCAGATACATAGAAGAATATTTCAAATATGCAGAATGAACAGATCAAATACATCTAATCATTAAGTATATATCAAATACGTAGAAGAAACTATATTTGATACATAGAACGATAAGTCAGATACACATAATGAACAAATCAGATACACAATAATCCACATTACAAAAGATTAAATGAAAAAATTGTTGGTCCTCGAAATTTTTTTGGAAGAATTTTGACTTTTTTGAATCTTTTTAGGAGTTGTGATAGGACAGATTACTCCAAATTTACTATACGCGTGATTTCCTCCTTAATTTATGTCTTTTAGTTGCATTCCTTATTTAAATACACTTATTATGTGTATCCGGTTAACATGTATCCGAAATACATGTATCTGGACACACCTGATACATGTATCCAAGTTGCAAATTATGATAGGATTGGTAACATTGCAAATTCACGAAAAGAGAGACAATTAGCTCCTAAACTAATGAGATTTGTATTGTTGTCCTAAATTATATCACCTCTTTTAATTATATGCATTCTTCAACATGAGGTAAAATCTGAAGTTTGTTCCAAACGAGGATAATGTGTATAAGTAAAGTAATAACATTTTTTTTCTTCTTTTTTCTTTTTCCAGAAAAGAAATCAGTGGCCAAAGCTCAGAATTTGAGTTCTAAGCTCCCATTTCACAACACACTTTTCAACCAGGACATTCTAAAACTACCCCTTCACGCCAAGATCAGTTTCAGAAGTTCTACTCGCCCGAATTTGATTCCGTAAAGCCGTACAGGCTCCTTAACGTTTTAGTTATCAATTAATGTGACAAAATTCATAGTTAAATCCTCCATTCATTACCGTATTTCCCTAGACCTCACCTGATTCATATTTCGTCCAAATCTGGACTAGGCTACAATTTTTCAAGTCACTACTCAAAAAATTTCTGGCCCAAATTCTTTCCCCATGGGCTTTTCTATAACGACAGAAACAGGTCGTTACACTTATTCTGTCATAGCGGCCTAATCCCGTAATAGCGGCACCTTCATAGCAGAAGTTGCCCACTATAGCGGAGTTGACCATCTTTGCCTTCCTCTATGGTGAATATTTTCCACTTTAGCAGTCGTCGCTAGAACCGTGTTTCAACCGCTATAGCGGCTGGCACGTGACATAAACTCAAAAACCCTCCCATTTTAGTCTATTCTGCAACACATCTTTGAACCTTGATGTTCCAGACCAATTCCTTTATATCAAGTTTGATATCAAGAATTCTACTCACCTGAATTTTATTCTGAAAGGCCTTACAGACTCTTTAATGTCTTAGAAAAAGGGTAAACAAACTCTACTCAAACATTTTATCCAATCATTTCCCTGATTTTTCCCAAAACTTCATCTCGCTCAGATTTCTTTCGTGCCCATCATAACCAAGAATTTTCAACGCACTATCCCGAAAGCTTTTTCGCCTGATTTCTTTTACAGTTAGATCACCTATAATGACAGGAAGAGCCGTTACACCTTCTTCATATTCATTGACTTTGAGGTGAATTTATCAAATACAAAGAATAAACTATATCAAATATAAAAAATAGTTCATATACACAGAATATGCAGATCTGATACATCTAATTATTAAATATATATCATATACAGCAAACAAACTATATCAAATTCATCGAAGAAGTGATCACATATATAGAATGAATAGATTATATACATCTAATCATTAAGTACATATTAGATACATAGAAGAAACTATATCAGATACATATGTAGAAGAATAATTCAAATACGTAGAATGAACATATCAGATACATCTAATCATTAAGTATATATCAAATACGTAGAAGAAACTATATTTGATACATAGAATGAACAAATCAGATACACAATAATCCACATTCCGAAAGAATAAATGAAAAAAATGTTGATGCTCGAAAAAAATTGGAAGAATTTTGACTTTTTTGAAATTTTTTAGGAGTTACAATACGACAGATTACTCCAAATTTGTTATACGCGTGATTTCCTTCCTAGTTTATGTCTTTTAGTTGCATTTCTTCTTTAGATACACTTAATTATGTGTATCTGGTTAACATGTATTCGAAATACATGTATTTGGACACACCTGATACATGTATCCAAGATGCAAATTATGATAAAGATTGGTAATATTGCAAATTCACGGAAAGAAAGACAATTAGCTCCTGAACTAATGAGATTTGTATTGTTATCTTAAATTATATCACCTCTTTCAATTATATGCATTCTTCAACAAGAGGTAAAATCTGAAGTTTGTTCCAAACGAGGATAATGCTTAAGTAAAGTAATAACATTTTATGTGATTAACTAATATACTTAATATGTGGAAGTTCCTAATAGGCACACTCTGTCATGTGTTTAGGTGACTTGATCAAAACAAGCCATGATTTAATATATAAATAAAATTTACTTATAACTTTAAGAAATTATCGATCAGAAAAGAAACCACTGGCCAAAGCTTCACATAGTAAAAAGTGGCACACTCTAAACAATATCTTTCCAAAGTGATTGGATACAAAATCAATAGTGTACGCTTTTCATTATATTAAAACTTTATATTACCTTTCAAGAGCCCAAAGGTTACGTACTTTTATAATATATGTATTCTGCCTTTATATTGTACGCTTATCACTTTGTCTCCTACACTACAAGATTCCCTTATGTATGGTTGTACCTCCTTGACTCTTTCCATCCATGAAGCTCTTCTCTACTAAAACAATAATATAATAACATATGTAAAAAAAAAAATTATGATAAACATTAATTGATAACTTGATATATCTGAATAAATAATATGCTATCATGTATTGTATTATTCCCTTAGTTTAATTTCATTTACATAACTAAATAGATGTTTTACTTTACTTGACCATTTTAGCTAATAAAGAAAATTTTATTGATTTTCTCATACTTACCTTAGTACTTCCTGTGTCTCTAATTACTTGTCTACTTTTGAATTGACACACCTATTAAGAAAATAATTATTGACATAGTGCGTTACCATCTTACCCCTATTAATTATGAAGTGAATGAATTAAAAACTTGAGATTTTCAAGATGTTCTACATTTTTCAAAGTAATTAATTGAGGGTATTATAGGTAAAAAAATTATTTTTCCTTAATTTATCAAAACGGATAAGTAATTAGGGACAGAGGAAGTATTAAATAACGTAGTTGAATTTGGAGTTTTAAAGTGTCATTAATAAGGTTAGTTCAGTAAAGCACACTACTAATTAAAGTTTTCTTAGGGGGTGTGCAGTGGAGGAGTCGGAAATTTGGTAAAGGGTATGCAAATTTTCTTCTTAGCTATGTTAAGGGTGTGCAAAATTACATATAAACTCATAATAACTAACATTTAACCTCTATACACCACATAATTTTTTGATGATGAGTGTGCACCAAAACCACCCTTCACCTAAGGTAACTCCCCCATAAGATATGTCAAATTAATAGGGGTCAAGTAATATGAAACAGAGGAAGTAAATCATACTTATAGCGTAAAAAAGAGGTAAGTGTCAAAAACACACCTAAACTATTCCCTTTTTTGAATTTCATATCTAAATTATTGGGAGCGTGAGTTTCATACCTAAACTATCACTTAGTAGTTTCAAAACACACAAGACATTACTTTGGGTTATGATATTAGTTCTCTTCTTCACTTTACTTGTAAGACATTTGATTTTTATCTCAAATATTGTATAAGTTCTTGAGTTTGTAACATAAATTGGGACATAAAGAGTAACAATTTTTTACTATCTCGATCAAGGGCGGATCTAGTAAGGTTCGTGGGGTGCCACGCCACCCACGGGCTTCGACGAAAACTCTAGTATATATAGGTATATATCTACAATATAATTACAAATACTAAACGTGCCACCCAGGGAACCAAAAGGCCCTGTGGTGCTGCTGGCTAAGGGTCATATTCTAACATGGAGGTCGCGAGGTCGAATCTCACTGAGGCCCTGACAATTTTTTAACGTGCTCGCTGAGGCCTTGGCAGTTTTTTAATTTGCAATTTTATCTTGCTCCCTTTTTTTTTTAGTTAAATTTTTGGCCCTATGGACAAATTTATTATATAATCAAACAAAAGCAAAATAATCCAAATCAGGTCCAAAAGTGACTCAATCCAACAATTACAAACAAAAGCAAAAAGCAGCTCTCAGACACTCTTCAAGAAATGTCTGAAAATTTTCTCCTTGTCTCATCCGCCGCCCATATAATTCTTCCACCTTGACGCCTTAGCCAAAAGATGAAGATGAGCTTCATTTCCGTCTGTTGCAGCTGCCTTGGTGAGTGTATCCCTTTTTCCGTTCTCCTTACTAATTTTTTTTCTCCATTTTGCTCTTATTTCAGGTGAATCCAACCTTCTCCTAAATCGTTGTCTTCCTACTGCCCAATCCTGTACATAACATCTCTACTGTACTTGATCTTGTTCTTGTTTTGTAACCCTATATTCATTGCTTAATTTGATCAAGTTTGTTATGATTGAATCTGATGAATACCCTTACTGTGTGCTTCCTTTGTTTCGTTAATGACTACTGCTGAACTGCCCTATAATTCCTTTTATCTTGCGTGTTTTGATCCGAATATTAGGGATCTGTGACTTATCTACATTCAGAATCTTCTTACAAATGCTGGGAAGCTCTTGAAAATTATTGTATATTTGCTTGCCTTCTTGCTCATATGCTCTATTTGCTAATGAATCTGCAAGATAATTTCCTTCCCTATAAACATGTGTGACCTGAATGTTAAGTAGTTGTTGTACTCTGATAATTTCCTGGTATATATCTGCCATCTCCCATGGAATCTTCCATAATCCTCTTAAAAAGTTCATCATGCATAAAGAGTTTGTTTCTAGAATTACATTTTGTAACCCTTTTCTCTATACAGACCTTTAAAGCTTCCAAAATAGCCCTTGCTTCTGCCTCCATATTTGTAGTAACTCCAATAGGTTCCGCTTGAGCATATATTAGATTTCCTTCACTATTTCTTAAGCAAAACACATATGTACTCAATTCTGGATTGCCTCTACAAGCCACATATGTATTACACTTAATAACTGTACCTTCAGGTGGTCTCCAAGCTACTGATTGATAATACAATTTGGATTTGTACATCCTAAGCATCTGTACCATGGTTGGCCAGTCATCTGTGTTAGGATATACTATTAACCATGCGTTTTGATATAGTATTATTATTGAAAAATTGTTTATTCATTTATTCAATTCAATAAAGTGTTGCATTAAATATATCAATTGTCATATATGTGTCCTTAGCTTATATAGTAGATGATTTGGTGTATAGAGTTTAAGCTTATACACAGAAGATTAAATCATCAGTTCTTATAAGTTAAAAGTCATAGTTCACAATCGTAGCTGGAAATTTTGGACAAAACCATCAGAAAGATCGTAGCACGAGATTAAATGTAATTTATCTTGATTATGAGAATGGTGTAGTTCTAACTTCTCGTGCTAGTGCATTTTGTATATATTGAACGGGACCAAGCAGAGATAGATGTTTTAGACTGACTGATAAAAACATATTCTCTAAACTATTAAATGTACTTATATTCTTAATCTTGATATAACGATTATGATCTGTATATATTAATTATCGTTTTGATTTATTAAAAGGTGAGATTCTGAGATGGGTCAATATGCTTGGTAGAATGGATGATAATTATATATATTGGTGAAATAATTAGTTAGTTGATGGAATCCATGTCTCAGTATAGAGATTGATGATACACCTTTTTATGAGAAACTTATAAGTTTTCATGTGTAAATTCGGCCGATAGATTTAAGAATCTGGCACATGAAATAAGTTAAATGTTGCTCTAAAGGAAATTAATCATTGAAATAAATTCGTCAATAATTTAATTGATTGATTAGTATCTGGAATCTTAACATGGGGAATTACATAAGTGTTTAATGGTGAATTTCGAAATATATATAGAGGAGTGCAATTACGAATTTTTAGTGGAATGATTTGTAATTTATTATGGTAAGAATAATTCAAATTAATTATTTGGAATTATTTCCATAATAGGAAGCCTCAATAATAAATTATGTGGTCCCTCCAGTGCCCAATTTAACTAGAACTCAGAATCCTATTTTCTAGTAGAAGAAGGAAAAATAAAGTGTATTTTCGGCCAAGGAAAAAACTTGGGTTTTGGGGCTTTCTTGAAGAATAAGGATTTATACTTTTTTGACTAGTGGAGTTGGATTTACTTCAAGATATCTGCACACGCTTCAAGAGGTAATCCTGAGTTAATTTTCAGCATACCTTGTATGTGATACGTATTTATGATTGTTGTCTATACTCATGCAAGATGTATGATTCTGGAATGCTTCCGCTGTGTATGCTATTTTCTAACAATTGGCATCATGAGCCATACTTGCATCTTTATAGATAACCTTAAATATGCGTATGTCATTACATGTATGATTCATGGTTGGTAATTTTAATTTTATCATGAAAAGAACAAAATTGATAAAGCTTGAACTGGTTTGTTTTGTTAAAATCATACGGTAATAATGACTTATGTAAATTGATCAATAAGATTTGATAGTATTTTCATATAGTCATGCACAATGTTCCTTGGATGGATAATTTTAAAAGAAATTGATGGTTGCACATGTCATTATTTTGTCTTTTCTTATGGTGGTACTTAATATCTATGCTTGGTGGAGCTTAAAAGTTGAGTGAATTATTTGTGTTAAGGCAACAGTAAACAAGATGCACTGGAATATTGTTTATGCTATATGTCATTGTATGGTATATTTAAACAAATTGAACTGGTCATGTTTATGCTTTATTTTCTGGAAATCTTTGTATAAAATTTGAAGAAATAAAATGGTGATGAGGATTCTTTCTTTAATTACCAAGATTAAATAGTAATGAAGTATTAAATTTATGTGTTGGCTTAGACCTTCTTTCCCATCGGATGAATTTAATACAAGTCACTACGTATTTAATCGCTAGTTTGATAATCTTTATTAACTCTCCTAAACTGAGTAATATATGATTGGATCAATGTAACTAGAGGATTTTCACTTTACTTAAACTAACAGTAGACTCTCCATTTGAGTTAGGTCTGAATAAGTTTATGGAGTGAATAATCGGTCATTATATATTTGTATTGTATGAGTAGTTCTCCAATCCCATCGATTGGCTATTCAAGATGCATGAATGTATATGTATATGATGAGTTTGAATGTAAATATTCAATGTTTATATGACAGTTTTGATTGATCTATTGTAACTTATTCTTGAATCTCAGATTCAACATGTCTCCTTTTAATCCCATTAGTACTATTTTGGGTCAGAATAAACTAGAGGGTTCTAACTATGTTGACTGAAGGAGAAATCTCGACATCGTGTTAACTGCTGAAGAATATAAGTTTGTACTTCATGAGGAATGTCCATTGAAACCTAATGAACAGTCTAGTGATGAGGATAAGCTAGCTTATCAGAAATGGCGCAAAGCTGATGAGATGGCGCGATGTTACATTATGGCTTCAATGTCAAATGTGTTGTAACATCAACATCAAGCTATGTTGTCTGCTTTTGAAATTCTGGAGAATCGCAAACAAATGTTTGGAGACCAGGGTTAATCAGCTAAGCAGACTGCCATGAGAACTCTCATGAACACTAAGATGGCTGAAGGCACTCCTGTAAGAGACCATGTTCTAAAGATGATAGGTCTTCTGAATGAACTAAAGGTCTTGGGGGCTGAAATTGACAATGACTCTCAAGTTGAGATGATATTGCAGTCTCTGCCAGACAGTTTTCAACAATTTTGCCTAAATTATAATATGAATAAGATGAGTCTATCTTTGGCACAATTGTTGAATGAGCTGCAGGCGGCAGAGACACTTGTCAAAAAGGCACCATCCATGGCACTAAATGTTGAGAAAGGTTCTACTTCTAAACCTCAAGGTGGACAGAAGAAGAAAAAGGCTCACAAAGCTAAGGCATCTGCACCTCCAACTAGGGGCATGAAAAAGTCTAAGGGCAAGTGTTTTTATTGCAAGATGCCAGGCCATTGAAAGGCACATTGTCCAGATTTCTTGGCCAAGAAGAAAAACAATCCAGGTAACTCACTTTCACTTGTCGTTGAAACATTTTTAGTGGCTGTTTCTACCACTTCATGGTGTGTAGATTCAGGAGCCACTGATCACATCTGCACGACTTTGCAGGGGTTTCAAGAAACGCGCAAGATGATTAGAGGTGAAGTTAGCATTTTTCAAGCGGATGGTTCAGCAGCTCCAGTTTTAGCATTAGGAAATATTACTTTTTTGTTTGATAGTGGTAGAGTTTTAATTTTAAAAGACGTTCTATATGCACCTGTTGTTAGAAGAAATTTAATTTCAGTTTCTAAAGTTTTGAGAGATGGTTATGATGTTAATTTTTCTGATAACGGTTGTGTTATTAGCTATAATAAACATCTTGTCTCTGCTGGTACATTGATTGATGGTCTTTTTATTATTAATGTCTCTCCAGATTTACAACAAACCATAGAACTGTATAATGTTAACCTTTCAAGTAAAAGAAAGCGTTCTTCTGATTTTAATGAGACTTATCTATGGCACTTGCGTCTATGTCATATAAATCTAGATAGGATTTCAAGGTTGGTTCAAGATGGACCTTTAGGTTCATTAAAAGTGGAGGCACTACCAACATGTGAATCTTGTTTAGAAGGAAAAATGACTAAGAGACCTTTCCCCTCAAAAGGAAATAGAGTCAATGATAAACTAGAGTTAATTCATTCTGATTTGTGTGGCCCGATGAACATTCAAGCTAGAGGTGGGTATGAGTACTTCGTGACTTTCATTTATGACTACTCAAATTATGGATATATTTATTTGTTGTGCCGTAAGTCTGAATGTTTGGAGAAATTCAAAGAATTTAAGGCTGAAACAGAGAAACGACATGGAATATATATCAAGTCATTGCGATCTGATCGTGGTGGCGAATACCTCTCTAATGAGTTCATTAGTTACTTATCAGAACAAGGAATTACATCTCAAATGTCTGCACCTAGAACGCCACAACAGAATGGTGTAGCAGAAAGAAGAAATAGAACTCTTTTAGAAATGGTTAGATCAATGATGAGTTACTCTGATTTGCCTTATTCGTTTTGGGGATATGCCTTAGAAACTGCAAATTACATTCTGAACTTAGTTCCTTCTAAATCTGTTCCTTTGACACCTATTGAATTGTGGACTGGGCACAAATCTAGTTTGAAACATATTCGAGTTTGGGGATGTCCAGCACATGTGCTGAAAGGGAAGGCAGATAAATTAGAACCTAAAACAGAAGTATGTGTTTTTATTGGATACCCTAAAGGAACGAAATGTGGTATGTTTTATAATCCTAAAGAAAAGAAGGTCATTGTGACTACCAATGCCAAGTTTCTGGAAAAGGATTTTTTAGCAAACCATATTCCTAGAAGTAAACTAGTTTTACAGGAGTTAAGCAAAGAGATAACAAACAGTCTACTAAAAATAATGGAAACCAAATTCAAACCCCATATGTTGGAGTTAACATACAATTGCATGTTAATAAACGTATAATTCCACAAGTACAAGTTCCTTAAAATTCATTGCATCAAAGTAGTGGGAGTAATAATGAGCAGATTGTATTAGAGAAAGAGGTTGTTGATATCTCTGCACCGCAAGGTGCTGAAGATAGCATGGATACTCAAGATCCTACAAATGATATGGTTCCACCACAAAATCATAATAATGTAAATCTCTGAACCTACTCCTGCAACTGTAGTGTCTCGTCGTAGTGGGAGAGTGATAAGAAAACCACTTTGGTATGCACTCTTGGGAGAGTCTTTTGACAGAATCCCTGAAGAGTTAAATACCAAACCTGTGAATTACGACGAAGCACTACAAGATGAAGATGCAGAAAAATGGATCGTTGCTATGAAATCAAAAATAGAGTCCATGTACTCTAATAAAGTATGGGATCTTGTAGAAACACCTGTAGATGGAGTCAAACCCATTGGATGCAAGTGGATCTATAAGAAAAAGAGAGGAGTAGATGGAAAAGTGCAAACTTACAAAGCTAGACTTGTTGCAAAAAGGTTTACTCAAAAAAAAGAGATCGATTATGAGGAAACTTTTTCGCCAGTAGTCATGCTTAAATCTATTAGAATTCTCTTATCCATTGCTGCTCATTATGATTATGAAATTTGGCAAATGGATGTCAAGACAGCTTTCCTTAATGGAAGTCTTGATGAAAGCATATTTATGCGACAACCAAATGGTTTCATAGAAAATGGAAAAGAACACATGTTGTGAAAGCTTAAAAGATCCATTTATGGATTAAAGCAAGCTTCTAGGGCATGGAACACTTGCTTTGACAATGCAGTCAAGCCTTTTGGTTTTAAGCAATGTCTTGATAAGTCTTGTGTGTACAAAAAGTGGAATGGGGATAAAGTGGTGTTTTTGGTATTATATGTAGATGATATCTTGCTCATAGGAAACAATGTGGGCTTGATGAATTCAGTTAAGGAATGGTTGTCCACTAATTTTGATATGAAAGATTTGGGAGAAGCTGCTCACATCCTTGGGATTAAGGTTCTATGTGATCGCAAGAAAAGGATGTTAGGTTTGTCTCAAGCTCTTTATATTGATACAATTCTTACTGTGTTTAGCATGCATGATTCCAAGAAAGGATTTCTTCCTTTCGGACATGGAATTTCTCTTTCTAAGGATCAATGTCCTAAGACAGATGAGGAAACAGAAAGCATGAAGACAATTCCTTATGCGTCAGCTGTAGGAAGTCTTATGTATGCGATGTTGTGCACTAGACCTGATATCTGTTTTGTCGTAGGCATGGTTAGCAGATATCAGTCTAATCCTGGACGAGAACACTGGACAGCAGTTAAACATATAATTAAGTACCTGAAAAGGACTAGGGATTACATGCTAGTCTATCATTCAGATGAGTTGGTGCCCATAGGGTACACAGGCTCAGATTTTCAGTCTGATATGGACTCTAGAAAGTCGACCTCAGAAAATGTGTTTACTTTGGGAGGTGGAGCCATTGTTTGGAGAAGCATCAAGCAAACATGTGTTGCTGATTCTACCATGGAAGCCGAATATGTAGCAGCCTCTGAGGCAGCTAAGGAGGCAGTGTGGCTCAGAAATTTTTTGAAAGACTTGGCGGTTGTTCCTGCGATAGAAACGCCACTCACAATGTTTTGTGATAATAGTGGAGCGGTTGCAAATTCAAAGGAACCACGAAGTCATAAGAAGGCAAAGCACATTGAGCGAAAGTACCATTTGATTCGAGACATAGTACAGAGGAGATGTGATGGTTGCGAAGATTGCATCAGAGAACAACCTCGCGAGACCACTTTCACAAAAGCTTTACCGCAAAAGTCTTTTGATAGACATGTTGAAGGAATGGGTGTTAGAGTTGTAGGTGCATGGTTATGAGTCTAAGTAGGAGATTGTTAGGATATACTATTAACCATGCATTTTGATATAGTATTATTATTGAACAATTGTTTATTCATTTATTCAATTCAATAAAGTGTTGCATTAAATAGATCAATTGCCATATATGTGTCCTTAGCTTATATAGTAGATGATTTGGTGTATAGAGTTTAAGCTTATACACAGAAGATTAAATCATCGGTTCTTATAAGTTAAAAGTCATAGTTCACAATCGTAGCTAGAAATTTTGGACAAAACCATCAGAAAGATCGTAGCACGAGATTAAATGTAATTTATCTTGATTATGAGAATGGTGTATTCTAACTTCTCGTGCTAGTGCATTTTGTATATATTGAACGGGACCAAGCAGAGATAGATGTTTTAGAATGACTGATAAAAACATATTCTCTAAACTGTTAAATGTATTTATATTCTAAATCTTGATATAACGATTATGATCTGTATATATTAATTATCGTTTTGATTTATTAAAAGGTGAGATTCTGAGATGGGTCAATATGCCTGGTAGATTGGATGATAATTATATATATTGGTGAAATAATTAGTTAGTTGATGGAATCCATGTCTCAGTATAGAGATTGATGATACACCTTTTTATGAGAAACTTATAAGTTTTCATGTGTAAATTCGGCCGATAGATTTAAGAATTTGGCACATGAAATAAGTTAAATGTTGCTCTAAAGGAAATTAATCATTGAAATAAATTCGTCAGTAATTTAATTTATTGATTAGTATCTGGAATCTTAACATGGGGAATTACATAAGTGTTTAATGGTGAATTTCGAAATATATATAGAGGAGTGCAATTATGAATTTTTAGTGGAATGATTTGTAATTTATTATGGTAAGAATAATTCAAATTAATTATTTGGAATTATTTCCATAATAGGAAGCCTCAATAATAAATTATGTGGTCCCTCCAAAGGCCCAATTTAACTAGAACTCAGAATCCTATTTTCTAGTAGAAGAAGGAAAAATAAAGTGTATTTTCGGCCAAGGAAAAAACTTGGGTTTTGGGGCTTTCTTGAAGAATAAGGATTTATACTTTTTTGACTAGGAAGACATCTCTATAAGTAGGGATTCTTCTAACCTAGAAAAGGATTCAGTATTCGATACGATACTTGCCCACCCAAGTATTGAGAGAGTTCAATTGTTATTTGGGATCACTGCAGAAGACTGTAGAGCTGAAGTTGGATTTGCTTCAAGATATCTGCACACGCTTCAAGAGGTAATCCTGAGTTAATTTTCAGCATACCTTTTATGTGATACGTATTTATGATTGTTGTCTATACTCATGCAAGATGTATGATTCTGGAATGCTTCCACTGTGTATGCTATTTTCTAACAATCTGGTAATTGGAAATGGGAACCACATCACAATCAGTTGCCTTATTAGTGTTTGAACTTGTAACACCATGTTGTGGAAATTGATGTCTCCGCCATGTCTTCTGGCATTTCTTCTCTTCCATAGTGTCCACATTATTAAGGAGGGTATTGCTCTGCAAAAACTCCTCAATTTTGATGGCCCTGTGAGCCTCCAGAATTTAATTATTACTTGCTGTAAGTGCATGTTGTCAATGTTGATACCTGCAAAAATAGCAAATTGCTTTCATAGCTTGTTTTAACTTGCTCCCTTAATATGACAGCGCCACATTATTATTTTTTGTTTGTTTCTAATAGTTGTCTTAATATGGAGTAGTAATTTATAAGTATATTTGACTAGCATGTTACTTAAAACGTGATCTATTTGTAAATACAAGCAATGATATCGTTATTGATCGTTTTCAAAATATGAAAACTTGTCGAGCACAATTATAAATGAATGATGAATATTTATGATGTTTATAGTATAATTGAAAGTTTAAACTTTGTTTACTTTATGATCTCAATCAAATGCGGGGTGCAAATTTGTATTTATATATGGAGGTAGGGAAGGGAAGGGAAAATGGTGAGAGTTCAAATAGTCAACCAATTGAGCTAAAATGATTTTTCCCAAATATTATGTGAGAAAAAAATCTTCCGTTGTCGGTCTTGAATTCGACTTTCAACAAGAGCATCTAAACTAAAACGATAACCTTTTGCTCCGCGGGAGACATCTGATAAGATTGAAACAATGCGGAGAAGATTAGCATGACCCATGTGCAAAGAATTTATAGTATATCTAATACATAAATTGTCATTTTATTATTGTTCATATTTGTCATAGACCGAAAAGAATAATTTGACTGAAGCCTAAAATTGATTTAATCGATGAACCTACTTGACACCCAGAGACTTGAAATCCTGAATCCGCCTCTGATCTCGATGACGGAGATAGTATCGGCGACTAATATTTTGTTTGTTCTTTGTGGTCACTAGTTTATAATTTGTTCTCAGTTCTCACCTATTCGTTTAATTATCTTTAAAAGCAAGTATTTAAGCATCAAGAAATTAGCGTTTAATCATATTATAATTTGTATGCTTAAATTTGACCTTTTAATATAAATTCAATTATTATCTTAATTAGTTACAGATTTAGTGGTGAATAAAGTAATTTTGCACAATAAATTAAATACAAAGTTGGATAACCATTGGTGAAATTTTACCCGAATTTTTACTTCATATCACTATACTAAAAATGATCTTTAGCATCAATTAATTAATGATAATTTATTAATTGCTGCTTAAGATATATTTTTAGTGGCAATTAATACTCTTTGTAAATGTCCTTAAACCTATTGCGACATTGAATCTAATGACAATTAATTGATGTCGATAAAGACTTTAACACTCTTTGTCAATATATATATTTACTGCTATTAAAAACTATTTTGTTGCGGTGTATGCTTATATATGTAGGCAGTATATGATCTCCATGTGTTATAGAAGAGCAAGTTAATTTATTTGTTTTTCCCTAAGCACAAGAAAGTGAGGTGTTGCACCATATTAGATATGAAAATCCTTAATAAAGCAGGAAAATCTAAAGAAATCTTTCACCAACCCTATTCAATTGAAAAAAGGAAATAAATAGAATATCACATGAGAATATATAGACTAATGGAGTGATACTAAGCTATCTAACTAAGGTCCACTGTTTTTTGTCTGGACAAATATTATGAATGAATTTTATAAGTCAATTAAGTAGTACCTCTCATAGCTCCATAGGCTATGGAGACAAGACAACCCTTTTATTCTTTACAAACTCTTTTATTACCATGAATTGCAATGGAATCTTTCCCATTTTAATTTTTGTGCTCATACAAGTTGGAACTACGCAACCGCCAAGGGTCACTAACCTCCACTATCGCTCCGACTTTTCAAAAAATAGGGAAAAAAAAATTGGCCAGAAAATTTGGTCAGAATGACAGTTTTTCTATGTTATTTTAACTTTTTAAATATTTTTATCCTTTTAACTTAAATATATCTATCTATATATAATAGGAGAAGAAAAAGTGTCACGTGTCAGCACCACAAAAATAGTTTTTAAATTAATTAAAATTAATGATGTGGAATTAGTTTGAATAATAATGTACTATTTTATTTTTAAAAATTATTTTAAATCAATTCTTACATTTAAATGAGATAAAATTTTAAAACAATTTTAAAAATTAACGTAATGTAACTGTAAATTATAATTTTTAAATCTGTTTCTAAAATTATCCCCAAAAAGCAAAAAAAAAAGTAACCGACCAAATTATCAGTTTTGTGGGTAGTTATCAATTTCTTTATATCAAATATTTAAAGTAACTATTTACCGTTACTCCTTCTTTATCTATATCTATATTTATATTTTTTTTGAATCTATATCTAAAATTAACCAAAAAGAAGAAAAAGTAACGAAATAAATAATTCCATGATCAATTTTTTTATATTAAATATTTGAAGTAACTTTTCATCGTTACTCCTTTATAACAAAAATAAAATGTAAATTTTTAAATAATAATAATAATATATATATATATATATATATATATATATATATATATATATATATATATATATATATAGGAAAAACAAAATATGCCAGCACCTTAAACTTAAAAATAAATATTTAATTAAAAAAATTATTGAAGATTAACGTAAGTTGTAAGAAAAATAACCAATTTAAAAATTTATAAAGTTTTAACATTTCAGCTATCAAAAAAAAGTATTGTGAATTATTAAATTAAAAAATAAAAATAAAAATTGCAATCACTAAAAAACTATTGTGTTTTAACGTGTTTATTGGCTGGGTTTTTTTTTTTTTTGAAAAAAAAAAACAAATTTGAAAGTTGGATTTAAGTTTATTCTTATTGGTTGAGATAAATTTAATTATTTAAAAATTCTATAACTGAAAGTTACTGAGTGAAAAAGCTAGTAACCACAAACATTAGTAATAAAAGCATGAACAAATTTTTGGTTCATCCGGATAGATACTTTTTATCAATCGCTTCAGTAAAAGAATTTCAAATTGAGACTACTACTAATCCCATTTTTACAGTAACTTCTTCAACAAAATTTCAATGGAAAAGCCAAAAAAATAGTTTATCCTATTGTCAAAGTTTTTCACTATATACATCAATATCATTAACACATATTACAATTATACATGGAATTTGTTGGATTTTTAATAGTGGCTTTAAAGCTATGAAGAAGCAGATGCAAGAAAAGGGTTGTAAGAGGTTGGGAGTTTATGACCTTTATTCGGTAAATTAGATTTACATTTTACATTTGAAACTCTTCTAATGGCAATTATGAGGGAACAAACATGGATGGTGGTAATGAACTTCTGGATCACTCTGAATTCTACGAATAATTGTTGGATGTGTTTTAAATTTGAGGCAGTAGATCATGCATTATCTGTTAAGATTTTCAACCCCCTCCACTCTCTTCACATGAGCTTTACCTGCATGCTATCTTCACATGACATGAGTGTCAAATCTATTGTTTTCATTGCATGTATGCAGCATGCAAAAGTTTCTAAAGATTACAGTTATATATGAGTTTTTCTCAGAATAGTATTAGTATGATTATAGTTCCTCTTTTTGGCTGAGAGTGCACTTAAAATAAGTCCATTCAAAAAGTCACTTACTCGGTCCTTTTGTAAAGATGAACAAAAAAAATACATATATGAACATATTAAATGTCGAGATAAATATACCAATGTTATTTTAAATATGTATAGAGAAAAACATAAATATAGGGTGTAAGCGTCTAAAGTTTCAATCCTGAAATACAACAAATAGGAAAGGAAAATAGCAAGCAAACAACAGTATTTGTATTTGAATTTATGCGAAAGTTACAATCTTTATAAAATCTTTAAGAAAAGATATGTTATCCTTTGATTCTTCTCTTCAATGATGTTCTTGATTTGATGGAATACTTACGGCTCAACTTTTGGAGCGAATACTTCTTTGTACTTGCGGCTCAGCACTTGGAGCGAAGACTTTTTTGTATGCGGAAGACTTGCAGATCACCACTGAACAACAAGGATTCTCTATGTATTTCTATGTGTCTTCTTCTTTTTCTTCCTTCTTTTCTTTTGGTCTTATGAAGACCTCTTTATATAGGCTTGAGCTAGGGTTTTAGGGGTATTTTTTGTCCAAGCAATTTTGGTTCTTGGGCTTGAAGAACATGAGTTGGGCTCGTCTTGTCAACTTAATGGACTGACCCTTGGACTTTATTTAAGTCATATATTTTAACTTAAATATTAAGTAAAAATTAAAGGAATCCCATAGTGTAAGATCTAAATTACATCTTATCCCAATTAATTTCCATTTTACAAAAAATCCCTTAAAAAGGTAGGCATCGGATACATAGCTAACATTCTAATTCATTATATCGGATACAAGGTAAACAGATTATTGTTGCACTAAAAAAGGAAAAAAAAACGTAAAAATTAATTGTGATAATTTAATTTGCTTGATTTACGCCTAACTAATCCTAAACAGTCCATATCCTAATAGGTAATCCACTCAGACATTACAAAATTCAAATTTCAAAATTACATCTTCTCCATTGAAGAACAATTTTGGAACATCCAGAAGATTTCGAAACAATGAGAATTTCGAATAAAACTCTGAAAATATCCTGATACATGATGAATATATCTATTCTGCTGAGACATTCAGGAATTTGGGTGAGCAAAGTGAATTATGCAGGTTACAAAAGTGACGGAATCGTTGTTGGACAATCAATTTCATTTTTGAATCTCAAAGCAGCAATTTCAGCCGAGTTAGATATCGATGTATCAAGGAAAAACATTGAAATTCGCTACATCGTAGAAGGTAACTCGTCTCCGATGAAAATTAAGAACAACATGGGTGTTAAACTATATTTAGAAGTGAAAAAAAGTGAGCCAGGATTTGCAATGTATCCATTATGCATTGATACAAGTGAGAAGATTGGTGGTTATATACATAACTTTGATGGAACATGCAGAGAAATTACATGTGTAGAAGGAATAACACAGGATACAAAAGCTCTTGCAGTGGTTGAATCAAGAATTTGTGATTCGTATTATAATCCATAATTGAAAGTTACAAATTACATAATTGATTCAAAAAGTATAGAGGTGAAGACAGGTCAATTATATAAGGACAAAACAACACTCGTAGATGTGATGGTGAAATATAAGATAAAGAACAACTTCAATTGCAAAGTAAAGATAACTGATAGACAAAAGTATGAAAGTATTTGATCTGTTTTGTGAAGAACTGTGTTTGATTTTTTTTAGATCTATAAATGGTGATGCATTTATTTTGTTTATTTGTATGATACATTATTATTTTTAGAACTTGTATGATGGTGATGTTGATTTTTGTTTAATTTGTTGATTATGATATATGATATTTTGATAATGATACATTATTTGTAAAGATACGTTCGTTGATATATGAATGGAGTGTTGAAGAATTGAGTAGCATCCGTTATGTATCAGATACATTCTATAATTTTGATGTGTCAAAACATAAGCATTTGTATTACGTGCAACGTATAATTTTTTTTGAATCTGATACCTAAATCTAAACTAAATTAATTGTGTTGGTCGTTAATATTGTTGATACATTAAGTTAATAATGTTGATACATTAAGATAATATTGTTGAAACATTAAATAATTTAGTCACAACAATCATGTAGCCGATACATTCTAAAATTTTGTAATACGTGGATAATTAAAAAAAAATTTGTGAATCTAATACATAAAACTACACTAATTTCAATTAATTTTTTTTTGTGAATTTGATACATAAAACTACACTAATACATATGGATCTGGATCCATATGTATCAAGAAGAAAAACTGAAAAAAAGAAGAAGGTAAAGGAAGAAGATGAAAATTGATATGACAAACGTTTGAAAGGAGAGAGAACGGAGAAGAAGAAGTTTGAAGTTGGTTGAACGGAGAGAGAAGATTTTTGAAAATCAATTCTGGATATTGATTTGTAACTGATAAGTTCTTGGAGTGAATTTAGGGAGAGAAAAAAAGGAGTGAAATAGGGAGTGGTGAACGTGAATTGTAGAAGTAATTTATGTATCTGGAAGTTTTGATATTTAAGAGAAAGAAGGGATTTAAGTAATATTTTATAAAGGTAGGGAAAAATAGACAATAAGGAACTTAAAGTTGTGTATTTAAGTTATTTTTCCAAATATTAATTCGACTTGGCAAATATATCATGAATTTATGGATTAATCCAAAATTTAATATGGATTTATCAATAAAAATTCACTGTCTACAAATGCCCCCTGCTTCGAGGCTTGTTGCGGTGTCCAAGATTTAAAGACAAGGCCTGAAGCATTTGTGATTTTTTTTTTTATGGAGTCTTTCAAAATTTTCTATAACTTGAATCCAATGGAAATTTTCTATAACTTGAATCCAATGGAATTTTTCATAACTTGATTCCTATAGAAACTTACCATAATTTGGTTCCTAGGAAAATTTACCATAATTTTATTTTAAATATGGGTTTTCCATAATTTGTAGGAAAATAATTTATGTACTTTTGATTTCAATAAATACACATGCTCTTACAATGATTCATTGTCAACTTGAGGCATACCAAACTCAATTTTCGTCACTTTTTTCAGCACAGCACGCCTGTGGTATAAAGTTCATAACTTGTTGTAGAAATATTGAAATCATGATTCGTTTAATGTTCCAGAAACTAGACTCAGAGGGATATGACATATCCAAAATTCTAAACCAAAACCCTTTTGAATTGGTAGAAATTAATTTTTGAAGTTTGCTATCAAATCTGTCTTCTTTTTTTATAGCTCTATGCAGTCTCACCAAAACATCTCTACCTTGGTGTAGGAGATTTCCAATGATGAATGACTTGATTCTATAGAAACTAGACATCAAAGTCTACGACATATCTAAAAATCAAGGTAAAAATCCTCATGCATTGACGATAATTATTTTTTTGAAGTTGGTGATCTAACTGATTTTTGAGAACATTCATGAGTTCACTTCTCTGCATCTTTCACCGAAGAGCCACCTATTGAGTTCCGTATTGATTGAGAATTTTAACATCATCTACATGCATAGAGAACACAAAGCTCTTAAGCCAAAAACAACCATATTCATCATGACGAGCACGAGAGCATATGCCACAATTTTTTTTTTCATGCCGATTAGAAGCTTCGTGCAATTGGCACCGTGAGACACATCACTTTTTTTTACGGGTTTACGATGGACCACAAACATTCTCAATACCATACAAAAAAAGAGGGGTAATCCATAATTGACGAGGAATCACTTGATGCATCTTCATTTGTAGTTGCGATTTTTGACGACGAATCATACATGGTGCAATATTTTAGTGATTGTGGCATTGATGAAGACAAACCACACTTCGTGAACTTCTTTTGCAATTGACTCTTTGACGATGAACTACACTTGATGCATTTACTTTTGCAGTTGCAGCTTTAGTAATGAACCACACTTAGTGCATCTTCTTCTACAATCGCACATTTGATGATCAACCACACATGATGCATCTTCCTTTTCAATTGCGACTTTGACGACGAACCATGTTTACTACATCTTCTTTTGCAGTTATGACTTTGATGACAAATCCCATATCATGCATCTTCTTTTGTAGTTGTGAATTTGATGACGAACCACACTTGGTGCATCTTCTTTTGCAATTTCGGCTTTAGCGACGAACGACATTAGTACATCTTCTTCTATAGTTGTACCTTTGGCAAGAGCAACACTTAGTGTATCTTCTTCTAAATTGAAGTTTAGCGATGAATCACACTTTGTACCTCTTCCTTTGTAGTTTTGACTTTTGCAAGAAAGAAATTTTGCCGCAGTTTGTCCTAATTTTTGAGAGAAACTACTTGTCACATTATCAACTCATTTAATCAAACTTCAAAATATGCCCCCATGTCAAATATAGAGGCTCGCTTATTGCTGCATCGATCCATAAAAATATTTGAAGCAATGATGTTTGATGAAGAGGTGATGCGAACTTGATGAAGACATCCGAGACGAGTTAACAAACCACTTCGTGATGTTTGATTTATTTTTTTTACTTAGACCGTTTGTATGAGATGATATGTCCATTTTTTTTTCATCCCTTCCTTATGATGTGTAAAAACTCTTGCAATTTTGAAGCAATAAAATGTATTTACTTTATACTTCAATGCAAAACATGTGAGTTTTTTTTTTCCTTCTAATTTTTCTAGGCCACTTATTTCAAGGTTTTCAACCTATTGAATTTTTCGGACCATATAGATTTAAACTCATGAGGGCCAAAAGTAACAATTTGAAGATTTAATTTATTTTCATGGAGCTTTTCTGACTTGAAGACATGGCTCGCATTTGAGAAGTATCATGATTTGAAAACTTAGCTCAAATGTGAAGAGCTTCAAAACTTGAGACTTAGCATGAATTTTACGAGCTTCATGACATTTTAATTTTTACTTGTGCGTCAATGAGCATTTTGACTTGAAGATTTTGCTTGAATTTGATGAGCTTTGAAATTTGAAAATTTTGCTCAAATTTGAGAAGCCTCGTGACTTGAAGACTTAGCTTGAATTCAACGAGCTTCACGACATAGAGATTTAGCTCAAATTTGATGAGCTTTATGGCATGAAGACCTAGCTCGAATTTGATGGGCTAGGAATATTTTAATTTGAAGACTTAACTCAAATTTGAGGAGCTTTGGAACTTGAAAATTTAGCTTGAATTTGATGAGTTTCATGACATGCATTTTAGGCTCGTGCGTCGATGAGCATTATGATTTGCAGTTTAGGCTCGTACATCAAGGAGCATGTCGACTTACATAGACTCTTCAATTTCGGGTTCGGATGAAAACTTGTCCTCATCCTCAATGTCAATTATATTTCCTTCGTAAGTTTTGAAGTTGGACAACTCTTGATATCTATTTGAAGTCATACTCAGTTCCATATCATGAGCACGTGTTGCTAGTTATTCAAACGTTTTAGGTTTTATGCCTTGCAGTATGTAACGAAGATCCCAATGCGTACCTTGGATGCATATATTTCGATCCCATAAGTTTCACTATGGCAATCTTTGCAGTTAAGGCTCAAGCTCCTCCAGCGATTTATGAAGTCAATGACTTGTTCATCATTTCTTTGATGAACGTTTGCAATCTCTATCATGCTCACAACACACCTTGTGCTGTAAAAACGCTTAAGGAGTTGTTGCTCCATCTGCTCCCAGCTATCGATTGAACTAGACTCAAAATCTATGTACCATTTGAAAGCAATTCACGTGAGAGATCTAATAAACTGCTTAACAAGATAATCACCATATGTTCCAACATTATTGCAAGTTTCGATGAAGTGTGCTACATGTTGTTTTGGATTTTCATTATCGTCGAATTGCTGCAACTTAGGAGGTTGATAGCCAATATGTATTTTTAGGTTATCAATTCTCTGAGAATAAGGCTTTACATATGTGAGAGGAAACTTGGACGTGTACTCAGATTTATCTTTGATAGTCGCTTTTATGAAGTCCTTCAATTGGTCAATAGGAATCAGACCTTCGGCAGGCACTTGAAACTCATTGATAATTGTTTCTATTTTTATTTTTTTTGCGGAGGACTCTATTTTCTCTTGAGTTTCATGAAGCTTTGCACATAATTGAGTCGATTCTCTTTCCTCCATATTCTCCATCATGTTTGTCAACTTGGTAATTTGGACGTCTTGACCTTTGATGTACTTTGATAGGCCTTCAACTGCTTTCGTCAAATTTACAAATTTTTCTTATATAGTGGAAGTTTTGATCACCATCGCTTGCATCACAATTGTAGCTGATGGAGAATAACATCGATTTTCCATGACATGAGATCCATATATGTTATGCGGAGTAAATTCAGTGCTTAAGTCATCATTGTCGACTGAAGTGAATGGTTTTTTAGATATTGATAGGTTCAATTGGGCAAGAACCCTCTCAACCATTTGGGCAATGTCTTCTTTTGCAGCTTTTGCAGGCGACTTTACACCTTTTGGAGATGAACCAAAGACAATAGCAGATTCAGACGGCACTCAGGAGGCTTGTTGTCATAGCAATTTGGCTTGGTTCCTTGTGATAGGTTTCATGCTTCCCACAGTAATATCAAAGATGTTTTCCTCAACAATGCAGAATTTGGATCCATCAGTTTTTGTGGATGCAGATGTAGATCCGGATTTAGATGCAGATGCGGATACAGATGTAGATCCATATTTAGATGCAGATGCATATTTTGAGTTGATCTTCTTGAAAGTCAACTCGGCGTTTTTGAACTTTGATTATCTTGAAAGGAAGATATGAGAGGTAAAGATTGTTCCACTGGGCATGCCAATTTGTAAGCGTCTAAAGTTTCAATCTTGAAATACAACAAACATGAAAGGAAAATAGCAAGCAAACAATAATATTTGTATTTGAATTTATGCGAAGGTTGCAATCTTTATAAAATCTTTAAGAAAAGATATGTAATCCCCTGATTCTTCTCTTCAATGATGTTTTTGATTTGATGGAATACTTGCGGCTCAACTTTTGGAGCGAAGACTTCTTTGTACTTGCGGCTCAGCACTTGGAGCGAAGACTTCTTTGTATGCGAAAGACTTGCAGATCACCACTGAAGAGCAAGGATTCTCTATGTATTTCTATGTGTCTTCTTCTTTTTCTTCCTTCTTTGCTTTTGGTCTTATGACTCTTTATATAGGCTTGAGCTAGGGTTTTAGAGGTATTTTTGTCCAAGCAATTTTGGTTCTTGGGCTTGAAGAGCATGAGTTGAGCTCGTCTTGTCAACTTAATGGACTGACCCAAATGTGATTTGGACTTTATTTAAGTCATATATTTTGACTTAAATATTAATCCGACTTTATTAATCAGTAATTTGACTTGGTCAATATATCATGAATTTATGGATTAATCCAAAATTTAATATGGATTTATCAATAAAAATTCACTGTCTACATAGGGATAATTAGAAGTAAGTCTTTTTATGAATTTAGTGATTAGAACTTTTGAATTTAGGTTATTGAGAATTTTAAAATTTTCTAATGAAATAACTTGATTGCTGAATTTATGAAATATCTTAAACTATTTGAAATTTTGATATAAATGATATATTAAAGTTTACTAATATTTTTTTTGACATAAAGCTATCGCTACTAATTATCAATAAGTTATACATCTTAATACATAATTTACATAAATTTTCTTTTCTTAGTAAAATAAAGGGATAATATTTTTTTTTATTTGAATAGGAGATAAGGAGTACTTTTAAATTAAACTTACAAAAGCTCTATGTGGATTGTGACCGATATAAGTTTTCTTGGGCCTTTTTTTTTTCTACTGTTAGTTTGTTTAAAATGGATAGAAGTTGTTATAGAGGTCTAAAACTTACAATAGGTTCAGAAAATCATTTCATTTTGGCAATGAAAGAGAATAGTAACACAAAAAAATACATATTTTTAAAACTCAAATTTTAATAGTTGTTAACTACGTGAGATTTGTGTATGCATTAAATAGATATTGATTAATAAATATAGTAAACTGTTAGTTTGTGTTGATTTTTTTTAAAAAAAAAATTAATGATTTTAACTTTTTAAGTTTATTTGTTTTTTTGCAGGCTTTGTGTATGAATTAAATGGATTTTAATTTTAATTTTTTAGATATTGTTAAAGTTGTTATTACTACACATATTTAAAGTGTAGCATTTGTTTGATAATAATGATATCTTATAAAATTATTGATAAAGTTATAACTACACATATTTAAAATTTAACATTTGTTTGGTAACAATGATATCCAAGTGATTATAAATTTTTTGTTGTATGCTTAGCATTATGATAGGACTTTTCTTAGTTATATTTTGTTTTACTCTAACTTTTAATTTTTTTTATGTCTTTATTATTCTAACAAGAGCATAATATGGATAGGTAGATAGTCTTTATTATTCTAAATATTTTTTTTTAAAATCTATCTATTTATAATAGGAGAAGTGAAATAATCTATCTATATATGGTAGCTATATTTAATAAAGCTAATTAAAAAAACTGTAAACACTAAAATAAGATGCGATTTTGAATAAATAAATAAATAAATAAATAAAAATATAAATATAACATAACTACTTCTAAGGTCTCCCCTTTTGAATTTATTTTTAAAAATGATTGTTATCCAAATAATATCCAAACGTATAAGTTTTTGAAATTTGAATAATTAATTTAAAATTTAAATTTTAAAAGATAAGAAACTAATCTTACATTTCTTAACCCTAGAAAAAAACTAACCGGATAACACAATATTTTATATCTATATATAATCTATTTATATATAATATGAGAAGTAAAAAGTGCCACATATCAGCACCATAAAATTTCTTCATTGTTTAGTTTTAAAAATTTAAATCTAAAAATAATTAAATCTGTATTAGTTAGTAATTTTCAATTTAAATTTTAAATTTTAAATTTTAAATTAAAAAATTATCAATATATACACTAAAAGAATTCTTTTTAAAATTGGAAAGTTATCATAGTTAATATAAATCTTCCATATTCTTTTCATTTTTTTTAAAAGTAACTGATTTTATATATGGATAATATTTATTTTTATTCCATGTATTTATGAGTAAGTGGGGTAATGGGGGTAACTGGTAAGTATCGTCTATTTAGTTTTCTTTAACTTATTTTTTTTTCTTTTTTAAGTGGGGGTAATGGGGTCAGACCGTATAGTTTACTTTTCTTTAACTTATTATTTTTTCTTTTTTTACCACTGAATGTATGAAACTTTGAATATTTAGTATTAATTATATTTTATTTTTAAAAACATAAAATCAAATCAAACAAATTAACATAATTAAAACACGAGGAATAGATGTTGTTTTAAAAAAAATTGAGGGCATGAATTATGTTGCACTTTGTTTTAAAGAACATATAGAAGTAACCACTGTTGCCCACAAAAAAATATTAGTTATCATTAAAATAAAAATATATCTATATATAATATAAGAGGAATTTTTTTTCATATATATATATTATTTGTAATTATAAAATAATAGATTACAATTATAAAAGCATTTTTAAATTTTTTTTTTTTCCGTGAAAGCAATTTTTTAAAATTATCCATTTATAATTTAAAGCAGTTTTAACCGCACATTTTTACACACACAACAAAATGCTCCTTATTTACAGCAACTAAAAATAAATATAAATTTTAATATCATTTCTCTCTCTATTTTATTAATATTATACTTCTCCAAAATCAAAATCAACATCAAATTTTCAATGTTTTGTATAACTAAAATTACTTATTTGTAATTATATTATATAAATAAATATAAATTACAATTTAAAAAACAAAACAGTTATTTGAAACTGTTTTGAAATTTACGTGTAAACAGTATTAAAATTTATCTATTTATAATTTAAAACATTTTAAAACAAATTTTCCTTATTTGTAGCAACTAAATACAAGTTCTTATTTCCTTTTTCACTCTATTTTTATTTTTTTTAATATTGTACTTATCCAAATCTACATCCTAAATAATTGAAATTTTTGAATTTTATTGACAACAGTTTCACAAATTTAAAATTTGATCATTATCTTAATTGTTCATTTTAAGTGTTCGCTTTGTATTTGCTTCATGATTTATTTGTTTCTTTTATGTTTGTTTTCTATTTTATTTATCTGTTTTATGTTTGATTCTTTTAGTGTCTTTATGTCAAAGGATTCAGAAAGGAACAATTATTCAGATGAATGAGTTTGTAAGTTAGTTCAAAATTGAATGGAATGAATCCTAATTCCTTTACTTCTTCTTAATTTTTTCATTTATATGCCTAATTATAAACTGTGGTGATCTTAAGTGGTTAATTAATGATAGAAAATTCATTGAATTTTTGGACTACCAATCTTGTGGTCGTGAAATATATTTCTTCCTTTTAGTTTTGATTTACACAAGCTTTTTATGAACAATATTTTTGAGGTATCCAAAGAGTTGCTTATACGCATCTATAGATTTAGTTTTGTTTTTTTTTATTGTTAGTTTTGTTATTTTTCTTATATTTCTAAGTTCATATGCAAGAATCTTTACCATATTAAAATGCAAAGAAATTGTTATTCTATTGGTAATGAATTTTTTTTTCTAATTTGTTCAGAAAGCTTTTTCGATAAAAATATTTTTTACTATTCATTCATAATTGTGATACAACATAAGTGACGTTGTTGCAGACAAAATTACACTTATTTACTATTCCAATTTATGTTATGCTTATTTTTTGAGCTTTTACTCTTGAAGATCCTTCATTTAGTTCTTAATAGTGTATCATCGTAGACAACACATAAGACATGTACAATGAGTGTTTGTTGCATTGTATTTTGATTAGAGGCTCAATTGCTCTTTCTATTTTTTATTATGACAAACATGTTTAAACGAATTATACATTTGTATTGTTTACCGTATTTAAATAATCAAATATGTTATCATTTTTTTTTTATAAAATCAATATGAAATACTCATATTTGGGTATGCCCCATCTTTTTTGTCATATATTACATGAATGTGTCAATATATTTTCTCAATGAAAAAAATACTTCAACAATTATTCATCAAATGTTGGAATTATAACTTCTTTTGTCCTTTCGAATTTGATTAAATTGTCTGTATGCGTACTTATATCAAATAATAGAGGATTCGGATAAATATTATTAAATCTTGAAAATAGTGTAAAATAATATTTGCAGTTCTCTAAGAAATATATATTGTATTGAATTTTAATGGAATGTTATAATTGAATTCTGTGAAGTCTTTCTACTAAATCTCAAAAGATGAAGTCTTTTAGTTTGTTTTGTTAGATTTTCTATTGTAGTGTTGTTCATTATGAGATACATTCACTCATTTTTTGAGACTTTTTTTTATTTTTATTGTTATTTATGTGTAGATGAGAGAACTCTTTAATTTTCGTGCAACGCGTGGGTACCTATACTAGTTTTAACTAAAAAATGATAAAAATATCAATTTATTTTAAAATAAAAAAAATATTATAGTTTTTAAAATTTTCTGGCCAAATTCAGACCAAATTTTCTAGCCATTTAGCAATTCCCCAAAAAATATTGTTGGATTCTTTAAAAGTAATCCCTTTGTCCTTAATTATTTGTCCATTTTTTCTTTTTAATTGTCCCTAATTACTTGTCCATTTTGACAAATCAAGAAAGGACAATTTTTTTTACCTATTATACCCTCAATTAATTACTTTGAAAAGGTAGAACTTCTTAATAATAATAATAATTAAAAATACGACTGATTTAACCTTGTGGCGTCCTACTATCACTTTCCCACTTTTTCCTCCATCTTGAGTATATAAATTTCACCCATAATTTTGTATCAAATTTTATGCTACGCTATAGAGGCGGTGGTGTAAAGACCAAAGAATCAAAATAAATGTCGCATCTTTCACTTCTTGCCTTTAAGTGAAGAATATCATTTTGTTTTTTTTCTATATGAGGGCATCTCCAACTCTATCCTCTATTTTACTCTTCAAAAATATAGTTTTTTATTTTTTGAGACAATTAACTCTAACCCAATTCTCTATTTTACAGTCGAAAAGGAATCTTGTTCTCTTTCCCCAATATTATATTATTATTTCTATTACATTTTTATTTTCCTATTTCATAATATAAATCCTTTCGTCTGTTTGCAAATAATTACCCTATAATCTATATAATCTTCATGTAATATAAATTTTGTTCTTTTCAAATTATTCGTTAATATAAAATTATATTTTATTCTAAATTTCTAAATAAAATAAATTACAACAATATTATACATAATACATATTAACAAACAATTCAAATAAAAGTGAAATCATTGATGAAATACAGTTACATAATAAATAATGCATTATCGTAAAATTTAATTTTAAATTTTACATAAATACTCAACTTTCAAGACTATTATGTTGCTTCCATAATACTCTATTAATGCATTACGGAGTACGAAATGAGTAATTTTTTGTCCATATTTTTTTTATGTGTAGCTAAAAATTGTTTAAATTAACAATTTCATCTTGTATCCAATTATTTCGTGTAGTAATTTACTTCCCATATTCCATTTTGAACTATTGCAAAAAGTATTTTCATGCTCATTAAAAAGTGTAGTTTAATAATTTATCACTATAACATAAAAGTAGATTGTTTGAATTATCATATAAATTTTGTGTATTCTTCATATTGAAAAATAATTATAATTTTAAATTACATATTTGAATTGATGAATTTTTAAAAAAATTAGAAAAAATATTAATTCGGGATGAAAGTAGTATACTTATCAATAGTATATTTTTACTTAGAAAATAATTCAACTATTAAAGACTTAATTAATAGTCTCATATGATATAAATAATATTAAAATAATTTGAAATTACATATTTAAAGTGACGATTTTTTTAAAAATAAAATAGAAAACTATTAATTCGGATAGAAATAGCAACTTGTCAATAATATGTTTTTAGATGTTATATTATATTAGACAATTAATTACAAATAATAAAGACTTATTTAATGATATAATAAAAATAATATTAAAATAATCAAAAAGTGAAATAGAGAGGTGAATAATAGTTCTCCAAATTTGGAGAACTACTATTCACCTCCCTATAAATGGAGGATAGAGAGTAATATGGAGGGGGGTTGGAGAGTCCATTCTCTATTTTACTCTCTAAATATAGAGAATAGAGAGTAAAATAGAGATGAGTTGGAGATGGTCTGCCAAATTTTAGAATGTAAGCCTTTGCTCCTCTTCTATACACCTTTCCATAGGTTGGGAAGACTCGATTTCCATGTCACTATTTAAATGTTAAATATAGCTGTTTTGAGAGCCGTTAGGTAACGGGTTTTGGGCCCTACCAACGGCTCTTTCACCCCCATAACTCCCCTTTACACCCCCCTATCCCCCAAACTTTTTTTAATACCCCAACCTTCTAAAAACTACATTTTCATCCTTTTTTAAACTATAAATATGTCACGCCCCGAGCCTACACCCTGGACGTGGCCGGCACTCGAAGACCATTGCTGGCCTCAAGCGAACCCTTGGCCTGACTTACTTAACTTAGCGGAAGACTATAAACATTAAGAAAGAGATTCACATGCTAAATAACTCAACTATCTCAAAACTAAACTTACTCAAATAACTTAGTCAAATAGCATAGAATGTTTAAAAGTCAACATTCAACTTGGCCAAAATGGCAACTCAAGTCTTAACATATGAAATAACAATGTAAAGACATCCGACTACTAACTGTCTATGAAGCTTCTAAAACAAAGAGAGATGTCGGGACAGGGCCCCTGATCATCCTAACATCTGAAAGACTAGAAAACAAATAAAGAAGTCCTTCGGTGCAATGAGGCTCACCAACAAACTCTGAATGCTCAAGCTGGATCAACAAGGCGCTGGATGCTGATCCTGGTTACCTGTGTCTGTACCATAATATGATGCAGGCCAACTGGCATCAGTACATTGAATGTATGAGTATGCGAGTTGAAATGCTAAACAATACAAAGGCTTGAAAAGATTCTGAAAAAAACACTAACCTTGGCTCTTCTCAACTCATGAATAACTTAACTCAAAATAAAGCAATGAACACATGCGGCATATGAATATCTTTATAAAGCATTAAAAGCAACTTAGTTCGTTAAATAAAATGCAATAACAAACTCAACTTTACTCATATAATAAAGTAATATAGTTTGGGTGGGAGTTTCTCTAAACGATAACCACCACTATGAGCCTAAGTAGTGATACAACGTCTTTACCATCACGCTGCCAGACTGTCCTATACTTTGCCGTCATATAGAACTACTTAACTTAGTGGATCCATTAGCTTAACTTATGTGATCATCTAGAAAGCATGACCTATTAATACCCATGATGGCTACATGGTTTATGAAAACTTGAATTAATATGAACACGCCTCCCCATATCGATGCTCAATACTACTCCCAAAAATATACTTAGCTCATATGTTTTAAAACAACTTCTTTCTTTGGTTTGCGATAAATACTCAGAACTTAGCTTAAAAGCTCTCTTGGAATCGATGTTCCATTTTCTTTCTCAAAATGTGAAAACATTTATAAACTCTTTGAGAATACTTATAAACTCTTTGAGAATACTTAGTTCCCTTATAGCTTTTTTTGAGAAATGAACTTAACTCTTTACTCTTTTTTTAACTTGAGGCTTGAGTTTTAAAACAAGGTTAAAACGTTTGTTAAAGACTTTTGAAAACTTTATAAACTTTGCTTTGACTTGCTTCTTAACTTCTAAACTTGACTCTTAACATCTCTTGACTTTTATCTTAACTTTCCTTGAATTGGATTATGGATTCAAGGTTCATGATCCCATGTTTATGGATGATTTCATGATGTTTGGATATACCTTAGAGTGTTGGAATCAACTAGAAAACATAGGTACATTGCTAAGGAACAAGTACGAAAAGATGGGGAACTAATGGGGAGAACTGACGTCCCTGGCGCTCTGAGAGGCGCGGGGCGCCAGCCCTCAACATTCAGGGTCTGGTCTGGGGTGCTCTTGCTGGTGCAGCGCCCCAAGGGTGAAGATTTCGAGACACTTTTGGGGGTACTGGCTGGCTCGACGCCCCACCCCTATCCCTAGGTGCTTGACGACTT
Source organism: Solanum commersonii (assembly GCA_029007595.1). Taxonomy (NCBI): domain Eukaryota; kingdom Viridiplantae; phylum Streptophyta; class Magnoliopsida; order Solanales; family Solanaceae; genus Solanum; species Solanum commersonii. The sequence continues at coordinate 1,608,937 of JAJTWQ010000041.1, forward strand.
TTCTTCTCCTTTTTTCAACTCTAAACCCTCCCAATCAACTTAGTTATTTCCCCAAACACGAGTCAATTATATCCTCAATAAATACCAGATTCAACTCAAAATTACACCCGAAAACATGAATCAAATCGCAAGAAACTCCAACAACACAATCCACAAGAAATTCAATGAATCTTTCAACAATGTTTATCAAGAACTCAGTTTCTAAACTTTCAAAGACTTAAATTTGCTAAATTGAATCATGGTTGGCCCGTGGGAAAACTAACCCAATGCTATGTGATCTCACATACCTTGGAGGGATCACCCCCGATGAAATCCACAAGCTATCCTTGACGAAATCGACGAATCTTGCTTTCTCTTCTTCTTTCTCCTCTTTTCTCCAAGCCCTAGTGTGAACTCTAACTTTTCTAAACTGACCAGAATCTGGTTTTACCCCAATTAGTCTCCTAAAAATGAATTAGAATGACTAGGTAAGGAAAAGACTAAATTATCCTTCCAAAATCCGAATTAGACTTTTCTTAATCCAACAGTCCAACTTCCAAAGGGCATAACTTACTCATACAAACTCGGAATTGTGCAAACTCGGTGGCGTTGGAAAGATCATTCCAAGAGATTTCCAACCATATCTGTAAGTACACCTAACTCATCCTGAGCTAGGATTTATGGCCGTTTGAAGTTGACCAAAACTCAACCTTTCCTAACTTAAACAAATTTCCAGATTTTCATTCTTTCCAAAAATGACTATTTCCAATTATTAGCTTCTTCCTAGTTATTTCAAATTGCGAGATGTTACAATATCTCCCCCTTGGGAATATTCATCCTCGAATGAGATTACTCTTACTAGGCTAAGGGTGTAACATCAAGTTCAAACACCTAACAAGCAATTTTAAACAAACAACATGCGTACTCATAATTTAAAGGGTACTAAGAAGAGAGTTAATACCTTGGTCTGCATTTTATACGGACTCAAAGAGATGTGGATATATCTTCTTCATATCCTCTTTAGATTCCTAAGTAGCTTTCTCAACAAATTGGTTTCTCCAAAGGACTTTGACTGATGCTACTTCCTTAGTTCTGAAGTTGCGAATTTGGCGGTCTAAGATTTGAACAGGAATATCCTCATAAGATAAGCTATCCTTGATCTCAAAATGTTCAGCTGGTATGATGAATGTAGGATCGCCCATGCACTTTTTCAACATGGAGATGTGAAATACCAGATGAACTGCGACTAACTCTTGTGGTAGCTCCAACTCATAAGCTACAATGCCAATCCTCTTGGATATTCGATAAGGTCCAATATATCGGGGACTAAGTTTCCCCTTCTTACCAAACCTCATAACACCCTTCATGGGTGAAACTTTTAGATATACCCAATCATCTACTTCAAACTCTAACTCCCTTCTCCTAATATTAGTGTAGGATTTTTGACGACTTTGTGCCATCTTCAATCTCTCTTGAATCACTTTCACCTTCTCCATCGTTTGATGCACTAAATCTGGTCCTATCAATCCTGCTTTACCACCTTTAAACCATCCAATAGGAGATTTCATCTTCTCCCATAAAGAGCTTCATATGAAGCCATTTGGATGCTACAATGATAACTATTATTGTAAGCGAATTCAATAAGGGGTAGGTGATCATCCAATTACTTTTGAAATCGTTCACAGAGGTCCTCAACATATCTTCTAATGTTTGAATAGTGCGCTCTGCTTGCCCATCTGTCTGAGGATGAAAGGTAGTACTTAAGTTCACCTTCGAACCCAAACCTTTCTGAAAAGATTTCCAGAACTGTGCAGTAAATTGTGCACCTCTATCTGAAATGATGGAGACTGGGACTCCATGAAGTCTTACCATCTCTTGAATATATAACTTGGCATAGTCTTCTGGTGAATGAATAGTCTTTACTGGTAGAAAATGGGTTGATTTTATCATTCTGTCAACAATCACCCAAATAGAATCATGCTGTCTGCGAGACCTTGGCAGGCCTGTGATGAAATCCATATTACTCATCTCCCACTTCTATTCTGGAAGTTCTATATTCTGCGCCAAACCACTGGGCCTTTGGTGCTCTACCTTAACTTGTTAGCAGTTTGGACACTTAACAACAAATTCTGCAATGCCCTTCTTCATACTATTCCACCAATACAGTTCTTTCATATCACGATACATCTTGGTGGAACTCGGATGAATGGAATATCTAGAGCTATGAGCTTCCTCCATGATCCTTTCTTGGAGTCCATCCACCATTGGTACACATAACCTACCTTGATATCTCAATACACCATCTCTCCCTTATTTAAAAGCTAATACTTTTTTCTTATAAACATTTCCCTTCAATTCAAGCAAATTAGGGTCTTGTTCTTGCTTGCCTTTTACTTCTGACACTAATGATGACTCGACCCCATTCATCACCACTATTTCTCCTTCTGTGGAATCCATAAGTCTGACTCCCAGGTGTGCCAGTCTGTGCACATCTTTTGCTAACTCTCTATTTCCTTCTTCAACATGGATGGTGCTACCCATAGACAACCTTCTTAAGGAATCAGCAACAACATTAGCTTTACCTGGGTGGTAAAGAATACTCATGTCGTAGTCCTTGAGTAACTCTAACCACCTCCTCTATTTGAGATTAAGCTCTTGTGATCGGTGAACACATCCACATGAACACCATACGAATAATGGCGCCATATCTTCAAAGCAAAAACTACAGCAGCCAACTCTAGATCATGGGTTGGATAATTCTTCTCATGAACTTTCAACTGTTTGGAGGCATAAGCTATAACTTTCCCATTCTGCATTAAGAAACAACCCAAACCAACTCTACACACAAAAACTTGAGTACCTTCTGGTAAGGTCAAAACTAGGGCAGTAGTCAACCTCTTTTTCAATTCCTGAAAGATTTTCTCACAAGCTTCAAACCATTGAAACTTCACTGTTTTTTGAGTTGACTTGGTCAAAGGAGATGAAATAGACGAGAACCCCTCTACAAACCTTCTATAATATCCAGCTAAACCCAAGAAACTCCTAATATCAGTTGGAGATGTGGGTCTAGGCCAATTCTGCACTGCCTCAATTTTTTGGGTATCAACTTTAATTCCCTCTCCAAACACAATATGGCCTAAGAATGCCACAGACTCAAGCCAAAACTCACACTTAGAGAACTTGGCATACAATTCCTTATCTTTCAAAGTCTAAAGAACTATTCTGAGATGGCTAGCATGATCCTCTTCATTCCCTGAATAGATTAGTATGTCATCAATGAAAACGATAACAAACATATCTAAATAAGGTTTGAAGGCTCTATTCATAAGGTCCATGAACGTTGCTGGTGCATTAGTTAAACGAATGACATGACCAGAAACTTATAATGACCATAACGGGTCCTGAATGTTGTCTTTGGAATGTCACACTCCCTTACTTTCAATTGATTGTAACTTGATCTGAGGTCAATTTTTGAGATATAGGAAGCACTCTGAAGCTGATAGAAAAGATCATTAATCCTCAAAAGAGGATACTTATTCTTGATGGTAACCTTGTTCTACTGACGGTAGTCTATACACATCCTAAGGAAACCATTTTTTTTTCTCACAAACAAGACTGAAGCGCCCCAAGGTGAGACACTTGGTCGAATGAAACCTTTATCTAGGAGATCTTTCAATTCTTTAAACTCTGCTAGTGCCATTCTATATTGCGAAATAGAGATAGGACGAGTATCTGTAATGATGTCTATGCCGAAGTCTATTTCTCCCTTAGGAGGGACTTTGGATAGATCATCAGGAAAGACTTATGGAAACTCCTTTATTATAGGAACTGACTGAATGTGAGATATCTTAACACTAGAGTATTAACTCGGACTAAGTGATAGATATAACCCTTTGAAACTAAATTTCTTGCCTTAAGGTATGAAATGAAATGACCCTTAGGTACTGTTGAACTTCTTTTCCACTCTAAGACTGGATCATTTGGAAACTGGAACTTGACAACTCAAGTTCTACAATCAACTGAGGCATAACAGGCATGAAGCCAGTCCATACCAAGAATGACACCAAAATCTACCATATCTTACTCAATTAAATCGGCCATGGTACTCTTGTGATTGATGAAAATGGAACAATCTCGATAGACTCTTTCTGCTAGAATAGACTCACCAACATATGTAGAAACACTAAAGGGCTGAAGAAGTTGCTCAGGAAGAACATCAAAATTGAAGACTTAGATCATACTAGTAACAACATCTGGCAAATCCTCTTGCTTTTGGTGACTATTGATAGCATACAAGCAATTTGATCCTCCGCCAGTACTGGAAATAGCCCATCTAGGTGCAACTCTGTCTGGTGGAGCAACTAAAGAAGACTGGGCTCTATTGCCCCCATTACCATTTCTCTATCTGCTCTTAGGACACTCTCATAAAATGACCATTTTGGCCACAACTGAAGCAACTAGTGAAGCCATCACGACATACCCCTGAGTGTCTCTTACCACACTTAGCACATGCATGAGTCTTAGTACCCTCTTGTGCCATACTACCTTGCGAATGCATAGGTCTAGATCTAAAGTTCTGAGAATTCTGACTATTGTACTCACATTTGTTCCTTGGTGCAGGTGCACTAGCAGATGATGAAGCAGATCCTTTCTGCTTATGTTGGAAAGAAGACCGATTCACATTACTCTTTTACTGCCCGAATTCATTCCCTAATATCTTAGCCCTCTTATTCTCAAAATTTTCTCTATCCTTCAGCTGGTTCTTCTCAACTTGTTGCACATGGATCATCAGCCTTGCTATGACCATGTAACCTATTAGAATGGTTGCCTTACTTTCCTTACTTGACAGACGAGTCAACCTAACTATGAATAAACTCATCATGCTCCTCATGTCAGCAACCATCTTTTTGCTTCTCTTAGGTCACGAGGAAAAAAATGCCTCGTGAAGGCACTCTCGACCATAGGCCAGCTCAAAATCGGTTATGCATAAGCACGAGTTAGAAAGAAACTTTTAGAGATAAAAATCTAACGCACAAAATGAGTATGAAAGAAGTGAAGGAATTTCCTAAATGTTGCAGCCTCCTAATTATAGATGTGGCACACTTCACACCGATAACTAGGACTCTACAGACACGAGCCTACACCCTGGATGTGGCTGGCAGTCGAAAACCATTGCTGGCCTCAAGCGAACTCTTTGCCTGACTTACTTAACTCAGCGAAAGACTATAAACATTAAGAAAGAAATTCACATGCTAAATAACTCAACTGTCTCAAAACTGAACTTACTCAAATAACTTAGAATGTTTAAAGGTCAACATTCAACTTGGCCAAAATGGCAACTCAAGTCTTAACATATGAAATGCCAATGTAAAGACATCCGACTACTAATTGTCTATGAAGCCTCTAAAACAAAGATACATGTCGGGACAAGACCCCCGATCATCCTAACATTTGAAAGACTAGAAAGAAAATAAAGGAGTCTTCCGGAATGCAAAGAGGCTCACCAACAGACTCTGAATGCTCAAGTTGGATCAACAAGGCGCTAGATGCTGATCCTAGTTACCTATGTCTACATCATAATACGATGCAAGCCAACTGGCATCAGTACATTGAATGTATGAGTATGCGAGTTGGAATGCTAAACAAAACAAAGACTTGAAAAGATTCTGAAATAGACACTTACCTTGGCTCTTCTCAACTCATGAATAACTTAACTCAAAATAAAGCAATGAACACATGCAATATATGAAATGCTTTATAAAACTGTAAAAGTAACTTAGTTCGTTAAAGAAAATGCAATAACAAACTCAACTTTACTCATATAATAAAGTAATATAGTTTTGGTGGGAGTTTTTCTAACCAACAACCACCACTATGAGCCTAAGTGGTGATACATCATCTTTACCATCACGCTGCCAGACTATCCTATGCTTTGCCATCATATAGAACTACTTAACTTAGTGGATCTACTAGCTTAACTTATGTGATCATCTAGAAAGCATGACCCATTAATACCCATGATGGCAAAGTGGTTCTTGGAGACTTGAGTTAATATGAACTCGCCTCCCCATATCGTTGCTTAATAATACTCCCAAAAATATACTTAGCTCATATGTTTTAAAACTTCTTTCTTTGGTTTGAGATAATTACTCAAAACTTAGCTTAAAAGCTCTATTGGAATCGATGTTCCCTTTTCTTTCTCAAAACGTGAAAACATTTATAAACTCTTTGGGAATACTTAGTTCCCTTATAGATTTTTTTGAGAAATGAACTCAACTCTTTACTCTTCGCTTAATTTGAGACTTGAATCTTAAAACAAGGTTAAAACGTTTGTTAAAGACTTTTGAAAGCTTTATAAACTTTGCTTTGACTTGCTTTTTAACTTCTCTTGACTTTGATCTTAACTTTCCTTGAATTGGATTAAAGATTCAAGGTTCATGATCCCATGTTTATGAATGTTTTCATGATGTTTGGATGTACCTTAGAGTGTAGGAATCAATTAGAAAACATAGGTACATTGCTAAGGAACAAGTACGAAAAGGTGGGGAACTAATGGGGAGAACTGGCGTCCCTAGTGCTCTGAGAGGTGCGGGGCGCCAGCCCTCAACATTCAGGGACTGGTATGGGGTGCGCTAGTTGGCGTGGTGCCCCAAGGGTGAAGATTCAGAGACACTTTTAGGGCGTGCTGGCTGGCGTGACTCCCCACCCCTATCCCTAGGTGCTTGACGACTTTTCTTTTCTGTTTTCAACTCTAAACCCTCCCAATAAACTTAGTTCTTTCCCCCAAATAGTTAGAGTCGATTATATCCTCAATATATACCAGATTCAACTCAAAATTACACCCGAAAACATGAATCAAATCGCAAGAAACTCCAACAACACAACCCACAGGAAATTCAACGAAACTTTCGACAATGTTCATCAAGAACTCAATTTCTAAACTTTCAAAGACTTAAATTCGCTGAATTGAATGATGGTTGGCGCATGGGTGAACTAACCTAACACTATGTGATCTCACATACCTTCTAGGGATCACCCCCGACGAAATCCACAAGCTATCCTTGACGAAATCGACGAATCTTGCTTCCTCTTCTCCTTTCTCCTCTTTTCTCCAAGCCCTAACGTGAACTCTAACTTTTCTAAACTGACCAAAATCTGGTTTTAACCCAATTAATCTCCTAAAAACTAATTAGAATAATTAGGTAAGGAAAAGACTAACTTACCCTTAATCCAACATCCCAACTTCCAAAGGGCATTTCTTACTCATACAAACTCGGAATTGTGTAAAATTGGCGGCGTTGGAAAGATCATTCCAAGAGCTTTCCAACCATGTCTGGAAGTACACCTAACTCATCCTGAGCTAGGATTTATGGCCATTTGAAGTTGACCAAAACTCAACCTTTTCTAACTTAAACAAATTTCTTGATCTTCATTCTTTCCAAAAATGACTATTTCCAATTATTAGCTTCTTCCTAGTTATTTCAAATTGCAAGATGTTACAAAATACCCCCAATATTTCATTCTTTTCACTCACAAAAATATTATCTTCTACTCTCTCAAAAGTCTCACTCAAGTCTCTACTCTCTAATCTCTTATTCTCGTTAAATTACGAATTTGGTCTTTGAAAATTGGAGCTTCAAAATTCAACTTTCAATTTTCGGCTTTCGATCATAGACGTCTAGTTTTTTAAGTAGACATTTGGTACATTTGTTCCAACTCACTTTTCATTTAGGTATTTATTTGTTTACATTTAATTATTTATTTTGTGAGTAGTTAGTCTCTAGTCTCTACTTATTTAGTTATTTATTTGTTTAAAACTTTGCATTACATTTTTGTATTATATATAATTTACTCACTTTTTATATTTGAATATGAATTCCGGTAAAAAGAATGTTGACAAGGGTAAAATAACCATAGCTGATTCGATCACTAATTTATGGAGCTCAAAATCCAAGAAAAATAAAAAAACTGGTAATACTTCTAAATCTAAAACTAAAAAAGCTTCTCAATTAAGAATAAATACGGATGATTATACGCATGTTGATGAAATTATTTTTAATATTGATAGTAATAGTGGATAAGATCCTTATCATGAACATTTACAAAGAAGGTTTGGTAATTTTTATGAGGAATTACCTGAAGATGATGAACATGATGATGATAATGATTATATTGATAGTTTTGATAATAATGTTGATGAATATTATGATAATGAAACTGAGCTAGTTACAACTACTATTCCCACTCCCAGTCCCTCTTCCCCTCCCACTCCCTTTCATTGTCCTGCTCCCGTCCCCCGTGCATCCTAGGCCTAAGGTAGAACACGCTAAATAATCAGTTGTGTGACAATTTATGACTCAGAATGAAGATAAAACACAAGCTATTTGTAATAAATGTAAACATAGAATGAATCATAAAACTGTAGAAAAACAGGGTGGGACTGGAAATTTGAGTAATCATTTAATGTCATGTTGTAAAAATGAATTTTTGCATGCTAAAACTGTAGCCGAAGCTAAAAAGAATGGTACCACCCTTCCTGAAAATGTAGGAGTAGGGGGCTCTAATATGGTCCAAACACAATTAAATCCTTCTAATGTTTCTGGATCTAGTATACAACGGTCATATAGTAGAGAAAAAGATCTTGAAGAATTAGCTAAAATGATTGTTGTTATGGGTTTGCCATTTAGTTTTGCTGAAAATTCCGGTTTTATTCATTGTATTCAAATTGTGTATAATCCACATTTTAAAGGTTTTACTAGAAATACAATTAAAAAGGCTATCTTTGATTGTCAAGCTCAACATTTTCAATATCTTCATTGTTTATTTTATTATAATAATTTTAAAATAGCTATTACTTCTGATATGGGCCGTAGTATAAATGGTAATGATTATTTCACTATTACTGCACATTGGATTGATGAAAATTGGACTTTGCAAAAAAGAATTTTAGATTATAAATGTTGTGAAATGCATAAAACCAGTAGTTATATAGCTCAAACAATTATAGATGTTTTACAAAACTATGGAATTTGTGATAAAATAAGTAGTGTCACCTTAGATAATGCTTCTAATACTAGATCTGATGTTGAATTACTAAAACCGTCTCTTTGCCCTATTTATATTGATAGTTTTCATATTAGGTGTTTGCACACATGTATAATTTGATTGTTAGAGATGGTATAACAATGTATAATGATGGTTGCATAAAAGTTGAAACTGCATGTCATTTTATTTTTAAATGTCAAGTTAAGTCTAGACATAGAGATTTTAAAAATCATTGTCGTGAATTTAATCTTCCACCTATAAAAATTCCAAAATCAGTGTATACTAGATGAAATTCTTTTTATGAAATGCTTGAAGTTGCTTATGAATATAAGAAACCTTTACAAATGGTTTGGAATGCTCATAATTCAAATATGACATATAAATTTGATGATAATGATTGGAATGACATAAAAGAAATTGTAGAATTTTTAAAAGTTTTTTATTTAACTACAAAAAAAATATTTGCACTATATTATCCAACTATTTGCTCCGTTTTACCTAATATTTGTGCTATTTCTAGTAAGTTTTATAAATTCAAAAATAAATCAAGATTTGAAGAATTTGTTAAGAAAATGATTGAGAAATTTAAACATATTTTATTCCTATTCCTCAAATTTATTTAAACGCTTGTTTGTTAAACCCACATTACAAAGATGAAGGTGCAGCACTAATGGTTGATAAATTGTATTTTAATTTGGATATTGATAGTGAAGATGATGAAACACCAAGTTGTCAAGATGTTAAAGATAATATAAAAATTGAAAGCTAGAAAATTGTATGACTTGTATAATTCTAATAGAATGAATGTAGTATGTAATGAAGAGCCTCAAAGTTCTAGGAGTAGATATAATGAAGATGATCTTGATGATATGATAGATTGTTATCTTGAACTCTCTCAAAATGATAAAAATGATTTTGATGCATATATTAATCAAAATACAGAACCTACTACTATTGATCTTCTAGAATGGTGGAGCAATCGCGGCCAGGGATTTTCAAAACTTCAACTAGTTGCTCGAGATGTGTTAGCTATTCAAGCACCTTCAGTAGCTAGCTTCAGAAGACGCTTTTAGTGCATCAAGACTTCAAATTGGAGAGCATAGATATTCATTAGCAGCAAATAGCTTGGAGATATCGGTACTATTTAGAAATTGGATTAATGGCGAGAGAAGGAGTTATGGTCGTCCACCTTTACTGACCAAATTTGAAAATGACGTTGATGAAATAATGCAAGATTTTACTGACGACGACATTGATGCAATGGAGGAACTATCTAATCAACCAATTCCAGAGCATGTTACTAGAGAAATGCAAAATGATTTAAAAAAAGATTTTCTTGGTAGCATGAACTATTAAATTTAAATGTCTATTAGTATGAGTATAATAATTCGAGGTCTAATTCAAACATAATCTTTCCTAGAAGGTGGCTGTGTAGATTAGAATTTTTAATACTCTACTAATATTTTGTAACTCAACTTGTACTATTTAATTAATATTAATAAAAGTATAGGCTATTTGCCTTAATTTTTTTTTTTTTTGTTATTGTCTTAAATTTAAATTTTCAAACTTTTAAAGTGTGAAATTTAAACTTTTATAGTTTTATAGTTTTAAAGTTTGAATTTAAATTTTCAAACTTTTAAAGGGTGAAATTTAAATTTTTATAGTTTTAAACAAAAATTATTATAGTAGATTATCTCAAGTTGCGTAGCCCTCCGATCAAGCCCTCACTTTCATGCCTACCTCTCAGTAATCAAAAAACACAATTTTATCGTTTATTAACCAATCTAGGAAATTACGTACATTCATGTCCTAACCAAAAATCCATCACCAATACAAGGTAAATATCACGATCTACTTAACCCTATTGCATAGCCTAGTGTCACGGACTTAGAGTGATGGCTAAAGGTTCGTGCGGCCCTTGACAATTTACTCACTACTCTTTCAAGATCTTGTAAATTCAAGGAAGCCTTTAAGACTTGGATCTCTAAGAGAATGCTTTAAGGAAAGACTTAGAAAGAACAAGGAGAGAGTTTTTGGAAGAAGGCTTTGTATTAGCTTTGGAAGATTGCTTTATACTTGAGTGATGCCTTGCAAATGGTTGACACCTCTATTTATATTACTTCCTAAGGAATAAACTACAATTAATATTTACATGAGAAGTCCCTAAGGTATTTACACATTGGCCCCCTTTCTAGAGAATTCTACATAGTCTAGAATTCTCCAAGACATTCTTGAAATATCTAAGGCATTCTAGAGTTCTCTCTTTAACTCTAGAAACCTCCGCGCCTACTTGGCTACAAAATTTGGCTCGGGTAGTGGCGGGACATGACACGCTCCCCACTTGATGATGAGACGACCTCGGCGCATTCTTTGCGAGAAAATCTCGGACTTGGTCTTTGAATTGCCACAAGTCTTCATATTTCCCCCAAGTGGCCTCCTCCAAAGATTGTCCCTTCCAATGCACAAGGAACATGGCGCGGGCTTGTTGACCTCGCTTCCATTTGGCTTGATAATCTATGATAGCTTTAATCTCTCGGTCGTGCGAGGCGGTGATAGTAATGGGTGCCCGCTGCGATTGGTTTCGGCTAGTGTCCTCCTTGTCTTCATGGTATGGCTTGAGGACGCTTGCATCAAACATCGGATGGATTTTGAAGTGAGGGGGCAACTCCACCTTATACGAGATCTTGCCTACCTTGGCAACAATCTTGAATGGACCCTCATATTTTCGCACTAAGTTTTGATGAACGCCCCTTAGTGCCTTGAACTGTCTTGGGTTGAATTTCACCAAGACCATGTCGCCTTCCTTATAGTCTGTGGGACGTCGTCTGCGGTCGGCAAACTTCTTCATCTTGTTTGCTGCCTTGTCTAAGTAGGACTTGGTAGTGTCAAGCTGTTCTTCCCATCCTTTGGCAAGATGGTAAACTCCCAAACTCTTCCCTTCGAAAGCGGCCGATAAAGAATGCAGAGTTTGGGGCTGTTGGCCCGTCCCCAATTCAAATGGTGTGCGCCCGATGGACTCACTCCTTTGCAAATTATAAGAAAACTGTGCCATGTCTAGGAGCCTGGCCCAATCCTTTTGGTGCGCACTAACATAGTGCCTCAGGTAGCACTCTAACAGGGTGTTGACGTGTTACGTCCTGGGTCAGGCTGTCGGTCTGCGGATGGAAACTTGTGTAGAAGTGAAGTTTTGTGCCAAGTATCTCGAACAGTTCTCTCCAAAAGTTCCTCGTAAAGCGGGGATCTCGGTCACTAATATTATGTCTTGGCAGCCCCCAATATTTCACCACGTTCTTGGAGAACAATCGAGCGGCCTCCTTTGCGGTGCATCCGACTATGGCGGGTATGAAGGTAGCATACTTTGAGAACCTGTCCACCACGACCATGATAGTTCCATACCCGTCGGACTTAGGTAGGAAAGTGATGAAGTCCATAGTTATGCTTTCCTATGGACATTCCGCTATGGGTAGTGGCTCCAATAGTCCTCCCGGATGCCTTTGTTCTACCTTGTTTTGCTGGCACACAAGATAGGTTTGCACATAGCACTCGATGTCGTCCCGCATGCGTGGCCAGAAATAGATAGCCTCGATCAACGCCCTTGTTCTTCGCTGCCCCGGATGCCCAGCCCACGGTGTGTCGTGGCTTTCCTTGATTATTCGCCGCCTGATAGTCCTCGAATACGGCACATAGGCCTTTCAATCGGACGTGAGCAAGAGGCCATTCTCTACCCAAAAGCGCCTAGTCTCGCCTTGGACGGCTAACTCCATCGGTTTCTTGGCCTCGGGATCATGTTGCATGCCATCTCTCGATTGCATTCTCGAATATCACAATGGGGCTGTCATGATGGCAGCAAGTTTGGCCTTTCTACTTAACACATCGGCCACAACGTTGCCTCTTCCCCGGCTTATACTCTAAGACGTAGTCGAACTCGGCCTAGAAAATCCCGCCACCTAGCTTGTTTTGGGGTGATCTTCTTCGTGATTGAAAGTAGCTATTGGCCACGTTGTCCTGTCTTAACCACAAACTTGGAGCCTAGCAAGTAGTGTCTCCATGTGCTCGGGCAATGTACAATGGCCGTCATTTCTTTCTTCGCACTTTGTATAGCGCTATTCGATCTCGTTCAATTTGCGGCTCTCAAATGCTATTGGGTGTCTTTCCTGCATTAAGACTCCCCCAATGGTAAAGTCTGAAGCATCCGTATGTACTTCGAAGGTCTTTGAAAAGTCAGGCAGCGTCAAGACCAGCTCTTCTGTTATTGCCACCTTGAGACCTTCAAAAGCTTGCTGGCACTCCACGCTCCAAACCCACGACTTATTTTTCTTTAATAGCTCGGTCAGCGGAGCGACCTTTGCAGAGTAACCCCTTATGAACCTGCGATAGTAATTTGCAAGTCCAAGGAATGATTGTAGCTCGGTCACGTTAGTGGGCGCCTCCCATTCTTGAATTGCCCTATTTTGGCCTCGCCCATCCGTAGTTTGCCCTGGCTAATGATATGGTCCAAGAAATGCACTTCATGTTGGGCAAACTCGCACTTCTCCCGCTTGATGTATAGCTGGTTCTCCCGTAAGACTTGGAAGACTTTCCTTAGATGCTCTACGTGCTCCTCTAAGGTGTTGCTATAGATGACTATGTCATCCAAGTACACCACCACGAATTGATCCAAGTAGGAGTGAAAGATCTTGTTCATCAGCATGCAGAATGTGGTAGGTACGTTGGTTAAGCCAAAAGGCATCACTAACAACTCGTACACTCCATATCTGGTCACGCACGCTATCTTCAGCTCATCCCCTTCTGCGATGCGTACTTGGTAGTAGCTTTTTCGAAGGTCCACCTTTGTGAAGTACTTGGCCTGCCCAAGTCTGTCAAAAAAATTTGCAATGAGTGAGATAGGATATTTGTTCTTAATAGTTACCTTATTGAGCACCCGATAGTCGATGCATATGCGTAAGGATCCGTCCTTTTTCTTCTGAAATAATACCGGTGTGCCATAAGGTGCCTTGGATGGACGGATGTGATCGGCCTCAAGGAGCTCTTTCCACTGCTTCCTTAGCTCCTCTAGTTCGGGTGGAGCCATACGATAAGGTGCATGCATGGGTGGCTTGGCTCCAACCTCCAACTCTATCTTGTGATCTACCTCGCGCCTCGGAGGTAGGGTCTTTGGCAGCTCGTCTGGCATCACGTCTTTGTTCTCTTTAAGGACTTTCTCTATGATTAGTGGTAAGGACTCCTTAGCACCATTGTCTTCTCCTGAACTTACAATGGTGGCTAGGAACGTCGGTTCTCCTTTCTTCAGGCCCTGCACAATCTGCATGGCCGACAAGAGGGCATGTGCTTCTTTCTTTGGTACCTTAACTAGAGGTACCATGCACGATCTTTCCCGCTCCATGACCATGAGTCGTTGGAGGTAGGGATCGATCACAGTCTTGAGGCGGGTGTTGCTTGGAACATAGTTCGGCCCTAACCTCTCGCCGCCGTCTTGGTCATAATGTTCTCTTTTGCCCCGGTGTCCACCATGGCACGAGCTGTATGTCCATTAATGGAGATGTCTACATACCGCGTCTTTGAAGTCCCCCGGCTTCTCTGTCTTCTTGGCTATCGCCCGCATAGTCCAACCATGCCTAACTGCGTGTGCTCGCGCCCTGCCCTTGCTCTTGTTCTTCCTTCTCCTTTCGTTCGCGTAGGATGGCACCAAAGCTCTTCATCTCCGGGCACTTGGCATAACCGTGTGGTCCTCCGCATATGTAGCAACCATCTCCTTTAGTGGTCTGCACCTTCTTCTCCGTGTAGTTCTGGCGCACAAACCGTCTGTTGTCTGGCTTGTGGGGGTCGTGCTGCTTAGGGTGTTGTAACCCGTCCATGAAGTGGAACAACATGTCTTCGTCCGTGAGGTTGGGGATTTGAAGCGTTAGAGTTGTGAACTCCTTCACGTACGCCCGAATACTTCCTGTTTGCTTCAGCTCCATGAACTTACGCTTAACCTCATATATGACGTTATTAGGGAAGAAGGCTTTCTTGAATTCTTCACGGAATTGTTCCCACGTGTTGATGGTGCACGTCCCCTTCCCTATCTCGGCTTCCTTACGCCTCCACCACAAAGCATGGCCAACTCCGAAAGATACAACACGGCGGTGTTGATCTTGGTTTCATCACTCTTCACCCGGCTACACTTGAAGTAATTCTCGAAGCGCCACAAGAAATTCTCCAGCTCTTCCGCATTGCAGATGCCTTTAAACATAGGTGGGTTGGGGGCCTCGGCCCCGGCCTCCCTATCACGGTCGGGTGATGCCAATCCTCCAGCTTCTATGCCTTCCTTGAGTGTCCTCATTTCGGCCTTCATAGTTTCAATTGTGTTCAACGCCTCCATGAGCCGACACTCCAAGGGAGTGATGGCCTCCTTCATCTCGAACTTGGCCCGTGATGTCCCTCAAACTCCTTACGGATGTTTTCGATCTCCTCAAGGGTTAAGTCTTTAAGAGCCTTGAATTTGCCATCGGGCACGTTCATGCGCCGACCTAATATCTCCACGGCCTGCCCGGCCACTTCAACCCTTGAGACCCACTCTTCCCCTTGCGGTGACATCAATGGCCTCCTCGCCACGTTCATCATCACCTGGCCTCGGCGGTTGAGGGTGGATGAGATATTAGCACCTCGCTTCTTTGTGGGATCCAACGGCATTTCCTTAGTACTCTTCGGTGCTTCTTTCCTTTTTGGGGCTTCTTCCACTATTCGGACGGACGTTGGTGGTGCTAGCGGCGTTTACGTCCCCTTCGGTTGCCATTCCCTTAGTGCAAACCTTGGCTCTGATACCACGTTGTCACGGACTTAGAGTGATGGCTAAAGTTCCGTGCGGCCCTTGACAATTTACTCACTACTCTTTCAAGATCTTGTAAATTCAAGGAAGCCTTTAAGACTTGGATCGCTAAGAGAATGCTTTAAGGAAAGACTTAGAAAGAACAAGGAGAGAGTTTTTGGAAGAAGGCTTTGTATTAGCTTTGGAAGATTGCTTTATACTTGAGTGATGCCTTGCAAATGGTTGACACCTCTATTTATATTACTTCCTAAGGAATAAACTACAATTAATATTTACATGAGAAGTCCCTAAGGTATTTACACATTGGCCCCCTTTCTAGAGAATTCTACATAGTCTAGAATTCTCCAAGACATTCTTGAAATATCTAAGGCATTCTAGAGTTCTCTCTTTAACTCTAGAAACCTCCGCGCCTACTTGGCTACAAAATTTGGCTCGGGTAGTGGCGGGACATGACACGCTCCCCCACTTGATGATGAGACGACCTCGGCGCATTGCAGAAAATCTCGGACTTGGTCTTTGAATTGCCACAAGTCTTCATATTTCCCCCAAGTGGCCTCCTCCAAAGATTGTCCCTTCCAATGCACAAGGAACATGGCGCTGGCTTGTTGACCTCGCTTCCATTTGGCTTGATAATCTATGATAGCTTTAATCTCTCGGTCGTGCGAGGCGGTGATAGTAATGGGTGCCATTTGCGATTGGTTTCGGCTAGTGTCCTCCTTGTCCTCATGGTATGGCTTGAGGACGCTTGCATCAAACACCGGATGGATTTTGAAGTGAGGGGGCAACTCCACCTTATACGAGATCTTGCCAACCTTGGCAACAATCTTGAATGGACCCTCATATTTTCGCACTAAGTTTTGATGAACGCCCTTAGTGCCTTGAACTGTCTTGGGTTGAATTTCACCAAGACCATGTCGCCTTCCTTATAGTCTGTGGGACGTCGTCTGCGGTCGGCAAACTTATTCATCTTGCTTGCTGCCTTGTCTAAGTAGGACTTGGCAGTGTCAAGTTGTTCTTCCCATCCTTTGGCAAGATGGTAAACTCCCAAACTCTTCCCTTCGAAAGCGGCCGATAAAGAATGCAGAGTTTGGGGCTGTTGGCCCGTCGCCAATTCAAATGGTGTGCGCCCGATGGACTCACTCCTTTGCAAATTATAAGAAAACTGTGCCATGTCTAGGAGCCTGGCCCAATCCTTTTGGTGCGCACTGACATAGTGCCTCAGGTAGCACTCTAACAGGGTGTTGACGTGTTCTGTCTGGCTGTCGGTCTGCGGATGGAAACTTGTGTAGAAGTGAAGTTTTGTGCCAAGTATCTCGAACAGTTCTCTCCAAAAGTTCCTCGTAAAGCGGGGATCTCGGTCACTAATATTATGTCTTGGCAGCCCCCAGTATTTCACCACGTTCTTGGAGAACAATCGAGCGGCCTCCTTTGCGGTGCATCCGACTATGGCGGGTATGAAGGTAGCATACTTTGAGAACCTGTCCACCACGACCATGATAGTTCCATACCCGTCGGACTTAGGTAGGAAAATGATGAAGTCCATAGTTATGCTTTCCTATGGACATTCCGCTATGGGTAGTGGCTCCAATAGTCCTCCCGGATGCCTTTGTTCTACCTTGTTTTGCTGGCACACAAGATAGGTTTGCACATAGCACTCGATGTCGTCCCGCATGCGTGGCTAGAAATAGATAGCCTCGATCAACGCCCTTGTTCTTCGCTGCCCCGGATGCCCAGCCCACGGTGTGTCGTGGCTTTCCTTGATTATTCGCCGCCTGATAGTCCTCGAATTACGGCACATAGACCTTTCAATCGGACGTGAGCAAGAGGCCATTCTCTACCCAAAAGCGCCTAGTCTCGCCTTGGACGGCTAACTCCATCAGTTTCTTGGCCTCGGGATCATGTTGCATGCCATCTCGATTGCATTCGAATATCACAATGGGCTGTCATGATGGCAGCAAGTTTGGCCTTTCTACTTAACACATCGGCCACAACGTTGCCTCTTCCTGGCTTATACTCTAAGACGTAGTCGAACTCAGCTAGAAAATCCTGCCACCTAGCTTGTTTTGGGGTGATCTTCTTCTGTGATTGAAAGTAGCTATTGGCCACGTTGTCTGTCTTAACCACAAACTTGGAGCCTAGCAAGTAGTGTCTCCATGTGCTCAGGCAATGTACAATGGCCGTCATTTCTTTCTTCTGCACTGTATAGCGCTATTCAGTCTCGTTCAATTTGCGGCTCTCAAATGCTATTGGGTGTCTTTCCTGCATTAAGACTCCCCAATGGTAAAGTCCGAAGCATCCGTATGTACTTCGAAGGTCTTTGAAAAGTCGGGCGGCGTCAAGACCAGCTCTTCTGTTATTGCCACCTTGAGACCTTCAAAAGCTTGCTTTGGCACTCCACGCTCCAAACCCACGACTTATTTTTCTTTAATAGCTCGGTCGGCGGAGCGACCTTTGCGAGTAACCCCTTATGAACTGCGATAGTAATTTGCAAGTCCAAGGAATGATTGTAGCTCGGTCACGTTAGTGGGCGCCTCCCATTCTTGAATTGCCCTATTTTGGCCTCGCCCATCCGTAGTTTGCCCTGGCTAATGATATGGTCCAAGAAATGCACTTCATGTTGGGCAAACTCGCACTTCTCCCGCTTGATGTATAGCTGGTTCTCCCGTAAGACTTGGAAGACTTTCCTTAGATGCTCTACGTGCTCCTCTAAGGTGTTGCTATAGATGACTATGTCATCCAAGTACACCGCCACGAATTGATCCAAGTAGGAGTGAAAGATCTTGTTCATCAGCATGCAGAATGTGGTAGGTACGTTGGTTAAGACAAAAGGCATCACTAACAACTCGTACACTCCATATCACGGTCACGCACGCTATCTTGACTCATCCCCTTCTGCGATGCGTACTTGGTAGTAGCTTTTTCGAAGGTCCACCTTTGTGAAGTACTTGGCCTGCCCAAGTCTGTCAAAAAAATTTGCAATGAGTGAGATAGGATATTTGTTCTTAATAGTTACCTTATTGAGCACCCGATAGTCGATGCATATGCGTAAGGATCCGTCCTTTTTCTTCTGATATATTTCCGGTGTGCCATAAGGTGCCTTGGATGGACGGATGTGATCGGCCTCAAGGAGCTCTTTCCCTTTGCTTCCTTAGCTCCTCTAGTTCGGGTGGAGCCATACGATAAGGTGCATGCATGGGTGGCTTGGCTCCAACCTCCAACTCTATCTTGTGATCTACCTCGCGCCTCGGAGGTAGGGTCTTTGGCAGCTCCCGGCATCACGTCTTTGTTCTCTTTAAGGACTTTCTCTATGATTAGTGGTAAGGACTCCTTAGCACCATTGTCTTCTCCCGAACTTACAATGGTGGCTAGGAACGTCGGTTCTCCTTTCTTCGGGTGCCCCGCACACCTGCATGGCCGACAAGAGGGCATGTCCTTCTTTCTTTGGTACCTTAACTAGAGGTACCATGCGCGATCTTTCCCGCTCCATGACCATGAGTCGTTGGAGGTAGGGATCGATCACAGTATGGCAGCACTGGAAGAACTCTTACCCAAGAATAATGTCAAAAATATCCAAAGGAGTGACGGTGAAGTTTGTCTTACCTTGCCATTCTCCCAACGTGATGCTCACTCCTTGGGCGATCCCGCACACGGGGTCGGTGGTGCATTGATCATCTTGAGGCGGGTGTTGCTTGGAACATAGTTCAGCCCTAACCTCTCTGCCGCCGTCTTGGTCATAATGTTCTCTTTTGCCCCGGTGTCCACCATGGCACGAGCTGTATGTCCATTAATGTAGATGTCTACATACTGCGTGCTGAAGTCCGCTGGCTTCTCTGTCTTCTTGGCTATCGCCCCGCATAGTCCTGCTCTTTGCCTTGGCCACGGTCTCCCCCACCTTTGGCATAACTGCTCCTTGCATCCTTGCCTTTTGCCTTGTCATGCCGATCATGCTTAAAGTTTGTCAAAGACTCGGCCTGTGTAATGGTTTCGTCTATGGTCTTGACCTGTCGCCGCTCCAACTCCATCTTGGCCCAATTCGTAACCCGTCCATGAAGTGGAACAACATGTCTTCGTCCGTGAGGTTGGGGATTTGAAGCGTTAGAGTTGTGAACTCCTTCACGTACGCCCGAATACTTCCTGTTTGCTTCAGCTCCATGAACTTACGCTTAACCTCATATATGACGTTATTAGGGAAGAAGGCTTTCTTGAATTCTTCACGGAATTGTTCCCACGTGTTGATGGTGCATGTCCCCTTCCCTATCTCGGCTTCCTTACGCCTCCACCACAGCATGGCCAACTCCGAAAGATACAACACGGCAGTGTTGATCTTGGTTTCATCACTCTTCACCCGGCTACACTTGAAGTAATTCTCCAAGTGCCACAAGAAATTCTCCAGCTCTTGAGCATCGCAGATGCCTTTAAACATAGGTGGCTTGGGAGCCTCGACCCTGGCCTCCCTATCACGGTCGGGTGATGCCAATCCTCCAGCTTCTATGCCTTCCTTGAGTGTCCTCATTTCGGCCTTCATAGTTTCAATTGTGTTCAACGCCTCCATGAGCCGACACTCCAAGGGAGTGATGGCCTCCTTCATCTCGAACTTGGCCCGCAGATGTCCTGGTGCTTCTTTCCTTTTTGGGGCTTCTTCCACTATTCAGACGGACGTTGGTGGTGCTAGCGGCGTTTACGTCCCCTTCGATTGCCATTCCCTTAGTGCAAACCTTGGCTCTGATACCACGTTGTCACGGACTTAGAGTGATGGCTAAAGTTCCGTGCGGCCCTTGACAATTTACTCACTACTCTTTCAAGATCTTGTAAATTCAAGGAAGCCTTTAAGACTTGGATCGCTAAGAGAATGCTTTAAGGAAAGACTTAGAAAGAACAAGGAGAGAGTTTTTGGAAGAAGGCTTTGTATTAGCTTTGGAAGATTGCTTTATACTTGAGTGATGCCTTGCAAATGGTTGACACCTCTATTTATATTACTTCCTAAGGAATAAACTACAATTAATATTTACATGAGAAGTCCCTAAGGTATTTACACATTGGCCCCCTTTCTAGAGAATTCTACATAGTCTAGAATTCTCCAAGACATTCTTGAAATATCTAAGGCATTCTAGAGTTCTCTCTTTAACTCTAGAAACCTCCGCGCCTACTTGGCTACAAAATTTGGCTCGGGTAGTGGCGGGACATGACACGCTCCCCCACTTGATGATGAGACGACCTCGGCGCATTGCTGCAGAAAATCTCGGACTTGGTCTTTGAATTGCCACAAGTCTTCATATTTCCCCCAAGTGGCCTCCTCCAAAGATTGTCCCTTCCAATGCACAAGGAACATGGGCGGCTTGTTGACCTCGCTTCCATTTGGCTTGATAATCTATGATAGCTTTAATCTCTCGGTCGTGCGAGGCGGTGATAGTAATGGGTGCCCGCTGCGATTGGTTTCGGCTAGTGTCCTCCTTGTCCTCATGGTATGGCTTGAGGACGCTTGCATCAAACACCGGATGGATTTTGAAGTGAGGGGGCAACTCCACCTTATACGAGATCTTGCCAACCTTGGCAACAATCTTGAATGGACCCTCATATTTTCGCACTAAGTTTTGATGAACGCCCTTAGTGCCTTGAACTGTCTTGGGTTGAATTTCACCAAGACCATGTAGCCTTCCTTATAGTACGTGGGACGTCGTCTCGCGGTCGGCAAACTTCTTCATCTTGCTTGCTGCTTTGTCTAAGTAGGACTTGGCAGTGTCAAGTTGTTCTTCCCATCCTTTGGCAAGATGGTAAACTCCCAAACTCTTCCCTTCGAAAGCGGCCGATAAAGAATGCGAGTTTGGGGCTGTTGGCCCGTCGCCAATTCAAATGGTGACCCAATCCTTTTGGTGCGCACTGACATAGTGCCTCAGGTAGCACTCTAACAGGGTGTTGACGTGTTCTGTCTGGCTGTCGGTTTGCGGATGGAAACTTGTGTAGAAGTGAAGTTTTGTGCCAAGTATCTCGAACAGTTCTCTCCAAAAGTTCCTCGTAAAGCGGGGATCTCGGTCACTAATATTATGTCTTGGCAGCCCCTAGCATTTCACCACGTTCTTGGAGAACAATCGAGCGGCCTCCTTTGCGGTGCATCCGACTATGGCGGGTATGAAGGTAGCATACTTTGAGAACCCTGTCCACCACGACCATGATAGTTCCATACCCGTCGGACTTAGGTAGGAAAGTGATGAAGTCCATAGTTATGCTTTCCTATGGACATTCCGCTATGGGTAGTGGCTCCAATAGTCCTCCCGGATGCCTTTGTTCTACCTTGTTTTGCTGGCACACAAGATAGGTTTGCACATAGCACTCGATGTCGTCCCGCATGCGTGGCCAGAAATAGATAGCCTCGATCAACGCCCTTGTTCTTCGCTGCCCCGGATGCCCAGCCCACGGTGTGTCGTGGCTTTCCTTGATTATTCGCCGCCTGATAGTCCTCGAATTACGGCACATAGGCCTTTCAATCGGACGTGAGCAAGAGGCCATTCTCTACCCAAAAGCGCCTAGTCTCGCCTTGGACGGCTAACTCCATCAGTTTCTTGGCCTCGGGATCATGTTGCATGCCATCTCTGATTGCATTCAGAATATCACAATGGGCTGTCATGATGGCAGCAAGTTTGGCCTTTCTACTTACCACATCGGCCACAACGTTTTTTTTACCTGGCTTATACTCTAAGACGTAGTCGAACTCAGCTAGAAAAACCCGCCACCCCGCTTGTTTGGGGGTGGTCTTCTTCTCGTGATTGAAAGTAGCTATTGGCCACGTTGTCCTGTCTTAACCACAAACTTGGAGCCTAGCAAGTAGTGTCTCCACGTGCTCGGGCAATGTACAATGGCCGTCATTTCTTTCTTTCTCCTTTGTATAGCGCTATTCGGTCTCGTTCAATTTGCGGCTCTCAAATGCTATTGGGTGTCTTTCTGCATTAAGACTCCCCCAATGGTAAAGTACGAAGCATCCGTATGTACTTCGAAGGTCTTTGAAAAGTCGGGCGGCGTCAAGACCGGCTCTTCGTTATTGCCACCTTGAGACCTTCAAAAGCTTTCTTTGGCACTCCACGCTCCAAACCCACGACTTATTTTTCTTTAATAGCTCGGTCGGCGGAGCGACCTTTTGCGAGTAACCCCTTATGAACTGCGATAGTAATTTGCAAGTCGAAGGAACGATCGTAGCTTGGTCACTTTAGTAGGCACCTCCCATTCTTGGATTGCCCGAATTTTGGCCTCGTCCATCCGTAGTTTTCCCTGGCTGATGATGTGGCCTAAGAAGTGCACTTCATGTTGGGCAAACTCGCACTTCTCCCGCTTGATGTATAGTTGGTTCTCCCGTAAGACTTGGAAGACTTTCCTTAGATGCTCTACGTGCTCCTCTAAGGTGTTGCTATAGATGACTATGTCATCCAAGTACACCACCACGAATTGATCCAAGTAGGAGTGAAAGATCTTGTTCATCAGCATGCAGAATGTGGTAGGTACGTTGGTTAAGCCAAAAGGCATCACTAACAACTCGTACACTCCATATCTGGGTCACGCACGCTATCTTCAGCTCATCCCCTTCTGCGATGCGTACTTGGTAGTAGCTTTTTCGAAGGTCCACCTTTGTGAAGTACTTGGCCTGCCCAAGTCTGTCAAAAAAATTTGCAATGAGTGAGATAGGATATTTGTTCTTAATAGTTACCTTATTGAGCACCCGATAGTCGATGCATATGCGTAAGGATCCGTCCTTTTTCTTACGAAATAATACCAGTGTGCCATAAGGTGCCTTGGATGGACGGATGTGACCGGCCTTGAGGAGCTCTTTCAATTGCTTCCTTAACTCCTCTAGTTCGGGTGGAGCCATACGATAAGGTGCATGCATGGGTGGCTTGGCTCCAACCTCCAACTCTATCTTGTGATCTACCTCGCGCCTCGGAGGTAGGGTCTTTGGCAGCTCGTCTGGCATCACGTCTTTGTTCTCTTTAAGGACTTTCTCTATGATTAGTGGTAAGGACTCCTTAGCACCATTGTCTTCTCCGAACTTACAATGGTGGCTAGGAACGTCGGTTCTCCTTTCTTCGGGCCCCGCACAATCCGCATGGCCGACAAGAGGGCATGTCCTTCTTTCTTTGGTACCTTAACTAGAGGTACCATGCGCGATCTTTCCCGCTCCATGACCATGAGTCGTTGGAGGTAGGGATCGATCACGTATGGCAAAGACTTTGGAAGAACTCTTACCCAAGAATAATGTCAAAAATATCCAAAGGAGTGACGGTGAAGTTTGTCTTACCTTGCCATTCTCCCAACGTGATGCTCACTCCTTGGGCGATCCCGCACACGGGGTCGGTGGTGCATTGATCATCTTGAGGCGGGTGTTGCTTGGAACATAGTTCAGCCCTAACCTCTCTGCCGCCGTCTTGGTCATAATGTTCTCTTTTGCCCCGGTGTCCACCATGGCACGAGCTGTATGTCCATTAATGGAGATGTCTACATACTGCGTGCTGAAGTCCCCTGGCTTCTCTGTCTTCTTGGCTATCGCCCGCATAGTCCAACCATGCCTAGCTGCGTGTGCTCGCGCCCCGCCCTTGCTCTTGTTCTTCCTTCTCCTTTCGTTCGCGTAGGATGGCACCAAAGCTCTTCATCTCCGGGCACTTGGCATAACCGTGTGGTCCTCCGCATATGTAGCAACCATCTCCTTTCGTGGTCTGCACCTTCTTCTCCGTGTAGTTCTGGCGCACGAACCGTCTGTTGTCTGGCTTGTGGGGGTCGTCTTTGCTTAGGTGTGCTCGCTGCTCTTTGCCTTGGCCACGGTCTCCCCCACCTTTGGCATAACGCTCCTTGCATCCTTGCCTTTTGCCTTGTCATGCCGATCATGCTTAAAGTTTGTCAAAGACTCGGCTCGTGTAATGGTTTCGTCTATGGTCTTGACTGTCGCCGCTCCAACTCCATCTTGGCCCAGTCTGTAACCCGTCCATGAAGTGGAACAACATGTCTTCGTCCGTGAGGTTGGGGATTTGAAGCGTTAGAGTTGTGAACTCCTTCACGTACGCCCGAATACTTCCTGTTTGCTTCAGCTCCATGAACTTACGCTTAACCTCATATATGACGTTATTAGGGAAGAAGGCTTTCTTGAATTCTTCACGGAATTGTTCCCACGTGTTGATGGTGCACGTCCCCTTCCCTATCTCGGCTTCCTTACGCCTCCACCACAACCAGGCCAACCCCGAAAGAAAGAAATTCTCCGGCTCTTGAGCATCGCGAGATGCCTTTAAACATAGGTGGCTTGGGAGCCTCGACCCGGCCTCCCTATCACGGTCGGGTGATGCCAATCCTCCAGCTTCTATGCCTTCCTTGAGTGTCCTCATTTCGGCCTTCATAGTTTCAATTGTGTTCAACGCCTCCATGAGCCGACACTCCAAGGGAGTGATGGCCTCCTTCATCTCGAACTTGGCCCGTTGATGTCCCTCAAACTCCTTACGGATGTTTTCGATCTCCTCAAGGGTTAAGTCTTTAAGAGCCTTGAATTTGCCATCGGGCACGTTCATGCGCCGACCTAATATCTCCACGGCCTGCCTGGCCACTTCAACCCTTGAGACCCACTCTTCCCCTGCGGTGACATCAATGGCCTCCTCGCCACGTTCATCATCACTGGCCTCGGCGGTTGAGGGTGGATGAGATATTAGCACCTCGCTTGCTGTGGGATCCAACAGCATTTCCTTAGTACTCTTCTGGTGCTTCTTTCCTTTTTGGGGCTTCTTCCACTATTCAGACGGACGTTGGTGGTGCTAGCGGCGTTTACGTCCCCTTCGGTTGCCATTCCCTTAGTGCAAACCTTGGCTCTGATACCACGTTGTCACGGACTTAGAGTGATGGCTAAAGTTCCGTGCGGCCCTTGACAATTTACTCACTACTCTTTCAAGATCTTGTAAATTCAAGGAAGCCTTTAAGACTTGGATCGCTAAGAGAATGCTTTAAGGAAAGACTTAGAAAGAACAAGGAGAGAGTTTTTGGAAGAAGGCTTTGTATTAGCTTTGGAAGATTGCTTTATACTTGAGTGATGCCTTGCAAATGGTTGACACCTCTATTTATATTACTTCCTAAGGAATAAACTACAATTAATATTTACATGAGAAGTCCCTAAGGTATTTACACATTGGCCCCCTTTCTAGAGAATTCTACATAGTCTAGAATTCTCCAAGACATTCTTGAAATATCTAAGGCATTCTAGAGTTCTCTCTTTAACTCTAGAAACCTCCGCGCCTACTTGGCTACAAAATTTGGCTCGGGTAGTGGCGGGACATGACACGCTCCCCCACTTGATGATGAGACGACCTCGGCGCATTGCTGCAGAAAATCTCGGACTTGGTCTTTGAATTGCCACAAGTCTTCATATTTCCCCCAAGTGGCCTCCTCCAAAGATTGTCCCTTCCAATGCACAAGGAACATGGCGCTGGCTTGTTGACCTCGCTTCCATTTGGCTTGATAATCTATGATAGCTTTAATCTCTCGGTCGTGCGAGGCGGTGATAGTAATGGGTGCCCGCTGCGATTGGTTTCGGCTAGTGTCCTCCTTGTCCTCATGGTATGGCTTGAGGACGCTTGCATCAAACACCGGATGGATTTTGAAGTGAGGGGGCAACTCCACCTTATACGAGATCTTGCCAACCTTGGCAACAATCTTGAATGGACCCTCATATTTTCGCACTAAGTTTTGATGAACGCCCCTTAGTGCCTTGAACTGTCTTGGGTTGAATTTCACCAAGACCATGTAGCCTTCCTTATAGTCTGTGGGACGTCGTCTAAGTTGTTCTTCCCATCCTTTGGCAAGATGGTAAACTCCCAAACTCTTCCCTTCGAAAGCGGCCGATAAAGAATGCAGAGTTTAGGGCTGTTGGCCCGTCGCCAATTCAAATGGTGTGCGCCCGATGGACTCACTCCTTTGCAAATTATAAGAAAACGTGTGCCATGTCTAGGAGCCGGCCCAATCCTTTTGGTGCGCACCGACATAGTGCCTCGGGTAGCACTCTAACAGGGTGTTGACGTGTTACGTCCGGCTGTCGGTTTGCGGATGGAAACTTGTGTAGAAGTGAAGTTTTGTGCCAAGAATCTCAAGCAGTTCTCTCCAAAAGTTCCTCGTAAAGCGGGTATCTCGGTCACTAATATTATGTCTTGGCAGCCCCCAGTATTTCACCACGTTCTTGGAGAACAATCGAGCGGCCTCCTTTGCGGTGCATCCGACTATGGCGGGTATGAAGGTAGCATACTTTGAGAACCTGTCCACCACGACCATGATAGTTCCATACCCGTCGGACTTAGGTAGGAAAGTGATGAAGTCCATAGTTATGCTTTCCTATGGACATTCCGCTATGGGTAGTGGCTCCAATAGTCCTCCCGGATGCCTTTGTTCTACCTTGTTTTGCTGGCACACAAGATAGGTTTGCACATAGCACTCGATGTCGTCCCGCATGCGTGGCCGGAAATAGATAGCCTCGATCGCGCCCTTGCTCTTCGCTGCCCCGGATGCCCAGCCCACGGTGTGTCGTGGCTTTCCTTGATTATTCGCCGCCCGATAGTCCTCGAATTACGGCACATAGGCCTTTCAATCGGACGTGAGCAAGAGGCCATTCTCTACCCAAAAGCGCCTAGTCTCGCCTTGGACGGCTAACTCCATCGGTTTCTTGGCCTCGGGATCATGTTGCATGCCATCTCGATTGCATTCGAATATCACAATGGGCTGTCATGATGGCAGCAAGTTTGGCCTTTCTACTTAACACATCGGCCACAACGTTGCCTCTTCCGGCATTGTATAGCGCTATTCAGTCTCGTTCAATTTGCGGCTCTCAAATGCTATTGGGTGTCTTTCCTGCATTAAGACTCCCCCAATGGTAAAGTCTGAAGCATCCGTATGTACTTCGAAGGTCTTTGAAAAGTCAGGCAGCGTCAAGACCAGCTCTTCTGTTATTGCCACCTTGAGACCTTCAAAAGCTTGTTGGCACTCCACGCTCCAAACCCACGACTTATTTTTCTTTAATAGCTCGGTCAGCGGAGCGACCTTTGCGAGTAACCCCTTATGAACTGCGATAGTAATTTGCAAGTCCAAGGAATGATTGTAGCTCGGTCACGTTAGTGGCGCCTCCCATTCTTGAATTGCCCTATTTTGGCCTCGCCCATCCGTAGTTTGCCCGGCTAATGATATGGTCCAAGAAATGCACTTCATGTTGGGCAAACTCGCACTTCTCCCGCTTGATGTATAGCTGGTTCTCCCGTAAGACTTGGAAGACTTTCCTTAGATGCTCTACGTGCTCCTCTAAGGTGTTGCTATAGATGACTATGTCATCCAAGTACACCACCACGAATTGATCCAAGTAGGAGTGAAAGATCTTGTTCATCAGCATGCAGAATGTGGTAGGTACGTTGGTTAAGCCAAAAGGCATCACTAACAACTCGTACACTCCATATCGGTCACGCACGCTATCTTCACTCATTGCGATGCGTACTTGGTAGTAGCTTTTTCGAAGGTCCACCTTTGTGAAGTACTTGGCCTGCCCAAGTCTGTCAAAAAAATTTGCAATGAGTGAGATAGGATATTTGTTCTTAATAGTTACCTTATTGAGCACCCGATAGTCGATGCATATGCGTAAGGATCCGTCCTTTTTCTTTCTCGAAATAATAATAGGTGTGCCATAAGGTGCCTTGGATGGACGGATGTGATCGGCCTCAAGGAGCTCTTTTTTTTGCTTCCTTAGCTCCTCTAGTTCGGGTGGAGCCATACGATAAGGTGCATGCATGGGTGGCTTGGCTCCAACCTCCAACTCTATCTTGTGATCTACCTCGCGCCTCGGAGGTAGGGTCTTTGGCAGCTCGTCGGCATCACGTCTTTGTTCTCTTTAAGGACTTTCTCTATGATTAGTGGTAAGGACTCCTTAGCACCATTGTCTTCTCCTGAACTTACAATGGTGGCTAGGAACGTCGGTTCTCCTTTCTTCAGGCCCTGCACAATCTGCATGGCCGACAAGAGGGCATGTCCTTCTTTCTTTGGTACCTTAACTAGAGGTACCATGCGCGATCTTTCCCGCTCCATGACCATGAGTCGTTGGAGGTAGGGATCGATCACAGTATGGCAAACCTTGGAAGAACTCTTACCCAAGAATAATGTCAAAAATATCCAAAGGAGTGACGGTGAAGTTTGTCTTACCTTGCCATTCTCCCAACGTGATGCTCACTCCTTGGGCGATCCCGCACACGGGGTCGGTGGTGCATTGATCATCTTGAGGCGGGTGTTGCTTGGAACATAGTTCAGCCCTAACCTCTCTGCCGCCGTCTTGGTCATAATGTTCGCTTCTGCCCCGGTGTCAACCATGGCACGAGCTGTACGTCCATTAATGGAGATGTCTACATACTGCGTGATGAAATCCCCTGGATTCTCTGTCTGCTTGGCTATTGCCATGCATAGTCCAACCATGCCTAACTGCGTGTGCTCGCGCCCTGCCCTTGCTCTTGTTCTTCCTTCTCCTTTCGTTCGCGTAGGATGGCACCAAAGCTCTTCATCTCCGGGCACTTGGCATAACCGTGTGGTCCTCCGCATATGTAGCAACCATCTCCTTTAGTGGTCTGCACCTTCTTCTCCGTGTAGTTCTGGCGCACAAACCGTCTGTTGTCTGGCTTGTGGGGGTCGTGCTGCTTAGGGTGTGTGCCTTGCTCTTTGCCTTGGCCACGGTCTCCCCACCTTTGGCATAAGCGCTCCTTGCATCCTTGCCTTTTGCCTTGTCATGCCGATCATGCTTAAAGTTTGTCAAAGACTCGCCTGTGTAATGGTTTCGTCTATGGTCTTGACCTGTCGCCGCTCCAACTCCATCTTTGCGCAATTCTGTAACCCGTCCATGAAGTGGAACAACATGTCTTCGTCCGTGAGGTTGGGGATTTGAAGCGTTAGAGTTGTGAACTCCTTCACGTACGCCCGAATACTTCCTGTTTGCTTCAGCTCCATGAACTTACGCTTAACCTCATATATGACGTTATTAGGGAAGAAGGCTTTCTTGAATTCTTCACGGAATTGTTCCCACGTGTTGATGGTGCACGTCCCCTTCCCTATCTCGGCTTCCTTACGCCTCCACCACAGCATGGCCAACTCCGAAAGATACAACATGGTAGTGTTGATCTTGGTCTCGTTACTCTTCACCCGGCTACACTTGAAGTAATTCTCCAAGTGCCACAAGAAACACCTCTTAAGCATCGCGGATGCCTTTAAACATAGGTGGCTTGGGGGCCTCGACCCTGCCCTCCCTATCACGGTCGGGTGATGCCAATCCTCCAGCTTCTATGCCTTCCTTGAGTGTCCTCATTTCGGCCTTCATAGTTTCAATTGTGTTCAACGCCTCCATGAGCCGACACTCCAAGGGAGTGATGGCCTCCTTCATCTCGAACTTGGCCCGCTGATGTCCCTCAAACTCCTTACGGATGTTTTCGATCTCCTCAAGGGTTAAGTCTTTAAGAGCCTTGAATTTGCCATCGGGCACGTTCATGCGCCGACCTAATATCTCCACGGCCTGCCTGGCCACTTCAACCCTTGAGACCCACTCTTCCCCTGCGGTGACATCAATGGCCTCCTCGCCACGTTCATCATCACTGGCCTCGGCGGTTGAGGGTGGATGAGATATTAGCACCTCGCTTCTTTGTGGGATCCAACGGCATTTCCTTAGTACTCTTCCGGTGCTTCTTTCCTTTTTGGGGCTTCTTCCACTATTCGGACGGACGTTGGTGGTGCTAGCGGCGTTTACGTCCCCTTCGGTTGCCATTCCCTTAGTGCAAACCTTGGCTCACGATACCACGTTGTCACGGACTTAGAGTGATGGCTAAAGTTCCGTGCGGCCCTTGACAATTTACTCACTACTCTTTCAAGATCTTGTAAATTCAAGGAAGCCTTTAAGACTTGGATCGCTAAGAGAATGCTTTAAGGAAAGACTTAGAAAGAACAAGGAGAGAGTTTTTGGAAGAAGGCTTTGTATTAGCTTTGGAAGATTGCTTTATACTTGAGTGATGCCTTGCAAATGGTTGACACCTCTATTTATATTACTTCCTAAGGAATAAACTACAATTAATATTTACATGAGAAGTCCCTAAGGTATTTACACATTGGCCCCCTTTCTAGAGAATTCTACATAGTCTAGAATTCTCCAAGACATTCTTGAAATATCTAAGGCATTCTAGAGTTCTCTCTTTAACTCTAGAAACCTCCGCGCCTACTTGGCTACAAAATTTGGCTCGGGTAGTGGCGGGACATGACACGCTCCCCCACTTGATGATGAGACGACCTCGGCGCATTGCTGCGAAAATCTCGGACTTGGTCTTTGAATTGCCACAAGTCTTCATATTTCCCCCAAGTGGCCTCCTCCAAAGATTGTCCCTTCCAATGCACAAGGAACATGGCCGTGGCTTGTTGACCTCGCTTCCATTTGGCTTGATAATCTATGATAGCTTTAATCTCTCGGTCGTGCGAGGCGGTGATAGTAATGGGTGCCCGCTGCGATTGGTTTCGGCTAGTGTCCTCCTTGTCCTCATGGTATGGCTTGAGGACGCTTGCATCAAACACCGGATGGATTTTGAAGTGAGGGGGCAACTCCACCTTATACGAGATCTTGCCAACCTTGGCAACAATCTTGAATGGACCCTCATATTTTCGCACTAAGTTTTGATGATCGCCCTTAGTGCCTTGAACTGTCTTGGGTTGAATTTCACCAAGACCATGTAGCCTTCCTTATAGTCTGTGGGACGTCGTCTGCGGTCGGCAAACTTCTTCATCTTGCTTGCTGCCTGTCTAAGTAGGACTTGGCAGTGTCAAGTTGTTCTTCCCATCCTTTGGCAAGATGGTAAACTCCCAAACTCTTCCCTTCGAAAGCGGCCGGAAAAGAATGCGAGTTTGGGGCTGTTGGCCCGTCGCCAATTCAAATGGTGTGCGCCCGATGGACTCACTCCTTTGCAAATTATAAGAAAAGCGTGCCATGTCTAGGAGCCCGACCCAATCCTTTTGGTGCGCACCGACATAGTGCCTCGAGGTAGCACTCTAACGGGGTGTTGACGTGTTCGTCCGGCTGTCGGTTTGCGGATGGAAACTTGTGTAGAAGTGAAGTTTTGTGCCAAGTATCTCGAACAGTTCTCTCCAAAAGTTCCTCGTAAAGCGGGGATCTCGGTCACTAATATTATGTCTTGGCAGCCCCAGTATTTCACCACGTTCTTGGAGAACAATCGAGCGGCCTCCTTTGCGGTGCATCCGACTATGGCGGGTATGAAGGTAGCATACTTTGAGAACCTGTCCACCACGACCATGATAGTTCCATACCCGTCGGACTTAGGTAGGAAAGTGATGAAGTCCATAGTTATGCTTTCCTATGGACATTCCGCTATGGGTAGTGGCTCCAATAGTCCTCCCGGATGCCTTTGTTCTACCTTGTTTTGCTGGCACACAAGATAGGTTTGCACATAGCACTCGATGTCGTCCCGCATGCGTGGCCGGAAATAGATAGCCTCGATCGGCGCCCTTGCTCTTCGCTCGCCCGGATGCCCGGCCCACGGTGTGTCGTGGCTTTCCTTGATTATTCGCCGCCTGATAGTCCTCGAATTACGGCACATAGGCCTTTCAATCGGACGTGAGCAAGAGGCCATTCTCTACCCAAAAGCGCCTAGTCTCGCCTTGGACGGCTAACTCCATCAGTTTCTTGGCCTCGGGATCATGTTGCATGCCATCTCTGATTGCATTCTGAATATCACAATGGGCTGTCATGATGGCAGCAAGTTTGGCCTTTCTACTTAACACATCGGCCACAACGTTGCCTCTTCCTGGCTTATACTCTAAGACGTAGTCGAACTCAGCTAGAAAATCCTGCCACCTAGCTTGTTTTGGGGTGATCTTCTTTCGTGATTGAAAGTAGCTATTGGCCACGTTGTCCTGTCTTAACCAGAAACTTGGAGCCTAGCAAGTAGTGTCTCCACGTGCTCAGGCAATGTACAATGGCCGTCATTTCTTTCTTCTCGCTTTGTATAGCGCCGTTCGGTCTCGTTCAACTTGCAGCTCTCAAATGCTATTGGGTGTCTTTCCTGCATTAAGACTCCCCCAATGGTAAAGTCTGAAGCATCCGTATGTACTTCGAAGGTCTTTGAAAAGTCAGGCAGCGTCAAGACCAGCTCTTCTGTTATTGCCACCTTGAGACCTTCAAAAGCTTGCTGGCACTCCACGCTCCAAACCCACGACTTATTTTTCTTTAATAGCTCGGTCAGCGGAGCGACCTTTGCAGAGTAACCCCTTATGAACTGCGATAGTAATTTGCAAGTCCAAGGAATGATTGTAGCTCGGTCACGTTAGTGGGCGCCTCCCATTCTTGAATTGCCCTATTTTGGCCTCGCCCATCCGTAGTTTGCCCGGCTAATGATATGGTCCAAGAAATGCACTTCATGTTGGGCAAACTCGCACTTCTCCCGCTTGATGTATAGCTGGTTCTCCCGTAAGACTTGGAAGACTTTCCTTAGATGCTCTACGTGCTCCTCTAAGGTGTTGCTATAGATGACTATGTCATCCAAGTACACCACCACGAATTGATCCAAGTAGGAGTGAAAGATCTTGTTCATCGGCATGCGGGAATGTGGTAGGTACGTTGGTTAAGCCAAAAGGCATCACTAACAACTCGTACACTCCATATGCGGTCACGCACGCTATCTTGACTCATCCCCTTCGCGATGCGTACTTGGTAGTAGCTTTTCGAAGGTCCACCTTTGTGAAGTACTTGGCCTGCCCAAGTCTGTCAAAAAAATTTGCAATGAGTGAGATAGGATATTTGTTCTTAATAGTTACCTTATTGAGCACCCGATAGTCGATGCATATGCGTAAGGATCCGTCCTTTTTCTTCTGAAATAATACCGGTGTGCCATAAGGTGCCTTGGATGGACGGATGTGATCGGCCTCAAGGAGCTCTTTCCCTTTGCTTCCTTAGCTCCTCTAGTTCGGGTGGAGCCATACGATAAGGTGCATGCATGGGTGGCTTGGCTCCAACCTCCAACTCTATCTTGTGATCTACCTCGCGCCTCGGAGGTAGGGTCTTTGGCAGCTCGTCGGCATCACGTCTTTGTTCTCTTTAAGGACTTTCTCTATGATTAGTGGTAAGGACTCCTTAGCACCATTGTCTTCCCGAACTTACAATGGTGGCTAGGAACGTCGGTTCTCCTTTCTTCGAGCCCCGCACACCGCATGGCCGACAAGAGGGCATGTCCTTCTTTCTTTGGTACCTTAACTAGAGGTACCATGCGCGATCTTTCCGCTCCATGACCATGAGTCGTTGGAGGTAGGGATCGATCACGATATGGCAAAGACCTTTGGAAGAACTCTTACCCAAGAATAATGTCAAAAATATCCAAAGGAGTGACGGTGAAGTTTGTCTTACCTTGCCATTCTCCCAACGTGATGCTCACTCCTTGGGCGATCCCGCACACGGGGTCGGTGGTGCATTGATCATCTTGAGGCGGGTGTTGCTTGGAACATAGTTCAGCCCTAACCTCTCTGCCGCCGTCTTGGACATAATGATCTCTTTTGCCCCGGTGTCCACCATGGCACGAGCTGTATGTCCATTAATGGAGATGTCTACATACTGCGTGCTGAAGTCCCCTGGCTTCTCTGTCTTCTTGGCTATCGCCCCGCATAGTCCAACCATGCCTAACTGCGTGTGCTCGCGCCCTGCCCTTGCTCTTGTTCTTCCTTCTCCTTTCGTTCGCGTAGGATGGCACCAAAGCTCTTCATCTCCGGGCACTTGGCATAACCGTGTGGTCCTCCGCATATGTAGCAACCATCTCCTTTCGTGGTCTGCACCTTCTTCTCCGTGTAGTTCTGGCGCACGAACCGTACTCCAACTCCATCTTGGTCCAACTCTATAACCCGTCCATGAAGTGGAACAACATGTCTTCGTCCGTGAGGTTGGGGATTTGAAGCGGTAGAGTTGTGACCTCCTTCACGTACGCCCGAATACTACCTGTTTGCTTCGGCTCCATGAACTTACGCTTAACCTCATATATGACGTTATTAGGGAAGAAGGCTTTCTTGAATTCTTCACGGAATTGTTCCCACGTGTTGATGGTGCACGTCCCCTTCCCTATCTCGGCTTCCTTACGCCTCCACCACAGCATGGCCAACTCCGAAAGATACAACACGGCAGTGTTGATCTTGGTTTCATCACTCTTCACCCGGCTACACTTGAAGTAATTCTCCAAGTGCCACAAGAAATTCTCCAGCTCTTGAGCATCGCAGATGCCTTTAAACATAGGTGGCTTGGGAGCCTCGACCCTGGCCTCCCTATCACGGTCGGGTGATGCCAATCCTCCAGCTTCTATGCCTTCCTTGAGTGTCCTCATTTCGGCCTTCATAGTTTCAATTGTGTTCAACGCCTCCATGAGCCGACACTCCAAGGGAGTGATGGCCTCCTTCATCTCGAACTTGGCCCGGCGATGTCCCTCAAACTCCTTACGGATGTTTTCGATCTCCTCAAGGGTTAAGTCTTTAAGAGCCTTGAATTTGCCATCGGGCACGTTCATGCGCCGACCTAATATCTCCACGGCCTGCCCGGCCACTTCAACCCTTGAGACCCACTCTTCCCTGCGGTGACATCAATGGCCTCCTCGCCACGTTCATCATCACGGCCTCGGCGGTTGAGGGTGGATGAGATATTAGCACCTCGCTTGCTTTGTGGGATCCAACAAGCATTTCCTTAGTACTCTTCGGTGCATCTTTCCTTTTTGGGGCTTCTTCCACTATTCAGACGGACGTTGGTGGTGCTAGCGGCGTTTACGTCCCCTTCGGTTGCCATTCCCTTAGTGCAAACCTTGGCTCTGATACCACGTTGTCACGGACTTAGAGTGATGGCTAAAGTTCCGTGCGGCCCTTGACAATTTACTCACTACTCTTTCAAGATCTTGTAAATTCAAGGAAGCCTTTAAGACTTGGATCGCTAAGAGAATGCTTTAAGGAAAGACTTAGAAAGAACAAGGAGAGAGTTTTTGGAAGAAGGCTTTGTATTAGCTTTGGAAGATTGCTTTATACTTGAGTGATGCCTTGCAAATGGTTGACACCTCTATTTATATTACTTCCTAAGGAATAAACTACAATTAATATTTACATGAGAAGTCCCTAAGGTATTTACACATTGGCCCCCTTTCTAGAGAATTCTACATAGTCTAGAATTCTCCAAGACATTCTTGAAATATCTAAGGCATTCTAGAGTTCTCTCTTTAACTCTAGAAACCTCCGCGCCTACTTGGCTACAAAATTTGGCCGGGTAGTGGCGGGACATGACACGCTCCCCACTTGATGATGAGACGACCTCGGCGCATTGCTGCAGAAAATCTCGGACTTGGTCTTTGAATTGCCACAAGTCTTCATATTTCCCCCAAGTGGCCTCCTCCAAAGATTGTCCCTTCCAATGCACAAGGAACATGGCGCTGGCTTGTTGACCTCGCTTCCATTTGGCTTGATAATCTATGATAGCTTTAATCTCTCGGTCGTGCGAGGCGGTGATAGTAATGGGTGCCCGCTGCGATTGGTTTCGGCTAGTGTCCTCCTTGTCCTCATGGTATGGCTTGAGGACGCTTGCATCAAACACCGGATGGATTTTGAAGTGAGGGGGCAACTCCACCTTATACGAGATCTTGCCAACCTTGGCAACAATCTTGAATGGACCCTCATATTTTCGCACTAAGTTTTGATGAACGCCCCTTAGTGCCTTGAACTGTCTTGGGTTGAATTTCACCAAGACCATGTAGCCTTCCTTATAGTCTGTGGGACGTCGTGAGCGGTCGGCAAACTTCTTCATCTTGCTTGCTGCCTTGTCTAAGTAGGACTTGGCAGTGTCAAGTTGTTCTTCCCATCCTTTGGCAAGATGGTAAACTCCCAAACTCTTCCCTTCGAAAGCGGCCGATAAAGAATGCGAGTTTGGGGCTGTTGGCCCGTCGCCAATTCAAATGGTGTGCGCCCGATGGACTCACTCCTTTGCAAATTATAAGAAAAGCTGTGCCATGTCTAGGAGCTGGCCCAATCCTTTTGGTGCGCACCGACATAGTGCCTCGGGTAGCACTCTAACGGGGTGTTGACGTGTTACGTGGGCTGTCGGTTTGCGGATGGAAACTTGTGTAGAAGTGAAGTTTTGTGCCAAGTATCTCGAACAGTTCTCTCCAAAAGTTCCTCGTAAAGCGGGGATCTCGGTCACTAATGTTGTGTCTTGGCAGCCCCAACTATTTCACCACGTTCTTGGAGAACAATCGAGCGGCCTCCTTTGCGGTGCATCCGACTATGGCGGGTATGAAGGTAGCATACTTTGAGAACCTGTCCACCACGACCATGATAGTTCCATACCCGTCGGACTTAGGTAGGAAAGTGATGAAGTCCATAGTTATGCTTTCCTATGGACATTCCGCTATGGGTAGTGGCTCCAATAGTCCTCCCGGATGCCTTTGTTCTACCTTGTTTTGCTGGCACACAAGATAGGTTTGCACATAGCACTCGATGTCGTCCCGCATGCGTGGCCAGAAATAGATAGCCTCGATCAGCGCCCTTGCTCTTCGCTGCCCCGGATGCCCAGCCCACGGTGTGTCGTGGCTTTCCTTGATTATTCGCCGCCTGATAGTCCTCGAATTACGGCACATAGGCCTTTCAATCGGACGTGAGCAAGAGGCCATTCTCTACCCAAAAGCGCCTAGTCTCGCCTTGGACGGCTAACTCCATCAGTTTCTTGGCCTCGGGATCATGTTGCATGCCATCTCGATTGCATTCGAATATCACAATGGGCTGTCATGATGGCAGCAAGTTTGGCCTTTCTACTTAACACATCGGCCACAACGTTGCCTCTTCCTGGCTTATACTCTAAGACGTAGTCGAACTCAGCTAGAAAATCCTGCCACCTAGCTTGTTTTGGGGTGATCTTCTTCTGTGATTGAAAGTAGCTATTGGCCACGTTGTCTGTCTTAACCACAAACTTGGAGCCTAGCAAGTAGTGTCTCCACGTGCTCAGGCAATGTACAATGGCCGTCATTTCTTTCTTCTGCACTGTATAGCGCTATTCAGTCTCGTTCAATTTGCGGCTCTCAAATGCTATTGGGTGTCTTTCTGCATTAAGACTCCCCAATGGTAAAGTCCGAAGCATCCGTATGTACTTCGAAGGTCTTTGAAAAGTCAGGCAGCGTCAAGACCAGCTCTTCTGTTATTGCCACCTTGAGACCTTCAAAAGCTTGCTGGCACTCCACGCTCCAAACCCACGACTTATTTTTCTTTAATAGCTCGGTCAGCGGAGCGACCTTTGCAGAGTAACCCCTTATGAACCTGCGATAGTAATTTGCAAGTCCAAGGAATGATTGTAGCTCGGTCACGTTAGTGGGCGCCTCCCATTCTTGAATTGCCCTATTTTGGCCTCGCCCATCCGTAGTTTGCCCTGGCTAATGATATGGTCCAAGAAATGCACTTCATGTTGGGCAAACTCGCACTTCTCCCGCTTGATGTATAGCTGGTTCTCCCGTAAGACTTGGAAGACTTTCCTTAGATGCTCTACGTGCTCCTCTAAGGTGTTGCTATAGATGACTATGTCATCCAAGTACACCACCACGAATTGATCCAAGTAGGAGTGAAAGATCTTGTTCATCGGCATGCGAGAATGTGGTAGGTACGTTGGTTAAGCCAAAAGGCATCACTAACAACTCGTACACTCCATATCTCGGTCACGCACGCTATCTTGACTCATCCCCTTCTGCGATGCGTACTTGGTAGTAGCTTTTTCGAAGGTCCACCTTTGTGAAGTACTTGGCCTGCCCAAGTCTGTCAAAAAAATTTGCAATGAGTGAGATAGGATATTTGTTCTTAATAGTTACCTTATTGAGTACCCGATAGTCGATGCATATGCGTAAGGATCCGTCCTTTTTTTTTCTGAAATAATACCGGTGTGCCATAAGGTGCCTTGGATGGACGGATGTGATCGGCCTCAAGGAGCTCTTTCCTTTGCTTCCTTAGCTCCTCTAGTTCGGGTGGAGCCATACGATAAGGTGCATGCATGGGTGGCTTGGCTCCAACCTCCAACTCTATCTTGTGATCTACCTCGCGCCTCGGAGGTAGGGTCTTTGGCAGCTCGTCGGCATCACGTCTTTGTTCTCTTTAAGGACTTTCTCTATGATTAGTGGTAAGGACTCCTTAGCACCATTGTCTTCTCCTGAACTTACAATGGTGGCTAGGAACGTCGGTTCTCCTTTCTTCATTTTCTGCACAATCTGCATGGCCGACAAGAGGGCATGTCCTTCTTTCTTTGGTACCTTAACTAGAGGTACCATGCGCGATCTTTCCCGCTCCATGACCATGAGTCGTTGGAGGTAGGGATCGATCACAGTATGGCAGCACTGGAAGAACTCTTACCCAAGAATAATGTCAAAAATATCCAAAGGAGTGACGGTGAAGTTTGTCTTACCTTGCCATTCTCCCAACGTGATGCTCACTCCTTGGGCGATCCCGCACACGGGGTCGGTGGTGCATTGATCATCTTGAGGCGGGTGTTGCTTGGAACATAGTTCAGCCCTAACCTCTCTGCCGCCGTCTTGGTCATAATGTTCTCTTTTGCCCCGGTGTCCACCATGGCACGAGCTGTATGTCCATTAATGGAGATGTCTACATACTGCGTGCTGAAGTCCCCTGGCTTCTCTGTCTTCTTGGCTATCGCCCCGCATAGTCCAACCATGCCTAACTGCGTGTGCTCGCGCCCTGCCCTTGCTCTTGTTCTTCCTTCTCCTTTCGTTCGCGTAGGATGGCACCAAAGCTCTTCATCTCCGGGCACTTGGCATAACCGTGTGGTCCTCCGCATATGTAGCAACCATCTCCTTTCGTGGTCTGCACCTTCTTCTCCGTGTAGTTCTGGCGCACGAACCGTCTGTTGTCTGGCTTGTGGGGGTCGTGCTGCTTAGGGTGTGCCTGCTGCTCTTTGCCTTGGCCACGGGCTCCCCCACCTTTGGCATAATCTGCTCCTTGCATCCTTGCCTTTTGCCTTGTCATGCCGATCATGCTTAAAGTTTGTCAAAGACTCGGCCTGTGTAATGGTTTCGTCTATGGTCTTGACTGTCGCCGCTCCAACTCCATCTTGGCCCATTCTGTAACCCGTCCATGAAGTGGAACAACATGTCTTCGTCCGTGAGGTTGGGGATTTGAAGCGTTAGAGTTGTGAACTCCTTCACGTACGCCCGAATACTTCCTGTTTGCTTCAGCTCCATGAACTTACGCTTAACCTCATATATGACGTTATTAGGGAAGAAGGCTTTCTTGAATTCTTCACGGAATTGTTCCCACGTGTTGATGGTGCACGTCCCCTTCCCTATCTCGGCTTCCTTACGCCTCCACCACAAAGCATGGCCAACTCCGAAAGATACAACACGGCGGTGTTGATCTTGGTTTCATCACTCTTCACCCGGCTACACTTGAAGTAATTCTCCAAGTGCCACAAGAAATTCTCCAGCTCTTGAGCATCGCGGATGCCTTTAAACATAGGTGGCTTGGGAGCCTCGACCCCGGCCTCCCTATCACGGTCGGGTGATGCCAATCCTCCAGCTTCTATGCCTTCCTTGAGTGTCCTCATTTCGGCCTTCATAGTTTCAATTGTGTTCAACGCCTCCATGAGCCGACACTCCAAGGGAGTGATGGCCTCCTTCATCTCGAACTTGGCCCGCTGATGTCCCTCAAACTCCTTACGGATGTTTTCGATCTCCTCAAGGGTTAAGTCTTTAAGAGCCTTGAATTTGCCA
This sequence comes from Solanum commersonii, assembly GCA_029007595.1. Classification (NCBI taxonomy): domain Eukaryota; kingdom Viridiplantae; phylum Streptophyta; class Magnoliopsida; order Solanales; family Solanaceae; genus Solanum; species Solanum commersonii. The sequence continues at coordinate 1,649,554 of JAJTWQ010000041.1, forward strand.
TCGGGCACGTTCATGCGCCGACCTAATATCTCCACGGCCTGCCTGGCCACTTCAACCCTTGAGACCCACTCTTCCCCTGCGGTGACATCAATGGCCTCCTCGCCACGTTCATCATCACTGGCCTCGGCGGTTGAGGGTGGATGAGATATTAGCACCTCGCTTGCTGTGGGATCCAACAGCATTTCCTTAGTACTCTTCTGGTGCTTCTTTCCTTTTTGGGGCTTCTTCCACTATTCAGACGGACGTTGGTGGTGCTAGCGGCGTTTACGTCCCCTTCGGTTGCCATTCCCTTAGTGCAAACCTTGGCTCTGATACCACGTTGTCACGGACTTAGAGTGATGGCTAAAGTTCCGTGCGGCCCTTGACAATTTACTCACTACTCTTTCAAGATCTTGTAAATTCAAGGAAGCCTTTAAGACTTGGATCGCTAAGAGAATGCTTTAAGGAAAGACTTAGAAAGAACAAGGAGAGAGTTTTTGGAAGAAGGCTTTGTATTAGCTTTGGAAGATTGCTTTATACTTGAGTGATGCCTTGCAAATGGTTGACACCTCTATTTATATTACTTCCTAAGGAATAAACTACAATTAATATTTACATGAGAAGTCCCTAAGGTATTTACACATTGGCCCCCTTTCTAGAGAATTCTACATAGTCTAGAATTCTCCAAGACATTCTTGAAATATCTAAGGCATTCTAGAGTTCTCTCTTTAACTCTAGAAACCTCCGCGCCTACTTGGCTACAAAATTTGGCTCGGGTAGTGGCGGGACATGACACGCTCCCCCACTTGATGATGAGACGACCTCGGCGCATTCTTGCGCAAAAAATCTCGGACTTGGTCTTTGAATTGCCACAAGTCTTCATATTTCCCCCAAGTGGCCTCCTCCAAAGATTGTCCCTTCCAATGCACAAGGAACATGGCGCTGGCTTGTTGACCTCGCTTCCATTTGGCTTGATAATCTATGATAGCTTTAATCTCTCGGTCGTGCGAGGCGGTGATAGTAATGGGTGCCCGCTGCGATTGGTTTCGGCTAGTGTCCTCCTTGTCCTCATGGTATGGCTTGAGGACGCTTGCATCAAACACCGGATGGATTTTGAAGTGAGGGGGCAACTCCACCTTATACGAGATCTTGCCAACCTTGGCAACAATCTTGAATGGACCCTCATATTTTCGCACTAAGTTTTGATGAACGCCCCTTAGTGCCTTGAACTGTCTTGGGTTGAATTTCACCAAGACCATGTAGCCTTCCTTATAGTACGTGGGACGTCGTCACGCGGTCGGCAAACTTTTTCATCTTGCTTGCTGCCTTGTCTAAGTAGGACTTGGCAGTGTCAAGTTGTTCTTCCCATCCTTTGGCAAGATGGTAAGCTCCCAAACTCTTCCCTTCGAAAGCGGTCGGTAAATAATGCGAAGTTTGGGGCTGTTGGCCCGTCGCCAATTCAAATGGTGTGCGCCCGATGGACTCACTCCTTTGCAAATTATAAGAAAACTGTGCCATGTCTAGGAGCCTGACCCAATCCTTTTGGTGCGCACTGACATAGTGCCTCAGGTAGCACTCTAACAGGGTGTTGACGTGTTCGTCCGGGCTGTCGGTCTGCGGATGGAAACTTGTGTAGAAGTGAAGTTTTGTGCCAAGTATCTCGAACAGTTCTCTCCAAAAGTTCCTCGTAAAGCGGGGATCTCGGTCACTAATATTATGTCTTGGCAGCCCCCAGTATTTCACCACGTTCTTGGAGAACAATCGAGCGGCCTCCTTTGCGGTGCATCCGACTATGGCGGGTATGAAGGTAGCATACTTTGAGAACCTGTCCACCACGACCATGATAGTTCCATACCCGTCGGACTTAGGTAGGAAAGTGATGAAGTCCATAGTTATGCTTTCCTATGGACATTCCGCTATGGGTAGTGGCTCCAATAGTCCTCCCGGATGCCTTTGTTCTACCTTGTTTTGCTGGCACACAAGATAGGTTTGCACATAGCACTCGATGTCGTCCCGCATGCGTGGCCAGGAAATAGATAGCCTCGATCGGCGCCCTTGCTCTTCGCTGCCCCGGATGCCCAGCCCACGGTGTGTCGTGGCTTTCCTTGATTATTCGCCGCCCGATAGTCCTCGAATTACGGCACATAGGCCTTTCAATCGGACGTGAGCAAGAGGCCATTCTCTACCCAAAAGCGCCTAGTCTCGCCTTGGACGGCTAACTCCATCGGTTTCTTGGCCTCGGGATCATGTTGCATGCCATCTCGATTGCATTCGAATATCACAATGGGCTGTCATGATGGCAGCAAGTTTGGCCTTTCTACTTAACACATCGGCCACAACGTTGCCTCTTCCTGGCTTATACTCTAAGACGTAGTCGAACTCAGCTAGAAAATCCTGCCACCTAGCTTGTTTTGGGGTGATCTTCTTCTGTGATTGAAAGTAGCTATTGGCCACGTTGTCTGTCTTAACCACAAACTTGGAGCCTAGCAAGTAGTGTCTCCACGTGCTCAGGCAATGTACAATGGCCGTCATTTCTTTCTTTCGCCTTTGTATAGCGCCGTTCGGTCTCGTTCAACTTGCAGCTCTCAAATGCTATGGGGTGTCTATACTGCATTAAGACTCTCCTAATGGCGAAGTCCGAAGCATCCGTATGCACTTAGAAGGTTTTTGAAAAGTCGGGCAGCATCAAGATCGGCTCTTCTGCAAGTCCAAGGAATGATTGTAGCTCGGTCACGTTAGTGGGCGCCTCCCATTCTTGAATTGCCCTATTTTGGCCTCGCCCATCCGTAGTTTGCCCCTGGCTAATGATATGGTCCAAGAAATGCACTTCATGTTGGGCAAACTCGCACTTCTCCCGCTTGATGTATAGCTGGTTCTCCCGTAAGACTTGGAAGACTTTCCTTAGATGCTCTACGTGCTCCTCTAAGGTGTTGCTATAGATGACTATGTCATCCAAGTACACCACCACGAATTGATCCAAGTAGGAGTGAAAGATCTTGTTCATCGGCATGCGAGAATGTGGTAGGTACGTTGGTTAAGCCAAAAGGCATCACTAACAACTCGTACACTCCATATCGGTCACGCACGCTATCTTCAGCTCATCCCCTTCGCGATGCGTACTTGGTAGTAGCTTTTCGAAGGTCCACCTTTGTGAAGTACTTGGCCTGCCCAAGTCTGTCAAAAAAATTTGCAATGAGTGAGATAGGATATTTGTTCTTAATAGTTACCTTATTGAGCACCCGATAGTCGATGCATATGCGTAAGGATCCGTCCTTTTTCTTCGAAATAATACCGGTGTGCCATAAGGTGCCTTGGATGGACGGATGTGATCGGCCTCAAGGAGCTCTTTCCATTGCTTCCTTAGCTCCTCTAGTTCGGGTGGAGCCATACGATAAGGTGCATGCATGGGTGGCTTGGCTCCAACCTCCAACTCTATCTTGTGATCTACCTCGCGCCTCGGAGGTAGGGTCTTTGGCAGCTCGTCTGGCATCACGTCTTTGTTCTCTTTAAGGACTTTCTCTATGATTAGTGGTAAGGACTCCTTAGCACCATTGTCTTCTCCTGAACTTACAATGGTGGCTAGGAACGTCGGTTCTCCTTTCTTCAGGCCCTGCACAATCTGCATGGCCGACAAGAGGGCATGTCCTTCTTTCTTTGGTACCTTAACTAGAGGTACCATGCGCGATCTTTCCGCTCCATGACCATGAGTCGTTGGAGGTAGGGATCGATCACAGTATGGCAGCACTGGAAGAACTCTTACCCAAGAATAATGTCAAAAATATCCAAAGGAGTGACGGTGAAGTTTGTCTTACCTTGCCATTCTCCCAACGTGATGCTCACTCCTTGGGCGATCCCGCACACGGGGTCGGTGGTGCATTGATCATCTTGAGGCGGGTGTTGCTTGGAACATAGTTCAGCCCTAACCTCTCTGCCGCCGTCTTGGTCATAATGTTCTCTTTTGCCCCGGTGTCCACCATGGCACGAGCTGTATGTCCATTAATGGAGATGTCTACATACTGCGTGCTGAAGTCCCCTGGCTTCTTTGTCTTCTTGGCTATCGCCCCGCATAGTCCAACCATGCCTAACTGCGTGTGCTCGCGCCCTGCCCTTGCTCTTGTTCTTCCTTCTCCTTTCGTTCGCGTAGGATGGCACCAAAGCTCTTCATCTCCGGGCACTTGGCATAACCGTGTGGTCCTCCGCATATGTAGCAACCATCTCCTTTCGTGGTCTGCACCTTCTTCTCCGTGTAGTTCTGGCGCACGAACCGTCTGTTGTCTGGCTTGTGGGGGTCGTCTTTGCTTAGGGTGTGCCTCGTTGCTCTTTGCCTTGGCCTCGGTCTCCCACGCCTTTGGCATAACTGCTCCTTGCATCCTTGCCTTTTGCCTTGTCCTGCCGATCATGCTTAAAGTTTGTCAAAGGCTCGGCTGTGTAATGGTTTCGTCTATGGTCTTGACCTGTCGCCGCTCCAACTCCATCTTGGCCCAATTCTGTAACCCGTCCATGAAGTGGAACAACATGTCTTCGTCCGTGAGGTTGGGGATTTGAAGCGTTAGAGTTGTGAACTCCTTCACGTACGCCCGAATACTTCCTGTTTGCTTCAGCTCCATGAACTTACGCTTAACCTCATATATGACGTTATTAGGGAAGAAGGCTTTCTTGAATTCTTCACGGAATTGTTCCCACGTGTTGATGGTGCACGTCCCCTTCCCTATCTCGGCTTCCTTACGCCTCCACCACAAGCATGGCCAACTCCGAAATATACATGACGGCTGTGTTGATCTTGGTTTCATCACTCTTCACCCGGCTACACTTGGAGTAATTCTCCAAGTGCCACAAGAAATTCTCCAGCTCTTGTGCATCGCAGATGCCTTTAAACATAGGTGGCTTGGGGGCCTCGCCCCCCGCCTCCCTATCACGGTCGGGTGATGCCAATCCTCCCGCTTCTATGCCTTCCTTGAGTGTCCTCATTTCGGCCTTCATAGTTTCAATTGTGTTCAACGCCTCCATGAGCCGACACTCCAAGGGAGTGATGGCCTCCTTCATCTCGAACTTGGCCCGCTGATGTCCCTCAAACTCCTTACGGATGTTTTCGATCTCCTCAAGGGTTAAGTCTTTAAGAGCCTTGAATTTGCCATCGGGCACGTTCATGCGCCGACCTAATATCTCCACGGCCTGCCTGGCCACTTCAACCCTTGAGACCCACTCTTCCCCTGCGGTGACATCAATGGCCTCCTCGCCACGTTCATCATCACTGGCCTCGGCGGTTGAGGGTGGATGAGATATTAGCGCCTCGCTTGCTGTGGGATCCAACAGCATTTCCTTAGTACTCTTCTGGTGCTTCTTTCCTTTTTGGGGCTTCTTCCACTATTCAGACGGACGTTGGTGGTGCTAGCGGCGTTTACGTCCCCTTCGGTTGCCATTCCCTTAGTGCAAACCTTGGCTCTGATACCACGTTGTCACGGACTTAGAGTGATGGCTAAAGTTCCGTGCGGCCCTTGACAATTTACTCACTACTCTTTCAAGATCTTGTAAATTCAAGGAAGCCTTTAAGACTTGGATCGCTAAGAGAATGCTTTAAGGAAAGACTTAGAAAGAACAAGGAGAGAGTTTTTGGAAGAAGGCTTTGTATTAGCTTTGGAAGATTGCTTTATACTTGAGTGATGCCTTGCAAATGGTTGACACCTCTATTTATATTACTTCCTAAGGAATAAACTACAATTAATATTTACATGAGAAGTCCCTAAGGTATTTACACATTGGCCCCCTTTCTAGAGAATTCTACATAGTCTAGAATTCTCCAAGACATTCTTGAAATATCTAAGGCATTCTAGAGTTCTCTCTTTAACTCTAGAAACCTCCGCGCCTACTTGGCTACAAAATTTGGCTCGGGTAGTGGCGGGACATGACACGCTCCCCACTTGATGATGAGACGACCTCGGCGCATTGCTGCAGAAAATCTCCGCCTTGGTCTTTGAATTGCCACAAGGCTTCATATTCCCCCCAAGAGGCCCCCTCCTGAGATTGTCCCCTCCCATGCACAAGGAACCCGGTCGCTGGCTTGTTGACCTCGCTTCCATTTGGCTTGATAATCTATGATAGCTTTAATCTCTCGGTCGTGCGAGGCGGTGATAGTAATGGGTGCCCGCTGCGATTGGTTTCGGCTAGTGTCCTCCTTGTCCTCATGGTATGGCTTGAGGACGCTTGCATCAAACACCGGATGGATTTTGAAGTGAGGGGGCAACTCCACCTTATACGAGATCTTGCCAACCTTGGCAACAATCTTGAATGGACCCTCATATTTTCGCACTAAGTTTTGATGAACGCCCCTTAGTGCCTTGAACTGTCTTGGGTTGAATTTCACCAAGACCATGTCGCCTTCCTTATAGTCTGTGGGACGTCGTCTGCGGTCGGCAAACTTCTTCATCTTGCTTGCTGCCTTGTCTAAGTAGGACTTGGCAGTGTCAAGTTGTTCTTCCCATCCTTTGGCAAGATGGTAAACTCCCAAACTCTTCCCTTCGAAAGCGGCCGATAAAGAATGCAGAGTTTGGGGCTGTTGGCCCGTCGCCAATTCAAATGGTGTGCGCCCGATGGACTCACTCCTTTGCAAATTATAAGAAAACTGTGCCATGTCTAGGAGCCTGGCCCAATCCTTTTGGTGCGCACCGACATAGTGCCTCGAGTAGCACTCTAACGGGGTGTTGACGTGTTACATGTCCCGGCTGTCGGTTTGCGGATGGAAACTTGTGTAGAAGTGAAGTTTTGTGCCAAGTATCTCGAACAGTTCTCTCCAAAAGTTCCTCGTAAAGCGGGGATCTCGGTCACTAATATTATGTCTTGGCAGCCCCAGTATTTCACCACGTTCTTGGAGAACAATCGAGCGGCCTCCTTTGCGGTGCATCCGACTATGGCGGGTATGAAGGTAGCATACTTTGAGAACCTGTCCACCACGACCATGATAGTTCCATACCCGTCGGACTTAGGTAGGAAAGTGATGAAGTCCATAGTTATGCTTTCCTATGGACATTCCGCTATGGGTAGTGGCTCCAATAGTCCTCCCGGATGCCTTTGTTCTACCTTGTTTTGCTGGCACACAAGATAGGTTTGCACATAGCACTCGATGTCGTCCCGCATGCGTGGCCAGAAATAGATAGCCTCGATCAGCGCCCTTGTTCGTCGCTGCCCTGGATGCCCGGCCCACGGTGTGTTGTGGCTTTCCTTGATTATTCGCCGCCTGATAGTCCTCGAATTACGGCACATAGGCCTTTCAATCGGACGTGAGCAAGAGGCCATTCTCTACCCAAAAGCGCCTAGTCTCGCCTTGGACGGCTAACTCCATCAGTTTCTTGGCCTCGGGATCATGTTGCATGCCATCTCTGATTGCATTCCGAATATCACAATGGGCTGTCATGATGGCAGCAAGTTTGGCCTTTCTACTTAACACATCCGCGACAACGTTGCCTCTTCCTGGCTTATACTCTAAGACGTAGTCGAACTCGGCTAGAAAATCCCCGCCACCTAGCTTGTTTTGGGGTGATCTTTCTTCGTGATTGAAAGTAGCTATTGGCCACGTTGTCTGTCTTAACCACAAACTTGGAGCCTAGCAAGTAGTGTCTCCACGTGCTCGGGCAATGTACAATGGCCGTCATTTCTTTCTTCCGCACTTGTATAGCGCTATTCGGTCTCGTTCAATTTGCGGCTCTCAAATGCTATTGGGTGTCTTTCCTGCATTAAGACTCCCCAATGGTAAAGTACGAAGCATCCGTATGTACTTCGAAGGTCTTTGAAAAGTCGGGCGGCGTCAAGACCGGCTCTTACGTTATTGCCACCTTGAGACCTTCAAAAGCTTGTTGGCACTCCACGCTCCAAACCCACGACTTATTTTTCTTTAATAGCTCGGTCAGCGGAGCGAGCGACCTTTGCGAGTAACCCCTTATGAACTGCGATAGTAATTTGCAAGTCCAAGGAATGATTGTAGCTCGGTCACGTTAGTGGGCGCCTCCCATTCTTGAATTGCCCTATTTTGGCCTCGCCCATCCGTAGTTTGCCCTGGCTAATGATATGGTCCAAGAAATGCACTTCATGTTGGGCAAACTCGCACTTCTCCCGCTTGATGTATAGCTGGTTCTCCCGTAAGACTTGGAAGACTTTCCTTAGATGCTCTACGTGCTCCTCTAAGGTGTTGCTATAGATGACTATGTCATCCAAGTACACCACCACGAATTGATCCAAGTAGGAGTGAAAGATCTTGTTCATCAGCATGCAGAATGTGGTAGGTACGTTGGTTAAGCCAAAAGGCATCACTAACAACTCGTACACTCCATATGCGGTCACGCACGCTATCTTCAGCTCATCCCCTTCTGCGATGCGTACTTGGTAGTAGCTTTTTCGAAGGTCCACCTTTGTGAAGTACTTGGCCTGCCCAAGTCTGTCAAAAAAATTTGCAATGAGTGAGATAGGATATTTGTTCTTAATAGTTACCTTATTGAGCACCCGATAGTCGATGCATATGCGTAAGGATCCGTCCTTTTTCTTCTGAAATAATACCGGTGTGCCATAAGGTGCCTTGGATGGACGGATGTGATCGGCCTCAAGGAGCTCTTTCCACTTGCTTCCTTAGCTCCTCTAGTTCGGGTGGAGCCATACGATAAGGTGCATGCATGGGTGGCTTGGCTCCAACCTCCAACTCTATCTTGTGATCTACCTCGCGCCTCGGAGGTAGGGTCTTTGGCAGCTCGTCTGGCATCACGTCTTTGTTCTCTTTAAGGACTTTCTCTATGATTAGTGGTAAGGACTCCTTAGCACCATTGTCTTCTCCTGAACTTACAATGGTGGCTAGGAACGTCGGTTCTCCTTTCTTCAGGCCCTGCACAATCTGCATGGCCGACAAGAGGGCATGTCCTTCTTTCTTTGGTACCTTAACTAGAGGTACCATGCACGATCTTTCCCGCTCCATGACCATGAGTCGTTGGAGGTAGGGATCGATCACGTATGGCAAAGACCGGAAGAACTCTTACCCAAGAATAATGTCAAAAATATCCAAAGGAGTGACGGTGAAGTTTGTCTTACCTTGCCATTCTCCCAACGTGATGCTCACTCCTTGGGCGATCCCGCACACGGGGTCGGTGGTGCATTGATCATCTTGAGGCGGGTGTTGCTTGGAACATAGTTCAGCCCTAACCTCTCTGCCGCCGTCTTGGTCATAATGTTCTCTTTTGCCCCGGTGTCCACCATGGCACGAGCTGTATGTCCATTAATGGAGATGTCTACATCTTTGCGTCTTTGAAGTCCCCCGGCTTCTCTGTCTTCTTGGCTATCGCCCGCATAGTCCAACCATGCCTAATCTGCGTGTGCTCGCGCCCGCCCTTGCTCTTGTTCTTCCTTCTCCTTTCGTTCGCGTAGGATGGCACCAAAGCTCTTCATCTCCGGGCACTTGGCATAACCGTGTGGTCCTCCGCATATGTAGCAACCATCTCCTTTCGTGGTCTGCACCTTCTTCTCCGTGTAGTTCTGGCGCACGAACCGTCTGTTGTCTGGCTTGTGGGGGTCGTGCTGCTTAGGGTGTGCCTGCTGCTCTTTGCCTTGGCCACGGTCTCCCCCACCTTTGGCATAACTGCTCCTTGCATCCTTGCCTTTTGCCTTGTCATGCCGATCATGCTTAAAGTTTGTCAAAGACTCGGCCTGTGTAATGGTTTCGTCTATGGTCTTGACCTGTCGCCGCTCCAACTCCATCTTGGCCCAATTCTGTAACCCGTCCATGAAGTGGAACAACATGTCTTCGTCCGTGAGGTTGGGGATTTGAAGCGTTAGAGTTGTGAACTCCTTCACGTACGCCCGAATACTTCCTGTTTGCTTCAGCTCCATGAACTTACGCTTAACCTCATATATGACGTTATTAGGGAAGAAGGCTTTCTTGAATTCTTCACGGAATTGTTCCCACGTGTTGATGGTGCACGTCCCCTTCCCTATCTCGGCTTCCTTACGCCTCCACCACAGCATGGCCAACTCCGAAAGATACAACACGGCAGTGTTGATCTTGGTTTCATCACTCTTCACCCGGCTACACTTGAAGTAATTCTCCAAGTGCCACAAGAAATTCTCCAGCTCTTGAGCATCGCAGATGCCTTTAAACATAGGTGGCTTGGGAGCCTCGACCCTGGCCTCCCTATCACGGTCGGGTGATGCCAATCCTCCAGCTTCTATGCCTTCCTTGAGTGTCCTCATTTCGGCCTTCATAGTTTCAATTGTGTTCAACGCCTCCATGAGCCGACACTCCAAGGGAGTGATGGCCTCCTTCATCTCGAACTTGGCCCGCTGATGTCCCTCAAACTCCTTACGGATGTTTTCGATCTCCTCAAGGGTTAAGTCTTTAAGAGCCTTGAATTTGCCATCGGGCACGTTCATGCGCCGACCTAATATCTCCACGGCCTGCCCGGCCACTTCAACCCTTGAGACCCACTCTTCCCTGCGGTGACATCAATGGCCTCCTCGCCACGTTCATCATCACCGGCCTCGGCGGTTGAGGGTGGATGAGATATTAGCACCTCGCTTGTTTGTGGGATCCAACAAGCATTTCCTTAGTACTCTTCTGGTGCTTCTTTCCTTTTTGGGGCTTCTTCCACTATTCGGACGGACGTTGGTGGTGCTAGCGGCGTTTACGTCCCCTTCGGTTGCCATTCCCTTAGTGCAAACCTTGGCTCTGATACCACGTTGTCACGGACTTAGAGTGATGGCTAAAGTTCCGTGCGGCCCTTGACAATTTACTCACTACTCTTTCAAGATCTTGTAAATTCAAGGAAGCCTTTAAGACTTGGATCGCTAAGAGAATGCTTTAAGGAAAGACTTAGAAAGAACAAGGAGAGAGTTTTTGGAAGAAGGCTTTGTATTAGCTTTGGAAGATTGCTTTATACTTGAGTGATGCCTTGCAAATGGTTGACACCTCTATTTATATTACTTCCTAAGGAATAAACTACAATTAATATTTACATGAGAAGTCCCTAAGGTATTTACACATTGGCCCCCTTTCTAGAGAATTCTACATAGTCTAGAATTCTCCAAGACATTCTTGAAATATCTAAGGCATTCTAGAGTTCTCTCTTTAACTCTAGAAACCTCCGCGCCTACTTGGCTACAAAATTTGGCTCGGGTAGTGGCGGGACATGACACGCTCCCCACTTGATGATGAGACGACCTCGGCGCATTGCTGCAGAAAATCTCGGACTTGGTCTTTGAATTGCCACAAGTCTTCATATTTCCCCCAAGTGGCCTCCTCCAGAGATTGTCCCTTCCAATGCACAAGGAACATGGCGCTCGCTTGTTGACCTCGCTTCCATTTGGCTTGATAATCTATGATAGCTTTAATCTCTCGGTCGTGCGAGGCGGTGATAGTAATGGGTGCCCATCGCGATTGGTTTCGGCTAGTGTCCTCCTTGTCCTCATGGTATGGCTTGAGGACGCTTGCATCAAACACCGGATGGATTTTGAAGTGAGGGGGCAACTCCACCTTATACGAGATCTTGCCAACCTTGGCAACAATCTTGAATGGACCCTCATATTTTCGCACTAAGTTTTGATGAACGCCCTTAGTGCCTTGAACTGTCTTGGGTTGAATTTCACCAAGACCATGTAGCCTTCCTTATAGTACGTGGGACGTCGTCTGCGGTCGGCAAACTTCTTCATCTTGCTTGCTGCCTGTCTAAGTAGGACTTGGCAGTGTCAAGTTGTTCTTCCCATCCTTTGGCAAGATGGTAAACTCCCAAACTCTTCCCTTCGAAAGCGGCCGATAAAGAATGCAGAGTTTGGGGCTGTTGGCCCGTCGCCAATTCAAATGGTGTGCGCCCGATGGACTCACTCCTTTGCAAATTATAAGAAAACTGTGCCATGTCTAGGAGCCTGACCCAATCCTTTTGGTGCGCACTGACATAGTGCCTCAGGTAGCACTCTAACAGGGTGTTGACGTGTTCTGTCTGGCTGTCGGTTTGCGGATGGAAACTTGTGTAGAAGTGAAGTTTTGTGCCAAGTATCTCGAACAGTTCTCTCCAAAAGTTCCTCGTAAAGCGGGGATCTCGGTCACTAATATTATGTCTTGGCAGCCCCCAGTATTTCACCACGTTCTTGGAGAACAATCGAGCGGCCTCCTTTGCGGTGCATCCGACTATGGCGGGTATGAAGGTAGCATACTTTGAGAACCTGTCCACCACGACCATGATAGTTCCATACCCGTCGGACTTAGGTAGGAAAGTGATGAAGTCCATAGTTATGCTTTCCTATGGACATTCCGCTATGGGTAGTGGCTCCAATAGTCCTCCCGGATGCCTTTGTTCTACCTTGTTTCTTTGGCACACAAGATAGGTTTGCACATAGCACTCGATGTCGTCCCGCATGCGTGGCCGAAATAGATAGCCTCGATCGGCGCCCTTGCTCTTCGCTGCCCCGGATGCCCGGCCACGGTGTGTCGTGGCTTTCCTTGATTATTCGCCGCCCGATAGTCCTCGAATTACGGCACATAGGCCTTTCAATCGGACGTGAGCAAGAGGCCATTCTCTACCCAAAAGCGCCTAGTCTCGCCTTGGACGGCTAACTCCATCGGTTTCTTGGCCTCGGGATCATGTTGCATGCCATCTCGATTGCATTTCGAATATCACAATGGGCTGTCATGATGGCAGCAAGTTTGGCCTTTCTACTTAACACATCGGCCACAACGTTGCCTCTTCCCTGGCTTATCCTCTAAGACGTAGTCGTACTCAGCTAGAAAATCCTGCCACCTAGCTTGTTTTGGGGTGATCTTCTTCTGTGATTGAAAGTAGCTATTGGCCACGTTGTCTGTCTTAACCACAAACTTGGAGCCTAGCAAGTAGTGTCTCCACGTGCTCAGGCAATGTACAATGGCCGTCATTTCTTTCTTCTGCACTGTATAGCGCTATTCAGTCTCGTTCAATTTGCGGCTCTCAAATGCTATTGGGTGTCTTTCCTGCATTAAGACTCCCCCAATGGTAAAGTCTGAAGCATCCGTATGTACTTCGAAGGTCTTTGAAAAGTCAGGCAGCGTCAAGACCAGCTCTTCTGTTATTGCCACCTTGAGACCTTCAAAAGCTTGCTGGCACTCCACGCTCCAAACCCACGACTTATTTTTCTTTAATAGCTCGGTCAGCGGAGCGACCTTTGCAGAGTAACCCCTTATGAACCTGCGATAGTAATTTGCAAGTCCAAGGAATGATTGTAGCTCGGTCACGTTAGTGGGCGCCTCCCATTCTTGAATTGCCCTATTTTGGCCACGCCCATCCGTAGTTTGCCCTGGCTAATGATATGGTCCAAGAAATGCACTTCATGTTGGGCAAACTCGCACTTCTCCCGCTTGATGTATAGCTGGTTCTCCCGTAAGACTTGGAAGACTTTCCTTAGATGCTCTACGTGCTCCTCTAAGGTGTTGCTATAGATGACTATGTCATCCAAGTACACCACCACGAATTGATCCAAGTAGGAGTGAAAGATCTTGTTCATCGGCATGCGAGAATGTGGTAGGTACGTTGGTTAAGCCAAAAGGCATCACTAACAACTCGTACACTCCATATCCGGGTCACGCACGCTATCTTGGCTCATCCCCTTCTGCGATGCGTACTTGGTAGTAGCTTTTTCGAAGGTCCACCTTTGTGAAGTACTTGGCCTGCCCAAGTCTGTCAAAAAAATTTGCAATGAGTGAGATAGGATAGTTTTTCTTAATAGTTACCTTATTGAGCACCCGATAGTCGATGCATATGCGTAAGGATCCGTCCTTTTTCTTCTGAAATAATACCGGTGTGCCATAAGGTGCCTTGGATGGACGGATGTGATCGGCCTCAAGGAGCTCTTTTCCACTGCTTCCTTAGCTCCTCTAGTTCGGGTGGAGCCATACGATAAGGTGCATGCATGGGTGGCTTGGCTCCAACCTCCAACTCTATCTTGTGATCTACCTCGCGCCTCGGAGGTAGGGTCTTTGGCAGCTCGTCGGCATCACGTCTTTGTTCTCTTTAAGGACTTTCTCTATGATTAGTGGTAAGGACTCCTTAGCACCATTGTCTTCTCCCCGAACTTACAATGGTGGCTAGGAACGTCGGTTCTCCTTTCTTCAGGCCCTGCACAATCTGCATGGCCGACAAGAGGGCATGTCCTTCTTTCTTTGGTACCTTAACTAGAGGTACCATGCACGATCTTTCCCGCTCCATGACCATGAGTCGTTGGAGGTAGGGATCGATCACAGTATGGCAGCACTGGAAGAACTCTTACCCAAGAATAATGTCAAAAATATCCAAAGGAGTGACGGTGAAGTTTGTCTTACCTTGCCATTCTCCCAACGTGATGCTCACTCCTTGGGCGATCCCGCACACGGGGTCGGTGGTGCATTGATCATCTTGAGGCGGGTGTTGCTTGGAACATAGTTCAGCCCTAAACTCTCTGCCGCCGTCTTGGTCATAATGTTCTCTTTTGCCCGGTGTCCACCATGGCACGAGCTGTATGTCCATTAATGGAGATGTCTACATCTTTGCGTCTTTGAAGTCCCCCTGGCTTCTCTGTCTTCTTGGCTATCGCCCCGCATAGTCCAACCATGCCTAACTGCGTGTGCTCGCGCCCTGCCCTTGCTCTTGTTCTTCCTTCTCCTTTCGTTCGCGTAGGATGGCACCAAAGCTCTTCATCTCCGGGCACTTGGCATAACCGTGTGGTCCTCCGCATATGTAGCAACCATCTCCTTTCGTGGTCTGCACCTTCTTCTCCGTGTAGTTCTGGCGCACGAACCGTCTGTTGTCTGGCTTGTGGGGGTCGTGCTGCTTAGGGTGTGCCTGCTGCTCTTTGCCTTGGCCACGGTCTCCCCCACCTTTGGCATAACTGCTCCTTGCATCCTTGCCTTTTGCCTTGTCATGCCGATCATGCTTAAAGTTTGTCAAAGACTCGGCCTGTGTAATGGTTTCGTCTATGGTCTTGACCTGTCGCCGCTCCAACTCCATCTTGGCCCAATTCTGTAACCCGTCCATGAAGTGGAACAACATGTCTTCGTCCGTGAGGTTGGGGATTTGAAGCGTTAGAGTTGTGAACTCCTTCACGTACGCCCGAATACTTCCTGTTTGCTTCAGCTCCATGAACTTACGCTTAACCTCATATATGACGTTATTAGGGAAGAAGGCTTTCTTGAATTCTTCACGGAATTGTTCCCACGTGTTGATGGTGCACGTCCCCTTCCCTATCTCGGCTTCCTTACGCCTCCACCACCGCATGGCCAACTCCGAAAGATACAACACGGCAGTGTTGATCTTGGTTTCATCACTCTTCACCCGGCTACACTTGAAGTAATTCTCCAAGTGCCACAAGAAATTCTCCAGCTCTTGAGGATCGCAGATGCCTTTAAACATAGGTGGCTTGGGAGCCTCGACCCTGGCCTCCCTATCACGGTCGGGTGATGCCAATCCTCCAGCTTCTATGCCTTCCTTGAGTGTCCTCATTTCGGCCTTCACAGTTTCAATTATGTTCAACGCCTCCATGAGCCGACACTCCAAGGGAGTGATGGCCTCCTTCATCTCGAACTTGGCCCGCTGATGTCCCTCAAACTCCTTACGGATGTTTTCGATCTCCTCAAGGGTTAAGTCTTTAAGAGCCTTGAATTTGCCATCGGGCACGTTCATGCGCCGACCTAATATCTCCACGGCCTGCCTGGCCACTTCAACCCTTGAGACCCACTCTTCCCCTGCAGTGACATCAATGGCCTCCTCGCCACGTTCATCATCACTGGCCTCGGCGGTTGAGGGTGGATGAGATATTATCGCCTCGCTTGCTGTGGGATCCAACAACATTTCCTTAGTACTCTTCTGGTGCTTCTTTCCTTTTTGGGGCTTCTTCCACTATTCAGACGGACGTTGGTGGTGCTAGCGGCGTTTATGTCCCCTTCGGTTGCCATTCCCTTAGTGCAAACCTTGGCTCTGATACCACGTTGTCACGGACTTAGAGTGATGGCTAAAGTTCCGTGCGGCCCTTGACAATTTACTCACTACTCTTTCAAGATCTTGTAAATTCAAGGAAGCCTTTAAGACTTGGATCGCTAAGAGAATGCTTTAAGGAAAGACTTAGAAAGAACAAGGAGAGAGTTTTAGAAGAAGGCTTTGTATTAGCTTTGGAAGATTGCTTTATACTTGAGTGATGCTTTGCAAATGGTTGACACCTCTATTTATATTACTTCCTAAGGAATAAACTACAATTAATATTTACATGAGAAGTCCCTAAGTTATTTACACATTGGCCCCCTTTCTAGAGAATTCTACGTAGTCTAGAATTCTCCAAGACATTCTTGAAATATCTAAGGCATTCTAGAGTTCTCTCTTTAAATCTAGAAACCTCCACGCCTACTTGGCTGCAAAATTTGGCTCGGGTAGTGGCGGGACATGACACTAGACTTCCCTTCTGGAGTCACATCTAGGGTTCTTAGATATGTTATATTGGTCACGAAGCAAAAAAAAAAAAAGTTTAGATCAATATTAATTAAATTGACCACTTGAAATGAAGCACCGCGATAATATCTTAACAAGTTAATTCAAATTCAAACAACAATTCTTATGAAAATGCCATAATTTTAGAATGAGAAGATTAGCTCCACATAGACATGAAGGAATTAAAAAAAATCACCTCAAAGAAAAATATGATAATAAATAATATGGAAAATAAAAGATAAAATCAAAAAAAAATTTGATCTCTACGACGACTCCTAGTTCTTCGTTAGTCAAAATTTTCTTCGTAGGTTAAAAATTGTCCTCCAAAACGTGTTTAAGAACTATTAATTAGTGTAGAAAAAGTCTTGGATGAAATAAAATGAATCCAAAATAAAAATAATTAATATTTTGAATTCGACAATGTTCATCGCATTGTAACGCTCAATGCATTAAAATTCAGCACGGTTGGCACCATGTTGCGGTGAAATTGAAAAAACAATGTAGTATTTTTTTTTTTATGAAAATGGTCCAGGACCACCATTTTTATTAGAAAAATCTACATAACTAAACAGACATAAGGGATATATTTACTCAATAAACTTCTACTTTGAAATAATTATCAACATAGTTACAATATTAATATAATAAAAAATTTACACGGTTATACTCAGTCTCCTATTTTATGCATAATTAGTATTGTATCAGACTTTTTTCTATCACTTATATTATCTCTATTTTTCTCTCCACAATTCGCTCTTTTATGATTATTCATATCATGTAAAAGATTTATTTCATATTTATATATTTGTTCGTTCAATTCTTATTTTCTAAATACAATTGATGAAAAAAATAGGCTAAGAAAAGATGGTTGCCGGTGATGGTGAATAAATAGGCTACATATTGATTACCTAGAAAGTTTAGGCAATTCTTATTTTATGTAATATACATAGTTACATATTTTATAAGCATAATTTGTATTTAAATATTAATATTTAAAATTATAAATAGATTTTGAGCTTGGACTCTTGTTATTTTTAATATTCTATTTAATTTTTATTTTTAATTAATTTTGTTTTGGCCCCCAGGCCATCACTACTCACATTTCTCAAGTCCCACCATTCAGCAAACTTATTTCGGATGAGCTAAAAAACTCATTTCTTAAATTGGCATAAAAAATCTTAACCCAGTCCTATTAAATCACATGTTAGGTCAGACCTATCTAAAAAACAATTTGAAATCATACTCAAAACTCTGCTTTACTTAAAACACAATTTGATGAGAAAACCCCCAATACTCAAGTTCGTAACCCTGACTCAAATATGAAATATTTCTTGAAAAATATATTACCATTCTTAGGAAAGTTCAATTATGAAATTTCATTGAAAACAGAGTTAAAATTGACATGAAATATTTAATTTATCAAACTTTAACTTTATCGGGAAAAAACCCAAATTCTCAAGCTTATACGCGATTACTATGATGAAAATAGTTGATGAATCAAAAAGTTTATGCAATATTGAGTTTACCCATAACCAAAGGATTCTAAATATACATTTTTTTTCATCAAAAACTCAGTCCAAATCGCTAAAATCTCAATTTCCCCCAAGAAGTACACAGATAAGGAAAGAAAACCAAATGGAGAAATCATGAGAAAATGTCAAAATGAGGATTGGATACTAACTCTCATATTAAATCGAGAAGAATGCCACAAGAATCTCTCCATTTCGAGCTCTACAACTCTCAATATGCTCAACTTATCAAATGAAAAGTGTGAAATTTAAACACATGTACAATTGTATTTATACCAGCGTACCAACAACTTAAATTTCTACTAAAAGAGTCTTAACTTCCTCATACGATAATGAAATGATTCGACTTTTCCCCCCTAATTATCTTAAATAATGATACGGAGCTGCTCGTTCAATCAAAACTCAATTCCGTGCTCCTTTGCCCAATAAAATATCATTTCTGCCCGATAAACAAGTATCTCATATATTGCAAAGAAAGTCCAATTTTGGTTTAGCGAAAATGCACCAAACTTTACAAATCAGTCCTGTAATTCTTGCTCAAAATTTCAGAAGTTTTGGAATAGATTTTCAATCTTAAAAACTAATAATGAATCCTTTAGTTGACATAAATTGTTGAAACAATACCAAGACACCCAAAAATCTTAGAAACTCACCCAAAACTCATCTAGAATCTCCCGAACACAAACCAAATATGCTTCTAGCTTAAAAATAATATTTTGGACACGATAAAATCATCAAAGCACCCAAATAAGGTCACCTTAACCCGATTTCGACCAAAGTCAACTTTAACTTAAGAATCTCCAAATTTTCAAACAAGGACATGAAACTCATCCAACAGTTTTGGGAACTGAACCAAACCTTCAACTAGATCAAATATCACCATTTGGACCTAGTAAATTCATCAAAACTCAAAACAACCTTTCTAACCGCAAATGTTGACTAAAGTCAAACTTTAACGTTAACTTTCTCCACATCTCATCTAATAGATCAAAATCAAACCAAAAGCCTTGGGACCCACACAAATAATAGGTCTAGGCCAAAAACCATATTTCAGAGCTAATGGAACTGTCGGAATTCCATTCCGAGCTTGCTATTGTAACATCCCAAAAATTTCTAAGTTAAGACTCGAACCATTCTTCAATTATGAACAAGATTGAACCAAGTGATTCTATTTTTTTTAGGTTTTAAGGTAACTAGATGTAACACCTCGGACTTCGAAAGAGCTAAATAGCAGTTCATACAAGTCACCCGTCAATTTTTAGTTTAGGATCTACTTTAATCGAATATATCTTTTAGCATAGAAAGAATTAGGTGGCCCATGACCTATCCAATTAAAGGTCTTTGAGTCCTCTTTCCAATAGTGCCAAGTTTGCTAAATTTTGAGCTTGGAGTAAAAAGTTAAGCCCATTTGAGTGAAGCCTCTCTATTTAAGGCATTTAATCCATTTTAGAAAAGGGTATTTTGGTCTTAACCTTTTTTCCCAATAAACCTAGCACATTTTTCCTCACCTAATTAGGGGTCTAATTAGATGCTAACCATTCTTTGTCGTTCCTAAACACTTAGAAAAATAGGAGAAAAGTTCAAGAGGAGAAAGAGCTAGGTTTTGAGCATTCATCAAGATCCCATCGATTTTCGCCAAGAACATTGTTCTTTCCAAGTATGTAAGGCTTCTCACAGTGTTGGACTTGTTCTTCTTCATTCCATACATCTAATTCATCCATGAAATCGTTGTATCTAACAAATTCTTGAGTAGTTCTTGATTTTAGTTTCATTCTTTAATAATGGAGGGTTTGAGTTTCTTGGGTTGAGGATCTTTAGTATGAGTTGTGTTTCTTAAAAGGATTGTATGAAATTATCAAGTAATCGTGTTGGGTTTGAGAAAAAAAAGTTTAGGATAAATTCCCCAGTTCTAACTGTAACAACCGGTTCTCGTTGTTATAGAAAAGCCAACGGGGAAAAAACTTTAGGCCGGAAAACTTTTTCATAGTAACTTGGAATTTCCCAACCTAGTTCAGATTTGGACGAAATTGGAGTTAGTAAGGTAGAGGGAAATCTGGTAATAATTGAGTGATATAATTATGAATTTTATCACATGGGTAGATAGCTAAGACATTAAGGAACTTATATGACTTTATGAAATTGAATTAAGGCAAGTAGAACCCTCAAAAACAATCTTAGCGTGAACAGGTATTTTCTGAGGGTCATGGGTTGAAGGTGTGTTGTGAAATGGGGGTTTGAAATTATTAAATTTGCTCACTAGTTTCGTGCAAGTCGCTAGGGCAGGATTTTCCTGCCAGGGCGGGGCCTCTGTAGTGATGTAAGGACCGCTGTGGCGGGACAGATGCGACTTAAGTCAGAAATAAACCCCAATAACGATTTATTCTGCACTTTTTGACTTTGAGAGCTAGAAGACGACCCAGGTATTTTCTTGACAGTTTTCCACCATTCTTGAGGCTAAAGGTAAGGTTTTCACTCCCCGAATCCATTTTTCGATCCGTAGAACTTAGTTTCGTGGGTAATTATTGTTGGGGAAGGGTTTCAAAACTGTTTAGATAGTGGAAAAAGCCCTAATTTTGGATATTAGGAGCATGGGTTTGACCTAGGGTTTATATTATTGATTATAATCTGAGTAATTAAGTCTTGATTATAGATCCTAGCATTATATTGATTATTTGTAGACCAAGAACAAGCAGAAAGAATCTAGAAAGGGAAGAATCAAATTTCTTAGGGGATTTAAGCTTTGTTCGAGGTAGGTGATGCTTGTGATTTCATGTTGTGTGATATATGTTTGTCCTTGCTTCATTATAATACATGTATGTATGCGAATGCTGCATTATTAATCACACTATTCATAAATGGGGATGATTGAATAATTCTTTGCCATGAAATCATGACTTAATTGTATGATTATGAGAAAATACTTGTGATTGTGATTGTGATTGTGGCTTGTTGAATGGATCAAGTGTTGTGTTCCGACACACTAACTTGGATTGGTTTCCACGTTCCGACATAAATATGGGATCTGTTGCCACGTTCTAGCATAAATATTCGATCGGGTACCACGAATAGGTACACTAACAGTTTGGGTTTGGATTTCATGAGAGGACCATTGAGTTGACATAACTGTATATCTTGAGAATTGTGAATTTGTACGTTGTGCATAAATGATGTTGATATTGTGTATGTTCAGTGTATGCATGTGTTTATTATGTTGTAATAACTTATGTATGTTGCACTTAGTGGAATAGCCGCGTGATCCTATTAGTACATTGTGGTTGTGTACTGATACTGCACTTGCTCTTTCTTTGTTGAGTACAGGTCATCTTCAGGCGGCTATTGACAGACCTCACTTGGAAGATTAGTGATCATTTCGAATTCAAGGGTGAGCTAGTTCTTCCGGGCTGCCATGAGTTCTCTTTCTGTTTATGTCCACATTTCAGACTTAGACTTTCTAGTTGGTTATTCATATGTTAGTTTAAGGGTTGTACCCCTTCTTGTTCAGACTTATGGTTCTTGTTAGAGTTTTGGTACATTGACTTTTAGGTTCTAGGCATTATTTTCCGCATTGTTTTGTTAGACTTTTGGAGATTATGGGAACTCTATTTCTTTTCCTTAGCATTTTAAACCCGCTTCTGTAACTTTAAATGCCTTAGTTTGATTTAGTTGTGTAGTTCTTGGTTAGCTAATAAGTATTAATGGTTCTCCCACTGGAGGGTTAGTGTGGGTGCCAATCACGACGGTCTGGGTTGTAACCTAGTTGAAGCTTGAATTTTACCAATAAAATTCGTCGAAGTTGGTGGGGAAAGGTTGGGGCGGTGTGCCACCAGTATGCCAAGAATGCAAGGGTGATGCGCCAATAGTATGCCCAAATCCAGCCCCAGTACTTTGGGGGCTAACACAGTGCGCCACCAGTACACCAGGAGTCCTAGGGCGACGCGGCAACAACACACTAAGATTTGTTGATCCAATTTTTCCTTGTTTCATTCGGTGCATGTTCTTTTAATTTGTGGCAATGCTTCCCTTCTTTAAATTGGCTCCTAAAGGCTCCATTTCCCATTGAGAGTTCCTACATGTTCTAATCATATGTCTTAATTTTCATTCAAAACTAAATTGAGTTTAAGAGCTTTTATTGAGTTCTGAGTATTGAGTTTTGTATATTGTTATTGAGATACTTGAATTGATTCGCTCATTTCTATATTTAAGCATGAGCCCTATGAATTGAGGGGTCGTTTGGTTTGAATATGAGTTATGTTGGGATAAGTTAAGTTGAGATTAGTTATGATAGAATAAGTTATGCTGAGATTATTTCTTATTAAGTGTTCAGTTTGTTGTATTCAAAATAATGTACATTGCTAAATTTTAAGAACAAGTTGTTTCTTTACAAAATTACCCGCCACTTTATTTAGTTTTTTAATATTTTCTTTGCAAGCTTTAGTAGTTCATTTTTAAAATCTTTCATTTTATTTAGCTTAAATATTTTTGTTTATGTATTCCCATGATAAGTACCATATGTATTTAATTTTTTTTTCTTATTTAGCTTAAAAATAGAACTTCCCTGTTAAATTTGTTATAGTGAAAGAATATTTATTAGAAATTGAAATATAAATAAATATAACAATTAGTCAAATAAATTCATAAATAAAAATTATATTTATATATTGTAATTTTTTAATAGAAAAATTTGAATAATTATCATAAAAAATAAGTAGTGAATATTATTATACATGGTATTAAAAATAATGTAAATATAAATAAATGTGAAAAGTGATGTATAAAAAAGGTTTAAAGGTTGTATTTGTCATTTATCTATTTTATCCCGAGATTACTATACCACCTAATAGGAGGGATAACTTATCCCGGTGCAAATTCCTAATCCCGGGATAAGTTATCCCAAGCTTTGCAAACAAACAAGGGAATAAAGGGTACTTAAAATTTATGCCGGGATTAACTCTCCTTATCAATCACACCAAACGACTCCTGAGTATTATTGAGATGAGTAGTATAGTTGAGTTCTAAGTTCTTGAGTCCTTGAGTTCGTGAGTTTTGAGTATTGAGTTTTCTATATTGTTATTGAGATTCTTGAGTTGATTCGTTCATGTCTATATTTCAGCATGAACCCTATTTTGAGTTATCTTTTAAAGCTAGCGATTCTGTTTTGAATTGAGTTTTTGAGGAAATATAGAGGTGTTTGAGAAAGAGTATAAGGGAACTAAGTATTTCCCAAACGTTTCATTTTTATATGAAGAAAGAGAGTATTATTTTGAGAAAGGAGAATCTTTGATTTCTAAACAAGTTTATGAGTTCAGAGATATTTCAAAGTAGTTATCTCTTTTAAGAGGATAGTTTGAGCAATTATCTCAAACTAGAGAAAGAGTATGTTTTATACATTTGATCATGAATATATATATTATTGGGAGTAGTATCGAGCACCAATATAGAGATGAGTTCAGACAACTCAAAATCCTCATAAACCATGTATGCCAACATGGATAAAGGATCATACTTTTTAGATGATTCATTAAAAGCATAACTTAGTTGATCCACTTAGCTGAGGTGTTTTATCCCCGAAAGGTATAGGACAATTCTGATAGCATGGGCGAGACGCAGTATCATCATGTATCTCATAGTGGTGGTTGTCGATTAGAGAATCTCCCAAATAGACTTAATAGTGTATTTTTATTATATCACTTAATATATTGAGTTCAGAGATGAGTAAGTATTTTTGTAAAGTTTTAATAATTTCAGTTCTTTATTTCTTTACATCCAGTTGAGTATATATCTATATCTACTGCGGTCCTTTCATTTAGTTTTTCTTATTCGGCTATATTACATACTTGTACATTCAATGTACTGATGTCATTCGACCTGCATCTTTTAATGATGTAGATACATGTTCTTAGGATCCTTAACAATAGTCCGTTGAGATCATTTCATCAGTTTTTGAGTAAGACCTCCTTTCTTCTGGAAGATTCCATTTTTTATGAGTTGTTACGAGTAGTTATCTTGAAGAGTTGTGGGTCTTGTCTTGACACTCATCCTTGTATAGTGGAGGCTTCATGGATAGACATTTTTGGAGAGTGTTTTGTTTTCAGATGTTTTATTTAAACTTATGTTTTATACTTAGTATATTCAGCAAAGTTTTTAGATTCAGTAAACTGTTTTAAGCGTTTCTTCCAATTTGATGCTTATGTATGCTTGAGTTAGTCTTCCACTCGAGTCAGCCAGAATAAGGGTTTGGTTAGGGACTAACAATGGTTCTCGAGTGCTGGTCACCTCTAGGGTGTAGGCTCGGGGCATGACAAACTTGGTATCAGAGCACAAAGATCAAGTGTCTTAGGGTGTCTATGAAATTGTGTCAATACAATCTTATTGATGGTTTTGAGGACCCCACTTGTATAAATTAAGGACTACAGACATTTGAGAAAAGTTTCCCTTCTTTAATATTTTAAATCATGCAATGCAATAGAAGTGTGTCAGAAGGATCATACTCGTGCGTTTCTCAAATCCATTCAATTTCCCCTTATACTGAATGTTGTTGAAATAGCAAAGTCAGATCCTTATCGATGAGTAACTCTCAACAAAAGTCTTGAGAAAGTCATGAGACTGCAAAGGAGCTTGAGAGAAGCCTGCGAGTGAGCTTAAGTGTTCTGATTCGAAAGAATGCACTGTTATTCATATGAATCGTGTGTTCGAGCTAAAAGTGAAATGTACTCCTAAACTCTATTGTCTAAACCTTTTTTTTAGTTGAGATCCTTATGAGGAAGTGTGCTTTATAGCTTGGGTAGTATTGTCACCTGAAAAAATAGTATGGGTTATGATGTTATAAGCAGTAGTAGTAAAAGTGCCAAAAGTTAGAAGAATGCATGCAAAGGTTTAGTAATCTAAGAAAGGGAGATGGTGACGAGGAAAATTATGTCATTCTAGTCATGCACCCAGTAAGTTATTAATGATGAGTTTTTCTTTATGAGTAGACTAAGAAATAATAATTTTGTATAGATTTAATGATAAAAGGTAGAGGAATAGTTACTAGTCAGAATGACTTAGAGTATACTTTAACTAGAATGAAGTTTATGTCAATGCCATTGTGTTAGTGAAGGCCAAGTACATGTGTGGAATAAAAGAGTAGAGTATTCATGAGGTGATAGACTTAAGCTAGGCTTATGATTTTTAGGGAGAGCCATGATGTTCAGAGGGTTATAGAACTAATTCGGCAATGATGTATTGTGAATGGGTAAATAGAACTTAAATTGATAAAGGAGGTGTGATGGTAAATGTAACACCTCATAAATCAGACTTGGACTTTGCAGCAGAAAACACCAGAAACAGGTGAACCACAGAGTGGTACAGGCCGTGATCAGGACCACGGTCTGTCATCCTTATCGTGGTTTACACCATCCCAATAGTGGTGGACCACGGAGCCCTTCATGGGCTGTGGACCACATCACGAGCCATGGGAAGACTCGTTGAGGAAGTACAGAAACACCCAGAGCTCAGGCATCATACCACAGTGCCCTTCAGGGGACATGTTCTTGATGAAGGGCCATGGTGGAGTCAATCATCTTGAGCCAGTGGACCCTAGCCCCAAATGAAGAACCACGGTGACCTTCATGGTCCATGGTCTTTCACACAGTCTATGAAGTTGACGGTAGAGGGGGGTGCCAGAAACCAGTAGTCACTGGCCCATGAACTATGAATCATATGATGGACCATGGTCCTAGTGATGGTCCGTCATTGCATCTGTGGTTGGCCTCTATCAGATTTTAAGTTGGGGCCATCTTGGTCTTTTCCCCTTTGCATTGGGGATCTAAACTATGTTGTTTTACTCAGTTTGAGCTTAGTATTCTAATCAGAACTTACCTTAAGTGATTCATTCACAAAAAATCATCAAAACTTAGGGTAAAAAAGGAGAAAGAGTCGACCAAGACCTTCTAAGAACGCAACAAGTTTTCTTCAGTTTCATCCCCGAAATCGAAGGATTTCTCCTTAGATTTCTTCACCAGGCATGTGGGATTTCACTAGTGGGTTCCTTTCATCCACTAGGTCCCTAGAATTCTGTCGTATTCTTGATTCGCTATATCTTCCTTAGACCTAGGGTTTTTAAAACTTTAGATATTGGTGGTGAATTAGCTGTTATAGTATTCTTAATTTGATTATCATATTTTCGTGAAATCGTTGCTTAGTTCCTTGCATGAAATTCAGAATCCTAGTTGTGTAGATTCTCTTTGTTTATAAATGAAACTTGCTAGGTCAATTAAACAGATATACATGCTCCAATTTCGAATGTCACATTATCAGTATATAAATGTTACATTCTCATAGTTGCATGTCAGAATATTGAGCTATCCAGTATTTTAGTTATGTTGTGTCATAAACATTCCCAGTTGGAAGTAGGCTTAGCACCGAGTTGGACTAGGTTCAGCCTACCCTTATAGTCCCAGAACTACGTGCCTCCGTAGGTTTTTAAGTCTCCTTTGCAGGCATCAGATTTAATGATCACGCCTATCATGCCTTTATAACCCTGGCAAGGTATATTGGGTCCTCTTGATGGGGCGTATACATTGGACTTCGCATTTTGCTCATGTGGTTTTGTGTCTGTTAATAGTAGTTCCCACAGTCAGACTCTAGTGCATTTGACCAGGTTTTCAGTTATACTTCAGTATTCAGTCTCGGCATGTTAAATTCATGATTAGTACTTGGTCATTAAATTTAGCTCAGTTTTTAGTTATATTTCAGTATTTATGTTTCTGTTCAAATTATGTCATTGCTCAGTTATGTCTGTTAAGCTATTATCTATATCCTACATTCTCAGTACAGTCCAAGTACTAACGCATACTTTGCGCTACATCCTTTTATGATGTAGGTTCAAGTGTTCAGCATCCAAATCACACATAGATTGGTTCCCAGTCTGTATTCAGCAGCTTCAGTAGTGAGTCCTCATACTTCGAGGACAATAGACATTTCTATTCTATTTATTCTTTTTTTCAGTTTTTAGTTTTTCTAGAGTTAGCTGAGGGCATATCCCAGCAACTCTAGTGAGTAGAGGATTTTCAGACATAGTATTAGATTCAACTTTAGATTTGAGTTTGATCTTTCAGTTGTTATTGAACTCTTAGTACATTGCATATATTCAGAGTAGTTGGGTATTCCCCACTTTTAGTTACCACTGTTTTAGCTTCCGTATAGTATCATGTTATTTAGATTGTTTTAGTATGATTATGATATGCACTCTTCAGGGATAGCTTGGGGTCACTCGTGATCCTAGGTCCCATTTTTACATCAAGGGGGTAGTCTCGGGGAATGACAAACTTGGTATCAGTGCATTAGGTTGTAGAGTCCTAGGATCTCTGAAAGATGCACTAACTAGAGTCTCTTTCATGGATGTGAAGTGCACCACATCTAATGAGAGAGATGCTACGAAATGTTTTAAGAAAAACTTCACTTTCTTACTTTTTTATCATGCGTGTGTATGATCACATTTCTAATCCATCGTTATGCATTTTAGATCATGCCTTCTTGTAGAGCTTATGCACGGAATGCTAATGCACGCATTGCTAACGCAGTTCCTCTAGTCCTGGACCATGAGGTTACAAATGCAGAATTTCGAAATGCTATCCAATTTTTGGCTCAGAGTGTAGCCAACCAAAACAATCAGCAGGTCCCAGTTCCTACTAATTCTAATGGTTAATCAGTGGTAGCTAGAGTTCAAGATTTTGTTCAGATTAATCCGTTTGATTTTCTAGGGTCGCAGATTGGTGAGGACCCATAAAACTTCATTGATGAGGCTAAGACAATCTTTAGAGTGATGCAAGTGACTGGGAATGATAGGGTAGAGTTGGTATCCTACTAGATTAAGGATGTGGCTCACATCTGGTTCACTTAGTGGAAAGAAAACAGTGGTGCGGAGGTAGCTCCTATGACTTTGGATTGTTTTACTGGAGCTTTTCTGGATAGGTTCATTCTGAGAGAGTTTAGAGAGGCCAAAGCTTAGGAGTTCATGTGTTTTGAGGCAAGGTACCCTGTCAGTCCAAGAGTACGGACTTAAGTCCACCAAACTCTCCAGGTATGCACCACTTATGGTTGCCGATCCAAGGGCATAAGTGAGTAAGTTTCTGTTTGGGGTATCCAACTTGGTGAAGACAGAGTGCAGGAATGCTATGTTGCTGAAGGATATGAATATCTCTAAGCTTATGACCCATGCTCAGCAGGTGGAGGGAGATAAGCTTAGGGAAATGGCTAAAGACAACAAGAAGGCTAGAATAGGGAATTATGAATACTCTTAGTACAAATCGAGTGGTGGGAATCGCTCACAGTTTCAGCAGAGGTCTACAACCCTAGCACCTTCATGAGCTTGTGCTCCATCCACCAGGTTTCGACAAGATCAGAAAGGTAGGGCATCAGGCTCTAAGTCTCAGGGGAGTAATTTAGGTAATAAGACTTTCCCAACTTGTCCAAAGTATGGTAAAAACCATCCAGGCGAGTGTCTTGTGGGCAAGGAAAGGTGTTTTGGGTGTGGTCAATTTGGCCATAGGTTGAAGGATGGCCCTTCTTCCAGGTATGGGCAAGGAGATAACAATAATAGGGCTCAATCTACAGTTCCAGCAGCACAAGAAGGTCACCTAACTAAGTAGGGTGCTTCATCTGGTATAAGTGGTGGTCAGCGCCAGAACATGTTGTATGCTCTTCAGGTTCGCCAGTACCAAGAAGATACTCCTGATGTGGTCACTGGTAAGTTACGAGTCTTTCATTTAGATGTTTATGCATTGTTAGATGTAGGGGCTACTCTTTCCTTTGTAACTCTCTATATAGAAGTAAACTTTTGTGTCAGTCCAGAAACTCTTTCAGAATCCTTCTCAGTCTTTACCCCAGTTTGTGACCCAGTTATAGCTAGACGAGTATACATAAATTGCCATATCATAGTCTCTCAGAAAGTCACCTCAACATATCTTGTAGAGTTAGAAATGGTAGACTTTGATGTCATTTTAGGCATAGATTAGTTATATTCATGTTTTGCCTCAGTCAATTGTAGAACTAGGATCGTTCGATTTCGGTTTCAAATGAGCCAGTCTTAGAATGGAAGGGTAGTAAGTTAGTACCTATAGGTCGATTTATCTCTTACCTTAAGGCAAGAAAGATGATCTCTAAAGGGTATGTCTATTATTTTGTTCAGGCGGTTAAGGATTCAAACTTTAAAACCCAACTCTTAAGTTAGTTCTAGTATTAAATGAGTTTCCAGAAGTGCTTCCAGAAGATCTTCCTAGAGTTCCTCCCGAAAGGGAAATGGACTTTGGAATTGATCTCCTTCCAAATACCCAACCCATTTCGATTCCTCCTTACAGAATGGCTCCAGCTGAGCTTAAGGAATTGAAAGAACAGTTAAAAGACCTTCTAGATAGGGGGTTCATCAGACCTATTATTTCCCCATGGGGTGTACCAGTGTTGTCTGTGAAAAATAAAGATAGTTCTCTCAGAATGTGCATTGACTATTGTTAGTTGAACAAAGTCACCATCAAGAATAAGTATCCCATCCCCAGGATTGATGACTTGTTCGACCAACTTTAGGGTGCTAGTTGGTTTTCGAAGATAGACCTCAGATCTGGCTATATCAGCTCAGAGTCTGAGAGAGTGACATTTCGAAAACAACCTTTAAGACTTGGTATGGTCACTATGAATTTGTAGTTATGTATTTTGGACTAACAAATGCTCCTGCAGCTTTCATAGACTTAATGAATAGGGTGTTCAAACAGTGTTTGGATTTGTTTGTTATTGTCTTTATTTATGATATCCTCATATATTCTCGGAATGATGAGGAACATGTGACTTATCTGAGAGTTGTTCTGCAAACTCTCAAAGATCGCTAGTTATTTGCTAAGTTTAGCAAATGTGAATTTTGGTTAGTCAGTTGTTTTCCTTGGTCATGTGGTATCTAGCGAACGAATTCTAGTGGATTCTCAGAAAAAATAAAGGTAGTGAAACAATGGCCCAGACCCATTTCTCCAACAAATATCAGAAGTTTCTTGGGTTGGCTGGTTATTACAGGAGATTTGTTGAAGGATTTTCATCAATAACTTCCCCATTGACCAAGTTCACGCAGAAGAAACTAAAGTTTCAGTGGTTAGATGAGTGCGAGAAAAGTTTTTAAGAACTGAAGACTAGGTTGACTGCAACTCCTGTCTTGACTCTACTAAATGGTTTAGACGGTTATGTGATTTATCGTGATGCATATAGGGTTGGCCGTGGTTGTGTGTTGATGTAGCGAGGTAAGTTCATAGCTTATGTTTCTAGAAAAATTAAGGTCCATAAGAAGAATTACCCGACTCATGACCTCGAGATTACAATTGTAGTATTTGCCCTAAAGATTTGGAGACATTACTTGTATAGTGTTCATGTAGATCTGTTCACAGATCATAAGAGCCTTCAATATGTGTTCACCTTGAAAGAATTGAATCTTCATCAGAGGAGATGGCTTGAATTCTTTAGGGACTATGATATGAATGTGCTTTACCATCCTGGTAAGCCAATGTAGTGGCTGATGCTCTCAGCAGACTATCTGTGTATAGTGTAGCACATGTTGAGGAAGAAAAGAAGGAATTAACAAAAGATGTTCACCGGCTTGCTCACTTAAGATTTGGTCTTACAGACATGTCAGATGGTTGTGTGATAGTTCAGAATAGATTCGAATCTTCATTGGTAGAGGAGGTTAAGCAAAAATAGGACAATGATCCTATATTACTTCAGTTGAAAGGTGCAGTTCATCAACAAAAAGTAAAGGTTTCCTCCCCAAGGATGAGATGGTGTGCTTCGTTATCACGGTCACTTATGTGTTCCTAATATGGGTGCGTTGAGGCAATAGATCCTTACAGAAGCCTATAATTCCAGATATTCTATTCATCCAGGTGCCACTAAGATGTACTGTGATCTATGGAAAGTCTTTTAGTGGAACATAATGAAGAGAGACATAGCAAATTTTGTGGCAAAGTGTCCTAACTGTCAACAGATTAAGGTAGCACATCAGAAACTAGGAGGTATGACTCAAGAGATTAACATTCCTACATGGAAGTGGGAAGTGATAAACATGGACTTCATTATGGATTTACCTCTTACTTGCAGACAACATGACTCCATTTGGGTGATAGTGGACATTGTTACCAGGTCCGCTCACTTCTTAGCTGTCAAAACTACAGATTCAGTGGAGGATTACACTAAACTCTACATTAATGAGATAGTAAAGTTACATGGGGTTCCTTTGTCTATCATCTTATATAGAGGTCCTCAGTTTACATCTCATTTCCAGAAATCATTTTAGAAAGGTCTTGGTACTTAGATAAATCTCAGCACAACATTTCATCCACAAATAGATGGTCACGTAGAACGTACCATTCAAACCTTAGAGGACATGTTGAGATCTTGGGTGATCGATTTCAAGGGTAGTTAGGATGATCACCTACCTCTCATAGAGTTCGCCTCTAATAATAGTTTTCATTCCAGTACTCAGATTGCCCAGTATGAGGCATTATATAGGCGTAGTTGTAGATCTTTGATTGGTTGGTTTGAAGTAGGTGAAGCAGCATTGATTGGGATAGATTCGGTTCATGAAGCTAAGGAAAAAGTTCATCTCATTAGAGATAGACTGAAGACAACTCAGAGTCGTCAGAAGTCCTATGCATATATAAGGAGAAGGGACTTAGAGTTTGAGATTGATGATTGGGTTTTCCTGAAAGTGTCACATATGAAAGGGGTGATTAGATTTGGCAAGAAAGGGAAGCTCAGTTCGAGATATGTAGGTCCCTAAAAAATCCTGAAGAGTGTTGGTAAGGTGGCCTAAGATTTAGAGTTGCCTGTAGAACTAACACCAGTTCATCCAATCTTTCATATTTCCTTGTTGAAGAAGTGTGTGGGTGATCCAGCATCAACTGTACCTTTAGAGATTGTGGCTCTGAAGGATAGTCTCACTTATAAGGAGGTGACAGTTGAAAATCTTGACCGTCAGGTTGGTAGATTGAGAAATAAAGAAGTCTCTTTGGTGAAGGTTTTGTGGAGGAACCAGTCCATAGAGGGAGCTACTTGGGAAGCAAAAGAAGCCATGCAGACCACGTATCCTCATCTCTTTCTTTTCGATTCCGTTTTATCTTGAGGTAATAGTTTCTCTCCAGTCTCTCAGTTTACCCTTGCTTAAATTCAGTCTTAGTATCATGTTCCTTCAGTTGTTCTTGTATTTTAAACATATTTGCATATTTTTGGAACTCAGTTCAATTAGATATCAGTTTCTAGTACTCAATGGTAGGGATTACAACTCCTTCCCTCCATACTCAGCTTGTTTAGACTTCATTCGAGGATGAATGTTCCCAAGAGGGAGATAATGTAACATCTCAGAAATTAAACTTGGACTTTGCGGCAGAAAATAACAGAAACAGGTGAACCACAGAAGGGTTCACAGTCCATGATCAGGACCATGGTTCGTCACCCTCATTGTGGTTCACACCATCCCATTAGTGGTGGACTCAGAGCCCTTCACGGGCCGTGGACCACCTCACGAGTCGTGGGAAGTACAGAACCACCCAGAGTTCAGGCATCAAACCACAAAGCCCACTACAAGCAGTGGTCTTGATGATGGGCCGTGGTGGCATGTGTCTTCTTGAGCTAGTGGACCCTAGCCCCAAGTGAAGAACAACGGTGACCATCACGGTTCGTGGTCCTTCACACAGTCCGTGAAGTGGATCGTAGAGGGGGGGGTACCAGAAACCAATAGTCACTGGGCCTATGAACCACGACCCATACGACGAACCGTGGTCCTAGTGATGGTCCATCATTGCTTTCGTGGTCGGCCTCTGTCAGATTTTGAGTTGGGGTTATTTTGGTCTTTTCCCCTATGCATTGGGGGATTTAAACTACATTGTTTAACCTCTAAACTATGTCATTTTACTCAGTTTTAGCTTTGTATTTTAATCTAAACTTACCCTAAGCGATTCATTCAACAAAATTCATCAAAACTTAAAGCAAAAGGATAGAAAGAGTCAACCAAGCCCTTCCAAGAATGCAACTGGTTTTCTTCAACTTTAACCCCAAAATTGAAGTATTTCTTCATAGATTTCATCACCAGGTATGTGGGATTTCAATAGTGGGTTCCTTTCGTCCACTAGGTCCCTAGAATTTAGTCAAATTCTAGATTCACTATATCTTGGTTAGATATAGGGTTTTTAAAACCTTAGATATTGGTCGTGATTTAGCTATTATAGTATTCTTAATCAGATTATCATGTTTCTGTGAAATCATTGCTTAGTTCCTTGCATGAAATTTAGAACCCTAGTTGTGTAGATTCTCTTAGTTCTTGAATTACATTTACTAGGTCAATTAAATAGATATATATGCTCCAGTTTTGAGTGTCACATTATCAGTATATAAATGTTGCATTCTCAGATTAGCATGTGAGAATATTGTACTATCCAGTATTTCAGTTATGTTGTGTCATACACATTTCCTATTGGGAGTAGGCTTAGAACCGAGTTAGACTAGGGTTTAGTGTACCCTTATAATCCAAGAACTATGTGCCCCATAGGTTTATAAGTCCCCTCTATAGGCATCAGATTTAGTGATCACGCCAGTCATGCCTTTATACCCTTGGAAATTTATATTGGGTCCTCTCGATGGGGCGTATACATCAAACTCCGCATTTTGCTCACGTGGTTTTTTGTCGGTTAATAATAGATCCCATAGTCAGACTCTAGTGCATTTGAACATGTTTTCAGTTATACTTTAGTATTCAGTCTGAGCACGTTATATTCGTGATTAGTACTTGGTCATTGAATTTAGTTCAGTTTTCAGTTATATTTCAGTATCTAAGTTTCTGTTCATATTATGTCATTGCTCAGTTGTGTTTGTTCAGCTATTATACTTTGTTCAGCTATTATCTATATCCTACATGGTCTGTACATTCCAAGTACTGACGCATACTCTACGCTACATCCTTTCATGATGTAGGTTTAGGTATTCAGCATCCAGATTATGCGTTGATCGATTCTCGATCCATATTCATCAGCTTCAGTGATGAGTCCTCATACTTCGAAGATAAAAGACGTGCCATTTCTATTCAGTCTTTTATTTCATATTTTAGTTTTTCTAGAGTTAGATGGGGCATGTCCCAACAACTCTAGTCAGTAGAGGCTTTTCAGACATAATAGTAAATTCAACTTTAGATTTGAGTTTGATCTTTCAGTTGTTATTGAACTCTTAGTACATTTCATATATTCAAACTAGTTGGGTATTCCCCACTTTCAGTTACCACTGTTTTAGCTTCCGCATAATATCATGTTATTCAAATTGTTTTAGTATGCTTATGATATATCAGCTTCAGGGTTAGCTTTGGGATTACTCGTGATCCTAGGTTTTGTGTTTACGTTAAAGGGGTAGCCTCGGGGAGTGACAATAAATTGTAAGTATGTTGAACTGAGAGATAAAGATTGACTACTTTTCATGAGGTCTTAGTGGGTGAGTGTTTCTAAATTTTATCTAGTAGTCATAAGTTATTATAATAGGTGAGCAATTGTATTGCTTTTAGTGTCTAGTGCTAGACACTAAGCTTGAATCTGAGATGAGTGTCGTGATAAAAAGAATGGTAATATGAGGGTGAAAATGTTAGTTTTGAGATCTGATCTAGTAGGTTTGACATGAAGTATGTGAGAAATTAAGGTGATATTTTTTTTGATAAATGTGATTGGTAAAAGTGTGGTATAATGAACCTTAGATGAGAGAAATAAAGTAAGACTAAGCCATTAGATTAGAAAAAGTAAGAAGAGGTCTTCCCGAGATTGTATGTAACCACCCGAGGTCCCAATTAAGGTTATGATTTTCCATGTGTGCCTAAATAGTATATTTGAGTTGTCAACAGGGAATAAGCTGATGTAAGAATTATTATTTTCCTTAAGAGTTAGATGAAGCGGCCTTATGAAGTAATGGGAAGAGGTTAAGAGAAGTATCTTAGAAAGAGGTGTTACAATGAATCTTAGTACCTTTATATGGAGAGTTTAATAGCCATGAAATAAGCCTTTCCCGAGTATTAGAGTAAAGAAAATATAGACTAGTTTGGAGATGATGTAATAGATACACAACTTTAAAGTATCAACTTTAGACCTAAGGGGGAGATGATAAGATGAGGAACCAAGTCAAGTGTTTAGAATCAGATAGTGATGTGTTCAGAAAAAGTTATAGTATTATATCAATCCATTCATGGTCTAGCGTATTCCTTAAAGTTTAGTCATTACAACATCATATTGATATCTTTTATATTAGAATTATGTTCATGGTGTATGCTCATACTCTTAAGATAGATTGACATCTATGCTTAATTTCTGGAATGAGGGGTAAAGACTTTAGCCCATTGATCTCAATCTTCCTCCATTATGGGTATCAGCCTCATGATATGAACATATTCATATAAGCAGTCATGTCTCATAACATTTTAAGTCTCGTGAATTAATGATTTACTCTCAATGGCTAGCAACATAATTTTATGTCATGCATATTCTTATATTAGAATGCTCAAATGAATCGTGCTTATGATCTTTCACCCTAAAGCTCTTTCAGTGATCCTTTTCAGTTAGAGAGTGATGTTGATGATAGTAGTTAGGTTATGATAAAAGGAGAAGGGTTATGTTTCTTATATTGGTAGCAATAGTATGCTTATTCCATCTAAGTTTATAAAAGTGGAGGAAGGATGAATGAAGTTTTATTATGAGTAATAGTTAAATGATGTCACGACCCAGGGATACACCTTAGATGTAACATGGCATATTGAACCCCGAAGGACCCCATACAAGCCACTTAGCTTTCATTACATAAGAAATAGAACAATAAGAGTAAAACAATAGTCAAAATCCAATAGTTTTTATAAAAAAAAGCGGAAGTCTAAAACACTTATCTCAATATAGTCATCTAGTACAATAGAATGAAAATGGGCCTAGCCCATACATCATATCCAAAAGTGAAATACATGAAAGAAACTGAAACAATGAACATCCATCCTCGAAGCATGGGGACTCACTAAAGCTCGGAAATCTCGAGATCAACCACTAGTCACGAAACAGAACAACCTGAATGTCGGACCCTACGCTTGGGGAAATGTAGGCAAGATTATGCGTTAGTACAAAAACATGTACCAAGTATGATAGCTATGCATAAAACATTTAAATCATGCAGAAAGGGGCATTTAACTTCATTGCATACAATTTACCAAGCTAAAACATGATATGAGAGGGTTAGAAAACATAAGCCATAAAACCATGGTCAATGCAAAGTAATCATCTTTAAAGCGTTTGAACACATATGCGATACTCATTGAAGTAACCTTAGATCATTATTAATCTGGGGGATTAGCCTTAATCGACTTAGAGACCATGTAAGCTATAACATGATCCCCCAGTGTCTCCCACACTTAAAAGGGTTGTCCTACTTCCCAAGGTAAGGACCATAAATCTGAGCTAAAGTGGATCTACTAGCTACTGTCTATCTAAACAATCATCCTATGGGGGCACATATCTAAGGGATAAGAGATTGCTAGTAGAAACCTGGCCTCTACTAACGGGAGAGCTTCCATCTCTATATCCTCTCGGTGCTAAGCATAAATCCCACGTAATAGTCATTTCTTTTTGTTCTTATTTTCCATGGGAAGGCACATCATCTTTCCAATCCAAGCTAAGTCATCATCCTTGGAAAGGTATCTTTGGATAACCAATCGAAGCTAGTTTCATTAGGATAACTCTTATTCTTTGATTCAATTAAGTGAGAAAACCTTTTAATCTTAGAATCCTTGTTCTATGAGAAAACCTTTCACATCTTTCTTTTATGTTTATATGAGAAATTCATTTCAATAACACATCATGATCATCATCATTTATACTTTACTCTCAAAGCATCCTTAAAACACTTGCATAGATTTCATAAGAAAATGCATAAGTCCATAATTTACCTCTTGAGGTTCAAAACTCATTTTTAATCATCAATACTTAGAAAACATGGGCTAGATATGGATTTCATCATAAATTCATGTAAAGCTAGTAATACATGCTTAATTTCATAAAACAAAGTGTCCTTTATAGTCAAAATCCCACATCATATGATTCACAACTTGAAAACATGGAGATTACATGGGTTCATAGGGGAAATCATCATAAAATCATAGTACTTCATCAATTCATGCATAAGAGATCACAATTCAATCATTTAAATCAATAAGAAAGAGAACCCATGACAATTGAAGAAAACCCTAACTCAATTGGGGAATTCTAACTTTAAAATAGAGGTATTTGAAAACTCTATGATTGGAAGGAATCCATGGATGAACATTATCATACCTCAAAGACAAAATCTTATCTTCAATGGTGAAAATTGAGGCTTTCCTTGAAACCCTAGGTTGAACCCTTCTTCTTCTTCAAGTTTCTAGAGAGAAATATTTTGGGGAGGAGAATTGATCTTCTTTTATGATTTTGGAAGAATGACTATAATGGGTGGAATTTGAGGGGTTAAAATACCTATATAGGGGTCTTAGGGAAGTTTAAAACAATGTAGTATAGGATTTCACTAATTAGGAAACGACCCAACTAGCCCTGAAACTCAATTGCCAGCTGTGACCCATGATTGGAGACTGATAGAGCATGGACAGACCAACGGTCCGTCCTGCATAAGCGTCACCAAGTTAAGAGATTTCGGCCTGGACCGATGGTTCCTGGAGCACGGACCGTGGACCCATAAAGGTTTGTAGGTCCAGTCGTGGTTCCTTCCTGGACCATCTTATGGGGTGACCTCTCGACGGTCCTTCCTATGGTTCGTGGTCCAACCCATGGTCCGTGGTTGGCCTTAGTGGATGGAACCTGGGAACCTGAAATTTTGCTATGTTCTCTCTATCAGATTCGAGGTGTTACAATATCTCCCTCTTGGGACCATTCGTCTTCGAATGAAATTCAAACTGGTACTAAAAGAGTAGGAGAGGAACTAACAACCCAACCTATAATATAATGTATACAACCAAGGAGGAACTATCGTCTCCAAGCTAAGACATCATCAAAGCGTCGTAAAAGGGGTGAAACTAAATCTAGTAGCCCAATATGCATGCAATGCGCAAATTCGAGGAGGAAACATCAATTTCAAGCTAACATCCAAGGAGGAAACATCAACTCCAAGCTAACAACATACTTAAATGCATATATCCGAGGAGGAAAGTTCAATCCAACTTAAAATCATGCTCATAACATCATATCAAGTAGTCTACATGCAATTCATACTTATATGCACATCAACATGTAGAAATCAATCAAATTGACTCATTTTCTCAAAATTTGAACTTTTCATATATCATGCATAGAAAGGAAATCATGGAAACACATAAGACACATGACTCCAAAACAAATAACAAACCATGTGGAGCTCATTACCTCAAGCTAGAGTAGGAGTAGAAGAAAAGAGACATTATATTGGCCTCGGCCTCCCAAGTCGCATCCTCAACTAACTGATTCCTTTACAACACTTTCATGAAATCTATTTCTTTATTTCTCAACCTCTTGACTTCCCAGTCCAAATTTCAATCGAAACTTCCTCATAAGAGAGATTATTCCTAACTCCCAAATATTCTAAGGAAACTATGGATGTCAGATCACCAACACATTTCTTTAACATAGAGACATGGAAAACCAGATGCACCGATGCCAACTCATTTGGAAAATCTAGCTCATAAGCAACTTTACCAACATGTCACAAAATCTGAGATGGGCCTACATATTGGGGACTAAGCTTCCCTTTCTTACCAAACCTCATTACACCCTAAATCATGAATATCAAACTAAAGATCTCTTCTTCTCACCTTGGCATATGACTTTTGTCAACTTTGATCCATTTTCAACCTTTTTCTAATAAGTCAAACTTTCTCTATGGCCTCATGTACCAACTCGGGACCTATTAGGGAAAATTCACCCACCTCAAACCAACCTATTGGAGATCTACATGTCCTACCATATAGGGCCTCAAAGGGAGCCATATTAATACTCGAGTGATAGCTATTGTTATATGCAAACTCAATCAATGGCAAATGGTCATACCAATTACCCTTAAAATTAATCACACAAGCCTTAACATGTCTTCCAAAGTTTGGATAGTACGCTCCGCTTGCCCATTGGTTTGGGGATGAAAGTCCATGCTAACCTTAACCTTAGTACCAAGACCCTTTTGGAAGGACTTCCAAATTTGAGAAGTGAACTCGGTACCATGATCGGAGATAATGAAAAAAGGCACTCTATGCAACTTTACCATTTCTCTCAAGTATAACTTGGCATAGTACTCCACCGAATAGGAAACTTTGAAGGAAGGAAATGAACGGATTACCTCATCCGATCTACTATCACCCAAATTGAATCCTGTTGTCATCGGGTGCGAGGCAAACTAACAATAAAGTTCATATTCACATCTTCCAACTTCCAAGTAGGAATACTAATGTCTTAGGGATAAACCTCTCGGTTTTTGATGCTCAACTTTCACTTGTTGGTAATTTGGACACTTAGCCACAAATTCTGTAATATTATTCTTCATCCCATTCCACCAGTAGACCTCCCGTAAATCATGGTACATTTTGGTGTCTCCCGGGTGAATGGAATACCGTAAACAATTGCCTTCTCATAAGATCTGTCCACTCAAGTCATCAACATTTAGAATGCATAAACGACCTTGATATCTAAGTACACCATCTCCCCTTTGGAGAAAGCCTTAACGGATATCTTAAGCACCGCTTCTTTCAGTTCCATAAAAATTGGATCAAGACATTGCTTGGATTTTACATTCGCCACAAAAGACTATTCGGAACAATTGTGAACCATAACATCACCTTTGGTGGAGTCCACTAGTTGAACACCTAATCGGGCCAATCTATGAACATCTCGAACCAACTCTTTCTTTTCTTCTTCATTGTGAGCTACACTTCCCATGGATAACCGATTAAGAGCATCCGCCATCACATTTTCCTTTTTGGGGTGATATAGAACACTCATGTCATAATCTTTCAATAACTCAAGTCACCTTCTTTAGCGAAGGTTTAGATCCTTCTGATTAAACATATTTTGTAAACTCTTCTTGTCGGTAAACATATCTACATGAAATCTATACAAATAATGCCTCCAAATCAAAAGGCAAAAATGACCGTCGCTAGTTCAAGGTTATGGGTAGGATAATTCTTCTCATGAATCTTAAGTTGCCTTGAGGCATAGGCAATAACTTTCCCGTTTTGCATAAGCACACCTCCTAACCTAATTCTTGAGTCATCACAATAAACAACAAAGCCATCGGTCCCTTCTGGTAAAGTCAACACCGGAGCGGAAGTAAGTCTATTTTTCAACTCTTGAAAACTCTTTTCACACACTTTGAACCATATGAACTTAGCCTTCTTTTGAGTCAAAGTCGACAAAGGAGAGGAATTGAAGAGAATCCCTTAACAAACCTTCTATAGTACCCCACTAAACCCAAGAAATTTCTAATATCCAAAGGGGTTAGAGGTCTAGTCCAAATACTGACCACATCCATCTTCTTAGGATCTACCTCAATACCCTTACTTGAAATAATATGACCAAGAAAAGCTACATATCTTAACCAAAATTCACATTTGCTAAACTGTGCAAAAAGGTGTTGGTCTTTAAGAATTTGTAACACGATCCTCAAATGATCAATATGCTCATTCTCACTTCTTGAATAAATTAATATATCATCAATGAACACAATAACAAATATGTCAAGGTATTGTCTAAACACCATATTCATCAAATCCATAAATGCTGCAGGATCATTAGTCAACCCAAAAGACATTACCAAAAACTCATAATGACTATATCGAGTTAAAAAAGCCATCTTCGGAATATCATCTTCATTCACCCTCAATTGGTGATTACTTGATCGAAGATCAATCTTAGAGAAGTAACTTGCTCCTTGAAGTTGGTCAAATAAATCATTTATCCTTGAGAAAGGATACTTATTCTTAATAGTTACCTTATTCAACTGACGATAGTTAATACACATACGCAGAGAACCATCTTTCTTTCTAACAAACAAATCTGGAGCACCCCAAGGAGATATATTCGGCTGGATGAAACCCTTATCAAACAAATCTTTCAATTATTCTTTCAACTCCTTAAGTTCTGTCGAAGCCATTTAATAAGGAGGAAAAGAAATAGGTTGCGTATATGGGAGAAGGTCAATACCGAAGTGTATTTCCCTTTTGGGAGGAATACCAGGTAAGTCATCTGGGAACACTTCCAGAAACTCATTTATAACGGGAATCGACTTGAGAGTAGGGATTTTGGAATCTACATCGCTTACCCTAACTATATGGTAAATTCAACCCTTAGAAATCATCTTTCTTGCGTATCGAGGAAACCCTCTTGTTCACCATGAGTCTGAAGTGCATAGAATCAAGTTTGCTTAGGAGCATTAGAACCTGAACCACTAGGAGGAACTTGCTTGCCCTCTCTTCCTTTAGTCGCAAGAATTGGGCAATCCCTCATTTTATGACCACTCTTACCACACCTAGTACAACTAGACATGGGCAATGAAGATCCATTACCATTACCTCCTTGAGGCTTAATGTTAGACACCCTATCTTTATTAAGCTTAGGGGGAGCATTGGAGAAACCTTGATCAGAAAACTTTTGTTGAAATCTAGGACAACCATGTCCATCGGACCTTGCATGAGAGAAATTACCATCACCGGTCTTATCCCTCTTCACTTCTCTAGAATTTTCCTTACATTTCTCCTCTTAATCTGTTGTGCATGAACTATGAGAAGAGAGATGTCCATGTCATTAATGAGCATGGCGTTTTGGCACTTTTTAACTACCATTTTGGATACACCCGAAATGAACTTACTCATCCTTCCCCTTGAATCGGCAACCATTGATGGAGCATACTTAGAAAATTGTGTGAACCTTAGAGCATATTCCCTCACACTCATACTTCCTTGACGAAGGTTGATGAACTCAAGCACCTTGGCTTCCCTCATCTCAAAGGGAAAGAACCTACCAAGAAAAGCAGCCTTATACTTCTCCCAATCAAGAGGACCCGCATTTTCCAGTCTCTCTTCCTTCCATTGGTTGTACCAAATTTGAGCCACATATTTAAGTTGATAATCGGCTAACTCCGCCTTTTCCAATGGCTTAACTCCCATGATCATTAAAACCTTGTAGACCTCATGTATGAACTCTTGAGAATCTTTCTCAACCTTGGAACCATGAAAATCCAGAGGATTCATCCTAGTAAAGTCCCTCACTCTAGAAACCGCCCTGCCCACATTTGGGTTCACGGGAACCGCAACCTCCCTATTGGCTTGGGCCGTCATAGCTTGAGCCAACACTTGAAAATCATTCCGAAACTCTGCATTAGTAACTTGTTCAGCCAAGGGATCAACCTTGAACTTGAGGAGCTTGGGGAGGAGCTTCTTGTTCTGCATTCTCCCTTACATTCCTTCTAAAGTGACCTTATAGAGTTAAACTCTATCACACGACTTTAGAGTAATGAAAGAAGTGGAGTTCCCTAATCATCTTGTAGCCTCTCATTCATAAATATGGCACGTTTCACACTTATGAACAAGACTCTACTAGACGTGCCTTATGAGACATCCTAGGACCATTCTAAACCTTGTACTCTGATACCAAGTTTGTCACGACCCAGGGGTACCCCTTAGATGTAACATGGAGTATAGAACCCGGAAGGACCCCATACAAGCCACTTCGCTTTCATAACATAAGAAATAGAACAATAAGAGTAAAACAATAGTCCAAGTCCAATAATATTTATAAAATAAAAGTGGAAGTCTAAAATACTTGTCTCAATATAACCATCTAGTACAATAGAATGAAATTGGGCTTATCCCATACATTATATCCAAAAGTAAAATACATGAAAGAAAGTGAAACAATGTACATCTATCCTCGAAGCATGATGATTCACCAAAGCTCAGGAATCTCGATATCAACCACTAGCCACAAAACTGAGAAACCTGACTATCGGACCCTACATTTGGGGAAATGTAGGCAAGAGTATGTGTTAATACAAAACAATGTACCAAGTATGATAGCGATGCATAAAACATTTAAATAATTCAAAAATGGGCATTTCATTTCATTACATGCAATTCATCAAGCTAAAACATGATATAAGAGGGTTAGAAAGCATAAGCCATAAATCCATGGTCAATGCAAGCTAATCATCTTTAAAGTCTTTGAACACATATGAGATACTTCTCGAAGTAACCTTAGTTCATTATTAATGTGGGCGATTAGCCTTAACTGACACAGAGACCATGTGAGCTATAACATGAACCCCTGGTGTCTCCCACACCGAAAAGGGTTTTCCAACTTGCCAAGGTAAGGACCATAAATTTGAGCTAAAGAGGATCCACTAGCTAATGTCTATCTAGACCATCATCATATGGGGGCACATAGGTAAGGGATAATAGATTGCTACTAGATACCCGACCTCTACTAACAGGAGTGCTTCCATCTCAATATCCTCTCGGTGCTAAGTATAAATCCCACAGAATAGTCATTTTTTCTTGTTCTTATTATCCATGAGAAGGCACGTCATCTTGCCAATCCATCTAAAGTTATCATCCATCGAAAGGTATCCTTGGTAAACCAATCCAAGATAGTTTCATTAGGATAACTTTTTTTATTTATTCAATTAGGTGAGAAAACCTTTCAACCTTAGAATCCTTTATTATAAGAGAAAACCTTTCACATATTGTTTTTATGTGTATATGAGAAAATCCTTTCAATAACACATCTTGATAATCATCATTGATACTTAACTCTCAAAGCATCCTTAACACATTTACATACATTTCATAAGAAAATGCATAAGTCCATAATTTACCTCTTGAGGTTCAAAACCCACTTTCAATCATCAATACTTTGAAAACATGGGTTAGATATGCCATCATAAATTCATGTAAAACTAGCAATACATGCTTAATTTCATAAAACACTTCCTTTATTGTCAGAATCCCACATCATATGATTCACAACTTGAAAACATGGGGGTTACATGGGTTCATAGGGGAAATCATCATAAAATCATAGTACTTCACCAATTCATGCATAAAAGGTCATAATTAAATTATTTAAATCAATAATGAAGAGAACCCATGACAATGGAAGAAAACCCTAACTCAATTGGGGAATTCTAACTTTGAAATAAAGGAATTTGGAAACTCCCTGAATGGAAGGAATCCATGGATGAAATCTATCATACCTCAAAGACAGAAGCTTATCTTCAATGGTGAAAATGGAGGCTTTCATTGAGACCTTAGGTTGAACCCTTCTTATTCTTCAAGTTTCTAGAGAGAGAAATATTTTAGGGAGAAGAATTGATCTTGTTTCGTGATTTTGGAAGAATGACTTGAATCGGTGGAATTTGGGGTTAAAATGCTTATATATGGGTCTTGGTGGAGAGTTAAACGACGTAGTATAGGAGTTATCTAATTAAGAAAAGACCCAAATATCCATTAAACTCAACTGCCAGCTATGAATCACGACTGAAGACTGACGGACCGTGGACAGACCAATGGTCTGTCCTGCACAAGTGTCACCAAGTTTAGAGATTTCGGCCTGGACCAACGGTTCCTCGACCACAGACCATAGACCTACCGACGGTCCGTAAGTCTAGTCGTGGTTCTTGCTTGGACCATCTTCTAAGGTGACCTCTCCACGGACCCACCTACGGTCTGTGGACCAACCCATGGGCCGTGATTGGCCTTCGTGGATGGTACTTGGGAACCTTGAAATTTTTCTATGGTGCCCTCTATCGGATCCGGGGTGTTACAAATGAGAGCAATTAATCGGTTCCTGATAGTAATGTGTGAATT
Source organism: Solanum commersonii (assembly GCA_029007595.1). Lineage (NCBI taxonomy): Eukaryota > Viridiplantae > Streptophyta > Magnoliopsida > Solanales > Solanaceae > Solanum > Solanum commersonii. The sequence goes on from JAJTWQ010000041.1 coordinate 1,694,388, forward strand.
TTTAGTTGGTAGAGATGATGAGAGAATGAGAAATTCTTTGAAGGATTGGTTAGTGTGAGTTCATGGAATGGTTATATTACTAAGCTTGAATGTGGTGTTGTTAACATGTGAATAAAATAATGATGTTTTAGGTGTCTCTTGAGTTAGGCTCGAGGTTGGTTGAATGCGGTTATAAGGAGATGTATTCTTCGGATGAGACTACCTATAGGGATATACAACATGAATCCTGTGGTTTAGATTAGCATAACCATCTCATGTTTGGCACCTTGTGATTTAGAGATTCGGCTTGAACACAATAAGAGCAATAAATTTAACTTAGACATTTGTAAAAATAGTCATATAATCTAGTAGGAGCTATGAGTTGCAGCTAATCGAGTGTAGTAATAAAAAAAGTGAGCACAGTTGAGGAGTGTTACTAAGCTTAAAACCTACCAGTCATATCACTGAAGGCATAGTATTATTATTCTTACTTCATGCCCATATATCCTTACTTCATGCCAAATAGCTAAAGATAGATTGTGACTATGTTCAAACTCATATCTTTCTTGACTTATGTGTCATAGATAGTTCCAAACTCTTAGTAGGAATCAATTCCGCCTATGTTAGTAGACAAGTTTAGAAGTCAGAAAGATAGTAAGAGTAACCTCTTTCCATTCTCAGTCTAGCCATCATTCGAAGACGAATGATCCCAAGGGGGAGATATTGTAACATCCAGAAATTATTAAGCTAAGACTCAATTTATTCTTCAATTGTAAACAAGATTGAACAAAGTGATTCTAATTTTTTGTCGGTGTTAAGGTCACTAGATGTAACACCTCAAACTTCAAAAAAAGTAAATAGAGGTTCGTACAAGTCACCCATTAGTTTTTAGTTTTGGGTGAACTTCAATTGACCATATCTTTTTGTACAAAAAGAATTTTGTAGGCCATGGGCTATCAAATTGAAGGTCTTTGAGTCCTCTTTCCATCACCATCAAGTTTGATAAATTTTGAGCTCTGAGTAAAAAGTTATGCCTATTTGACTGAAGCCTCTCTATTTAAGGCATTCCATCCATTTAAAAAAAGGGTATTTTGGTCTTTTCCTTTTTCTCACTAGAGTTAGAACGTTTTTCCTCACCCTATTAAGGGTCTAATCAGATGCTAAACCATTCTTTGTCATTCCTTAACACTTGGAAAAATAAGAGAAGAGTTCAAGAGGAGAAAGAGCTAGGTTTTGAACGTGTGTCAAGATCCCGTCGATTTTCGCCAAGAACATTGTTCTTTCCAGGTATGTAAGGCTTATAACAATTTTGGAATTGTCCATTCTCATGCCATACATCTAATTCATCCATGAAGTTGTTGTATCTAATTGATTCTTGAGTAGTTCTTGATTTTAGTTTCATTCTTTAACAATGGAGGTTTTGAGTTTCTTGGGTTGAGGATCTTTAGTATTAATTGTGTTTCTTAAAAGAATTGTATGGAATTCTAATGTAATCGTGTCGAGTTTGAGAAACAAAAAGAGTTTAGGAGAAATTCTCCAAGTCTAACCTAGTTTGAAGCTTGAATTTTAATAAAAGAATTCATCAAAGTCACTGGGGGAGGGCTGGGGTGGCTCGCCACCAGTACTCCCAAATCCAGCCCAGTACTTTGGGCCTTGGCATGGCGGGTCACTTATATGCCAGGAGTGTTAGGGAAACATGCCAGCAGTACGCCTAGAGTCGCTGAGTCAATTTTTCCTTGTTTCATCCAACTCATGTTCTTTTAAGTTGTGGCTATGTTTCCCTTCTTTGAGTTATCACCTAAAGGCTTCATTTACCCTTTGAGATTTCCTAAATGTTTTAATCACATGTCTTAATTTTCATTCAAAACTAAAGTGAGTTTAATAGAAAAGTTCAAGAGCTTTTATAGTGTTCTGATTATTGAGTTTTCTACATTGTTATTGAGATCCTTGAGTTGATTCGTTTATGTCTATATTTCAGCATGAACCCCATGTATTGAGTATTCTTGAGATGAGTAGTATCGTCGAGTTTTGAGTTCTTGAGTCCTTGAGTTCTTAAGTTTTGAGTATTGAGTTCTCTGTATTGTTATTGAGATCCTTAAGTTGATTCGTTCATGTCTATTTTTCAGCATGAACCCTATTTTAAGTTATAAATTTAGAGGAACTTTTAAAGCCAATGATTGTGTTTTGAACTGAGTTTTTGAAGAAGTAAAGAGGAGTTTGAGAAAGAGTATAAGGGAACTAAGTATTTTCCAACTACTTCATTCTTACATTAAAAAATAGAGTATAATTTTGAGAAAGGATAAACTTTGATTTCTAATCGAGTTTATGAGTTCAGACATATTTTAGAGCAGTTACCTCTTTTAAGAGGATAGATTGATAAATTATTTCAAACTAGAGAAAGAGTATGTTTTATACATTTGATCATGCGTATATATATTATTGGAAGTAGTATTGACACTCGAAATGGGGATAAGTTCAAACATCTCAAAATCCTCATAAACCATGTACGCCAAGATAGGTAAAGGATCATAGATGACTCCTTATTTATTTTAAGCGTAACTTAGTGGATCCTGATTGTTGTGGTGTTCTATTGCAGCGTGGGCGAGACACCGTATCATCACGTAGCTCATAGTGGTGGTTGTCGGTTAGAGAATCTCCCAAATAGAGTTAAACGTATTTTTCATTATATCACTTAATATGTTGACTTTAGAGATGAGTAGGTATTTTTGTAAAGTTTTAATGATTTCACTTCTTTATTTCCTTTCATTCAGTTGAGTGTATAGATATATCTACTGTAGTCCTTCTATTAAGTTATTTGTTATTAAGCTATATTACATACTCGTACATTCAATGTACTTATTTCATTCGACCTGCATCTTTTTAGTGATGTAGATACAGGTTCTTAGGATCCTCATCAAGAGTCCGTTGAGATCATTTCGTCAACTTTTGAGTAAGACCTCCTTGATTTTGGAGGACTCCAGTTTTTATGAGTTGTTACTAGTAGTTCTCTTGAAAAGTCGCGGGTCTTGTCCTAACACTCATGCTTGTCTAGTAGAGGCTTCATAGATAGATAGTTTTGGAAAGTTTTTTTGTTTTCAGATGTTTTCATTGAGCTTATGTTTTGAGATTCAGTAAACTGTTTTTATGCTATTCTTTCAATTTGATGCTTATGTATTTTTGAGTTAGTCTTCCACTTGTAGTCAGAAAGGATAAGGGTTCTCTTGGTACCAATAATGGTTCTCCAGTGCTGGCCACATCCAAGGTGTAGGCTTGGGGCGTGACAATTATCACAAAACATTGACTCTTGTCGACTATCTTATGCTTTCAACTTTCAATACACCAAAACTCTTCCAAAACTCATCTGTATACCTCAAGACCTGAGCTAGTAGTCCAACTAACCAAATAGTCATGTTTCGGAGCTGATAGAAATGACGGAATTCCAGTACGAGACTCATAGCTCTGATTGTTACCAAAAACTATTTTTAACAACTTTAACTCTATAAAATTCTAAAGCTTCCAAAAATCATAATTTACGATCAAATTTCAAAACTAACTTCGTAAACTAACTATACAAGACTTGGGGTAACTATTGGGTGAGGTAAAATGGTGATTTTTGAAAATTTCCAAAAATAACACATTCACGGTCATTACATTTATTTCATCATGGTATCATGATACATCGTGTATCCTAAAGGTATACTGATACATTGTGTATTCTAAAAGTATCATGATACATCATGTACCATAATAGTATTATGGTACATATTGTCCTAAAGGTATAATGATACATCATGTATCCTAAGGGTATCATGATACATCGTGTATTATAAATATATCATGATACATCGTGTATCCTAAAGATAGGATTCTACATTGTGCATCCTAAAAGTATCATGATTCATTATGTATCTTAAAGGTATCGTGATACATCATGTATCCAAAATATACTATGATTTGAAAAGTAATTTTGTCTTCATTTGAACTATAACTTGTACTTAGTAAGTCTATCTGGTATGAAATTATATAATTGTGGAATTGGTTACACTAACGTTAATATTTCGCATCAATTAAAAAGTTGTATAATTAATGACAACAACTAGAATTGTATCTTTGATAAAATTGTCCCACAGTTCCAACACATTTTTTAAAACTAGCAATATTAGATAAATAATAAAAATCTCATTACTATAATATAGCCTTTTATGAAAATTTTCCTTTTTAAGGAATTAATTAGAAAAATCAAACATTGAAAATTGGACTTAAGTAGCCCAAAGAAAAACACAAAAATGGTAAAACCTACATAAATGGCCATAAAACCCAAAATAATTACATGTTCATACCCAAATTCGAAGTAGTTTAAGAAATATTCATACCCAAATTCAAAGTAGTTTAAGAAATATTCATTCTCTCATAAATAATTACAGACCATACCCCTTTCCCCACCTTCATTAAGGCTGATATTTTTTACTAAAATGGTACTAAATCAGTATCATATATTGTATTGGTATCATTAAGGCTGATAATTTTGTTTAACTAATACTAAATCAGTATATGTATACCATATTGGTATCATTAATATTTCTTGGTCAAAAATTGCTCATTAGTCAATGATACTATAAGAGTATATGTATATTGTTGTGGTATCATTAAGATTTCTTGTTTAGAAATTTCTCATTAGTCAATGATACTATAAAAGTATATGTATATTGATGTGGTATGATTAAGTTTCTTGTTCGAAAATGACTCATTAGTAAATGATACTATAAGAGTATATATATGTATATAAAAGTGAAATAACCAGCCTTAATGATACCAACACAGTATATGATACTATTAGTATTAGTTAAGCAAAATCAATTTGGGGGGGGGGGGGGAGGTATAATGTAATTATTTAGTGAGGTATGAATGTAAAGGGTTATATGTTTGTAATTATTTAGTTTTTATAAGGTATTTGCTTAGTTCCCAAAAAAATAAGAAGCAAAATCCACGTCTGGCCTAATAGAGGACCACTTTAGTAGCAGTAAACCATCTAATTGGAAAGAAAAAGGAGAATAGTTTTCTGCAATTCCAAAATAATTTTTTATCGAGGAATCAAGATTGCTTGCTCTCATAGAAAATGAATAGAAGAAATAATTTTCAGATTCCATATATACAAAAATGTAATTTCTTATAATAATAACCATAAAAAAATTGTTAGAGATCTAAAAATAAATACTTAACAATTTTATCTGATATAGATGAAATATTTAGAAGAATCCATTACTTTTGTGTTGAGACTATTTCTCATCATGTAAGTAAGTCCAATCCACTATTTTAGCTCTTCACAAATTTGCTAAAAAAAAAATTATTATTAGGTGAAAAATAAATTTCCCCTTAATCTAGCGGGTCGTCCCTCCTTCCTACAAGTTTCTCCACCAATTCAATGACACATCAATCACACCTCTTCAGGAACCACCTTTCCTTTTAATACCTTATTTTTTGTAATAGTGAGTAAAACATATTCCTTAAAGGAGTCTACCAAGAACATCTCACCTAACTTGAAAGATTCTTCAAGATCCAAACTTTTTACTTTCTTGGCAGCTAATTATTTAAATTCCAGTCGAATTTAACATTTGCAATATTCTCTCTTTATTTGAACCAATTGATTCTTCTCTTTTATCATCATCATCATCATCATTGTAAAAACCTGATTTCGTCGTTAGAGAAAGTCAATGGGGAAAGAATTTTGGTCAGAAAACTTTTGGGTAGTAACTTGGAAATTCCTAGTCCAATCCAGATTAGGAAGAAATCAGAGTCATGTGAGGTCTAGGGAAATATGATAACGAATGAGAGATCTTACTGTGAATTCGATCACATGAGTAGATAACTAAGACATAAAGGAAATTGTATGACTTTAGGGAATTGAATTTAGGGCGGGTAGAACTCCCAAAACTGATCTAAGCGTGAACGGGTAGTTTTTGAACGTCAAGGGTTGAAGGTGTGTTGTGAAATGGGAGTTTAGAACACAAATTCTGACCCTCTGTCTCTATGCAAGCCGCCAGGGTGGGATTAATCCCATCAGCGAGGGGCCGCTGTGGCGGGATGGGTCTCGCTGTAGCGGGACAGTCACGACTTAAGTCGCGGAAAAACTCCAATTTCGTTATTTTTCTGCAAATTTTGTTCTAAAGGGTTAGGAGACGAACTGGGAAGAATTCTCGACAGTTTTCCATGAATTTTGGTGCTAAAGGTCAGGATTATACTCCCCTAATCCATTTTTTGATCCATAGAACTTAGAATTATGAGTGATTATCAGTAGGGAAGGGTTTTGGCATGAAGTTGATGGTGGGAAAAATCCCTAGCTACACCGTAGGATCATGGGTATGGTCATGGGTTATTGGGTTTGTTATAATCTGGGTAAATTAGACTTAATTATTGATCCTTGCATTAAATTATTCATTTGTAGACCAAGAACAAGCAGAAAGAATTTGAAAAAGGGAAGGATCAAGTGTCTTGGAGGATTCAAGCTTGGTTTCGAGGTAGGTGATAGTTTTAATTCCTATTTGTGTAATGTATGTTGATTGATTGCCATATTGTATGCATGCGTGTATGCGAATAGTGAAACGTGGAGACGAACCTAATGAAATGATTGTGAACAATGCATACCATGAACTTGTGTACTTGACTATATGATTGGAGTATTGTACATTATGTATGTGATTGTGCTGATTGGATCGGGTGTCACGTTTCGACACATACATTGGATCAGTTGTCACGTTCCAACACACTAATTGGGATCGGGTGCCATGTATTGACATATGCATTGGATCGGGTGTCACGTTTTGACACACTAACAGTTTGGGTATGGGTTCCATGAGAGGACCATTGTATTGATTAAATCTATTGCTATTGAGAATGTGGAATTGTACATTACTCCTGAAATGATAATAGAATTATGTTCCATATATGTATGATTATTATATTGTGATTGTCTTCGTATATTATGCTTATGGGAATATCTGTATGATCCTACCAGTACACTAATACTGCGGTTGTGTACTGATACTGCACTTGCTGTTTCTTTGTTGAGTACAAGGCATCTTTAGGCGGCTAATAATAGACCTCATTTAGGAGATCACTGATCGAGACCGAATTAAAAGGTGTGCCAATTCTTCCTAGCTGCCATGAGTTCTCATTCTGTTTAGTCCATTTTTGTTCGGACTTTGACTAGTACTTTAGATATTCGCTTTCTTAGTTTCGGGGTTGTACCCTTGTTCTTAGACTTGTCGTTAGTAGAGTTTTGGTACATTGACTTTTAGATTCTAGGAGTGTTTTCCGCAATATTTGGTAATGGTTATCTTAAACTTTTGGAATTTATTTGAACTCTACTTTATTTCTGCATTTAAACCTGCTTCCGTATCTTTAAATATTTAGTGTTGGGGTTAGTTGGTTAGTAGTATTGGTTCTCCTACTGGAGGGTTAGTGTGGGTGCCAATCATGACGGTATGGGTCGTCACAAAGTTGGTATCAAAACCCTAGGTTCGTTGATCTCATTGTACCAAAATGAGTCTAGTAGAGTCTTGCGGAACGGTACAGAGACGCCTTAATTTTCTTGGAGAGGCTACCAGACTTTAGGATATTTCTTTGTTTCTACTCTTTTGAGCTATAACTTGATTCTAATTGGTATCTAATCTTCTTCATTCTTCTGTTCACAGATAGTTAACACTTATTTCAATGGTGTCAGCCCGTAGCTCCCGTCAATGAACTAACCAAGGAGTCCGCAACAAAAAGATGTGGTCGAGGCAGGAGCAAAGGAAGAGCAATGGGCAAAGGCCGAGAAATAATAGCACCCACTAGGGTCGAGCATCGGTTGAAAATGCTTCCAAGGATGATGTTCCTCCCGTACATCACGAAGAGGTAGAAGAGAATTTGGAAATCGAGGAAGAAGAGGAGGTTGGACCAGAGAGGGTTGCACAGGCAGAAGCTACTGGTATTCCTCCCTTGGACCAAATATTAACTCAACATATTATGAGTTTCATGAAAGGATTGGTTGGTCCCGAAGTTATTCCCGCAGCACAAGCAACTCAAACTCATGCCAACCACCTATTGATGTTACTATTCCCAAGATGGGTGGAGTTGTAGGAACTAATGCCTTCTTCTGTCCCCTATTACGTCCCGTAATGACTGGTAATGAGCATGAGATGCTGACTAAGTTTTTGAAACTAAAGCTGCCTGTGTTTCTTGGTTCTAAGAGTGAGGACGCTTATGAGTATTTTGGATTGTTATGAAAGGCTACATAAGTTAGGTATTTTACACCAACATGGGGTAAAGTTCGTGACTTTCTAGCTTCAGGGTGAGGCTAAGCAACAGTGGAGGGTCTATATGGAATGCAGATTGTCAGTTTTACCCCCACTCACTTGGACACAATTTCATGCTATGTTTCTGGAAAAGTATATGGCTCAGACTTTGAAAGATCGTAAGCAGGATGAGTTCATAGCTTTGGAGCAAGGTGGTATGTTTGTAGCTGCTTATGAGGCTAAGTTTCATGCTTTATCTATATATGCTACCCAATTGGTGACTACTGAGTAGGACAACATCCATCTATTTGTCAAGGGACTGCACTCTGAGTTACAAGTATTTTTTGTTAACATGACTTCTTCAGGAAAAAGTTTTAATGAGGTGACCGATTTTGTGAAGAAAGTGGAAAGAGTTAGACGTGATGGGTAGGCTAAGGCTTTAGCTAAGAAAGTCAATGGCACAGGTAACTTTCAGGGTTTCTACTCTAGAGGTTCGGATAGACCGACACTTGCAGCCCGACCAATTCAGTCCTCCATGCCCACTTCTACAGGTAGTTATTTGGGAACTCCACCTTAGAATTTTATTCAGGATAGCCAGAGAGACACACCTTCAACGAGCAGCAAGTCCTCTTTTGATCGCACTTGTTAAAATTGTGGAGAACCTAGGCATATGAGGAGAGATTTTCCTGACCCACGCATGTTAGACCCTGCGCAATAGCAGACTAGAGTAATGGTACGCCCGGGCAATAGTAATAATGGTAGAGGGCATTCACAAGGTGGGTGAGGAGGAAATCAGCGAGGTCGTAGAGGTTAGGGAAATGGTAATGCAGGCAGAGGTACGGCGCAGCCAGGCAAAGAAGTCTCCCGTCAAGATGACAATGCACAATGTTATCCCTTTTTGGGAAAGAGCGACTGAGAGTCTTCTGACGCAGTGATCACATGTTCTATTCTTGTCTGTGATTGAATGGCGAATGTGTTGTTTGATCCAGTTCTACTTATTCTTTTGTGTCAGCTTGATATGATTTGTGATGTACTTGATGCCCTCATCCATGTTTCTATCCCAGTTGGAGAGTCTGTCATAGTCACCCATGTCTATCGCGCTTGTCCTATCTTGTTTATGGGTTTTCAGACATGGACTGATTTGGTTATTTTTTATATGACTTGACTTTGATATCATCTTAGGCATGACTTGGTTGTCTCCCTATTATGATGTGCATAATTGTAATACTAAGTATGTGACTTTAAAGATCCCTGGTAGGGAAAAGTTAGAGTGGAAAGAGGTGTACAAGCCTAAGCCCGCTAAGGTCATATCCTCCATTCAGGCTAGGAAACTGGTGGGGCAGGGTTGGATGACTTATTTGGCTCATATTCGAGATGTTGAGGTCGAGTCTCCCTCTATTGAGTCTATTCCTATGGTGTTAGAATTTAGAGAAGTGTTTCCTACCGATTTTCTTGGTATGCCTCCGAATAGAGATATGGATTTCTGCATTGACTTGGAACCTGGTACCTGCCCCATCTTCATTCCTCCTTATCGCATCGCGCAAAGTTAAAAGAGCTTAAAGCTCAAATTCAGGAACTTCTTGATAAAGGTTTCATTCGTCCTAGTGCTTCCCTATTGGGTTTTCCTGTCTTGTTTGTTAAGAAAATAGATAGTAGTATGAGAATGTGCATAGACTATCGCCGATTGAATAGGGTCACCATTTGGACCAAGTATCCACTACCTCGAATAGATGATTTTTTGACCAGTTACAGGGTGCATCCATTTTCACTAAGATTGATCTAAGGTCTGGCTATCATCGGTCAAAGATTAGGCCTGATGATATACCAAATATAACATTCAGGACCCGGTATGGGCACTACGAGTTTCTAGTGATGTCGTTTGGGTTAACAAATGCGCCTATGACCTTCATGAGTTTAATGAATGGTGTCTTCAAACCATTTCTAGATTCTTTTGTTATTATTTTTATTGATGACATTCTAGTTTATTCAAAGAGTAAGGAAGCGCATGCCGACCATCTTCGTATAGTTCTGGGTGTTCTTGGGAGACAAAAGTTGTATGAAAATTTTTCTAAGTGTGAGTTTTGGTTGACTTTCGTTGCCTTTTGGGGGATATGATTTCAAGGAAAGGGGTAATGGTAGATCCCCAAAAGATTGAAGCAGTCAGGAATTAGGTTCGGCCTAGCTCAGTAACTGAAATTAGGAGTTTTGTGAGGCTCGCTAGCTACTATCGTAGGTTTGTGAAGAATTTCTCTTCTATCGCCACACATTTGACAAGGTTGACCAAAAAGAAGGTACCTTTTGAATGGACTGAGAAATGTGAGGAGAGATTTCAAAGGCTCCTAGCATTGAGGTTAAGGCCACCTTCATTGAGGAGATCAAGGTCAAACCGTTTGAGGATGAGAACTTGAATATGCTTAGAAAGATGACAGTGTCTAGTAAGAAACAAGATATGGTGCTTGATGTAGGGGTGTGCTTAGTTTTAAGGGAAGAATTTGTGTTCCTCGAGTGGATGACTTGATCCAGAAATTGTAGACAGAATCTCATGGTTTGCGGTATTCCATTCCTCCGAGCATGGCCAAGATGTACCGATGTGTTTAGTTTTAAGGGAAGAATTTTGTTCCTCGAGTGGATGACTTGATCTCGAAATTGTTGATAGAATCCCATGGTTTGCGGTATTTCATTCATCCGGCCATGACCAAGATGTACCAAGATTTGAAGTGACTTTATTGGTGGCCTGGCATAAAGAAAAGTATAGTGGAGTTTGTGGCTAAGTGCCAAAACTTCCACCAAGTAAAATATAAGCATCAAAGGCCTGCAAGTTTGCTTCAAAGAATGCCAATTCCGGAATGGAAGTGGCAAAAGATAGCTATGGACTTCATGGTTGGTCTCCCCCAAGACTTTGGGAAGCTTGATTCTATTTAGGTAGTGGTTGACAGGTTGACCAAGTCAACCCATTTCATTCCGATCAGAATAGATTATAATATGCATCAATTGTCTAAGGTGTATGTGAATGAGATAGTGAGGCTGCACGGAGTGCCCTTTTATATCATTTCGGACTGTGGTACGTAGACATTCAAGTTTTGGGAAAAATTACATGAGGAGTTGGGTACTCAACTCACTTTTAGCACAGCCTTGCATCCACAGATAGACGGGCAATTAGAAAGAACTATTCAAGTGTTAGAGGACATTTTAAGGGAATGTGTGATTGACTTTGGAGGACATTGGGATAAGTTCCTACTGTTGTGTGAGTTCTCCTATTATACCAGTTACAACTCCAGCATTGATATGCACCATTTGAGTCACTTTATGGGAGAGGATGTAGATCACCCATAAGATGGTTTGAGGCTGGAGATGTGAAACCTTTGGGGGTTGACTTGGAGAAGGATGCTCAGGATAAGGTAAGAAGCATCCAAGCTAAGCTCCTAGCAGCCCAAAGTCGACAGAAAAAGTATGTAGACCATAAGGTAAGATACATGACATTTTAGACTGGGGAGAAAGTTCTTCTTAAGGTCTGACCCATGAAAGGAGTGATGAGATTCGGTAAGAAAGGCAAGCTTAGTCCTCGATACACTGGGCCATTCAAAAATTTTGACCATATAGGGCCAGTGGTTTACAAGTTGGTTTTACCTCTTAAATTATCAGGAGTTCATTCGGTATTTCATTTATCCATGTTGAAGAAGTACCATGGGGATGGGGACTACATCAAAAAATGGGACTCAGTTTTGTTAGACAAAGACCTTCAGGATGAGAGGGGACCGGTTGCAATTCTTGATCGCGATATTCAAAAGTTGAGGACCAAGGATATAAAGTCTGTGAAAGTTCAATGGAAGCATCATCCGATTGAGGAAGCTACTTGGGAGACCAAGAAGGACATGTGAAACAAATATCCCCAATTGTTCGACGATTCAGGTACTACTCTACCCTTACTTTAGCCAGTCTTTCCTAGTTGATCACTTAGGGATGAGTGATGGGTAAATTGGTATCTATTGTAACGACCTAATTCCATCATTAGGGAAAAGACGATGGGGAAAGAATTTGGGCCATAAAACTTTTGGGGAGTAACTTGGGAATTCCTAGCCTAGTCCAGATTTGGATGAAATCTGAGTCATGTGAGGTCTAGGGAAATCTTGAAATTAATAAGATATATAATTGTGAATTTGATTATATGAGTAGATAGCTAAGACTTAAAGGAAACCGTACGACTTTACGGAATTAAATTTAGGCGAGTAAAACTCCCAAAACTGATCTTAGCGTGAATGAGTAGTTTTTGAACGTCAAGGGTTGAAGGTGTATTGTGAAATGGGAGTTTGGAACTCAAATTCCAACTCTTTGTCTTCGTGCAAGCTGCCAGGGCAGGGCCACTGTGGTGGGATGGGCCTCGTTGCAGCGGGACAGTCACGACTTAAGTCGGGGAAAAACCCCAATTTCGTTATTTTTTTGCAAAATTTGTTCTAAAGGGTTAGGAGATGACCCGAGATGAATTCTTGACAGTTTTCTGTGACTTTTGGTGCTAAAGGTAAGGATGTTACTCCCCTAATCAATTTTTTGATCCGTAGAACTTAGAATTATGAGTAATTATCAATGGGGAAGGGTTTTGACATGAAGTTAATGGTGGGAAAAATCCCTAGCTACACCTTAGAATCATGGGTTTGGTCTTGCGTTAAATTATTCATTTGTAGACCAAGAACAAGCAGAAAGAATCTGGAAAAGGAAGGATAAAGTGTCATAGGAGGATTCAAGCTTGGTTTCGAGGTAGGTGATGGCTTGATTTCCTATTTGTGTAATGTATGTCGATTAAATGCCATATTGTATGCATGCGTGTATATGAATAGTGAAATGTGGAAACGAACCTAATAAAATAATTGTATGATTTGAGTATTTTATGTTATGGAAGTGATTGTGCTTATGGTTGTGCTGATTGGATCTGGTGTCACATTCCGATACATACATTGGATCGGGTGTCATGTTTCGACACACTAATTGATCCCCTGGCGCTCTGAGTAGCGCTGGGCACCAAAGGGTAAACTTCAGACACTGGCTGGCGCAGCACCTTAGAGGCCAAACTTCAATGCCTGATGTAGGGCGCTCTGAGTGGCGCAGCTCCCCACCTTTTTTCCCATATTTTTGACGAATTTTCTTGGTCGTTTTCAACTTTAAACCCTCTGGATTCAATTGGTTCTTTTCCCAAACACTTAGATTCAACTACATAAACAAAATATGTAAGAATCTACTCAAAACAATACTTAATCTCATGAATGAAACTCAAGAAACTTCTCAACAACTTCAACAACAAAACCCACAAGAACTTAAACAAATTTCATCAAGAACTCATAATCTTTTCTTTCAATAACACAATTATGCTGAATTGCATCATGATTGGCACGTGGGTGAACTAACCCAATGCTATGTGATCTCACATACCTCGTAGGGATCACCCCTTGACGAAATCCACAAGCAATTCTTCAAGAACTTCGTGATTCCTTACTTCTTATTCTCTTTTCTCCTCTTCTTTTCTCTTCTCTCATTAGCGTAAACTGAATCCTATCAGTTGAGACCCCAACTTAATTACCAAAAATGAATTTAATTAATTGGGTAGTGAAAAGACCACAATAACCTTTGAAAATCCGGTTTTGACTTTCCTTATCTAGACAGCCCAACTTCAAATGGGCATATCTCCCTCATACGAACTCAAAAGTGAGAAAACTCAGCTGCGTTGGAAAGATAATTCAAAGATATTTCCTAATGTATCTTGTATCACACCTAACTCATCTTTATATAGGATTTATGTTCATTTGAAGTTGACCAAAACTCATCCTTAGCTTAATTTGTCAAACATTCCAAATTTGATTATTTCCAAGAACGGTTTTATTCTAAATTCTAGTTCTTTCAAATATCGAGGTGTTAAATTTATAATGTTTTAAATATTGCAACTGTCATTGTTACTTTATATTTAGTTGAGTTGAAGTGAGTATTCCTTCCAGCCTTGTCAGTTTAGTTAGATATTGCTTTAAGTTTTCTCCTTACATGCTCCTACATTAAATGTACTGACGGCATTCGACCTTCATATTTTTATGATGCAAACACAGGTGTCCAGTTAGCTTTGGTGAGCCTCCTTATTTTTCAGAGGATTCCACATTTACATTATTTAGCTTTTTTAAGATGTTGTGGGTCTTAGCCCGACATCTATCGTAGTATTTAGAGGCTTTATAGTAGTAGTAGTTGATGAGTCTTTTCCTATTCCATTGTTTATATTTTGACACTTGAGTTTCCTTCTTATGGCTATTTGAATATTTCTAGACATTTCTAAAGACAATTGAGTAAATCTTAGCATTTGAAGCTCTTGCTGTTGAGTAATGTCTTCCGTTGAGTAGTAAGTCAGGCCAAGGGTTCGCTTGGAGACCAACGATGGTTCTCAAATGTCAATCATGTCCAGTTTATAGGCTAGGGGAGTGACACAAGTCCGCTCAATCCAACAACTTTGATGCTGAAAATGGACAAAATGGTGGTACGAGTGGGGAAGACATGATGCAAGAAGAGTAGTAGGTTATATCTCCGCCAAATTAAACTCTAGTAGCCCTAACATTTGTGTCTAACCATGCTATGCTAGTTCCAACACTAGCTGCAAAACCTGTTATGACTCAAATGAGTGCTTTAAATTATAATATTACGAATAGAGATATTCTTAATGAACTTGTAACTAAAATATTTGGTAAGTTGAACACTTTTCAACTCTCTTACTCATATTAGCACTAGTAATAAATTACAAGTTGTTGAAAGTTGTTATTTTTCTCCACATATTCTACAAGATGTGAATTCTTTGCGAGGAGGATGAATTGTCGGACAGATGTTTTTCTAATGCTACTAGGGATGAAGATATCTCTCCTAAACTACAAAGAAGTGAAAATTGCAAAAAATAAAATAAAATGGTAGACATCATAGTTGGGACGATAAATCTTCATTGGGTAAAAATTTTCCTCCCACATCGTTACCATATGCCCGGTGAATTCTGTTTAGGTTCAATGAGTCAGTTTCAGTCCAGGTTGAGAAAATAAATAGAGTGTGGGTGCGATATTTTTTTAATGGGTCCAATTTTTTTGTGGACCTCTAACAAGAGGCCATGTGGCAAAACTGTGTTTACAAAATCACTATTAAAAATTAATTACATAAACTAACATGTTTTATAATAGCGATAACATAATTAAATGAGCCAAACTTTTAACGAATGGCATAGATGAGTCCTTTCTAATAGTTTGATGGCATATTTGAAAATTTTCCCTATTATTAATAGAAAGTACACTAAGAGAATTTTTTTTTAAGAAAACAGAATTACCAATTTCTGTACGTGATATGCTTCAAATATAATTAATTATTAATGTAATTTGATTTATTATAACCGATTAATTATTGTTTATTATAGATTTATAAAGTTACTTGTAATTACATTTAAATAACTTGATTGTATGCAAGATTCATCAAATCAAGTTGTAAAAGGAAAGTGACAAGAAAAAATTAAAATATGATTAATCAAAGTAATCTAATCTTAAATATTTGAAACCAATATTTATTAGAAATATAATTATAGTGTCATATACCTTCCAAATTTAATGCCAAAACATTCCTATAAATGCCTACCTTTTTTCCTCAACTTTGTAAATATTCATCAAACACATTTCTCTATAATTACAATTATGATGAAAACCACCCACTTTACCCCTGTTCAAGGCCACATAAAGATTAAGAAGACTATCACCCAGTTTGAGCAATTCACCAAGGTGCTAGTGCTACCATTTGCAATCGCTCTTGCACATGTTTTTCCACACTGGATGAAGGAAATGGTCCAACTTGTAGAGAAAGGGAACATGCATCGTGTTCAATTATGGGATGTTACTGAAGATAACAACCATAATAATGATGAAAGAGCTTATGTTGTGAAGATGAAGCCATGTAAGGACTATGCAATTGTTTGTGCGGACTTGTTTGAAAATCGTGGATTGAGCTATGGTGATGAGATTGAACTCTATTGGGATTCAAATTCAAATAATTTTAAATTCAAGTTAATTAATTAGGATCGATTGATTGCTATAATTATATTTGAAATAAAGTAATAGTATTTAAATTTTATTGTTTTCCTTTTCCTATTTCTTTCAATGTCATGTTACTTTGTCATTTTATTTTATGTGTTTTAATTTAACAAGCTATGAAGTTTAAGAAAGTAATGAATTTTTTTGAATTGTGTAGTCACAAGTGTATAATATATCAAAATGTCATTAAAAAAAATTTCAAGATCAACAAATCCTTTGCCCAACTGTTCCTTTATTCCCTCTTTTATAAATGCAATTAAGTAGTACTAAAATATGCTAACATTTCTCCTATTATATAAGTTACACATCAATTCCCCATAACAATCCTCCTGTCAAGTCACTGTATTCACAACTTATTCAATTGTTCTAATACCTATGAATGGAAATTCATTGGTAGAATGGGAATAATTGGGGGAAGAAAGGCACATAGAAAATGAATGGGAACAACGAAAGTTGGAATAATAAATGTCTTTTTAGTTAGATGCGTGAAATTGAGTAAACATTTTATTCGAATAAATATAATGCCAAAATGGATGATTTTATGTTTATTACTGGTTTCTCCTGATGAGTTGAGACCGATCATTCAGATAGATGGGGGATAATATAACGAGCTCAAATATTGATGAACTCTATAGAAGAGTTATCTATCATAATAGTACCATTATTGATCAATTAACAACAAGTAGATCTACGCCAACGAGAGATGGTCATAGTAAATATTAAAAGTCATTTTCCGATGTATTTGAAATGTTAAAATTTAAAAAATACATAAGCTCTAATTTATACAAGATATTTTGACATTTATATGGTCTAATAGTCCATTGTTCTACACTAGCTTTAGGAGGTATTAGGTAGGATTTGAAATGAAATATTGATTCATATAGAAGAAATGATTTTCTATGTTACCTAAGTAACCTCACATCCTCAGTAGCATTTGCAATCCTACTAATTAGATTTATGTATCTGGCAAATTCAAGCTTGGTATAATTTATTATAACCGATTAATTTTATTTATTATAAGTTATATAGAATTACATATACATTTTTAAGTGATTGGCATGGTTACTAGGTGTTATACCCATTTTAACTGGGTCAAAAGAGTGTACAACATGTTGGTGATTCCCAAATTAATAACTAACTTAAGAAGTCGCCACCTAATTATTATAGTGAATTTGGGCATATAATTAAAGTCAAGTCTAAAGTTAACTCCATTTTAAGATCTACTAAACACAAGATTATAGGTAAGGCTTCAACTAATCTAAAGGGAAGATATTAAGCACCCTTTAAGATCCATTAAAATTAGTTAACTAGCCGAACTGAATTAATTAATTAGGCTAAGTGAAATAACTAAAACTAGCTCATTAAATAGTTGAATTAAAGAAAAGACTCGAAAGTGATAATGCGTAAAGTAATTGTCTAATTTTAAAACAAGAGGAAATCAACGTTTAAAAGTGGAAAACAATTTTAAAAAATTGTATTTTGAATTCCAAAGACCATTTGAAAATAGTTTCATATTATAAAAATCACATTATCAAATAAAGGTGTTTAAAACTATTCTAAAGTTGACAAAACTTGAGTACATTATTAGATTTAAAAAAGAAAAACGACATCAGGTGAGTATTAGAGCACTAAATTAAAGTCTTTAAAAATATAGGTGTCATATTATGAGTGACAAAGTAGCTTCAGTTATAGTTATGAGCAGAACTATAATTGTAACATCTCGCAAATTGAAATAACTAGAAAGGAGTTAATAATTAGAAATAGTCGTTTTTGGAAAGAATGAAAATCTGGAAATTTTGTTAAGTTAGAATAAGTTGAGTTTTGGTCAACTTCAAACGGCCATAACTCCTAAATCAGGATGAGTTAGGTCTACTTCCTAATATAGTAGGAAAGCTCTTGGAATAATCTTTCCAATGCCGCCGAGTTTGCGCGATTCTGAGTTTGTATGAGTGAAATATACCCTTTGGAAATTGGGTTGTTTGAATAAGGAAAGTCTAATCCGGATTTTGGAAGGGTATTTTAGTCTTTTCCTTACCAATTTCTTTAATTCAATTTTAGGAGTTTAATTGGGGTAAAGTCAGATTTTAGTCAATTTAGAAAAGTTGAAGTTCACGCCAGGGCTTGGAGGAAATAGGATAAAGGAGAAGAGAAATCAAGAATCGTCAAGAACGTTCGAGTTTAGCTTGTGGATTTCGTCAGGGGGTGATCCCTACGAGGTATGTGAGATAACATAGCGATGGGTCAGTTCACCCATACGCCAATCATGATTCAATTCAGCAAAGTTTATTAGATTCGAAAGTAAATCCCTTGAATTCTTGATGAAGTTCGTTTGAATCCTTGTGGGTTGTGTTGTTGGAGTTTTCTTGAGATAGATTCATGATTTTAGTATTTTCGAGTAGAATATGATATATATTGAGGGTATAAATTATTCTAAGTGTTTGGGGGAAAGAACCAATTGAGTTTAGAGATGAAAAAAGGGAGAAGAAAAGTCGTCAAACACCTTGGGAAAGGGGTGGGGCGTCGCACCAGCCAACGCCCCCCAAAAGGCCTTCTAAAGTTTCACCCTTGGGGCGCTGCGCCAGCCAGCGCACCCCAGGACTGTCTCTGATCTTCACCCTCTGGCGCTCTGGGCCTCTCAGAGCGCCAGGGACGCCAATTCTTCCCATTTCTTCCTCAACTTTCCGTACTAGTTCCTTAGCAATGTACCTATGTTTTCTAGTTGATTCCAACACTCTTAGGTACATCTAAACATCATGAAATCATCCATAAACATGAGATCATGAACCTTGAATCCATAATTCAATTCAAGGAAAGTTAAGAGTCAATTTTAGAAGTTAAGAATCAAGTCAAAGAGAAGTTATAAAGTTTTCCACTTAGGCTCATAGTGGTGGTTGTCGGTTAGAAAAACTCCCACAGAAACTATATTACTTTATTATATGAATAAAGTTGAGTTTGTTATTGCATTTTCTTTAACGAACTAAGTTGTTTTCCACTATTTTTACAAGCTTTCTATATATTGCATATGCTTTATTGCTTTATAATGAGTTAAGTTATTCAGTAGTTGAGTAAACCCAAGGTAAGCGTTTCTTTCAGATTCTTTTCAAGCCTATGTTGTGTTTAGCATTTCAACTCGCATACTCGTACATTCAATGTACTGATGCCAATTGGCCTGCATCTTCTTAGAATGCAGACGCAGGTAACCAGGATCATCACCCAGTGCCTCGTTGATCCAGTTGAGCACTCAGAGTAAGTTGGTGAGCCTCCTTGCATTCTGGAGGACTCCTTTTTATTTCCTTTTAGTATTTCATTGTTAAGATGATCGGGGGTCTTGTCCCGACATCTCTCTTTGTTTTAGAGGCTTCATAAATAGTTAGTAGTTCAGTTGTCTTTACATTATCATTTCATATGTTAATACTTGAGTTGCCATTTTGGCCAAGTTGAATGTTGACTTTTAAACATTCTAAGTTATTTTAATTAAAAATTAAGTGCACTTGATCACTGTAATAATGCTTAGAGTCTTTCGCTGAGTAAGTAAGCCAGACCAAGGGTTCACTTGGGGCCAGCAATGGTTCTCGAGTGCCAGCCACGTCCAGGGTGTAGGCTCGGGGCATGACAAATATGGTATCAGAGCACAGAGTTCAAGAGTCCTAGGGAGTCTATTAAGTCAAGTTTGTAGAGTCCTAGTTATTAGTGTGAAGCACGCCACATCTATAATTAGGATGCTGCAACACTTAGGAAATTTTCTCACTTCTTTCACACTCATTTCGTGCGTTAGATTTTGATCTCTAAAAAAAGTTTCATTCTAATTCGTGTTTGTGCATATTTCCAGATAATCATGCCTCCACGAAGAGCTGTCAGAGGTCGTCCTACTAGGCGTAATGTTGAGAAGCAAGAGTTACCAAATGCACTCGAAGTGCAACCTCAAAGGGAAGTCACTAATGTTGAATTCAGGGAAGCAATAAGAATGCTAAGTCAAGTTGTGACTAATCAGGTTGGGCAACAGAGAGGAGCTATACAGGAAGTGACTGATACTTCGAGAATTCGAGAGTTTTTGAGGATGAATTCTCCAAGTTTCACGGTTTTAAACACTATTGATGATCCAGAGAGTTTTATTGAGGAACTGAAAAAGGTATTTGAGGTTATGCATGTTGTTGCTATTAAGCAAGTTGAACTAGCTATATATCAACTGAAGAATGTTGCTAGGACTTGGTTTGACTAGTGGAAAGAGGGTAGAGTTGAGGATGCACCACCTGCGAGTTGGGCATGTTTTGAGGAGGCCTTCTTGGGGCGTTTCTT
Organism: Solanum commersonii; assembly: GCA_029007595.1. Classification (NCBI taxonomy): domain Eukaryota; kingdom Viridiplantae; phylum Streptophyta; class Magnoliopsida; order Solanales; family Solanaceae; genus Solanum; species Solanum commersonii. The sequence goes on from JAJTWQ010000041.1 coordinate 1,715,017, forward strand.
CCCTTGAGAACTGAAAGAGGCTACGGTACAAGAATCTCTTACCCTTAAGCAGGATTCCTTGAGTGCATGAGTATAGGTTGAAGTTCACCCAACTATTCGGTTATGCTCCGGAGATGGTTGCGGATATGAGGAGTAAAATGAGTCTGTTTGTTACTGGGTTGTCCCGCCTATCAAGCAAGGAGGGCAGGGCAGCAATGCTAATTGGGGACATGGATATATCAAGGTTGATGGTCTATGTGCAGCAGGTTGAAGAAGAGAAGTTGAGGGATAGGTAAGAATTCAGATATAAGAAAGCTAAGAAAGGGAATGAGTCCGGGCAACAGAAAAGTAATATGAACCGTTCGTCCTTTCAGCAAAAGCAAAAGGGACCTACACCATCATTTTCTAGTGCACCCACACCCAGAAACAAAAGGGAGCATAATAGCTAGAATTCCCAGCACTTTAGAGCTAGACCTGTGATATACCATGAATTTACGGTATTTTTAATATATTTCACTTAAGAGTTGTGTGTGTCTAGGGCCTTTTTGTATTGGTTTTTATGTGTTTTTATCATGTTTTGCAGAAAAGATGTTTAGGCACAGAAGTAAAGAGACAACTGAAAGAAATGCAGAAAAGGGAATCTATGGACCGTAGGTCCAGTGATGCTTCGTAGATGGTGATTGTAGATAGCAGGTAAGGAAAATCAGGGAAATTTGACCAAGTGTGGAACCACGGTGGCCATTGACGATCCGTAAATTAATCTATGGACCGTACTGCTGATCCATAGAATGATACTTCGAGGGTTCCAGTACCTGATTTTTGAAGATTCTAAATGTGGAGCTACAGAGAGGAATCGACAGACCGTAGATCGATCTACGGTCCGTATTGGTGTTCTGTCGTTTGCTTCAGAAAAGCTAATTTTTGGAAGCTGAAATATTTTCTAAGTCTTGGCTAACGGAAGGGACTCATGGACCGTAGATCCATTGACGGTCCATGAGTCAGTCTCATGGAATAAAGACACGTGCCTAAACAAACTTTCCTTATTTTGTTTTCCTTTTAATTTAGGACTTGTTTTCTATAAATATGGTATGCAAACCTCATTTTTTGGGGGTTAGATTTTATTACTTTAGTTCTACTTTGTGACTTGGGATAAAAATTTTGCAACCCTAGCAATTCTTGATTTTCTAAGTTGATTTTGAAGGTTTTGGCTTTGAGATTCAAGTTGAGATTCTGGGTTTGTTATTCTCAATTACGTAAGTTCATAATTCTTTCATCTAAATTAATGAATTGTGTTCATATGATTATGGGTAACTAAACTCCACAACTAGGGTTGTGGGAACCATGAGCGATTAACAAAGTATGATTAGTAAATAAGCAATTCTTGAATAGTGTTTTGCATGCATTGATAATTCTTTTATTTAAAAGTCTTTTTAACGGTGCGCAACGTTAGGCCTTGTTGCTACTTTCCAGACTAAGGAAGTAATCAAAAATAAAAGAATTATCAACATAGATTTAGTGTGATACTATCTAATAGTCTAGTGTCGATTGTTACGAAGTAATAACTAAGCCAAACATCGATGTGATGTCTAATATGAGGTAAAAGTAAGGGTTAGTAAATTATACACACATAGCTGGACCAAGGAGCGGGGTGAAATTCTCTAGATGTAGGACCAAGGATTTAGAGATACCTAGCTTATCACTTTGCATGTAGTACACTAGGAAAGGATTGCTATTACTAGGATTACTGCGTTATGAGCTTGTGGTGAACACGTATACCCTAGTTAATTCTCTCATTTTGAATACAACTAACATGGACTTTTGTTTCCTGATTACTTACTGAATTCTTACAATTTGTTTCACAAATCTCCCCCCCCCTTTAATTACTTGTTTCTGGAAGTAATTTGACTAAACGAATATAATTATTGGTTAAAGTTAAGTCTAAACCATTTTCTTTGGGGGATCGACCCGAACCTACAAGTTTGGTTCTTTACTTGATAATGATCACTTATGCTTCTTTAGGGAGGTGTAATTTGAGCTTATCAAATTTTGGTGCCGTTATTGGGGAATTTGGCTTTTAGATTTATTTTAACTACATTATTGAAGTTTAGTCAAATATTTCCTAATTTACTTTTTCTTTTTGTTTTTGTCTTTCTCAGGTTCTGACTCTAGTGTATGTCAAGTACAAGGAGCCAGGGTAAACCACTTACTCCTTACGATCCAGAGTTGAACCGAACTTTGGGAAGAATGAACAATCAAGGAGTTCAAGTCAATCCTATCGAAGGCAATCTAGGTGATGAAGTTGAGTTGCAACCTCCGAGGGTAGTTGGTGGGGACAACCAAGTTCCAGATGAAAATCAATTGGGAGATGCATTGAGGGTGCAGGGTCCACCAGGCCCATGACTACATGACAACTATAAGGGCAACGTCAATATTGCTTACTTAGATGGACCTCTTGTCCTACCACTATTGCCTCCGAGGCACACATTTGTAGTGGCCAGTAGCTTGATGCAGATACTTACAGCGAGGGACTTGTTCTCGAGGTTGCTAACGGAGGACCCGCATGCTCACATAACCAAGATAAGAGTGGTTTGCAAGTGTTGTGTAGGTCAACCAGACTTGGATATGGATGTCATCGGATTGCGAGTGTTCCCTCTATCACTAATAGGCGATGATGTTGTATGGTTCACTAAGCTTCCTTATAACTCAATCTATACATGGGACCAACTGAAGGATGTGTTCTTAGAAAGATATTATCCAGTGTCCAAGAAGCTCAATCACAAAGATAAGGTCAACAATTTTGTGGCATTACCTGGAGAGTTTGTGAGTAGCTCTTGGGACAGATTCACTGTGTTCATAAGAGCTGTTTCGAATCACTGTATTGATGATGAGTCGCTGATGGAATATTTCTATTGAGGTCAGGATGACAACAATAAAGCAGTGCTTGATACTATTGCTAGAGGTTCATATGGTGAGTGCACAAACACACAAATTGCAGAAAAACTGGAGAAGGTCTCTCGCAACAATAAAGCATAGAGCACTAAGAGGTCGGATATTGGGAGAAACACATTTTCCGTTCATTCTACAAATAACCAGTCTGTGGATGAGATTCATAAGGAGATGGCTCAGATGAGGACCGAGTTGGGGTGGGTTTTGAAGTATGTGAGCGGAGGTGCGGAAAAGGTAAATATTGTGAACTACTTGACTAGAACTCCACTACTAGTTGAAGAGTGCTACTATGAAGAAAATGCTTATGCGGTGAATGATCAGCAGGGGGGTTTCCGACCAAACGCCCAAGGATCCAACACGAAAAATTGGCGCCAAGGTCGAAACTATGGCAATTACAACAGATAGGGTCAATATGTCCAGGATGGGAACTTCAATCGCAACAACAACTACAACCAGAAAAACTATGGCAACAGAAACAATCGAGTTGGACTTTATGTTCCCCCTCAAAGTCAGGAATCTGGTACTAGGGAAGCTGGAGGCAATATGGCATGTATTGAAGATATGATGCAGAAGATGATGAGAAGGTTTGATACAACTGATGAGAATGTAAAGGAGATAAGAAACAACTTGTCTGTTATTGGTCAAAAGGTTGATGCCCATGCAGTGTCAATAAAGCATCTAGAGCAGCAGATGACTCAGTTTTCTACTACAGTGAACCCACGTCAACTTGACACTCTTCCTAGGGTAGGCAGGGGGATTGGGTCGGCCAACCCCATCCCGCGACCGGTTTAAGAATCGGCTCACTAGACCCAGTCCCATCAATTTTTGCGGGTTGGAGGGACTTCGAGATAGGGGACCGATTAGGGGCCGATTCACCCTTTGGTCCCAGTCAACCCGAACCAGTCCGGCCTGGCTGAACCTGTCGATTTCACGGGATCCCTTATTTTTTGATTCTTTTTATTTTTGAATTATATCCATTGAGGACCGTTGGGGCAATGGCTAGTGCCCCCCCCCCAACAGATTTATTCACCTTTTTCAATTCCCCAACACCCCCTACCAGCCCCTTACTTTTAATACGTTAATTTAAACCCTCAAGTTATAATAAATACACTTTAAACCATTTTTAACATTATTAATACCCCTCTATCCCTTAATATTTCTTACAAAATCATCTATTCTCTCATCTATTTTCTATATCCTCTCAATCTTAAGTCTCAATTTTTTATTCCATTTAAGTCTCATATTATATCATAATACATATATTTTCAATTCTAAATTTTCATATTATATCATAATATATATAATTCTCATATTTGCTATCAAGTATTGTAGTTCCAAATTACAAGTTACAACAAACTACAAGCTTCAAGAATCGGTTATAACGTCTGCTATTAACACAGACATTTGGTATATTCGTTTCATAATATTTATATTTTATTTTTTATCATTAATTTTTGTGTTATTAGTATTTTTATATTACACTTTACATATAATTAAATATGATTTCTAGCAAAAAAGATACCGATAAAGGAAAAGATACAGAACCAAGTGGCATTAGTAAATTATTTAATTTTAATAAAAAAGTAGTAAGGAAAAAAAATAGTAAATGTGGTGGTACTTCTTCTAAATCAATGTCTAGAGTTAGATTTAATACAAATGATTCTACTTATGTTAATTATACTTCTTATGATATTGATTCAAATGTCCAACTCGATCATGAAATTTTACAAAGAATTTATGGTGATTTTAATCCTTATCTTGATGAAAATTCAGGTGAAGAAGTAGAAGTTGGTTCGGGAGAATAGGAATTAGAAGATACACCTACTAGTCCGGTGACAGAAGTTCCAAATGAAACTACAAATTCAACGGAGCAAAATTGTGGACGCCCATCCCTTATACCTCCTACAAGGGAGAAGGTTAAGTATCAACACCCTAAAACATCTGTTGTGTGGCAATTTATGACTTTAGATAAGGAAAACTCTTGCTATTTGTAATAAGTGTAAGCAACCTTTTAAACATAAACAAGGTGGAGGTCAAGGTGGGATGGGGGACTTAAATAGACATTTGTTATCTTGTGTGTCGATTCAATATAAAGAAGCTAAAGCATTAGCTGATAGAAAAAAAGGAATTCCAGTTAATGATTTTGATATTAATGTTAATGAATTGGTAGGGGCTTCTAACATGGTTCAAGGAACATTAGATCTTTCTAACCCCAGTGGTCTACTAACACAACGTAAATATAGTAAGGAAAGAGAACGCGAAAATTTAGCTAAAATGGTTTATGTTTGTGGTTTGCCTTATAGTTTTCCTTCACATCGCGATTTTATTGAATATATTCAACAAACTTATAATCCTACTCATACAGTTTTTCAAGAAATACTATTAAATTTGATGTTTTTGTATATCAAAGTAAACATTGTCAATATCTTCGTTGTATATTTAGCATATTAGATTGTAGAGTGTCTATAACTTCGGACATGGGTCGTAGTGTTAATGGACATGATTATTTAACTATTACAGCACATTGGATTGATTATAACTGAAATTTGCAAAAAAGAATCTTAAGTTATAAAGAATGTGTAGAGAAAAAAACTAGTGCATATGTAGCTTCAAACATTTTGAGTGTTCTAGATTATTTTATGCTTAAAGATAAAGTACGCTTAGATAATGCATCTAACAATACAAATGTTGCTAGTATGTTAAAAGTTAGATTATGTCCAATTGATGTTAATGTTTTTCATGTTAGATGTGTTGCACGTGTATTAAATTTAGTTGTACAAGATGGTATTTCATTATTTGATTGTGGTTGTATGAAAATAGAAAATGTTGTTGCCTGGATTTTCTATGCTCATAGAGCTGCTAGAATTAGGGAATTTAATGAGCGTTGTGTACTATGTGATTTGCCACCAAGAAAAATTCCAAGACATATTAAAACAAGGTGAAATTCTTTTTATGAAATGCTTTCAGTTACTTACGAATATAAAGGACCCGTACAAATGGTGTTTAATACTTATAAAGCTAACCCATTAGATAGAATTTGTGAAGAAGATTGGGAAGAAACTAATGAACTATTATAATTTTTAACACTTTTGTATGATACTACAACCATGTTTTCTGAAATTTATTATCCTACTATTTCATCAGTATTATTTATTTGTGCTATTTCAATTCAATTTTCTAAATACAAAAAAATTGAAAAATTTAGAGTTGCAATTGAAGGTATGATTGAAAAATTTTAAAGATATTTTTTTCCTATTTCACAAATTTATTTAACTGCTACTTTGCTTCATCCTAAGTATAAATAATGAGGTGTGCAGGGACTTGTTGACACTTTTTATGATACTTTAGAAATTTTACCCGAAGAAATTCCAACTTGTGAAATGTGTAACTCTAGTATAAAAGTAGAAGCAAAAGTTTTGTATGAAAAATATAAAACTACAGGAAATACTCAAGGAGAAGTTGGTCAAACTTCTAATCCTCAGAGTAAAGCTCGAATTTCAAGTTATATGAGAGGTTTTCTTGGTCTTAATTCTACTAATCATGATGATTTTGAAGAATATCTTAATCAATCTTTCGAAACAGTGGAAGACGAAGATGGCAATGAAGAATTATTAGCATGGTGGAGGAGGCAAAGCGTTGCATTTCCAATTTTGAGAAAAATGGTTCGTGATGTTCTAGCTATTCAGCTTCATCAGTTGCGTTGGAGGCTACTTTTAGTGCGGCAAGGTTTAACTTGGCGATCATAGACATTCATTGGCGGAAGAAAGTTTGGAAACATCAGTTTTATTTAGAGACTGGGTCAACGCCGAGAGGAGGAATTATAATTTGCCAAAGTTAAGTTACAAACAATAAGTTTGGATTAATGCGGTAATTGGATCTAGTGATGATGAATTAGAGTCACAAGAGTTTCTAGCAAGTTTGCCAACACCGGAGGATGTTACCGTCAATATGATTCGACAATTAGAATTGAATTTAAAAGGAGAATACAATTATTAGATTACATCCGAGAACTAATTGAAACAGAACCCTTCCTAGTAGGTGGCTGCATAAATTAGTTACTCATCTAATATTTGTAACAAATATTAGTTTTACATATGAAAACTTATTGAAACAGAACCTTTCCTAGAAGGTGGCTGCGTAGATTAGTTACTCCACTAATATTTGTAAATTTTAACTTCTAAGTTCCAAGTTGCAATTATATTTTATTTAATAAATTTAAAGGCTTTATTCAAGTTTTTTTTATACAACTATTGTCTTGCATTTTAATTTTAATATATACATACATATTTACATATATACTAAACTAACTTTAAAATACTTAATTTAAAAATTGAAATTTGACATTTGAAATTTCAAGTTTAAATTACTTTAAAATATTTAAAATACAAATTTGAACTTCTCAAATTTGAAATTTGAAATTTGAAACTTGAAACTTTTAATTTAAAATTTGAAATTTGAAATTTGAAAACTTAAGATTTTTTATTAGCTAAAAATGTTATTGAAAACCAAATAAACTAAAAATATTATTAAATAACATATAATTTCAATACAAATAAATAAACATATAAAAAAATTAAAATCCCACATCCCGTCCCGCCAAACCCCGTCCCATCCTGTATATATAGTAGGACGGGATGGGACGTATTTTTGTCCCGCCAATCCCGGTCCCAACCGAAACCCGACCAAGGCATCCCCCGTCCCGTCCCGTCCCGTCCCCTTTCGTTCGGTGACAAAGAAAAGGTCTGTGAGTTTTAAAGATGATGATAGATTGCAACATTGTAGCGCTATTGCTACAAGGTCTCTTGTGCAGAAGAAGGAAGATCCTGGTGCTTTCACGATTCCATGTACCATAGGGTTGTTACACTTTGCTAAGGCATTGTGTGATCTTGGTGCTAGCATCAACCTCATGCCATAGTCTATTTATAAGAAGTTAGGTCTAGGGGATCCAAAGCCTACTACGATGTGGTTACCTATGGCCGATCGAACTGTGAAAAGGTGATATACCATGAGTTTACTATATTTCTAATACATTTTACTTACAAGTTGTGTGTGTCTAGGGCCTTTTTGTATTGGTTTTTATGTGTTTTTATCATATTTTGCAGGAAAGATATTTAGGCGCGGAAGTATAGAGACTACTGAAAGAAATGCAGAAAAGGGCATTCACGGAGGTGATCTACGAACAGTAGGTCCATTAACAGTCCATAGGTTATGACCGTAGATCAACAGGAAAGGTATGGAAGACAAATCAGGGAAATCTGACCAAGTGTGGAACCATGGTGGCCATTGACGATTTGTAGATTGATATACGAACCATACTGTTGATCCGTAGATTTATACTGCGAGGGTTCCAGTACCTAATTTTTGAAGATTCTAAGTGTGGAGCTACAGAGGGGATTGACGGACCGTAGATTGATCTACGATCCGTACTGCAAGTCCGTCGTTTGCTTTAGAGAAGCTGATCTTTGGAAGCTGAAATATTTTCTAAGTCCTGGCTGACGGAAGGGACTTACGGACCGTAGATCCATTGACGGTTCGTAAGTCAGTCTCGTGGAATGAAGACGCGTGCCTGAACAAACTTTCCTTAATTTGTTTCCCTTTTAATTTAGGATTTGTTTTCTATAAATAGGGCATGTAAACCTCGTTTTTGGGGGGGTTAGACATTATTATTCTAGTTTTACTTTGTAACTTAGGAGATTAATTTGAAAACCTAGCAACTATTGATTTCCTAAGTTCGTTTTGAAGATTTTGGCTTTGCAATTCAAGTTGAATTTCTAGATTTATTATTCTCTTTACGGAAGTTCATGATTTCTTCATCTAAAACTATGAATTGTCTTCTTGCTAATATGGGTAACTAAATCCACAACTAGGGTTGTGGGAACCATGAGCGATTAACAAAGTATGATTAGTAAATAAGCAATTCTTGAATAGTGTTTTGCATGCATTGATAATTCTTTCGTTTAGAAGTCTTTTTAACGGTGGCCAACGTTAGAACCTGCCTCGTTACTACTTGTCGGACCAAGGAGGTAATTAACGAGAAAAGAATTATCAACATAGATTTAGTGTGATACTATCTAATAGTCTAGTGTCGATTGGTGCGAAGTAATAACTAAGCCAAACATCGTTTATGATGGCTAATATGAGGTATAGGTAAGGGTTAGTAAATTATACACACGTAGCTGGACCAAGGTGCGGGCTGAAATTCTCTAGATGCCGGACCAAGGATTTAGAGATACATAACTTACCACTTTTCTTATGATATACTAGGAAAGGATTGTTATTACTAGGATTACTGCGTTATGAGCTTGTGAGGAACACTTATACCCTAGTTAATCCTCTCATCTTAATAACAACCAAAATTGACTTTTATTCATTGATTACTTACTGAATTCGTATAATTTGTTTCCCAAAACCCCCCTTTTTATTACTTGCTTTTGGAAGTAATTTGACTAATTGAATATAATTGTTGGTTAAAGTAAAGTCTAAACCATTTTCCTCGTGAAATCGACCTCAACCTACAAGTTGGGTTCTTTACTTGATAACGATCACTTATGCTTCTTTAGGGAAGTATAATTTGAGTGTATCAAATTTTAGCACCGCTGCCGGGGAAATTGGCTTTTAGATTTATTTTAACTACATTATTGAACGTTAGTCAAATTTTCTAATTTTAACCTTTTCTCTTTGTTTTTGTCTCTCTCAGGTTCTCACTCTAGTGTATGCCAAGTATACGGAGATAGGGTGAACCACTTACTCCTTATGATACAGAGTTGAACCGCACTTTGCAAAAAATGAACAATACAAGAGATCTAATTAATCATATCGGAGGAAATATAGGAGATGCAGATGAGTTACAACAACAGAGGGTAGTTGGTGGAGACAACCAGGTTCCAGCTGAAAATTGATTGGGAGATGCGTTAAGGGTGCAAGATCCACTAGGCCCATGATAACATGACAATTATCGGGGTAACATCAATATAGCAGACTCTAATGGACCTATTGTCCTACCCCCTCTACCTCCAGGGCACACATTTGTGGTGACTAGTAGCTTGATGCAGATGCTTACAGCAAGAGGCTTATTCTCAGGATTGCCATCGGAGGATCCACATGCTCACTTAGCCAAGCTAAAGGTGGTTTGCAAAAGTTGTGTAGGTAGACCAGACTTGGATATGGATGTCATTGGATTACGAGTGTTCCCTCTGTCACTGACAGGCGATGCTGCAGTATGGTTCACTGAGCTTCCTTATAACTCAATATTTACATCAGACCAACTGGAGGAAGTGTTCCGAGCCAAGTACTATCCAGTGTCCAAGAAGCTCAATCACAAAGATAGGGTCAACAATTTTGTAGCATTACCTGGAGAGTCTGTAAGTAGCTCCTGGGACAGATTCACTGCATTCATAAGAGGTGTTCCAAATCACCGTATTGATGATGAGTCGCTGAAGGAATATTTCTATCGAGAATAGGATGATAACAATAAAGCAATACTTCACACTATTACTGGAGGTTCGTATGGTGATTGTACATATACACAGATTTCTAAAAAATTGGAGAGAATCTCTCGCAACAATAAAGGCATGGAGCACTAGGAGGTCAGATACTGGTAGAAACAAATTTGCTGTTCGGAATACAAATATCAATTCTACATATGATATTCATGAGGAGATGGCCCAGATGAGGACCGAGTTGGGGTTGTTATTGAAGCATGTAAGCGGAGGAGCAAAAAAGGTAAATATTGTGAACTACTTAACTAGAACTCCACCACCAGTTGAAGAATGTTACTATGAAGAGGATGCTTATGCTGTGAATGATCAAACGGGGGTTTTTTGACCAAATGCCCAAGGATCCAACATGGAAAATTGGCGCTAAGGTCAAGGGAACCAAGGTCGGAACGATGGAAATTACAATCGAGAGGGTCACTATGTCTGGGATGGGAACTTCAATCGCAACAACAACTACAACAGGAACAACTATGGAAACAGAAATGATTGGGTTTGACCTTATGTTCACCCTCAAAATCGGGAATCTGTTGCTAGGGAAGTTGGAGACAATATGGCGCGTATTAAAGATATGATGTAGAAGATGATGAGAAAGTTTGATGCAACTGATGAGAATGTGAAGGAGATGAGAAATGACTTGTCTGGTATTGGTCAAAAGGTTGATGCCCATGTAGTGTCAATAAAGCATCTAGAGCAGCAGATGAATCAGTTGTCTACTATAGTGAACACACGTCAACCTGGCACTCTTCCTAGCAACACCATTCAGAATTCTAAGAATGATGGTCATTGTATGGCAATTACTACTCGAGGGAGTAAGCAAACCATAGATCCACCTATGTCGTCTGTGGTGGATGTTGAGATTAGAAAAGAAGATGATGTAGTGGAGGTTAGAGAAAAGTCTGAGACTGCGACAAAGCAAGAAACGGAGATATCTCAGAAAGTGGTTCCTATACCTAGACCTCCACCACATTTTCCACAGAGGTTAGTGAAGAAGACTGAAGATGGTAAATATCGCAGGTTTGTTACTATGTTGAAGAAGCTTTCTATCAATGTTCCTTTGATAGAAGCCTTGGAGAAAATGTCTGGGTATGCAAAGTTTATGAAAGATATAGTGGCAAAGAAAAGGTCTGTGAGTTTTAAAGATGATGATAGATTGCAGCATTGTAGCGTTATTGCTACAAGATCTCTGGTGCAGAAGAAGGAAGATCCTGGTGCTTTCACAATCCCATGTACTATAGGGTTGTTACACTTTGCTAAGTCATTGTGTGATCTTGGTGCTAGCATCAACTTCATGCCCTTGTCTATTTACAAGAAGTTGGGTCTAGGGGACCCAAAGCCCACTGCAATGCGGTTACTAATGGACGATCGAACTGTGAAGAGGCCCATTGGTGTACTTTATGATGTGCTAGTGAAAGTGAAGTCTTTTATTTTTTCGGCAGATTTTGTGATTCTTGATTGTAAGGTTGATTTTGAGGTTTCCATCATCCTTGGAAGACCATTTCTTTCCACAGTGCATGCGTTGGTTGATATGGAAAAGGGACAGATTTGCTATAACTTACAGAGTGGAGAGTGGGACAAAAGTGCAAATTGAAGAGCGACTAGGTATTGAGGCACTAGCAGCAGTTATGATGAATTTCGATAGTGATGGTATTGAAGAGTATGATGAGTTGGTAGCCGCACTCGATAGGTGTGAATATCGGTCCAAACCAAAAAAGTATGAGTTAGACATGAAGAATCAAGAGTCCCCAACCCGCAAGACCATCTATTGTGAACGCACCGAAATAGGAATTTAAGGCTCTACCACTGCATTTGAGGTACGTATACTTGGGCAAAGAGAATACTTTGCCGGTCATCATTGCGGCAGAGTTGAATGCGAGACAAGTAAAGTGCTTGGTGACTGTGTTAAAGAGGTTCAAGCGATCTATTGGGTGGACTATTGCGGATATTATTGGGATTCCTCTCGGTATTTTCTCTCACAAAATCCAACTCATTCCAGATCATAAGCCCAGTATCGAGCACCAGAGAAGATTAAATCCACCTATGCAAGAGGTAGTTAAAAAGGAGATCATCAAGTGGCTGGATGCGGGAGTTATTTATCCCAATGCGGATAGTACTTGGGTCTGTCCTGTGCAGTGTGTGCCTAAAAAGGGGGGTATGACTGTGGTTCCAAATGAAAGAAACAAGCTTGTTCCAATGAGGCCAGTTACTGGATGGAGAGTTTGTATGGATTACCGAAAGTTGAATGCATGGACAGAAAATGACCACTTTCCTATGCCATTCATGGACCAGATGCTGGATAGACTTGCAAGAAAGGGTTGGTATTGTTTTCTTGATGAGTATTCGGGCTACAATCAAATTTCTATAGCTCTAGAAGACCAAGAGAAGACCACCTTCACTTGCCCATATGGGACTTTTGCTTTCAAACGAATGTCATTCGGGTTGTTCAATGCTCTAGCAAACTTCCAGCGATGTATGATGTCAATATTTTCTGATATGGTGGAGGACACTATTGAAGTGTTCATGCATGATTATTCAGTTATAGGTGATTCTTTTGATCATTGTCTAGATCATTTGGCTGAGGTGCTTAAAAGGTGTGAAGACTGCAACTTGTTGCTGAATTGGGAGAAGTGTCATTTCATGGTTAAAGAAGGTATAGTGTTGGGTCATCAAATTTCAAATAAAGGTATTCAGGCTGATAGAGATAAGGTTGAGGTAATATAAAAACTTCCACCACCCATTTCTGTAAAAGGTGTTAGAAGTTTTCTTAGGTATGCAGGTTTTTATAGGAGATTCATCAAAGATTTCTCCAAAATTGCACATCCGTTGTGCAAACTATTCAAGAAGGAGTGTAAGTTCTATTTTGATGATGCTTGTCTAAGAGCATTCGGAGAGGTGAAGGAGAAGTTGGTTACTGCACCGATCATTATTTCACTGAATTAAGGACAACCATTTGAGGTAATGTGCGATGCGAGTGGAGTGACGCTTGGTGTAGCATTGGGACAAAGGCGAGAGAAAATTATTCAACCTATTTACTATTCTAGCAAAGCTCTAAATGTGGCCCAGAAGAATTATACTGTGACCAAACAACAACTTCTTACGATGGTTTTTGCATTTGAGAAATTTCGATCCTACTTGCTTGGTACTAAGGTCGTAGTGTATACTGACCATTCTGCATTGAGGTATTTGATGGAGAAAAAGGATGCAAAACCAAGATTGATTAGATGGGTATTGTTGCTGCAAGAGTTTGATTTTGTAGTAAAAGATAGAAAGGGGACCAAAAATCAAGTTGCCGATCACTTGTCCAGATTAGAGGAAGAGGCTATGCTAAAGCTTGGAGATAGGTCTGAAATTAATGATGCTTTTCTAGATGAACAAGTGTTGGCTGCTTCTCATGATTTGATTCCTTGGTTCTCAGACTTTGCTAATTATTTGGCAAGCGATGTTGTGCCCCCTAATTTGTCTTTTCACCAAAGGAAAAGGTTTATGCATGATGTGAAGAATTTTTTTTGGGATGAACCTTACTTGTATCGTAGTTGTGCTGATGGGATTATTCGTCGCTGTGTGCCCGAGGTTGAGATGTTGTGCGTACTTGAAGCATGCCATTCATCACCCGTTGGTGGGCATCATAGTGGTATTCGGACTGCACATAAGATTTTGCAATGTGGGTACTACTGGCCTACCATCCACCAAGATGCTCATGATTTCGCCAAGTCTTGTGATCGTTGCCAAAAAGAAGGAGGGATTTCAAATAGGCAAGAGCTCCCTATGAATCCTATATTGGTGATAGAGTTGTTTGATGTATGGGGCATTGATTTTATGGTCCATTTGTGAGTTCATATGGGATGAAGTATATTCTTGTTGCGGTTGATTATGTCTCGAAGTGGGTGGAAGCAGTTGCGCTCTCCAACAAGGAAGGTAAAAGTATCACCGCATTCTTGAAAAAAAATATCTTCTCCAGATTTGGTGCACCGAGGGCTATTATTAGCGATGAAGGTTCTCACTTTGGTAATAAGTTGTTCAAGGCACTACTTGAGAAATGTGGTGGCTGTCACAGTGTAGCCACTCCTTACCATCCACAGACTAGCGGTCAAGTTGAAGTATCCAACAGAGAGATCAAACAGATTTTGGCGAAGACTATGAATTCTAATAGAACAGATTGGTCAAGAAAGTTTGATGATGCTCTATCTTCTCCAGATTTGGTGCACCGAGGGCTATTATTAGCGATGGAGGTTCTCACTTTTGTAATAAGTTGTTCAAGGCACTACTTGAGAAATATGGTGTCTGTCAAAGTGTAGCCACTCCTTACCATCCATAGACTAGCGGTCAAGTTGAAGTATCCAACAGAGAGATCAAACAGATTTTGGCGAAGCCTGTGAATTCTAATAGAACGGATTGGTCAAGGAAGCTTGATGATGCTCTATGGGCATATCACACTGCATACAAGACCCCATAGGTATGTCTCCTTACCAACTTGTATATGGGAAGTCTTGTCATTTACCAGTAGGGCTAGAGCATAAGACGATGTAGGCAATGAAGAAGTTAAATTTGGATTGGGGCGTCGCATCTAATCAAAGAATGAATGACTTGAATATGCTTGATGAGTTTTCCCTAAAAGCTTATGAAAGTTTAGCCTTGTACAAAGAGAAGATGAAGAGGAATCATGATCAAAGAATTGAAAAGAGAGAATTTGTGGTTGGTGATCTTATGCTTCTATTCAACTCTACGTTGCGCTTGTTTCCAGGCAAACTCAAGTACAAATGGACCGGGCCATTTTTGCTCACAAAAGTGCTCCCTCATAGAGCGGTTGAGCTTGAAAATAGGGGTGGAACAAGGTTCATAGTAAACGGGCAAAGGATTAAGATCTATTTGGGAAATGCTGAAACTGTGCAAGAAGTGATTGAGGCCTACAATCTTGATGAAGTTTAAGTAATCAAGACACTTGCGTCGTGCCACAACGTTAAATCAAGCGCTGCTTGGGAGGCAACCCAAGATGTACAATCTAGCCAACGATAGGGTTCTATTTTCCATTTAGTAGTTTTCTTTGTTTAATTACATCTTTGTATCAATTTAGGTAGGTATTTTAGTGTTTTAGTTCTTAGTGTTGGCTAGAATTAGTATAGGGTCCGTGTCTAAAAAGTGTCTAGAAAATGTCAAAAGAATAGCCTATTGGTTGCTACATGTGCAGGTACACCATGAAAAATCTGCAGAAAATGGTATGGTGCAAAGGTCTACGGACCCCATCGACTGTCCATCGTTTGATCCATGAACCGTGGATAGTGTCTGTAGATCCTAGGTAAGCCTCCAAATTTTTCTAAGTGTAAGAGTGATCTACGGTCCTGATCTATGGACCGTAAATCAACTCACGAACCGTAGACGGAGTCTTGTGAGTCCAAACCCTATTTCTGTCTGACATGACCCTGACCCCCTTACTTAAAAACTCCCCTAATTTCAAATCATTTCCACTTCCCTCCATTCACTCCTCAACCGTTTCAACCATCCCATAACCTCCCTAAATCACTCCATAACTCCCCCATAATATCATCCCTTCCATAATTCCCCAAATTCCCTTCCATTTCGAATACAACTCATTCCATATTCCACAAAAAGGGTCCGGTGTTTGGTTAGTAACGAAGAGGTGATTCCTTGGTCTTGCTAAGCTTAGTGTCGTTACGCAATCACCCCACTCCTCGTTGCTTGTAAGGTAATAGACTTTCCCCTCAATTTAAATTTTGATTCATAGATTGAATATAGAAAGTCGAGAGTTGGGTCTTGACCTTGGGTAATTGTTAGATGAAATTGCATGATACACTTGAAAATTACAATGCCCTTGGAATGATAGATAATGATTGTGTAGCCTTATTGTATGTGATTATGAGTCTAAATGTAAGTTTCGACTTAGGTTCCAAAAGTTTGTCTTCAATACTTGGTTAAAATAATTAATCGGAATCCTGAGAATGACAAACTAGCATGATTAAATGTTGAAATACATGGTTAGACTAGGATATTGTTGAAAATGGTCTAAGATGTGGGATTGCAAATAAAGAATGGCTGAAACCTGGCATAGATCGCATCCACGATACCCCGTCTACGGATAGTAGATCAATCTACGGACCGTCGATTGGGTTCATGGGTTGACGCACTTGAAAATCTCACCAAGTGTGAAACCACGGATGTGGACTACGGTCCGTAGATCAATCTACGGACCGCTCTGCACATTCGTGGTTTCCATCTGTGACCAGTACTGTTGGCTCTCTGACCCACGAAAGGGATCCACGGACCGTAGATCATTCTACGAACCGTAGATCCCAACGTGGAAGACCACTGTAGCCTCTGTCTGGAAAAAAAATTGGGACTTTGTTACTGCTCTTTATAGTTCTAAACTTTTTCTTAGTATGTTTATGGTTAGTTTTGGCACTAATATCGCTTCCACAGGTACGATGGCACCCAAGAAGCTAGTCACCTACCCAAAACAGGGCAAGTCAAAATCTGTTGCCCCTAACTTCAAGTTAATCGATGAGGACACAGACACAGAAAAGGATCCAGCATACGTTCCTCCCAACATTAGGACTTCTCCCACTGCACCCCGAGTCACCAGAGGTATCCCCCAAAAGGTGCTTCCCAACATAGTCACTGTCTCCCAGTCTGATGAGGAGCACACACTGATCAGATCACCAACTGGGGCTACTTCCAATTCAGAGGAAGGGTCTATGTTTGGATTCGAGTCTGCCCATGCTTCGGGCTCTGAGTCTATTCATGCCTCAGGATCCGAGTCTACCCATGCCACAGGGTCCAGTGCAAAGTCAATCACAGGGTCCGGTGAGAATGACCAAGCAGCCTCATTTGATGAGGCCACTAGCTCAAAGTCCGTACCTGCACCACGGAATGATAACCCCACTCCAGTAGCCGGTGAGCTAAATAGGTGGTGTGTAGAGGGCCAATGGAAAATTTATCGGGATGCCAAGATGATAAACGACAAACAAAAGATGGCCTGGCTAATTACAGAGGAGCGTCGAGTCCTCACAGGGAGCTTGCACGTTGTTTCGGACATCCTCCAGTTTTTTAACTTTCACAAGTGTGACTGGATGGCTCGATACCCAAGGATGTATAGCAAGAAGATTGTGCGGGAATTATACGTCTCCTATGCTGCCACTCTCCGAGGTTCAATTTCCTAGCGGTCAAAGCCCCTAGCCCAAGACCCTCTCACTTCCACTTTGGTTCGAGGTTGTCCCGTGGACATATCACTTACCACTATCAGCCGTTTTCTCTATGGTCCTACCACGGGTCACTCTTGGTCTCTCAACACAGCAGAGTTTGATTATAAATGGGGCATCGTGCGGAGTGGCGCTTTCTAGAGGAACGCTGAGCAGTGAGAGGTTGTTATACTATGGTTGGCTAGGTACATTGTTGTAGATGGTGAGAGTGCGGAATGGGTCGCCGCTTCACGATTGAGCATCCGAAAGGCCACATTAAATTTTGTCGCCAAGTTTTTTTGGCTGCTGGTACGTAACAGAGTGTCGCCTACAAAAGTTGACAACCAAGTCACATGGGACAGAGTGGTCATGGTTGCGGCATTGGTAGCAGGAGTGGAGATTGACTTTGCTCGCATGCTACTGGCAGAGATTCAGGAGAGGGCATTCAAGACCTCCACTACTTACCGCATCCCATGTCTAATTTTTTAATTGTGCAGGGACTCTAGAGTGCCGATCTAACATTGTGACAAGTTAGTCCACCCTACAGGGGCATTGGACATAGGCCTCATTCAAGATGAGACAAATATAGCAGCACCTTACAGAGAGCCTCAGGTTGATGTACCTCCATTGGGTGCCGATCTTGCAGACAAAGTGGGGCAGACACAGGGCGGTGACCCCATCATACCAGATCACACCGATACTGTCCCAACCTCCACATCTAAGGCAGCTAGTATGGCTCCTAGCTCTTCTCAGTCCACACTACAGTTAGGAGCAACTGTTGTCCTATTGACCAGAGTACAAAAATTAGAGACTCAGATGGCCACACTACTGCATCACATCCAGCCGTAGATGCAAAAGTCGATAGCTGAGTCCGAGGCTTGATTGGAGCGAAAGATGGAGGGGATGATGGACCGGAAGGTCCAAGCTATTAATAAGCATCTTGATACCTTTGAATTGCGAGTCCTCGAGCGATCAGCCCCGGCCATAGATCTATCTGCTTTACAGGCTGAATTAGCTAGTCTCTAGACCGACGTTGATGCCATTCTTGCCGCCCCTTCACTTGAACCTCAGGTCGCACCTACTACACTACCTGATGATACAGTGTTGGATGCTTTATTCAGTTGAGCCTCAGGTTGCACCTACTACGCCTACACATGCCAAAGGCAAGCGGCATTGTTCTCATCACACTAAGAAGGAGAAAACTTAAGAGAGACAGCGTAGGCAGCAAAAGGAGGCTAGGAGGGCTTCGATTTTAGATGAAGAGTTGCGCCAACAGAGGGTGCTTTTGAGAGTTGCAGGGGCATCGGGCTCTGCCCGAGTTGTAGAGGTCCAACCTATTTTGAGGGACGTTGTGAGCACCACTGATAGTGCGGTAAGATTGATAGAGAGCACTACTGAGGGTTCTATGATTGCTGATGTGGCGCTACTGAGGGTGCCCCCAATATTGTTCCAGTGGGCTTCGGGAAACCAGACCCCCCTGCTTGTTGATGATTCGCCGGCGCTTTGCGCCACAGGTTTGCTTCACCCAATCCATTTTATTTTACCATTTTTGTATGCATTGGGGACAATCACATCTATTTTTGTTGGGGGTGGGGTAAATGGATTTTGAGTGATAAGGTGAAGTCTGAATAACCCAACTCATAAATCCTCTCTTTGGGTTTTCTTGCCTGTGTTCTTTTTCCCCAAGAGCCTGTTTAATTTTTGTTGAACCGGCATATCTTAGGATCGTATGTGTAGAAGCATGATAAAGAAAGAAGTATGATAGCTTACGAAAAATGATACTCATCAGATTTTGGGATGTATGTTAGAATTTTTAGGCTACGATTAGTTGAATGTGTTTGCTCTGAGTATGACATAATAATGAATCAACTCAATGGCATGACTTAAGCTGAAGCTTGAACTAGGTAATCTGATAATCTGATAATGAAACTATGTGCCAAGAGTGGGTGAGAATCTTTGAGTGTTCAAATAGTTTTTGTGCAAAACTAGAACTTGCCCGGTTAGTCTAGCTAAGAAAATTCCATCTAGAGGTTAGGAAGTGATCATTGGCCATTGTTCTGAAAAGTCCACAAATTGCCTAAAAGAAGGATCCAACCAAATGAAATAAATGCTCCCTTTGATCCAAAAACTTTGAGCCTAAAATTAAACCATTTATTTCTAAACCCTGAACTCACCTTCCCATAATCTACTATGTTGGCCCATGTCCCTCCTTGGGCATGTGCACTTCAACTTAGGCCAAAAGCCTAGGTTGAAGGTGGCTAATGTAAATCTTGGCCCTGACTCGACATCGGGTATTGTGCACCTCAACTAATGGAAAATCCATAAGTTAAAGGTGGCTATGAAAGAGGAAACTGAAAGAAAAATGGGTATGGAAAGAGTGATGTTGAAAAAAAAAAAAGGAAAGGATGTGACTTGTTGAAAGCTAAAAGAAAAACAAAATAAAAGTAAAAAGAGCTACAAAGTCTGAAGTCACATCCGTGGTTGAAGAAAATTAAGGGAAAGAAAGTAAAACGATAGAATGACAAAAATAGGGCAAAAAGAGGTCGAAAGCCTAGTGTAATGTCAAGGAGGGCAGAAAGTCACTAAGCAATACCCAAATGTACCACACCTGACCCTGAGCCTACGTTACAAGCGAAGAAAGTCCTATAGTGATCCTAGAGTCTAGTTTGGAGAGTCTAAGCAGTGAAAATAAGGGCAAGCTTATGGCATTGAGCACTAACTGTATTTTAAATTACTTATGAGCGTGAGTGTTGAATAAATCCTTGTACCATGAATGGCATTTATTTTTGTGAAAAGGGGATTTCGTTTGAAGTAAGGGCACTAGTTACATTGTCGAAAAGTTAGTACCTTAGTGATAGTGAGAAGGTGTATGTTGTGTGTCAGTTGGCAGATATGTGTCATGGTGTGATCCGCATGAATTAGCTTGTCGAGTCTAAGAGAATGAATTTGCACTCGAAAATTTAGGGGGGTAGAGAGTCATGTGATTGCTTGGGCCTGAAATGCTTGCTTCTATACAAGTGTCATTTAGAGTCGTAGTGCGTCGCTTGAGGACAAACAACGAGTTTAAGTTGAGGGTGTTGATATACCATGAGTTTACGATATTTCTAATACATTTCACTTACAAGTTGTGTCTGTCTAGGGCCTTTTTGTATTGGTTTTTATGTGTTTTTATCATATTTTGTAGGACAGATGTTCAGGCGCGGAAGTAGAGAGACAGCTAAAAGAAATGCAGAAAAGGGCATTCACGGAGCTGACCGTAGGTTATGACCGTAGATCAGCGGGCAAGGTATGGAAGACAAATCAGGGAAATCTGACCAAGTTTGTAACCACGGTGGCCATTGATGGTCTGTAGATTGACGATTTGTAGATTGATATACTAACCGTACTGTTGATCCGTAGATTTATACTGCGAGGGTTCCAGTACCTGATTTTTGAAGATTCTAAGTGTGGAGCTACGGAGGGGATTGACGGACCGTAGATCGATCTACGGTCCGTACTGCAAGTCCGTCGTTTGCTTTAGAGAAGCTGATCTTTGGAAGCTGATATATTTTCTAAGTCCTGACTGACGGAAGGGACTTACGGACCGTAGATCCATTGACGGTTCGTAAGTCAGTCTCGTGGAATGAAGACGCGTGCCTGAACAAACTTTCCTTAATTTGTTTCCCTTTTAATTTAGGATTTGTTTTCTATAAATAGGGCATGTAAACCTCGTTTTTGGGGGGGTTAGACATTATTATTCTAGTTTTACTTTGTAACTTGGGAGATTAATTTGAAAACCTAGCAACTATTGATTTCCTAAGTTCGTTTTGAAGATTTTGGCTTTGCAATTCAAGTTGAATTTCTGGATTTATTATTCTCTTTACGTAAGTTCATGATTTCTTCATCTAAAACTATGAATTGTCTTCTTGCTAATATGGGTAACTAAATCCACAACTAGGGTTGTGGGAACCATGAGCGATTAACAAAGTATGATTAGTAAATAAGCAATTCTTGAATAGTGTTTTGCATGCATTGATAATTCTTTCGTTTAGAAGTCTTTTTAACGGTGGCCAACGTTAGAACCGCCTCGTTACTACTTGTCGGACCAAGGAGGTAATTAACGAGAAAAGAATTATCAACATAGATTTAGTGTGATACTATCTAATAGTCTAGTGTCGATTGGTGCGAAGTAATAACTAAGCCAAACATCGTTTATGATGGCTAATATGAGGTATAGGTAAGGGTTAGTAAATTATACACACGTAGCCGGACCAAGGTGCGAGCTGAAATTCTCTAGATGCCGGACCAAGGATTTAAAGATACATAACTTACCACTTTGCTTGTGATATACTAGGAAAGGATTGTTATTACTAGGATTACTGCGTTATGAGCTTGTGAGGAACACTTATACCCTAGTTAATCCTCTCATCTTGATAACAACCAAAATTGACTTTTATTCACTGATTACTTACTAAATTCGTACAATTTGTATCACAAAACCCCCTTTTTATTACTTGCTTTTGGAAGTAATTTGACTAATTGAATATAATTGTTGGTTAAAGTAAAGTCTAAACCATTTTCCTCGTGGGATCGACCTCAACCTACAAGTTGGGTTCTTTACTTGATAATGATCGCTTATGCTTCTTTAGGGAAGTGTAATTTGAGTGTATCAAAAGACCCATTGGTGTACTCCATGATGTGCTAGTGAAAGTGGAGTCGTTCATGTTTTTGGCAGATTTTGTGATTCTTGACTGTGAGGTTGATTTTGAGGTTCCCATCATCCTTGGGAGACCATTCCTTGCCACAAGGCATGCATTGATTGATATAGAGAAGGGGCAGATGAAGTTCAGACTGAACAATGAAAAAGAAACTTTCAATATTTGTAGGTCCATGAAGCAGAGTAGTGAGCTCCAAACGATATCTGCTATAATTTACAGAGTTGACAATGGAACAAAAGTGCAAATTAAAGAGCGACTAGGTATTGAGGCACTAGCAGCAGTTATGTTGAATTTTGATAGTGATGGTATTGAAGAGTACGATAAGTTGGTAGTTGCACTCGATAGGTGTGAATATCGATCAAAACCAAAGAAGTATGAGTTAGACATGAAGAATCATGAGTCCCCAACCGCGAGAGCATCTATTGTGGAGGCACCAAAATTGGAGGTTAAGGCTCTACCACCGCATTTGAGATATGTATTCTTGGGTAGAGATAATACTTTGCCGGTCATTATTGTGGTAGATTTAAATGCGAGACAAGTAGAGTGCTTGGTGATTGTGTTTA
The DNA here is from genome assembly GCA_029007595.1 of Solanum commersonii. NCBI lineage: Eukaryota > Viridiplantae > Streptophyta > Magnoliopsida > Solanales > Solanaceae > Solanum > Solanum commersonii. Next base: position 1,737,885 of record JAJTWQ010000041.1, read on the forward strand.
AAAGGTTCAAGCGAGCTATTGGGTAGACAATTGCAGATATTATTGGGATTTCTCCCGATATTTGTTCTCACAAAATTCAACTCTTGCTAGATCACAAGTCTAGTATTGAGCACTAAAAAAGATTAAATCCACCTATGCAAGAGGTAGTTAAAAAGGATATCATCAAGTGGTTGGATGTCGAAGTTATTTATCCTATTACAGATAGTAGTTGAGTGTGTCTTGTACAGTGGGTGCCTAAGAAAGGTGGTATTACTGTGGTTCCAAATGAGAGAAATGAATTTGTTCCAATGCGGCACGTGATCGGATGGAGAGTCTGCATGGATTATCGGAAGTTGAATGTGTGGACAGAGAAGGACCATTTTTCTATGTCATTCATGGACCAGATGTTGGATAGACTTGCAGGCAAGGGTTGGTATTGGTTTCTTGATGGGTATTCGGGCTACAATCAAATTTCTATTGCTCCGAAAGATCAAGAGAAGACCACATTCACTTGTCCTTATGGGACTTTTGCTTTCAAACGAATGTCATTTGGGTTGTGCAATTCTCCAGCGACTTTCAACTCTATATGATATCGATATTTTCTGATATGGTGGAGGACACTATTGAAGTGTTCATGGATGATTTCTCTATGGTAGATAACACTTTTGATCGATGTATGGATCATCTGGTTGAGGTGCTTAAAAGGTGTGAATACTGCAATCTAGTGCTGAATTAGGAGAAGTGTCACTTTATGGTGAAAAAAGGAATAGTTCTGGGTCATTGGATTTCTGAAAAGGGCCTTGAGGTTGATAGAGAAAAAGTAGAGGTAATAGAAAAGCTTCCAACACTTATCTCTTTAAAAGGTGTTAGAAGTTTTCTTGGGCATGCAAGTTTCTATAGGAGGTTCATCAAGGACTTCTCTAAAATTTCACATCCATTATGTAAATTGCTCAAAAAGGAGTATAAGTTTGATTTTGATGATGCTTGTCTGAGAGCATTTGGAGAGTGAAAAGAGAAGTTGGTTACTACACCTATCATTATTTCACCGGATTGAGGACAACCGTTTGAGGTAATGTGAGATGCGAGTGGAATTGTGCTTGGTGTAGTATTAGGATAGAGGGGAGAGAAAATTCTTCACCCTATTTACTATGCTAGAAAAACTTTGAATGTGGCCCAGAAGAATTATACTGTGACTGGACAAAAGCTTCTTGTGGTGGTTTTCACATTTCAGAAATTTTGATCTTACTTGATTGGTATTAAGGTCATAGTGCATACTGACCATTCTGCATTGAGGTATTTGATGGCAAAGAAGGATGCAAAACCGAGGTTGATTAGATGGGTATTGTTGCTGCAAGAGTTTGATTTTGTGGTAAATGATAGAAACGGGACATAAAATCAAGTTGCCGATCACTTGTCCAGATTAGAGGAAGAGGCTATGCTAAAGCTTGGTGATAGGGCTAAAATTAATGATGCTTTTCGAGATGAACAGGTATTGGCTGCTTCTCATGATCTGATTCTTTGGTTCGCAGACTTTGCTAATTATTTGGCAAGCGATTTGGTGCCCCCGGATTTGTCTTTTCACCAAAGGAAAAGGTTTATGCATGATGTGAAGAAATTCTTTTGGGATGAGCCTTACTTGTATCATAGTTGTGCTGATGGGATTATTCGTCGCTATGTGCCCAAAGTTGAGATGTTGTGTGTACTTGAAGCATGTCATTCATCGCCTGTTGGTGGGCATCATAGTGGTATTCAGACTACGCTTAAGATTTTGTAGTGTGGGTACTACTGGCCTACCATCCACCAAGATGCTCATGATTTTGCCATGTCTTGTGATCGTTGCCAAAGAGAAGGAGGGATTTCAAATAGGCAAGAGGTTCCTATAAATCCTATATTAGTGATAGAGTTGTTTGATGTATGGAGTATTGATTTTATGGGTCCATTTGTGAGTTCACATGAGATGAAGTATATTCTTGTTGCAGTTGATAATGTATCAAAATGGGTGGAAGCAGTTGCGCTCCCCAATAATGAAGGTAAAAGTGTCACCGCATTTTTGAAAAAGAATATCTTCTCCAGATTTGGTACACCGAGGGCTATTATCAGTGATGGAGGTTCCCACTTTTGTAATAAGTTGTTCAAGGCACTACTTGAGAAATATGGTGTCCGCCACAATGTAGCCACTCCTTACCATCCGCAGACTAGTGGGAAAGTTGAAGTGTCCAACAGAGAGATCAAATAGATTTTGGCGAAGACTATAACTGCTAATAGAATGGATTGGTCAAGGAAGCTTGATGATGCTCTATGGGCCTATCGCACTGCATACAAAACTCACATAGGTCTGTCTCCTTACCAACTTGTGTATGGGACGTCTTGCCATTTACCGGTAGAGCTAGAGCATAAAGCTTGTTGTGGGTGATCTCGTACTTCTATTCAACTCTAGGTTATGCTTGCTTCCGGGCAAACTCAAATCCAAATGGACCAGGCCATTTTTTCTCACAAAAGTGCTCCCCCATGGAGCGGTTGAGCTTGAGAACAGTGACGGAACAAGGTTTATGGTTAACGGAAAAAGGATCAAGATCTATCTGGGAAACGCAGAAAGTGTGCAAGAAGTTGTTGAGGCCTATCATCTTGATGAAGTCTGAGTAATCAAGAGGCCTGCGTCGTGTCGCGACGTTAAATCAAGCGCTGCTTAGGAGGCAACCCAAGATGTACAATCTAGCCAATGATAGGTTTATGTTTTCCATCTAGTAGTTTTCTTTGTTTAGTTGATTCTCTGTATTAATTTAGATGGGTGTTTTAGTTTGGCACTAGTGTTGGCTAGAATTACCATAGGGTCCGTGTCTAAAAAGTGTCCAGAAAATGTAAAAAGAATAGCATAATGGTTGCTACATGTGCACGCGCTATTAAAAAATATAAAAGTCTGCAGAAAATGGTCAGCTGCAGAGGTCTACGGACCCCATCGACGGTCCGCCAATCCATCCACGGACCGTGCATGGTGTCCATAGATCCCAAGAATGACAAACTAGCATGATTAAATGTTGAAATGCATGGTTAGACTAGGATACTGTTGAAAAAGATCAAATATGTAGGCTTGATATTAAAGAAGGTCTGAAACCTGGCATAGATCCCATCCACGAGACCCCGTCTACGGACTGTAGATTAATCTACAAACCGTAGACCAGGTTCGTGGTTTGATGCCCTTGAAAATTTCACCAAGTGTGAAACCACGGAGGTAGACTACGGTCCATAGATCAATCTACAGGACGTTCTGTACATCTGTGGTTTCCATCTGCGACTAATATTATTGGTCCTCTAATCCATGAAAGGGTTCCACGGACTGTAGATCATTCTACAGACCATAGGTCCTACCGTAGATGACCACTGTAGACACTGTCTGGAAAAATAATTGGGTCTTTGTTGTTGTTCATTTTTAGTTCTAAAATTATTTTGAGTGTATTTTTAGTTAGTTTTGGTAATAATAACTCTTCCACTGGTACTATGGCACCCAAGAAGCTAGTCAACTATATAAAAAAAAGAAAGTCAAAATCTCTTTCCCGTAGCTTCAGGTTAATCGACGAAGATAACGATGTGGAGATGGATCCGGCATACCTCCCAACATAAGTACCTCTCCCAGTGCACCCCGAGTCATCCCCCGAAAGATAATTCCTGACGTAGTCACTGTCTCCCAGTCTGATGAGGAGCACACACTGTTCGGGTCACCAATTGGGGATTCTTACAGTTCAGAGAATGCATCTACATCTGGCTCTTAGTCTGCCCATGCTTCCAGCTCTAGGTCTAGCCATGCTTCAGGGTTCGAGTATGCCCACGCTGCAGAGCCCATTGCTAAATCAACCACAGTTTTCGGTGAAAATGAACAAGCAGCCTCATCTGATGAGGCCACTAGCTCGGAGTCAGTACCAGCACCACTGTATGATGACCCTACTCCAATGGCCGGCGAGCCAAATAGATGGTGTGTTGAGGCTAATGGCAAATTTATCGAGATGCCAAGATAAAAAATGACAAAGAGAAGATGGCCCAACTTATTACAGAGGAGCACAGAGTCCTCACGGGGAACTTGCACACTATTCCCGATATCCACCAACTTTTTAAACTTCACAAGTGTGACTGGATGGCTCAAGACCCATGAACTTATAGCGAGGAGATTGTGCGGGAGTTCTACACCTCCTATGTTGCCACTCTCCGAGATTCGATCTCCAAGCAATCCAAGCCCACAGCCCAGGACCCTCTCACTTCCACTATGGTCCAAGGTTGTCCGGTGGACATATCACATGCCACCATCAGCCGATTTCTCTATGGCCCTACCACCGATTACTCTTGGCCACTGAACACATCAGAGTTTGATTATCGATGGGATGTTGTGAGAGGGGCGCTTTCTAGAGAAATGTTGAGTAACGGGAGGCTGTTACACTATGGTTGGCTAAACACATTGTTGTAGATGGTGAGCGTTTAAAGTGGGTCACCGCACCACAGTTGGGTATCCGAGAGGCCACATTAAATTTTGTGGCAAAGTTCTTCTGGTTGTTGGTGCGCAATAGGGTGTCGCCTACAAAAGCTGACAACCAACTCACATGGGACAGAGCCATCATGATTGTAGCATTAGTAGCAGGATTGGAGATTGACTTTGCCCGCATGTTGCTGACAAAGATTCACGAGAGGGCGTTCAAGACCTCCACTACTTACCCCTTTCCATATTTGATTTTTTAGTTGTACAGGGACTCTGGAGTGCCGATCTGGCACTGTGATAGGTTGATCCACCCTACTGGGACTTTGGATATAGGCCTCATTTGAGATGAGGCAAATGTGGCGGCACCATGTCGAGAGCCCAAGGTTGAGGTACCTCCCTTGGGCACAGATCTTGCAGACACGGTAAAGGAGGCACAAAGCGATGATCCTATTATACTAGGCCACACCGACACTATCCCGGTCTCCTCTTCTCAGGCCGCTAGTAGGACCCCTAGCTCATCTAGGTCCGCAACACTATCAAGAGTTGTCGTTGTCCCAATGGCAAGAGTACAGAAACTAGAGGCTTAGATGGCCACGCTGCTACACCACATCCAGCCTTGGATGCAATAGTCGATAGCAGAGTCTGAGGCCAGAATTGAGAAAAGGGTGTTAAAGTAGACAGTGTAGCAGATCCAGGTAGTTCATAAATGCCTCGATGCATTTGAGTTGAGGGTTCTAGCCCGACCAACCCTCGATGCATTTGAGTTGAGGGTTCTAGCCCGACCAACCCTCGACACTGATCTTTCCTATATCCGTGCAAAGTTAGCTAGTCTCCGAGCTGATGTGGATGTCATTCTTGAGATTTTTGTGGATGAGCCAGAGCATGCACCGATGGTATGGTCTGAGGATACCTTTCTTGATGCCTTATTAAGGGTGGACACAGAGACACATCCTGATCCCACCTGTGCTCATGGAAAGCGGCATCGTTCCAGTCGCCCTTCTAAGACCGTTAATGATGCAGGCTAGGAGAGCATCGATATTAGATGAGAAGTTACGCCAGAAAAGGGCGTTTGAGGTTGCTGCTGATGCATCAAGTTTTATGCCCGTGAGGATTGATGTGAGCACAACTGATGGTGCAGTTAGAGTTGCAGATAGCACTATTGATGGTGATGTCCTTGTTGATGCGGGCACTACTGAGGGTGACCCGAGTGTTGATTTAGCAGGCTTCGAGTATCCGGACCCACCCGCTTGCTGATAGGTCTTCGACACTATGCATCACAGGTTTGCTTCACCTAATCCATTATTCTTTACTTTTTCTGTGCATTGGGGATAGTTGCACCTTAGTTTGTTGGGGGTGGGGTAAATGGATTGTAAGTGATAGGGTGAAGTCTAAGTAACCCAACTCATAATCCTCTCTTTGGGGTTTTCTTGCCTGTGTTCTTTTCCCTCAAGCGACTGTTTAATTTTTGTTAAATCGACATGTGTAGAAGCATGAAAAAGAATGAAGCATGATGGCTTATGAAAAATGATACTCATCCAAAATTTGTGATGTGTGCTAGAATTTGTAGGCTAAGATAAGTTGGATGTGTTGGCTCTGAGTATGACATGATAATGAATCAACTTGATGGCATGACTTAAGCTAAAACTTGAACTGGGTAATTTGATAATACGATAATGAAACTATGTACCAAGAGTGTGTGAGAATAGTTGATTGTTCAAACAGTTTTGTGCCAATCTAGAAGTTGCCCGGTTAGTCTGTTAAGACAATCTACTCTAGAGACTAGGAAGTGATCATAGGCCCTTGTTGTTCTGATAAGTCCACAAATTGCCTAAAAGAAGAATCCAACCAAAAGAAATAAATGCTCCCTTTGATCCAAATGCTTTGAGCCTAAATTAGACCATTTCTTTCTAAACCCCTAACTCACCTTCCCATAATCTACTATATTGGCCCTGGTCCCTCCTTGGACATGTGCACCTCGACTTAGGCCAAAAGCCTAAGTTGAGGGTGGCTAATGTAAAAAGTAACTTCAATCTTGGCCCTGATTCGACATCGGGTATTGTGCACCTCAATCAATGGAAAATCCATAAGTTGAGGGTGGCTATGAAAGAGGAAACCGAAAGAAAAATAGGTATGAAAAGAGTTTGATGTTGAAAAAGAAAAAAAGAAAAAAGAGTAAAGGATGTGACTTATTGAAAGCTAAACAAAATAATAAAACGCACGAAAAAGATAAAAGTGAAAAATAAAGAGCTACAAAGAAATAACGTCACATCCATGGTTGAAGAAAATCAAGGGAAATAAGGTAAAATGGTAGGATGTCAAAAATAGGGCAAGAAGAGGTTGAAAGCCTAGTGCAATGTTAAGGAGGGCAGCAAGTCACTAAGAAGTACCCAAATATACCACACTTGACCCTGAGCCAAGCTAAGAAACTCCTATAGTGATTCTAGAATCTAGTTTGGAGAGTCTAAGCAGTGAAAATAAGGTCAAGCCTATGGTATTGAGCACTAACTATACTTGAACTTACTTCTGAGTGTGAGTGTTGAATGAATCCTTGTACTCAAATTCATATTCATTGTGTGAAAAAAAGATTTCGTTTGAAGTAAGGGCACTAGTTGCATTGTCAGAAAGTTGGTACCTTGGTGATAGTGAAACAGTGTATGTTGTGTGTTGGTTGATCGATCTTTGTCATATTTTGATCCGTATGAATTAGCTTGTCGAGTCTAAGAGAACAGATTTTGCACCCGAAAAGAGAGTTGGGATAGAGAGCCATGTGATTGCTTGTGCTTAATTTGCTTGCTTCTATACAAGTGTCGTTTAGAATCTTAGTGCGTTGCTTGAGGACAAACAACAAATTTACGTTAAGGGTGTTGATATACCGTGAGTTTACGGTATGTTTAATACATTTCACTTAAGAGTTGTGTGTGTCTAGGGCCTTTTTGTATTGATTTTTATGTGTTTTTATCATGCTTTGCAGGAAAGATGTTTAGGCGCGGAAGTAAAAAGACAGGTGTAAGAAATGCAGAAAAGGGCATCTACGGACCGTAGGTCCATTAACGCTCCGTAGATGGTGACTGTATATCAGCAGGTAAGGCATAGAAGGAAAATCAGGGAAATCTGACCAAGTATGGAACCACGGTGGCCATTGACAGTCCATAGATTGATCTACGAACTGTACTGCTGATCCGTAGAATAATACTGCGAAGGTTCTAGTACCTGATTTTTGAAGATTCTAAGTGTGGAGCTACGGAAAGGAATCGATGTACCGTGGATCGATTTACGGTCTGTACTAGTGTGTTTCGTCATTTGCTATAGAAAAGCTGATTTTTGGAAGATGAAATATTTTTTAAGTTCTGGCTGATGGAAGGGATTCACTGACCGTAGATCCATTGACGGTCCATGAGTCAGTCTCGTGAAATGAAGACGCGTGCCTGAACAAACTTTCCTTATTTTGTTTCCCTTTTAATTTAGGACTTGTTTTCTATAAATAGGGTATGTAAACCTCGTTTTTTGGGGGTTAGATTTTATTACTTTAGTTCTACTTTGTGACTTGGGGAAAAAAATCAAACCTAGCAATTCTTGATTTCCTAAGTTGATTTTGAAGGTTTTGGTTTTGAGATTCAAGTTGAAATTCTGGGTTTGTTATTCTCAATTACGTAAGTTTATAATTCTTTCATCTAAAACAATGAATTGTGTTCATATGATTATGGGTAACTAAACTGCACAACTAGAGTTGTGGGAACCATGAGCAATTATAAAAGTATGAATAGTAAATAAGCAATTCTTAAATAGTGTTTTGCATGCATTGATAATTCTTTCATTTAAAAGTCTTTTTAACGGTACGCAACGTTAGAACTCGCCTTGTTGCTACTTGCCGGACCAAGGAAGTAATCAACAAGAAAAGAACTATCAACATAAATTTAGTTTGATACTATCTAATAGTCTAGTGTCGATTGGTGCAAAGTAATAACTAAGCCAAACATCGATGTTATGTCTAATATGAGGTAAAGGTAAGGATTAGTAAATTATACACACGTAGCCGGACCAAGGTGCGGGGTGAAATTCTCTAGATGCCGGACCAAGGATTTAGAGATACCTAGCTTATCACTTTGCATGTAGTACACTAGGAAAGGAATGCTATTACTAGGATTACTGCGTTATGAGCTTGTGGGGAACACTTATACCCTAGTTAATTCTCTCATCTTGAATACAACCAAAATTGACTTTTGTTTACTGATTACTTACTGAATTCTTACAATTTGTTTCACAGATCCCCCCCCCCCCCTTTAATTACTTATTTCTGGAAGTAATTTGACTAAACAAATATAATTGTTGGTTAAAGTTAAGTCAAAACCATTTTTCTCGTGGGATCAACCCCAACCTACAAGTTGGGTTCTTTACTTGATAGCGATCACTTATACTTCTTTAGGGAGGTGTAATTTGACCGTATCTACTTGCAAAGTCTCAGGGTAGTGTGGCACAAGGAGGTAACTAGCCTCTTGCATGTGCTAGGTGTGGTTGAACCCACCCAGGTAAGTGTCGTGATGGCTAGTCAGGTTGTTTCAAGTATGGACAAGAGGGTCACTTCATGAAAGAGTCCCTAAGAACAGGCAAGGTAGTGGAAATCAGGGCAATAGAGCCCAATCTTTATCAGTTGCTCCACCAGATAGGGCTGCACCTAGATGAACTACTTTTGGTACTGGCGGTGGAGCAAACCGCCTTTATGCGATCACTAGTCGCCAAGAGCAAGAGAACTCTCTAGATGTTGTAACTGGTATGATCAAAGTCTTTACTATTGATGTTTATGTTTTTCTAGACCCAAGAACAAGTTTATCTGTTGTAACCCCTTATGTTGCAAATAGTTTTGATTTTCTTCCTGAGAAACTCTGTGAACCCTATTGTGTTTCAACACCTATTGGGGGTCTATTCTAGCTGAGCGAGTATTTGATGTTCTTCCTAAGAAACTCTGTGAGCTCTTTTGTATTTCAACACCTATTGGGGAGTCTATTCTAATTGAGAGAGTATATCGTGATTGTGTCATTTCCATAAATCACAAAGACACCATGGCTGATTAATTAAGTTAGACATGGTAGATTTTGATGTCATTCTAGGTATGGACTGTCTTCATACTTATTATGCCTCCATTGATTGTAGAACTCGAGTCGTTAGGTTCCAAATTCCTAATAATCTAGTTTTAGAGTGGAAAAGTAGTTTAGCAGTGCCTAAGGGTCATTTCATTTTGTACCTTAAGGCAAGAAAGTTAGTTTCCAAAGGGTGTGTCTATCACTTAGTCCGAGTTAATGACTCTAGTGTTGAGACACCTCCTATTCAGTCAGTTGCAGTAGTGAAAGAGTTTCCATAAGTCTTTCTAGATGACCTACCCAGAGTCCCTCCTGAGAGAGAAATAGACTTCGGTATAGATAGTCTTCCAGATACTTCTCCTATATCTAGTCTGCCATATAGAATGGCACCAGCAGAGTTGAAAGAGCTTAAAAAGTAGTTAAAAGGTCTCCTAGATAAAGGCTTTATTCGACCAAGTGTCTCACCTTGGGGCGCTACGATCTTATTTGTGAGAAAGAAAGATGGTTCTCTTAGGATGTGTATAGATTACCGTCAGTTGAACAAGGTTCCCATTAAGAACAAGTATCCTTTTCCAAGAATTGATGATCCTTTCGATCAATTTCAAGGTGCTACTTGTTTCTCTAAGATAGATCTCAAATCAGGCTACCATCAGTTGAAAGTAAGGGAATGTGATATTCACAAAACAGCATTTAAGACCCATTATGATCATTATGAGTTCCTACTTATGTCATTTGGTTTGACCAATGTGCCTATAGCATTCATGGACCTTATGAATAGAGTATTCAAACCTTATTTATTATCGTCTTCATTGATGACATACTAATCTATTTGAGGAATGAAGGAGATCATGCTAACCATCTCAGAATAATTCTCCAGACTTTAAAAGATAGAGAGTTGTATGCTAGGTTCTCTAAGTGTGAGTCTTGGCTTGAGACTGTGACATTCTTAGGCCACATTATGTCTGGAGAGGGAATTAAAGTTGATACTCAAAAAATAGAAGCAGTGTAGAATTGGCCTAGACCCACAATTCCTACTGACATTAGGAGTTTCTTAGGTATGGCCGACTATTATAGAAGGTTCGTAGAGGGGCTCTCATCCATTTCATCCCCTTTGACCAAGTTAACTCAAAACAGTGAAGTTTCAATGGTTTGAAACTTGTGAGAAAATCTTTCAGGATTTGAAAAAGAGGTTGACTACTGCCCCAGTTTTGACCTTACCAGAAGGTACGCAAGGTTTTGTTTTGTATTATGATGCATCTAGAGTTAGTTTGGGTTGTGTGTTAATGCAGAATGGTAAGGTTATAGTTTATGCCTCGTGACAGTTGAAAGTTCATGAGAAGAATTACCCAACCCATGACTTAGAGTTGGCTACTGTAGTATTTGTTTTGAAGATATGTCGTCATTATTTGTAAGGTGTTCATGTTGATGTATTCACTGATCAAAGGAGTCTTCAATATGTGTTCACTCATAAAGAGCTTAATCTCAGACAAAGAAGGTAGTTAGAATTACTCAAGGATTATCACATGAGTATTCTTTATCACTCAGGTAAGGCTAATGTTGTTGCTGATGCTTTATGCAAGTTGTCTATGGGTAGTACCGCCCATGTTGAGGGAGAAAAGAGAGAGTATGCTAGCAAAAGATGTGCATAGACTTGCACGCTTGGGAGTCTGACTAATTGATTCCACAGAAGGAGGGGTAGTGGTGATGAATGGGGATGAATCATCATTAGTGTCAGAAGTAAAAAAGATACATGACCAAGATCCCATTTTGCTTAAATTAAAGGCAAATGTTCATAAGCAGAAAGTTATGGCTTTTGAACAAGGGGGAGATAGTGTATTGAGGTATCAAGGCAGGTTGTGTGCACCAAGGGTGGATGAACTCTAAGAGAGGATCATGGAGGAAGCTCATAGCTCCAGATATTCCAATCATCCGGGTTCCACAAAGATGTATCGCGATTTGAGAGAGGTTTATTGGTGGAGTAGCATAAAGAAGGGCATTGCAAAGTTTGCTGCTAAGTGTCCAAATTGCCAATAAGTTAAAGTAGAACATCAAAGACCCGGTGGTTTGGCTCAAAATATACAACTTCTGGAATGGAAATGGGAGATGATTAATATGAATTTCATCACAGGTTTATCAAGGTCTCACAGGCAGCATGATTCTATTTGGGTGATTGTCGACAAATGACAAAATCAGCCCACTTTTTGCCGGTAAAGACTACCCATTCAACAGAAGATTATGCTAGATTGTATCTTCAAGAGGTGGTATGAATTCATGTGGTTCCGGTATCCATTATTTCAGACAGAGGTGTGTAATTTACTACACAGTTTTGAAAGTCATTCCAAAAAGGCTTGGGTTCAAATATGAATTTAAGTACCGCATTTCATCCTCAGACTGATGGGAAAGCAAAGCACACTATTTAGACCTTAGAGGATATGTTAAGGGTGTGTGTGATCGATTTCAAAGGTAATTGGGATGATCAACTACCTCTCATCGAGTTTGCTTACAACAATAGTTACCACTCTAGCATCCAAATGGCTCCTTATGAAGCTTTTTATGGGAAAAGATGCAGATATCCTATTGGATGGTTTGAAGTTGGTGAAGCTGGGCAGATAAGACCTGATTTAGTTCATCAAGCTATGGAGAAGGTGAAAGTGATTCAAGAGAGGTTGAAAACGGTGCAAAGTCGTCAGAAATCCTACACTGATGTTAGGAGGAGGGAGTAAGAGTTTGAAGTAGATGATTTGGTGTATTTGAAAGTTTCACCTGTGAAAGGTATTATGAGATTTGGTAAGAAGGGGAAGCTTAGCCTCCAGTATACTGGCCCTTACAGAATAGTGAAAAGGTAGCTTATGAGTTGGAGCTACCACAGGAGTTAGGAGCGGTTCATCCGGTGTTTCACATCTCCATGTTGAAGAAATGCATGGGCGATCCTTCATTGATCATACCAACCGAAGATATTGGGATCAAGGATAGCTTGTCTTTTGAGGAGATTCCTGTTCAGATTTTAGATCGCCAAGTTCGCAAGATGAGAACAAAAGAGGTAGCATCAGTCAAAGACCTTTGGAGGAACCAATTTGTTGGGGGAGCTACTTGGGCAGCTAAGGAGGATATGAAGAAGAGATTTCCACATCTCTTTGAATCCGAAAAATTTCCGAATTAAGGTAGTAATACTTTTCTTGGCCTTTTATTTGTAAGTTTGCATGTTGTAATTGAATTGCTTGATTTGGGCGTTTTGAGCTAAATGTTGCATGTTACACCCTTAGCCTAGTAAGAGTAATCTCATTACAGGACGAATGTTCCCAAGGGGGAGATATTGTAACATGTCGCAAATTGAAATAACTAGGAAGGAGTTAATAATTGGAAATAGTTATTTTTAGAAACAATAAAAATCTGGAATTTTTGTTAAGTTAGAATAAGTTGAGTTTGGGTCAACTTCAAACGGCCATAAATCCTAGCTCAGGACGATTTAGGTGTACTTCCAAATATGGTAGCAAAGCTCTTGGAATAATCTTTCCAACGCCGCCGAGTTTGTATGAGTGAAATATGCCCTTTGGAAGTGGGCCTGTTTGAAGAAAGTGTAATCCGTATTTTGGAAGGGTATTTTAGTCTTTTCCTTACCAATTATTTAATTCATTTTTAGGATTTTAATTGGGGTAAATCCAGATTTTAGTCAGTTTAGAAAAGTTGAAGTTCACGCTAGGGCTTGGAGAAAAGAGGAGAAAGGAGAAGAGAAATCAAGAATCGTTAAGAACGTTCGAGTTTAGCTTGTGGATTTCATCAAGGGGTGATCCCTACGAGGTATGTGAGATCACATAGAAATGGTTTAGTTCACCCACGCACCAATCATGATTCAATTCAGCAAAGTTTATTAGATTCGAAAGTAAATCCCTTGAATTCTTGATGAAGTTAGTTTGAATCCTCGTGGGTTGTGTTGTTGGAGTTCTCTTGAGATTGATTCATGTTTTTAGTTGTGTTTTCGAGTAGAATTTGATTTATATTGAGGGTATAAATGATTCTAAGTGTTTGGAGAAAGAACCAATTGAGTTTAGAGGGTTTAGAGATGAAAAATGGAGAAGAAAACTCGTCAAACACCTAGGGAAAGGGGGGCGTCGCGCCAGCCAGCGCGCCTCAAAAGGCCCTCTAAAGTTTCACCCTTGGGGTGCTGCACCAGCTAGCGCACCCCAGGACTATCTGTGATCTTCACCCTTTGGCGCCCTGCACCTCTCAAAGCGCCAGGAATGCCATGTCTTCCCATTTCTTCCCCAACTTTTCGTACTAGTTCCTTAACAATGTATCTATATTTTCTAGTTGATTCCAACACTTTTAGGTACATATAAACATCATGAAATCATCCATAAACATGAGATCATGAACCTTGAATCCATAATTCAATTCAAGGAAAGTTAAGAGTCAAGTCTAGAAGTTAAGAAGCAAGTCAAAGAGAAGTTTATAAAGTTTTCAAAAGTCTTTCACAAACGTTTTAACTTTGTTTTAGGACTTAAAGTTCAAGTTGATTAGATAGTAAAGAGTAAAGATTGATGTTCATTTCTTCAAAGAAGTATATGGGGACTATGTATTCCCAAAGAGTTTAAAAATGTTTTCACATTTGAGCAAGAAAGGGAACATCGATTCCAAGAGAGCTTTTAAGCGAAGTTTTAAGTAATTATCTCAAACCAAAGAAAGAAGTTTGTTTTAAAAATGTATGAGCTAAGTATATTTTGGGAGTAGTATTGAGCACCGATATGGGGATGCGAGTTCATATTAACTCAAGTCTCCATAAACCATGTAGCCATCATGGGTAGTAAAGGATCATACTTTTTAGATGACTCCTTAAGTTGCTTTTTAGCATAGACTAGTGGATCCACTTAGTTAAGCTTTTTATATAACGACAAAGTATAGGAGAGTTCTGACAGCATGGGCAAAACGATGTATCACCACTTAGTCACATAGTGGTGGTTGTCGGTTAGAGAAACTCGCACAGAAACTATATTACTTTATTATATGAGTAAAGTTGAGTTTGTTATTGCATTTTCTTTAACGAACTAAGTTGTTTTCCACTATTTTTACAAACTTTCTATATATTGCATATGCTTTATTTCTTTATAATGGGTTAAGCTATTCAGGAGTTGAGTAAACCCAAGGTAAGCATTCCTTTCAGATTCTTTTTAAGCCTATGTTGTGGTTAACATTCCAACTCGCATACTCATACATTCAATGTACTGATGCCAATTGGCCTGCATCTTCTTATAATGCAGACGTAGGTAACCAGGATCATCACCTAGCGCCTCGTTGATCCAGTTAAGCACTCAGGGTCAGTTGGCGAGCCTCCTTGAATTCCGAAGGACTCCTTTTGCTTTGCTTTCAATATTTCACTGTTAGGATGATCGGGGTTTTGTCCCGACATCCCTTTTTGTTTTAGAGGCTTCATAGACAGTTAGTAGTTCAGTTGTCTTTACATTATCATATCATATGTTAAGACTTGAGTTGTCATTTTGGCCAAGTTGAATGTTGACTTTTAAACATTCTAAGTTATTTTGTTAATATTTAACAATTGAATAAGTGCACTTGATCGTTGTAATAATGCTTAGAGTCTTCTGCTGAGTAAGTAAGTCAGGCCAAGGATTCGCTTGGGGCCAGTAATGATTCTCGAATGCCAGCCCCGTCCGGGGTGTAGGCTCGAGGCGTGACAATAATCCTATGTTAATCACAGGTACTAATAGATATAAAATATTAAAAGTTAGTTTTGAATCACACAAGCAAGCAAATTTAGATAAATAAACCATCATAATGCATCAAAGTAGAGAAAGATTTCGCCAACTTTTTACGGCTCCTGAGTGAACAGGAAAGAAAATATAATGGACAGCTTTGCATTCTCAAAATTTCTCCTTCCTCCTCATCTGTTCAAATGTATTTTAGGAGGGGGCAAGAGAAATAAATGGCAATGAATGGAGAGAAAATAAAAGTGACTGGTCTAGCGACGAAATAGAGTCTTAAGTAGGACTCATCACCTTCAGTGTTCATGCAAAAATAGATAAACAAGATAAAGATGACTAGAAAAAGGGATTTTCTCTTGAAAAAGACACAGAAACTAGATAATAAAATATGAATCTAACAGGCTTATTAACTTAAACCAAACAAACATTTTTTTTTCAGAGTAATACATTAGCAATCATATATAGAACTTATACAAATTCAAGCTGTCAAAAACAAGTGTTCAAATGATATACTTATTCTCAACATAAGTATTCTAAACAGAATCTCAAAGTTAGTAATTAATAATATTTTAACAATATGATATCTACAGAAATATAATTCTTGACTCCAACTTTGGCCATGTTAAACAGAGAGTAAAAGGACCAAAGAATTAGAGTTGTTGGAGCAAAGTTTAGATACTAGAAACTAATCCATGTACATATAAACATAGATCAAAAACTGCCACCCTTGCACTATATATAATTGTTATTTTGATACAGAATAATAGAAAAAACTACTCACTCTATTCCAATTTATGTGACACATTTCACTTTTCGAGAGTCAAACAGTTTAAGTTTGATCGAGAATTTGCTCATGGAATCTTCATTTTTTTTAAAATTAAATTTATATATTTGTTAACTACATAAAAAGTACTATAAGTCTCAATAATTGATAATTCAAAATATTTAAAAGATATAGAAAAAATTTACGGTCAAAGATAAACTTATTTGAATCTCAAATCTGAAATGTCACATAAATTGGGACAGAGGGAGTAATATGGATTCCAGAGAAAATACAAACATAATGAACAAAAGGATAAAATATAACAAAGAAAAGCAATGAAGATTACCGTTTGTGGGGAAGTGAACTATGGGTGTGTTATAAGTCTCAAATCTACTCTGTCTCAAATTACCATTAACGACTGGAACGAGTAGTGCCAAGTTGTAATTGTGGCTTAAAGCAAAAGACAGAGATATACAAAGCTAAATTTTTAGAATAGACAATGAATTTTTCAAAGAATAGAGATCGCTTCCCCCAAATTTTTCTCCCTTTTCGCTGAAGAGTTTAAAAGAGTATTTATAGACAAGAAAGTGTAGGATTAGGATTTGTTTGAGTGGTAATCTGAACATGGCCGTTTGAATTCAAAAATAGTCGTTCACAATAATCCAAACTATAGCACAATAACTCTGTATTTCAGGTCAACAGATTTCATAATAGGCAAAGGATTTGAAAATTTTCAAATGCGTAAAGAGAAAAGGTTACCTTGATAGATAAAGATGTTGAAAAGAATACAAAGAGTGAGAAGAGTTATACCAAAATAGAGAGACCAAAATATGCCCATGTTGAAAGCTAAATGAAAAAATGAGAAAGTGATGTTTTGGAGAGAAGTGTGGTTGATGAGTTTAGAATAGGGTTAGGAGGTTTTCTGATATGTTTCAAATGGACTAGCGAATTTGGGCCTATTTAGGACAAATTTGACATCGAAAATGGGCTGAATATTTGGTCCAATTGGAATTCAATTAGGCCCAATTTTATGGTCTTTTTCTTTCTTAAAGTATTTTTTGTGAGCTTCTAATACTAGAGCAATATATATGATGTAAAAGGTTTGTAAGTAAGAAACTTGAAATAAAGTAACGACAATCAAATTTAAAGAAGGCGACAATAATGTATTAATAATTAAAAAAATATACTTTTAAAATAGTGAAAATGATAATAGAAAGATGATAATCATAAAAATAATAAAAGTTAAAGTAATATAGATAATTATGATATAATAGTAATAAATGTAAAATAGTAGTGAATTATTATTCGACTTACTAATAATTTAGAAGCTCAAAAAATGAATTAGAGGAAAGGATGGACAAAATTTGGTGTTAACACTAATACACCAAATATAATACAATCATCAGTAATTAAATTATTTAATACACCAAACCTAAAACCTATTGAAGTTATCTATTGGATTCACACACTTTACTTTACAACAAATGAATTTTTTTGATTGAAATAAGTCATTATTTAAATTAATTCATCAAAATAATATATGTGATGAGTTACCATCTTATTGTAGCCATTGCAAGG
The DNA here is from genome assembly GCA_029007595.1 of Solanum commersonii. NCBI lineage: Eukaryota > Viridiplantae > Streptophyta > Magnoliopsida > Solanales > Solanaceae > Solanum > Solanum commersonii. The sequence continues at coordinate 1,755,456 of JAJTWQ010000041.1, forward strand.
ATCAAAAATATGATGAGAGTAAGTGTGATTGTTACTAGGGAACTCAAAAGTTCGTGACAAAGCGAGAAAAAAGACGGTGTACAATTGATATTCAATGAACATGAAGTTGAGATTTTCCATAATATTTATGTGACTAATCAGGTTTAGGATAATGAACATGAAGATGATGTGAAACAAGCAAAAGAGATGAAAGTCACGTCATGGTAACACACAAGTGTTGATTCTACCTTATTTATCAGCCCCAAATTAGGGATCTCCCACTATGACTAATGGTCATTAGCTTGAAATCAGTAGATAATTAGGACTCTAGATCCTTGTATAAATATATTGTAAATCCTACAGTTTTCTAATTAAAAAAATCAAAATTCTTTTATGGCTAATTGTTTTGGATCTCTATCGTTATTCGACTTAGTATCAAGAGCCTCATTTTTTTCAAATCCTCAATACTCGTTTTTTTTCCAGTATATTTGTTTTCATCTTTGGTTCAGATTCTCAATCCATATCCTTCAGTCCTATAGTCATCTCTGAATCTATTCCTTGACTGATCCCTTCGACTTTTATTTTCCTCTTTGAATTAGGATTGATTCACCAGATACCTTCTCAACAAAAATTGATCAACATAACTATCCGATTTTGAAGTTCCATTTCAAAGCCTTCATTAGAGGCAAAGGCCTCCTTGATATTCTAGATGGCTTAAAGTTTGTACCCACAGAAGACAAAGAAAAAAAGGCTTGGGGGGCTGACAATGGCAAGATTATCACATGGCTTGTCAATTCTGTCTCTGTTGATATAGCCATGGAACTGACATCTTTTGAGAAAGCATTAAAAATGTGGAGTCATCTACATACCCTCGGTAACCAACAAATCTGGCTAGTAAACTTGAATTGGAAAGACTACTTGCGAAATCCATAGAAAGTGAGAAAAATGTTCATTGTTTCTATTTTGTATTACTCACATTATGGGCAGAGCAAGATCAGGTTTTTGCTGCCTCTATCTCTGCGAATGCATTGAAGGATTTCATGACTACAATGAAGAGGACAAGGAGAGTCTAATTTCTAATGAAACTCAGGCTCGAGTTCCAGCATTTGCATGCTAGTATTCTTAATAGGGAAAAACTACCAATTGTTTTTCTTCCTCGGGCAACTCTAACAAGTATGTTCAATGCTATCATTGCAAGGAAATAGGGGACCTTATTTCCCATTGCAAGAAGCGAAATTATTGCAACTATTGTAAGAAGGATGGTCACATTATTCTAGAATGTCGTAAGAAATCTAGTCCATGGAAACTCTCAACTCCTCATAATTACTTCCAAGCAATGGCAATGGATACTGGAACACAAGAAACACCAAGCACAAAAGTGCTTGATCTCAATGATATGTACAAAATGATACAAGAATCATTGGTGGTTGCTCTTCCTAATGCAATCTCTTCAGCTCTGCGTGATACGTATCCTGGTAAGACTGAACTTTCAGATTCAACGGTATGGCATAATGATTCTGCTGCATCTAATCATATGAACGGAAATCAAAAACTTTTTTCTGATTTATCTAAACCATATTCTAGACATGAAATTGTTACAGCAAATGGTCATGTTTTAACTGCATAAGCCATTGGCTCCATTAAACCATTTTCAGAAGTTCTTTGCGTACCAAAACTTACTGCACATCTTTTATTTGTTGGGCAACTTGTAGAACATAATTTTTTGGTTATTTTTTCTCCTAATGGTTGTGCTATTCAGAACATATTGACAGGGGAAACGATGACCAGGACATGTAAGGTTGGCAGGCTATTTCTTCTTCAATCTCAGGATACCAAACTTCATCAGTGTTTTCTTTCAGCTTCAAATAAAGATATTCGATTTTCAAATAAAATGTGGAACTTGTGGCATATCCGTTTAGGCCATCCACACACTTCTCGATTAAATTTTATGTTTAAATCTTTTAATTTGCTGGGTAAACACTCAGTGATGTTTCCCTCTAAATTACCTTGTGAAAGTTGTGCAAAATATATCAAAGAGTCATATTAAGTAATACTACTTATTCTATTCCTTTTGATTTAATTTATAGCGATGTTTAGGGACCTTCTCCGATTATATCTCGTTTAGGATACAAGTATTTCATTTTATTCATTAACCAAATATCTCATTATACATGGTCTTGAAACACAAGTTTGAGGTACCAAACATTGTCAAAAAAAATTATAATCTTATAGAAACCGAATTTGAGAAAAAAAACAAGATTTATCGTTAGGATTTCGGAGAGGAATATGTCAATAAAAACCTCACTAATTTTTTTCAAGAAAAAGTCATTATTCATCAGCGTTCTTACCCCTATACACCGGAACAAAATTGTGTGATGAAATGTAAGAATAGACAAGTTATTGAACCTACCTTAGCCCTTGTTGATACTTCAAATGTTCCAAAAATATTTTGGGATGAAGCAATCCAAACATCTATTTATCTTATAAATAGACAATCATCCTTGGTCATGAAACAAAATTGTCCATATTTAATTATTTTTAAAAAACTGCCTGACCATTCACATCTTAAAGTATTTGGTTGTGTATGATTTGTTCTTCTTCCGGATCATTAACGTCATAAATTAAGTTGTTAAAATGTACTTTTGTAGGATACATTGATATTCAAAAAGGGTATTTGTGTTATGATTCAACACGTCGTTTATTGAGAATCTCATGACATGTTATCTTCTTTGAGAATTCTTTTATTTATACTAACAAAGACTCACAATTCTCTACTACGTCTTTCCTGGAAAAAAAATTGTTCTCATGATTCTGCTTGCCATAGCTACCTAGCCACTGGTCCTTCGTCGACCATGTCCTCTACCACATCAGGTACTACTTATGACTATGATCCTTTTTTTGATAATGATACTACTTCAAAAAATATTAATTCTTTACCTCACCCACATAATGCTTCATTAAATCTTAACAACCAACCTTCTCCTACACGTCAAAATAGCATTGACCCCATTAGACGATCATCTTGTCATGCTCCTCCTCCAAAACGATATGGATACTCAACAGGTGAATATGGTCAATCTTATGCCTTACTAACAACCTTGAATTCTATAGTTGTACCAAACTCTTACATGCAAGCTAGTGGTCAAAAATGCTAGGAGGATGTAATGCATGAAGAATTAGTTGCCCTTGAGGAGAATGGTACATGGGATTATGGTGGATAGACAAACAAATGCAAGGGTTATTGATAATAGATGGGTGTACTCAGTCAAGATGAAAGTTGATGGATCCCTAGATCGATACAAGGCAAGATTAGTAGTTCAAGGATACAAGCGGGGATATGAAATTGACTATAATGAAACATTTGCTCCAATAGCAAAGATGACGACACTACGTATATTTCTTGCCTTAGCATCAATAAAAGGTTGGAAGTTACATCAATTGGACGTCAAGAATGATTTCCTACATGGAGACTTGCAAGAAGTGGTCTACATGAATCCACCACCAGGTTATAAATATTTTAAACTAAATCAGGTGTGTCTTCTTAAGAAATCTCTCTATAGATTAAAGAAAGCTCCTCGCTCTTGGTTTGAAAAGTTTCGCACTACGATCTTAGGTGCTGAAATCACTGAAAGTAGCTCAAATTATTCATTATTCTTACGTCGGACTACCTCAGGTACTACTATTCTCCTTTTTTATGTGGATGTCATGATTATCACAAGAAACGACGAAGTTGGAATCTCTCATTTGAAAGATCTGCTACACTCCTCATTCAAAATGGAGGACCTAGGAAAGCTAACATATTTTTTGGGTTTGGAGGTAAGTTATGGAAAGGAAGGCATATGATTGAGTCAACAAAAGTATGCCGAATATCTAGTTCAGTTATCCAATCTTATTGATCATAAGAAGGCTTATACTCTAATGGAAGCAAATATGAAATACAAAAAAAGAGGATGAAAAGATTTTTAGAGATCAAACCTTGTATAGACGTCTAGTTGGATCACTTATATATATTACTATGAGTCGTCCGGACATCTCTTGTGCAGTCCATATGTTAAGCTAATTTGTTACCAAGCCTTACAATATGCCCTTAGGGATGGGCATTCGGTAATTTGGTTCGGTTTTGAGTTTTTTCTTTTAATTCTTGTACCATGTGTACCAAATACCGAACCGAAATAATTTGGTTCGGTTTGGTTTTTATTATTTCAGTTTGGTTTATGTTATTTCAGTTTGGTTTTTGTTGGTTAAGTTTTTTGTTATGGTCTTGTTGACGCCGGTCGGTTGCGGAAAGTGGAAATTGATGGTCACTGGTCGGTTGCGGAAAGTGGAAAATGGTCGTCTGCTGTGTGAAAATTGGAAAATGGTCGGCTGGTACCTGCTGCATGCTGTTGGACACTGGTCGACGCCGGACGCCGGAAGTGAAAAGTGCCAAAGTGGGAAACTGACCTGTGTGTGTTGTTGTTGTGCCTGTTGCTGCTGTGTGTGTAAATTAAAGTGTAAAAAAGAAAGTTTGAAAAAACAAAAGGTCTTGAGTCTCTTTAACCTAATTTTGCTATTAAATTTAAATTATAATATTTATTATTTAATATTAATATAAAATTAATATATATTATAATATAGTATATTTCGGTAAACCAAAATATCGAATAATACAAAAATTACATACCGAAAACCAAACCAAAATATCAAAAAATACAAAAACATATACTGAATATCGAACCAAAAAACGAAATACCAAAATAATTTGGTTTGGTTCAATTCAATATTTCGGTTTTTCGATGTTTATGCCCAGCCCTAGATGCACTACTGTAACACCTTGAACTTTGGTCAGTTTGTAAGTTTTCACACTATATGCTCACAATCACAAATTCAACAAATATCCATGATCATTTTGAATTTATTTTATAAATTCACAAAACCCCATTTATTATTCTTGAAGCTTCTTCAAGTTTATCAATGAAGGTTTTTATTTTTTTCACTATCACCCACCCTTCACACTAACTCATAAAAAATTTGAAAGATACTCACGAAATTGAAATTTTGGGGATGGAAATGTGGGGCTGCGCTGAAGACTTTGAAGAAGATGACTTCTTCTTTTTTGGTTTTGGCCATTTTTCAATTTTTTTGAAAAAAAAAATTAATGTTTTTAATTACAAAATATTGACTCACTCACTTTAAAACACGCGGAATCATGTATTATTCCAAGTCAGCAATATTAGTGCCACATGTATTCGGTCAATGGTTAGAGGTGTTTAAAATATTGTGTTTCAACAAGTTTAAGGGTTCAATTGGAAAAATCATAAGAATAAGAGTCCAACTTACAAACGAAACCAAGTACAAGGGACTTCCAAGTCATTATACCTTTAATTAATCAAAACACACAAACATTGAAAATTGGGCTAAGTAGTTCAAAGAAACAAAAGCAAAAGCCACGTCTAGCCTAATAGAGGACCATTTTAGTAGTAGTAAACCCATCTAATTAGAAATAAAGAAAGAAGGAGAATATTTTATGTGGTTCCGGAATAAAATTTTATCGGGGAAATAAGATTTCTTGCTACCTCAAAAAATGAATAGAAGAAATATTTTTTCCCAGATTCCATATATATAAAAATATAATTTCTTATAATAAAAAAAACATAAAACAAAATAAAAATGTTAGTAATCTAAAAAATCAATGCTCCAAAAATTTATCTAATATAGGTGAACTATACAGAACAATCCACTACTTTGGTGTTGAGGCCTATTCCGACCCCGATCCCTTTTTCTAGCTATTCACAAATTTGTTATAGAACAATTTATTATTACGTGAAAAAGAAGTTTTCCCCTAGTTTAGCAGGTCGTCCCTCCTTCCTACGAGTTTCTCTACCAATTGTTAAGTTATTGAAGAACTATGAATTGATGCTTTCATGATGAAGGGAGAAATTGAAGAAAGAAAAACTGGTTTTCATTGATCATGAATCTGGGTACACATTGTTGTATATATACATCCACATGTGACAGTTGTAACTAACTTCTGACAAATCTAACTAATTATCTAACAACTTGATTCTAACTAACTTATTAACTAACTAACATTGAATGCTAGTGTACGTCAACACATTTTCTGAGCTCCTTCACACTTCCCCTCAACTTAGGAGCTATGAAGATATTCTTCATTCCTAACTTGGACATTAAATGTGTATGCAATGCACTACCATGTCCTTTAGTAAACAAATCAGTAGGTTGTTCTGTGGTAGGCAAATATGCAGTGACAATTAGGCCTTCTTGTATCTTTTCCCTAGTAAAATGACAATCTATGTCTATATGTTTGGTCCTTTCATGAAGGACAGGGTTGGCAGCTATTTGTAGAGCTGATTTGCTATCAGAAAACAATGAAATAGGAACCTTAATGTCTACGCCTAGTTCCTTAAACAGCCCTGTCATCCATATCACTTCAAAGATTGCTGCAGCCATTGATTAGTACTCTGCCTCTGCTGAGCTCCTTGACACTGTGGCTTGTTTTTTTGATTTCCAAGAAATGGGTGAATTTCCATTATGCACCAAATAACCAGTAATTGACCTTCTACTATTGATGCAGGCACCCAAATTTGCAGCATCACAGTATACCTTCAGAAGATTATCACCATCAGTAGACATTAATATTCCCAGACCTATTGTATGCTTCACATATTTAACAAATCTCATGGCTGCATCCATATGAGATTTTTTTGGGGAATGCATAAACTGGCTTAGACTTTGCACAGCCAATGCAATGTCTGGCCTTGTTGTGGTAAGATAGAGCAGTTGTCCTATAAGTTTTTGATAGCTCGCAGGATCCTTTAGTGATGTTTCCTCAGAATTTGGAGTTATGTACTGATCGAATTCTATAGTGGTGAGCTTCTGATTTTGATCCATAGGAGTAGTAACAGGCTTAGCACATGCAAGACCCATGTCTGCCACTAGTTCCAATGCGTACTTCCTTTGATGCATCAATATCCCATCATTATTTCTGGCAAACTCAATGCCCAAAAAATATCTAAGTTCTCCTAGGTCTTTGATTTTAAAAGTTGTATGTAATATATCCTTGGTATGTTGTATCATTAAGGGGTCATTCCCTGTGAGTAACAAATCATCCACATACACCAAAACTATAGCAATTCGGTCACCTTCCTTCTTTGTAAACAAGGAATAATCTCTAGTACTCTGATGGAACTTGAAAGAAGTCAAAGTTGTGGTAAGTTTAATATTCCACTGCCTGGATGCTTGATTTAAACCATACAAGGACTTCGGAGTCTGCACATCTGACCAGCACTTTTTTCTTTATTAGAAAAACCTTTTGGGATAGTCATAAACACTTCCTCATAGAGATCACCCTGTAGGAAAGCACTGTACACATCCATTTGATACAACCTCAAACCTTTGGATGCTGCATGTGACTGCATCATGTACAACTTCATTCCCCTGTGCTGACGGTATGAGACTCACTTCAGGAACTACTGTCACTGGAATTAGATTTAAAGTCAAATCATCATAAGAAAAATGATTAAAAGAAGGCTGATGATCTTCCAAATTCCTTTGAAATGGGAAAGTGGACTTCATGAATACCATATCTCGACTAACAAAGAATGATCTACTGTCAAGATCATATAATTTGTACCCTTTCTGATGCATACTATATCCAACCAACACACTCTTCACTGCTCTAGGACCAAACTTGTCCCTCTGAGCAAGATTGGTGGCAAAGCGCAAGCATCCAATGACTCTTAAGTGCATTAAGGAAGGAACCTTATTATACAATAACTCAAAAGGAGCCTTCCCATTCAAAATAGTGGAGGGTACCCTATTTAGAACATATACAGTTAATTCAATGCATAGACCCCAAAACTTATTAGGTAGATTACCTTGGAATTTTATTGCTCTAGCTGTCTTAAGAATGAGTCTGTCTCCTTTCCACCACACCATTATGTTGAGGTGTGTATGGACAAGAACATTCATGCAAAATACCACAAGATTTAAACAATTATATGCATTCATGACTAAAAAACTCTCCTCCATTGTCAGACCTTAGTTTTTGAACTTTCACACCAAACTGTGTTTCTACTTCAATGAAAAAATTTCTCAATAGCATAATAACATCAGACTTAAGTCTCATCAAGAAAACCCAAGTCCAACTGGAGAAATCATCAACAATTGTTAAAAAAAATCTCTTTCCATCAAAAGTTTCCCATTTATAGGGCCCCCATACATCTACATGTAACAATTGAAAAACAACAGTTGATCTACTCACACTATGTGGGAATGGTAGTCTTGTCTACCTAGCTAGTGGACATACTTCACATTTATTTAAAGTAAAAGACTTGTTATGAAACATAGGTATTCTTTTAAGAACATTCATAGGAACATGGCACATCCTCTGGTGCCAAGTGATAACATCTACATCAAGTGATGTTGCCAAACATCTATCAGATCATGCCTGCTTGGTCTTTAGTTGTGACTGCATAGTATATAGTCCTTCACTTTCTCTACCAATCCCCTTAACCATTCCAGATGAGAGGTCCTAAAAAACACAGTAATTTGGGGAAAAAATGGCACAGCAATTCAAGTCCTTAGTCAATTTAGAGCTTGACATAGGATTAAACTTGAAAGCTGGCACACACAAGACATTGGTAAGAGTATCACCTCCTCGTAGAGAGCAATTCCCTACATGTGAGACTCTAGTTGAATCTCTTGTAGGTAGTTGCACTTGTCCTGCATTCTCTATTAATCCCTTAGCTAGTAAGTGTGTGTGGTCGCTGATCATGTGATTAGAAGCACCTGTATCCACTATCCAATTAACATATTCATCTTGTTGTGAAAGATAATTATCTGCCATGTGAGCACTTACATTAGCACAATTACTTCCACCAGCAGCAGTAGTGTTTAAGGCAAACATAGGTGAGTCCATAGTAGCTTGATGTTAATGATATTGTTGTATGATAGGAGGATAGGGATTAGGTCTGTATTGTTGAGGATAGCATTGAGAGAAACCTCATTGTTGTGGAAAAGGCATCATAGGCATCATCATCTGATGTTGGTGATTGCTATTGTTGCCTGTATAGTAGTCATGTGTACCTGCAGTGTTGGCAACAAATGGATGATTGCTACCTGTCATAAACCCAGTTGCCACATTAGTCCTTCTCTTTCCTTTGTAGTCAGCTGGATATCCAATCAACATGTAGTAGTCTCTCTTCACATGACCAGTAAGTTGGCAAAAATCACATTTCTTCAGTTTGTTACAATCAGCCTTGATATGCCCTTTCATGTGGCAAAAATCACAAAAGGAATTCCCATTCAAACCTCTCATTTGTTTGTGATTATTATCACCAGACCTAGAAGTATACATAGCAGTAGGATTGGAAGACATAATCCTATTATTCCCTGCAACAATCCTCTGACTTTCATCTTGGTTCACCATGGCATAAACTTGATTCACAGTAGAAATCTGAGGCATTAGTAAAATTTGGCTCCTAGCTTGACTATAGTTGTCACTCAATCCCATCAGTAGAACTCTCTGATATTGCATATGCTCAATGAATTCCCTAGACTTAGGACAATCACATGAAGGAGGGGGGATAATTGAATCAAACTCATCCCATAAATCCTTAAGCCTAGAGTAATATGCAGAAACTGAAGAACTTTCTTAAACAGAAGTGAAGATTTCCTTATGCAATTGAAAAGTCCTAGAACTATTGATTTTATCAAACCTTTCCTTCAGATCTTCCCAAATCAAATTGATGTTTGAACAAAACAAAACTCCAGTGAGTAAATCCTTACATACACTGCACATGAACCATGAAACCACAATTGTGTTGAATTTATCCCACAATTTTGCCAAATTGCCTGTGTATTGACTCCTCTTCACTGAGCCATCAATGAAACCCAGTTTATTCCTTCCTAACAAAGCAAGCTTCACAGCTTTGCTCCATAAAGTGTAATTATCAGATCCTGTCAGCAAAATCCCAATCGATAGTGAACCAGGAGCATCTGATGGATATAAGTACAAATGATGATGATAATCGATTGTAGTTATAGTTAAAGAAGCATTAGAATTTTCCTCCATGGATGCAGATCCAAAATACACAAAACTACAGAGAATACAAACGCCAGAATTCTTGAATGAGAGTAGAACAGAGAATACAAACGGCAAAATCCTTGAATGAGAGTAGAAATCCTTCAAATTCTCACAAAGCTCGGATACCATGTCAAGTTATTGAAGAACTATGAATTGATGCTTTCATGATGAAGAGAGAAATTGAAGAAAGAAAGAATGATTTTCATTGATCATGAATCTGGGTACACTTGTTGTAAATATACATTCACATGCGATAGTTGTAACTAACTTCTGAAAAATCTAACTAATTATCTAACAACTTGATTCTAACTAACTTATCAGCTAACTAACATTGAATGCTAGTGTACCTCAACACATTTTCTGAGCTCCTTCACACCAATTCAGTGACACATCAATCACGCCTCTTCACAAAGCACCCTTCCTTTTAATACCTTATTTTATTGTAATAGTAAGTACAACATATTCCTTAAAGGAATCTACCAAGAACAGCTCACCTAACTTGCAAGATTCTTCAAGATCCCAATTTTTTACTTTCTTGACCGCTAATTATTTAAATTCCAGTCAAACTTAGCATTTGCAATATCCTTTCTTTATTTGGACCAATTGATTATGCTTATTTTTATTATTATTATTATTTATTATTATTATTATTATTATTATTATTATTATTAGTTAAAGAAAGGTGGAAAATAGATGGGAGCTCTTTCAAAAAATTAAATAAAATAAATAGCCTTTTTTTAAAAAAAAATCCAAGGCTTTAATTCATAGTTGATGTTTTATTGGCTTAGTTGGTAAGATGTACTAATTCTACTTTGATACTGTATATAGGTATGCCTCTATGTATATAATATAATGATTATACATATATATAAGACCATTTATAAACAAAAAATAATCAGTGTATAATTTTCAACATAACCACTACATTGTTTGATTTTAATTTTTCCCTTTCTATATGAGAATCTATTAATCTATCTATTATTTTAACGTGATATAATATGAAATAAAAATCAAATATGTTTGGTTGAATGTTGGAACTCAACTGTTGCGAATCATCAGGGGCTGACCAGGATGAAGGTACATCCATTACTCAATGGATAGTTATTATCTTATAATTAAGTTATGTCATGCTTTTTTATTTGAATTTTTTTCAACAAAGAAAATGACTTTCTGAAAAAAATAACTAATTTTAGTTGAGTTAACATCTAAGAAATCAACTCGTACATATAGAAGTATGAAAATTAGTCCATGAAAACATGACTAATCCAACCCATTCAAGTTTGAGCTAATGATTAACCTGCCCGTTTATTAGCTCAATTTTTTACAGCCCAACTCATTTCAGTTCATTAAAAAAAATGGGTTGATATGCAGGATAAATTGACCGTGGGAATATTGTCAAAATGTTTTCAATTTTTTTTTATTAAATATGTTATATATTTCCACAAATAATATGAACATGTATATATTTTATCTGACACCCTTAGCATGCTTAATCCATCTTTAGCATTTACATAATTTCTTTGCTTTTTTTTTTTTTGCTTGATTGATTAAATTGTTGAGAATGGTAAATAACTAGTTTGGAATGACTCGCTTAATCCATTCAATTTGACGTATTTATTTATTAACTTAGTTCATCTGATTGATCCAATTCACCTAACCAATCGATTATATATGGAACATATAAGACTGACATGGAATACTTGAATTTCAATTATGGTCATTGTTTTTTAAGTATAGTGTCTCAAATAAAAATTCTTTAATATTTTAATCTCGTAGATCATATATTATATTTAGTGTGATATTGTATTTTATAAATCCAGTATATGCAGTCATGCTTTATTTAATAGCATATTCTCTGCGTACATAATTTAGTTAAGTGCATTATTGGATCTTTTTATGTGCAAAGTTGGCCCATATTAAATTAGTACTTTTAATCAAAGGCTATCGTTATACTTTGCCCCATTTGGCAATTAACTTGCTAAGCTATCACTGTCATCTCCACTTTTTTGGTGGGTTTATATGATCATAACTATATATTATATTATATATATTAAATAGAATATGCAGTAATTTACACCCAACTTGACAAGTGTTACTGCCTCTGCCCACTTTAGGTGCAGGTTTTACTATTTGTTAAGTTAAATAGAAAAGTATTCTTTGATTATAATTTTTTTCAATTGTGTTGACTTGAAGTATTTTTTTTTTTTATAGTTATCAAATAAATAAATTTTATTTAGAATTTTTTGAAGAATCTTAGTAGTTTATCGGTAATTCTAAGTTCCGTCAATATGTAAATGAACCTTGTATATTCTAAACTTGAAAAGTCATGGTTTGATTAATCTTTTTTCTCTCATATCATATTATGCGCATTAATGAACTGGCTAAAAGCATCCCTAAAGTATGACTTAAACCTAAAGTTCATCCATGTGTTATATAAGTGAACAAAAAATATCCTTGCACTATTCAAAAAGTTGCAAGATTCATCCTTCTGTCTATTTTTTTTAAGAAACACACGCCACCAACGAAAAAATGTGTCAAGTCGAATGAATATGTACACATGGTTAAGCTAGACAAGTTGGGTGATTTTTCTAATTTTTAGAAATTGAGGGTTTAAATCATATTCAGACAAAACATATTCAAATTCTAAATATTCTTTGTAAAAAGTATGGCCAAATACAACTCCAACTTCAAAAATTTGAAATAAAGTAATTATTTTTTTTAATTTCATAACTAAACGTCTACGTAATTTCACTAAATTTCCAGCGTTTATGCACATTGTATAAAATATGAATTGCATTGTATATAACATACATACGTACTAAATATTCTATTAAAGAAAATCTCTAAATAGTTGGGCGTAATATTTTTAAAATGATTTTTTTTACATAATTTTTCTAACCATCGGAACCTACTGTATAAATGTTTCAAAACTTATGTATTGTTGCAAGTCAATTTACTTTATGATGCAAAAAACATGTAAACTAGCAACACACAAATTTTAAATTCTGAGAATGAAAGATTCATTTCCTATCCATATCCTTATTCTTTTTAGGTAACTTTGATCTTCTCGCTATGGCTAAAACATGATCAAATGAAAAAATAAATATATTGGTTCAATCAGTTTCTTAATAAAAATAGACTAAGGATGATTCTTGTTATTTTTTGGATACTATAAGGATGTTTTTTTTAACTTAATTAGATAATATAAGGATGTACATTATATTTGAGTCATAGCTGAGGAATGATTTTAGCCAAAAACTCGTTCATTATCGCTATCTCTTTATCTCATTTATACCCTTTCTATGCATTAACAAACTGAGTGAAGGTTGGATATAGCTAGAGCCTTGCCTAGCATTATAGTACTCGAGGATTTGTATTTTGTTCCAAAAGCTTTAGCAAAAATTATAACCTTGTGATCTTTGTCTAATAATTTGTGTATATCGATGAGATAATCTCAAATTTCCTTAAATTATTTTATGTAGTTATCTACAGATTCTGATCGCATCATTATATTCTGACTTTGTTGTGTCAATTAAAAGCCCTTATCCTTAGTACCTTGTTGGTAATTATCCTGATCAAGACTCTTCTGAATTTGTTAAATCAAGAATCTTCAGTCATGGTTGCAGATTCTTGAGGAGACAGGTGGTTTGATTGGTTTTATTGAGGCTTGTTCTTTCTTGATTGAGCTTATTTGTGAGTGTCAGTTTGATGACGAGAAACTATGTCTCATTCGAGACAATGTAATGAGAGGGGAAGTCAAGGAGTATGTCCTTCCTTGTGATGGTGTCTTGAGGATTGGGTGCATGATCTATGTGCCCAAGGTGGGTGAGTTGATTAGATTGATTCTTGAGAAGGCCCATCGTTCCTGATATTCTGTCCATCTAGGTGCAGCAAAGATATACCATGATCTGCACCAGCACTATTAGTGCTATGGTATGAATGGAGATATTGCAGATTTTGTTTTGAGGTGTTTGACTTGCCAACAGGTCAAGTGTGAGTACTAGCGTCCTAGAGGTATATCTTAGAGTATGTCTATTCCTACTAGGAAGTGGGAACAAATCACTATACACTTTGTTGTGGGATTATCTACCACTGTGGGTGGTTATGAATCCATTTGGATGGGGGTTGATAGGTTGACCAAATCCGCCATTTCATCCCAGTTTGGGTGAAGTATACGGTAAAAAAGTTAGCTGAGCTTTGTATTAGTTAGATTGTGCGACTACATGGAGTTCCGATTTCTATTTTCTCTGATAGAAGTTTTTTGTTCACTTTCCATTTCTAGAAGGCATTGCAACATGGCTTCAGTACTCGATTAGATATGAATACAATTTTTCACGCTCAGACAAATGGTCAGTTCAATCGGATAATTTAGGTGTTAGAGGAAATGCTTTGAGCTTTTGTGATTGATTTTGGTGCTAAATGGGATTGACATTTACCCTTAGCAGAGTTTGCCTACAACAATAATTATCATTATAGTATTCAGAAGGCCCTTTTTGAGGCGATGTCTGGCAGACGGTGTAGATCTATGATTGGATGGTTTGATTTAGTTGAGATGGATTCATTAGATAAGAACTTGCTTAGAGATTCTATGAAGTAGGTTCGTATGATCCAAAGTCGACAGAAGAGTTATGTAGATTGGATAGTTCGAGCCCTAGTGTTCATAGAGGGTGATCATGTTTGGCTTCGATGTCACCCATGAAGGATGTAATGAGGTTCGTAGGGAACGAAAAGCTTAGACCTAGCTGCTTTGTGATATTGAGTCGTGTGGGAGAGATGGCCCATAAGTTGGCCTTGCCACCTAGCTTATCAATTTTTTATCCCCTGTTTCATGTCTCCATGCTTCGAAAGTACGTGCTGGATGAGTCCCACGTGATTTCTCTTTATTAAGTTGAGTTGGGTCCAGACTTATCTTTTGAGGAGGAGCCTATAGTCATGTTGGATAGGCAAGTCTAGAAGGTTAGGACCAAGGAGATTGCTTCAGTGAAGGAACAGTGGAATCATCGTTCAGTCAGTGAGGCGACTTAGGAGACAAAGTCGGATATGCCTGCCAGATATACTTAGCTTGAAGCTTTAGGTACTTTCTTTTGCTCTATGTTCGAGGAAGAACATGATTTTTAATGGTGGATGATGTAATGTCTCAGTCGGTCATTTTTGGAAAATTTCATGAATTTACCAGTTTTCCCATCCTGTGATCGACCCCAAGTATTTTATGTTGAGTTTTGAAAGTTGGTTTTGAACTTTGAGTTAAAAGTAGAGAACTTGGTAAGACTTGAGTTTGAAAAGCTAATATTAAAAGTGGTTTTCATGGTCTTTAGGAGTTTCGAATGTCAAAATCGAATTCCTTCGATTTCATTAGTCCTGAAATGTGAAATCTAAGTTGGGAGAATTGTTGGTTTCATATATGAAGTCGTTTTAAGGATTTGAGGCCCTAAGTTGTGAAATTGTGGAAATTTAGCTTTTAGGTTGATTTTGGCCAACACTTAGGGTTTAGATGCTCAGTTCAAAATTCTAAGAGTTCTGTTGGATTTGGGGGATGATTTTAGGCCTAGGTGAGGTTTTGGTTGATTTTTTGAGAGGTCCCAAGCTTATTTCAGCCTTTTTAGGTCTGGAGTTAGTTTTTTGTGGTTTTCACAGATGTCGGGTTAAGAGACCTCAGATTCATTTTTTGACGGTTCCATTGAGTCTGGTATGTCTAGTATAATTAATTTGCTTATATGGTTTGTGGGGGTTCCAAACGAATCTCGAGGGTCCTTTTGGAGTTTTGAGACTTGGTTGTGTTTTCTGGTGCTTCAGGCATCACTTTTGTAAAGGTCCTTTCGCTTAAGCGACCTCCTCTTAAGGGAAGGGGGTGTCGCTTAAGCGACCTTCGCTTTTGCAATGCCCGAGCTTTTAGCAGGGTTCACAAAGCTTTTGTGACATCTGAGAGAGGTTTTAACCTGCCATTTTCGGAGTCTAAGTCCCATTTTTCATTTTTGAACTTCGGAAACCCTTGGTGAAAATTTTAGAAAAGTTTTCTTATGATAAATCATTTGGGTAAGCTTTCATGATCCTAAAACTTCATTTTCCTTTAATTATTTACAGATTTTAACATCAAACTATGAGATTTTGATTGAAAAATGATGAGGTGTTTCAAGAATTTAAGTTCTTAAATTAAATGGAAATTTTGAACTATTTTTGAGTCCTTTTTCGAAATAATTTTTACCAATGATTTTCTAATGCCCTGAGTATTTCTTTCAAGTATTAAATTGCGAATTCAAACCTTCGTTTTGAAATTGGGTTTGAGTGAATTGACCCATTGTTCTAAGCAATTGATGTGGGTATTTGTGAATACTTGTTTGTATATGGATTATGTGGCTTTGGAAATGATTCGAAAGGGGAAGACTCAACTATTGGAGTGATTATTGATTGATTTAAGGCAAGTGATCTCTTAAACCTTTTATTATAGTAGAATTTATGTATTCCCTTTGTTGTTTGTGTGTTGGGAGTAATGGGGATGAGTTATGGGTTAATTGTCCACTTGATAAATCTTAATAAATAAAAAGGGATTGAAATTGGAAAGTCTATGTGATGAACATGATGATGTCAATTGCCTTGTTATGACCCTTGTTGATTGATTGATGAAATGCTTGATAGCGTGAATGTGGACTTGAATTGCATGAATTATTATCTCTTCTATATGGCGTGATATTGCTTGTGAGCATTGATTCTTAAATATCGTGATGCGTGATGTGAGGCCAAAATACATATTTTTAATCATTATTTGCCTCACATTTATTATTTATATTTGTTCTTTTTTAGCGTGAATTTTATGGATTGTGCTAAATAGTATATTTTTATTTGTAAGATTAAATTGATGTAAAAATGAAGTTTAGAGCTAAACGAATTAAAGATGGAAGATTGAATAAGGAAATCAAGCAAACAACTTAATGGATTAAATTGAATATAATAATATATAAATATATAAGGTGCATATTGCGAATGCAAAAGAATTTAAGTTGAAGGAATAAGCTGCCAGGTGGCAGTCTCTCAACGCACTGGTCAATTGATGCATGGCGGTGAAGAATCAAAAATTTGGGGAGGTTTCT
Source organism: Solanum commersonii (assembly GCA_029007595.1). Lineage (NCBI taxonomy): Eukaryota > Viridiplantae > Streptophyta > Magnoliopsida > Solanales > Solanaceae > Solanum > Solanum commersonii. The sequence goes on from JAJTWQ010000041.1 coordinate 1,772,607, forward strand.
AACTTTCACGGACAGCTCACGCGGCGGAAAAAAAAAAGAATCTAATTCATTTTGGTTTTAGATTTCTAATTTAATTTAGACTCAGTTATTTTATTTAAGATTTTCTTTATTTATAAATGGTCCATAAAAATAATTATTTTAGGGAGATCAATTGATAGGAGATACTTTTGAGGATTCTTTTCTTCTTCTTATTTGGGTTAGACCTTATTATTTTTGTTCTAGTTTTTGGCTTTGGAGATTAACTTGCAACTTTATAAATTCTTGATTTCCTAAGTTGGTTTTTTGAAGAATTTTACATCCACAACTAGGGTTGTGGGAACCATGAGCGATTAACAAAGTATGAATAGTAACTAAGTAATTCTTGAATAGTGTTGTTGCATGCATTAATAATTATTTCGTTTAAAAGTCTTTTTAACAGTGGCCAATGTTAGGACTCACCTTGTTGCTACTTGCCAGACCAAGGAGGTAGTTAATAAGAAAAGACTTATCAATATAGATTTAGTGTGATACTATCTAATAGTCTAGTGTCAATTGGTGTGAGGGTGAAAACTAAGCCATATATTGATTCGATGTCTAATATGAGGTAAATGTAAGGGTTAGTAAATTATAAACACGTAGCCGGACCAAGGTGCGGGTGAAATTTTCAAGTTGCCCGACCAAGGAATTAGAAATATCTAACTTATCACTTTGCATGTAATACAGTAGGAAATGATTACTATTACTAGGATTACCGCATTATGAGCTTATGGGGAACACGTACACCCTAGTTTCTCTCTCATCTTGATAACAACTAAAGTTTAACTCTTGCTCACTGATTATTCACATACATTCCAAATTTTGTTTCACAAATCCCCCCCTTTAATTATTTGTTTCGGAAGTACGTTGACTAAACGAATATAATCATGGGTTAAAGTTAAGTCTAAATCATATTTCTCGTGGGATCGACCCCAACCTACAAGTTGGGTTCCTTACTTGATAACGATCGCTTATACTTCTTTAGGGAGATGTAATTTGAGCTTATCAATGAGACATGTATTGTTTATGAAGTCGAGGTCATTCCGACGAGTGCTATTATGTTGAGGTCATTCCGACGAGTGTTATTATACCGAGGTCATTTTTGGCTAGAGGACTGATATAAAGCCGATGAGAAATGGTTCCGGCGAGAGATTAATTATTGTGACTCGAGGCATTTGATTCTTATGTGTGATTTGCTTGTTAATTTTGATTGATACACTTGTTGTGTGTGATTGATCTACTTGACATTGAGATCGACTTACTTGATTTGTTTGGTTGTTGAATTATGACTATTGAACCATGATTTTTTAGCCTTGTGAGTTGTGCATTATAGAACAGGTAGGTTGGGCTGATTTCTGTGTTCGTTGTAGTTTGAAGAGGTTCGATTTGAGTGTGAGGGGTATTCAATTTCTAGCTATTTGAATTTTTCGCCGTTGGAGATAACTGTTCTGAAAGGTTGCAACTTTCAGGAACAACCATGACCATTTGAAAGGTTGCAAACTTTCATGAATGATCATATGGATTCTGAAAGGTTGCAACCTTTCGGAACCAGTTTCTCTTGGCTATAAATACGAGTAATTCTTCAGACTTTTTACTTACGAAAATTTCTGATTCTTCTTCTTCTTCTGCACAAAATTTCTTTGTGTACTTTACTACCATTGAGTGGCTCGCTAAGACCAGAGTTTTGGGTATCAATACACTGGTGATTGAGATCATTCTATCTTGGGAGGACATATTCCAAATTAAACCTCGCATACTAGAGGGGAATAATTTCCTTAAGGGGACACTGTGCATTCAGTGGGCTTGATCTTCTTTCCATTATGTTTTTCAGATTCTGGTATGTTTCTACAGATTTTAGTTTTGTTAATTAATTTATGTTCTTCATTGGTTCATTTCAACTTTGGTAACTTCATGTTTCTGCAAAATTTCTTGTAATCAATAGTACTGTTTTAAACACATATTGTCTAACAATTACAATCTCAATAATCTTATAACTAATCCTAAGTTAATATTTAGGATTTTTGTAATTTTGTATTGTGAAGTACTACTAGATAAAGAAGCAGACCAAATTTCATACAAGGAACATGAGTTTTTATTGAAATAAAAGTGTAGAGCCTAATTTGAATAAGCGAAAGAAAGTGTCGTCACGTGAATAAGAAGTTACAAATTTGAACAATGAAAATAGTCTCTTGCAGAGATGTAAGGTTCATAAGTATCACCCGATGTTGTCGTCACAATAAGTTTATTTCATAATTCAGATACATATATCCAATAAACCAAATGATATGTAAGTTTTGGATTTACAATCTTCCTTTTGCAAATACACTTCAAAGCTTTAAGTAATATATTCCAAATGTCCCCAATCCTTTGATTTACAAGAGAGACCACTAATTGCTTATACAAAAGCTAATATTATGTACCTATAAACATATATAGGAGAGTTTAAATTTACACTATTATCTTTATTTAAAATGTGTCATGTCACATGTAACATGTTGCCTGCCCTATTTTTCAGGTAGCTAGTTCAGCTTATTACAGATAGTTACCCATTCTGAAACAACGTGCATGAGAGCGTACATAAAAATTCTTTTACACTGTCAGCGTACATTTGTACCAACAATGTTTTTGTTTTGAAAAGAATGACCAATACCAGGGCTGTGATCTTTGAGATCATCAAAGCTTCCTTTAGGCCTTGAAGCAGGGGAATTTTCTTTTTTGCTTGTGAATTGAAAATGATTTGTTTTTTCTTCATACCTTTGCTTTGAGTTGATAACAACTTGACTTGAGATTTGAGTTGAATCAAACTTGTCTTTCTTCAATGTTTTTAGTTGTCTTCCTTCAGTAAATAGAACTTGATGGCAAGCAGTAAGTGCAAGAAGGAAAGTAAATGCATACATATGATGGATACATGCCATAATTGACTAATTATAGGGTGGTTAAAGAAATATTTGCACTAAAACTTTTGTTATGATGAATTGGCTGTTTATTTTTGCTTGTGAAAGAAGAAGAAAAACTCTGAAGAAAGAAAATGTGAGTGAAGAATGTTTGTCCATTTTATGTTTCACCATATATATATAGGCACCACCAAAGGACCTTTTACAGTGGATGGAGTGCTTCTTCTGTAATTAGAGATTTCAAATTCGAGCATGGATATGAAAGAATCCTTGCTCGGAGTGCTTCCCCCCTCCCCCCACCTTCGAAGAATGGGGTCCTACGCTATACAAACTTAAATTAGCCGGATTTCAATATAAGTACCAAGACACCAAATAAGAAACATATCAAAAAGTGCTTTTATTATATTTTATCATTGTCATTTGTTAATTTAAAATTATCTTATGGTAGCATCAATTTGGTTGATTCACGTTCCTTCAAAATCTTTGGAGAAGTCAAAATAGGCTACAATACTAATAAAGGAATTACTTTTAAAAAAAAAAAAAACACTAGATGTATATGAGTGATCCAAACTTGCAATCCCCTTTATTTTATGTAGCTTATTTGCACAGCATTCTACAAAAAGAAAAATCTGTTTTTTCTTTCATATTGTTTGCCCAATATAATTTTCTAGCATAAATCTTATACTTTTCATCTGAATTTTGTATTTTAACTGATTCTGAAATCCCTTATAGAATTCAAAATAAAGCCTCCACTAAAAATGCTAATTATTGTTAAAATAACTTTATCCCAGATAAATTGAGTCTCAACTTTAATGCCTATTTGATTATTTTTTTTTATCAATTCTCAATCAGCTTTGAGAATAACTTACCGTGAAAGATTCAATTAAACACTTTTTATTATTCTATCGGGGTATTTTTATTTGTCCTTTATTTCAACTTTGTCGTTTAGAGTTGATATGTCTTTATTATGAAAGTGACTCATATATACCCCTACTATTAAACAAATGACTCACATATACCATTTTCATCTAATGGAAGTGAAAAATAATTTTAATTTAATCTTTTAATTATTTTTAAAAAAATATATAATCCATATAAGATATATTTGATCCTCCTCACACTTTTTTTTGATATTTTTTTGTTTCAACGACTAATTTAAATTTATTATTTTGATGGTAAAATTTATTTATGTTTCACTAATTTAAACTCGTATAATGATAATCAAAGAAGTCAAAAAACATTTCTTGTATGAAAAAGATTAAAATATACTTTGAACTTTGTTAGAAGGATAATATATATACCCCTAAATGATTTTTTTAAAAAATTTAAAGTCAAAAAAATATATTTAAAACTACTCCCTCCGTCTCATTTTATGTGAGGTAGTTTGACTTGGCACGAAATTTAAGAAAGAAAAGAAGACTTTTAAAACTTGTGATCTAAAATGAATAATAAAAATTTGAGTGGCTGTAAATTGTTTCATTAAGGGTAAAATAAACATTTTATAGTTAAATTGTTACTTAATATAAAAATGTGTCATTCTTTTTGGGACTGACTAAAAAAGAAAGTAAGTCACATAAATTGGGACAGAGGGAGTAATTTTTTTCAATTATGTTAAATGAAGGGTATATGTGAGTTCCTTTTGTAACGGTAAGGATATATGTGAGTCATTTATATAACTGTGATGGTATATATGAGTCACGTTCATAACGAGGGGTATATCAGCTCTAAATGGCAAAGTTAAGGGTATATCATATCCTTTTCCCATTTTAAAATAAAAAGTTGCATCTTCAACAAGGGTTGTGTGATTAATGTCAGTTACTAAGCTATCAACCATATAAATAGGTAGTAAAATGATTACGGACACATGATGACGAAAGGTAAGTGATGCGTCATATTTAGAAAATTTTAGGCCAAACTAAATGTTGATCAGTGAAGACAAGAAAGCTTTAAGTGTATGTAGATGACTAGTTGTTCTTGAAATTTCATTTTTTTTATTTGATGGGAGGATTTCAGTTTTATTTGTAACATACATATTAGGGAAAAACAATTATTTCTTTTTCTCAATATTAATTATTTATTCTTTAAATTATTTTCTAAGATATAAAAATATAATATATATTATTGTGATAAAATACTCATTAATTAAGTATTATTTTTAAGAAATATATGAATAAAAATAAAAATGAATGGAAAATGTATGTGTTACTCAACGCATCCACCCTTGTTTGTTGTGCCAGAACGTCTAATTAAGAGCCTGTTTGGATGGGCTTTTAAGCTGGTCAAACTGACTTAAAAGTCAGTTTTTGACTTATTAGAGTGTTTGGCAATTATGAAAGTAACTTATTTTAAGTCAGAAATGATTTATTTTAAGCCAAAAGCTAAAAGCTAGGTGAGGGGAGCTTCTTTTTTTAACTTAAAAATCATTTTATGTTGACCAAGTATATTATTATTATTGTTGTTGTTGTTGTTGTTGTTGTTGTTGTTGTTGTTGTTGTTCTAATTATTATTTTTGTTATTGTTATTATTATTGTTATTATTGTTATTGTTATTATTGTTATTATTATTATTATTATTATTATTATTATTATTATTATTATTATTATTATTATTATTGTTATTGTTGTTGTTATTGTTGTTGTTATTATTATTATTATTATTATTATTATTATTATTATTATTATTATTATTATTATTATTATTATTATTATTGTTATTATTATTATTATTATTATTATTATTATTATTATTATTGTTATTGTTATTATTATTATTATTATTATTATTATTATTATTATTATTATTATTATTATTATTATTATTATTATTATTATTATTATTATTATTATTATTATTCTTATTATTGTTATTGTTGTTATTGTTGTTATTGTTGTTATTGTTGTTATTGTTATTATTGTTATTATTGTTATTATTGTTATTATTATTATTGTTATTATTGTTATTATTGTTATCAGAGCCATGGACTTTTAGTAACTATAGTAGTTATAGTTCAACACAGTTTTTCTTGATGAATATCATAAAGAAAAGATCTACTGTTAAAAACAGTAGAAAAGAAGAGTATGATATACCGCAGCATTTAGATCTACTTAATAAATGGACTATTCCAAAAATATCACCTAGAATTATATATCAGATGGGTACTTTTGAGAAACTTGGTCTCAAACAGGTGGTTAAAACCACTGAAGAAACTATCACCATTGATAGTGATAATCAGACTTTTAGATTGTTATCTGATAATGATGTTAGCATTCTATTTCCTTGTTGAGCGAGGATATGACCTCCTCTTCCTGAGTTACTTCGTCCTCCTCTTCCTCTCCGGGAAGGAGGGGGCCATGCTGGTCTCATCCTGAAAAGAATAAATAAATATTAATTTAGATATTCTCTAGTAAGAAAATCAGGTAGACTATTATCTTCACCTTTCTTATAATGTATTTCAAAATCAAAAGGTGCTAAAAGAGCTTGCCATCTAGCAAACATTTGTTTAGAAACATCATGTTTACAATCTTTATTAAACATGAACTTGGTGCTTGGCAATCAGTTTTTATCAAAAACTTCGATTATAAAGATCACCCCGGAATTTAAGAACACATTTTACTATAGCCAAAATTTCTTTAGCTATAGTTGCATAGTTTTTCCGGGGCTGGATTCCATTTACAGAATAAAACCGAACAATATAATGTCGCTTAGTATCGGGACAAAGATTTCTCCCAATTTGGATTTGCCAAAGTGAGACAAGGAAGGTTTTTAACCTTCTCTTTAATCCTCTTAATGGCTTCAGTATGGTCATTTGACCAAGCCTTAGGATTCTTCTTTAGTCTATCATAGATAATAGCTGTATCCTTAGCCAAATCCTTTATAAAAGGAGCTACATAGTTAAGACTTCCAAGAAATCTCTGCAATTGAGTTTTATCAGTAATAATATCAGGAAATTTAGAGGCAAACTCAAGGAAATAGAATGCTAACATCATTTAATGTTAGCCAAACAACTGCTTCATCAAGTAGTGGAACCAGTGGGGGAGTTGATATTAACCACCCAATGTATAAAGAATTCATGGATTTTATGAAATCCAAGAAAGAGACTAGTTCATCAACTACATACTCTTCAGTACTAATAGATGATGAGAATATAGAGGTATTTGATATGAACAGCAAGAAAGAAGTTATACTTCTACTAGAAGACAGTGATCTCAGATGGAGAAATGAACCCTGGCAAATAATGACCAGGTATTTAGATATAGTAGCTTATACTGCTACATCGTACAAATACAGGATGCATTATGAGATAATACTCTCATCCACGGGATGTGAATTCCAACATTTTTATCCCGCTAACACCAAGAAAGTTTATAACTTTTCAAAAAGAATTATATCACCAGAAGAATGGGGTATGAGCACCCTAAAAGAATTGGATTATATCCATCCTGAGCAAAAAGTTCCGGTAAAATATAATTACTGGGATTATATTGATGGATTTAATAAAGTCCTTTTATATGAAAATGCTAATAGGAAGCATTCATGGTTTATAAAACTATGTGCAGGTATTTTTGATAGGAATATTCCTAATTGGTTCTGCAAATGGTGGACATTATATGGTCCAACGATAAAAATATTGCCAGAATCATATAAAAGATTATATTTAGATTGGATAGATATATCCCCAAAGCTGACCAGATTACAAAAAGATAATATCTTCTTTGAAGGAATTTCAGTGATGTATTTTTTCATTGAGTTTTCCATTCCATGGATTATGAGATGGTCAATTGAAGTTAATACTACTTCAGAAGGCTTCCCATGCCTACAAAGAGTGTTCTACACTAAATTCTGGAGTAAATTACTTCAGAAAAACCCAAAAGGAAAATTGCATGGACAAGAAATCCTGGATTTAATAAATGTAACAATAAGCAGGTATTATGATACAAATACTACTGAATCTCAAGTCAAGGATAATAATACAGATCCTTTCAAGAAAATTGCCAGACAACTCCAAATGAAAAAGGGAATTATTTCTAAATCAGAAGCAATTGCTCTGTATATGGAGGAAGTAAAAAGGGATTTAATGAAGAATCTCGATTTTGATATAAAAGATGATGCTTCCATGGCATCCGCCAGTCATACAGATGATACATGTCTTGCAGGAGAAGGACAAGACCTTGAGGATGAAGAAGAAGACCTTGAGACTATTCTCAAGCGTTACCAGCAACAGATGGAAGAATCTTCCACAAGCGCCACAGACAAAGGGAAAAACAAAATATAGTGGATGTCTTTGTCAAACTTTATCTTTTATAAAGATAGTGGATGTGGAGGCCATTATAATTGTCGGCCTTGAAAGAATAAAAAGACCATGTGAAGGCCATTAGGGCTTGTCGGTCTTATCTCTTGTTTATTGGCCAATGTAAAGGTGTGGGCCACTTTTTATTCTTTGTAACCTCTATATAAGAGGAAGTGTGTATTAGATGTAGAGGGAGGTTTTAGAACCCCCTCTCTCTCTCTCTCAATCTCTCTAAATATTTTCTTTGTAATATTTTAAGTTTGTGAATAAAAATTTGGAATTTGGCTTGAAGATCTTGCACAAGGTACTATTTTATCTTCTTATTTTATATTTCTTTATGTTCATAAGCCCAATGATGGGCTAAACTGTTGGTGTTGGACTATAGCATACTAAGTTACTATAGGAAATGGCGTCGTGTCTATTATGACAGCAGATTAATCAGTAAGACTAGGTCAGACATAGTCTAACCAGGCCGGTTTATGAAAGGCCGCCGAAGAAATCCGTTGGATTACCCATTGGATTACCCATGTGGAGGGCGGACCCGGGCGGACCCGGATAGTAGGGGCTTTCATACACTGTTGCCAGGCCGAGACTATGTAACTAAAGGTTCCTAATTGTCTTAACTATACGATCCGGTGTTGAAATGGTATCAGAGCCATGGACTTTTAGTAACTATAGTAGTTATAGTTCAACACAGTTTTTCTTGATGAATATCATAAAGAAAAGATCTACTGTTAAAAACAGTAGAAAAGAAGAGTATGATATACCGCAGCATTTAGATCTACTTAATAAATGGACTATTCCAAAAATATCACCTAGAATTATATATCAGATGGGTACTTTTGAGAAACTTGGTCTCAAACAGGTGGTTAAAACCACTGAAGAAACTATCACCATTGATAGTGATAATCAGACTTTTAGATTGTTATCTGATAATGATTTAGCACCTTATAAAGATATTTATAGATTTATGCATATTGGCTTAGTTCAGGTGGCATTTAAGCCCCTTACTTTACGTGGCTTACCAGAATGCTTTATTGCAGCTTTACGTGATGGTAGAAATCATAACTGGAAGAAGTCTCTTATAGGGACAATTCAAACTAGTCTTGCTTATGGACCAGTTTATTTTAATGCTTATCCTAACCTACAAATTTCTTTGCAGGATGAGAACTCATTAAGTTCTCTTATGTTAAATGTTAAACTTCATGGTTATGATTATATGCCTGGCACTGAAGTTGTTTGCATATGTTATAGGATTTATTATAAATTATTGCATACTCTAAATCCTATGTGCAAAGTAATTGATTTTAAAAATGAAACTATTTTAATAGAAACGAATTTTGATAAATCTAAGGTGGTTACTAGAAGACCTATCAAGTGGGAAGAAATTGATTTTCCACAAGAGTGGGTCATTGAAAATGCTACCCAACCACAAAATAATGTTAATACTGAGATTTCAGAAATCGAACAGTTGAATGATGGAACTGTAAAAATTAGATTTCATGAATCATCTAACATGCTTAATGATAATTGCAGCATGTCTTCGCGGATCAGTAGATCTAACTCTTCTTATATATCTCCTGTTGATTATATTGTTCAGGTTCCTTCTCGTGCATCTACATCTCAGATAAGAGAAACTTATAGATGTGATAATATAAAAATTGATAGAGATAATATTGTTAAACCTATTCGAAGAGCTAGTTCTGATTTAGATATAACTGAATCTGAAATGAATTTTCCAGATGGAATAACAGGTTAATTTTGTTTCTTTATGACTGACAAAATTATTGATTTTAGTCCGGGATCTCCGGCAAGAGCTCGTATCGCTAAAGATTTTCAGCGAAAAAAATGGAAACTTTTTAGAAAATGATTTTTTAAAAACTTTACTAAAGAGGAAGAATATGAATTTCAAAAGGAATTTTATAAAGATCTTATAGACTCCAAAATAAACCGTTTAATTCCTTTTGTTCCATGGTTTATGTGCAAACATGTTCATAACTATATTTCTATGCTTGAAAGAGATTTTACTTTAAGCAATGGAGAGATTACTAGATCTGTTTTTCCTCCCCAACAGTCTTTTCAAATTAATAAGAATGATAAGATTGTTAATTTCAATGCTTTTTCTAAATTATTAGAAAATGATACTGCTTTAGTAACTGTTCAGCATGTGAATGCCATTATTAAACAAAATAATTATGCAAATATTTATATGAGCATTCTGGGTGAACATATTATGTCTTTACATGAGAAAGTTGATAGACTTCTCAGTCTCTTACCTACTAAGGTAAAAGGTAAAGAAAAAGTTACTCATAGTAGCTTACAACCTCCTCCTGATATAGAGGACTTCAAAATTAAGGATTACTCGGACCTTGAGAGTTTCTTGGAAAAGAAATTCAAAGGTGGGGGAGTACAACCTTTAAATACAGACAACTTTATTGAAGGAGAACCTAGCAATAAAAAGGAATTTTATGATTTCAACACCGGATCGTACAGTTAAGACAATTAGGAACCTTTAGTTACATAGTCTCGGCCTGGCAACAGTGTATGAAAGCCCCTACTATCCGGGTCCGCCCGGGTCCGCCCTCCACATGGGTAATCCAACGGATTTCTTCGACGGCCTTTCATAAACCGGCCTGGTTAGACTATGTCTGACCTAGTCTTACTGATTAATCTGCTGTCATAATAGACACGACGCCATTTCCTATAGTAACTTAGTATGCTATAGTCCAACACCAACAGTTTAGCCCATCATTGGGCTTAGTTCATAAAGAAATATAAAATAAGAAGATAAAATAGTACCTTGTGCAAGATCTTCAAGCCAAATTCCAAATTTTTATTCACAAACTTAAAATATTACAAAGAAAATATTTAGAGAGATTGAGAGAGAGAGAGAGGGGGTTCTAAAACCTGCCTCTAAACTAACACACACTTCCTCTTATATAGAGGTTACAATCTTCAAGACAATAATAGGAGTACAATAATAGAAGTGGCCCACACCTTTATAATGGCCAATAAACAAACGATAAGGCCGACAAACACAAATGGCCTTCACATGCTTTTATTCTTTACCCACTATCTTTATAAAAGATATAAAGTAAAGTTGACAAAGACATCCACTATATTTTGTTTTTCCCTTTGTCCGTAGTGCTGATGGAAGATTCTTCCATCTGTTGTTGGTATCGCTTGAGAATAGTCTCAAGGTCTTCTTCTTCATCCTCAAGGTCTTGTCCTTCTCCTGCAAGACATGTATCATCTGTATGATTGGCGGATGCCATGGAAGCATCATTTTTTATATCAAAATCGAGATTCTTCATTAAATCCCTTTTTACTTCCTCCATATACAGAGCGATTGCTTCTGATTTAGAAATAATTCCCTTTTTCATTTGGAGTTGTCTGGCAATTTTCTTGAAAGGATCTGTATTATTATCCTTGACTTGAGATTCAGTAGTATTTGTATCATAATACCTGCTTATTGTTACATTTATTAAATCCAGGATTTCTTGTCCATGCAATTTTCCTTCGGGTTTTTCTCAAGTAATTTACTCCAGAATTTAGTGTAGAACACTCTTTGTAGGCATGGGAAGCCTTCTGAAGTAGTATTAACTTCAATTGACCATCTCATAATCCATGGAATGGAAAACTCAATGAAAAAATATATCACTGAAATTCCTTCAAAGAAGATATTATCTTCTTGTAATCTGGTCAGCTTTGGGGATATATCTATCCATTCTAAATATAATTTTTTATATGATTCTGGCAATATTTTTATCGTTGGACCATATAATGTCCACCATTTGCAGAACCAATTAGGAATATTCCTATCAAAAATACTCCGCACATAGTTTTATAAACCATGAATGCTTCCTATTAGCATTTTCATATAAAAGGACTTTATTAAATCCATCAATATAATCCCAGTAATTATATTTTACCGGAACTTTTTGCTCAGGATGGATATAATCCAATTCTTTTAGGGTGCTCATACCCCATTCTTCTGGTGATATAATTCTTTTTGAAAAGTTATAAACTTTCTTGGTGTTAGCGGGATAAAAATGCTGGAATTCACATCCCGTGGATGAGAGTATTATCTCATAATACATCCTGTATTTGTACGATGTAGCAGTATAAGCTACTGTATCTAAATACCTGGTCATTATTTGCCAGGGTTCATTTCTCCATCTGAGATCACTGTCTTCTAGCAGAAGTATAACTTCTTTCTTGCTGTTCATATCAAATACCTCTATATTCTCATCATCTATTAGTACCGAAGAGTATGTAGTTGATGAACTAGTCTCTTTCTTGGATTTCATAAAATCCATGAATTCTTTATACATTGGGTGGTTAATATCAACTCCCCCACTAGTTCCACTACTTGATGAAGCAGTTGTTTGGCTAACATTAAATGATGTTAGCATTCTATTTCCTTGTTGAGCGAGGATATGACCTCCTCTTCCTGAGTTACTTCGTCCTCCTCTTCCTCTCCGGGAAGGAGGGGGCCATGCTGGTCTCATCCTGAAAAGAATAAATAAATATTAATTTAGATATTCTCTAGTAAGAAAATCGGGTAGACTATTATCTTCACCTTTCTTATAATGTATTTCAAAATCAAAAGGTGCTAAAAGAGCTTGCCATCTAGCAAACATTTGTTTAGAAACATCATGTTTACAATCTTTATTAAACATGAACTTGGCTGCTTGGCAATCAGTTTTTATCAAAAACTTCTGATTATAAAGATCACCCTGGAATTTAAGAACACATTTTACTATAGCCAAAATTTCTTTAGCTATAGTTGCATAGTTTTTCTGGGCTGGATTCCATTTACCAGAATAAAACTGAACAATATAATGTCGCTTAGTATCGGGACAATATTGAGTAAGAACTCCACCATAACCGATATCTGAAGCATCAGTTTCCACAGATTTCTCCCAATTTGGATTCGCCAAAGTGAGACAAGGAAGGTTTTTAACCTTCTCTTTAATCCTCTTAATGGCTTCAGTATGGTCATTTGACCAAGCCTTAGGATTCTTCTTTAGTCTATCATAGATAATAGCTGTATCCTTAGCCAAATCCTTTATAAAAGGAGCTACATAGTTAAGACTTCCAAGAAATCTCTGCAATTGAGTTTTATCAGTAATAATATCAGAAAATTTAGAAGCAAACTCTATACTCCTATTAATAGGACTAATACTTCCTCTTTCAATATTATGACCCAAGAATCTGACATGAGTTTGAAATAAAGTCATCTTGGGTTGAGAGATAACTAACCCATTCTGCATTATAATTTTTTTAAACAATTCCAAATGTTTAAAATGAGTTTCTAAAGTTTTAGAGAATACCAATATATCATCTATATAAACAATGATGAAATTAGTATAAGGTAGGAAAATATCATTCATAATTTTTTGAAATTCGGATGGAGCGTTTTTTAAACCAAAAGGCATAACGTTCCATTCATACTGACCCATGGGGACATTAAAAGCGGTTTTGAACCTGTCAGATTCTGAAATCTGAATCTGCCAATAACCTGATTTTAAATCAAATTTAGAAAATATAATAGCATCATAAACTCTATCAAGTAAATCCTTTTTATTAGGAATTGGATACCTGATCCACTTAAGTGCTTTATTAAGCGGTTTATAATTGATGACTAATCTTGGTGCACCTCTTTCTTGTTCTGCATGCTTATTAACATAAAATGCCGTGCAAGACCAAGGAGACTTAGAATGCCTTATAAGGCCTTTCTGTAGTAAGGAGTCAATTTCCTTCTTGCAAAGTTCCAGATAATCCGCATTCATCTGGCAAGGTCTAGCTTTAGTAGGAATATTATCCTCAACAAAGCTTTCTTCATAAGGCAGACTAACAACATGCTTTTTCCTGTTCCAAAAAGCATTAGGATGATCTCCGCAAATATCAATGGAGAATTGATTCCTTAAAATAGTAATTTTTTCCTGTAATTTAGGATTTTGCAAAATATGATCAAGTTCAATACTATTGATTTCTTGTTTTATAAAACTAACTTGATTATTTTTTGAAACTAATAATTTTGCAGTTAAATCATTTATCATTCTAGTAAATGGTTTGGTGACAAATTCTAGTATAAAAGGTTTGTCATTCCAGGTTCCAATGATTTTATTGTTATCCCAATGGGTAAGTGGGAAAATATCATTTATAAAAGGGACACCCAGAATAATTTGATTAGTGATATTTTTTACTAAAACAAAGCTTTGAGGGACACAACTTTTTCCTTTACAAATAAAAGCTTTAGGAAGTTTAAATTCAATATTCATTTTACTACCATTAGCCGATCTAAGACTATGGGTAGTTTTATGAAAGTATCTTGAAGGTATATGTCCTTCTTGAATACAATTTAAATCAGCTGCACTATCAATAAGAGCAATAAATTCTTTTTTATAATTATAATCAATTAGTAAAGTAATTTTTGTATAAAACTTTTGGGAAGTAAAAGCTTTAAGACTATATAAAAAATCTGTTTTATCATTTTTTAAAGACAGGTTTTTTATAAAATCAAGATTATCATTTTCTCCTTCCATCGAAGAAGATGACTCAGAGGCGTTATCCAGATTTTTAAGTGTCTGAATAGCATCCAGTCTGACTTCTATAACAACATTCTTTTCTTTAAGAAGAGTAATGTCTTCTTTGAGATTATTAATCTCTTCTTTCAGATCACTGATAGTAGTAGGAGAACTCACCATTTTTCTCCTTTCCAATAAGAGATTTTTAACCTCTGCCATGGTATATGAACCTTCTTTGGTTGGAATTTCTTTTGGAATATAATCCTTTTCAGCAATATGATCCTTTTCCTTAGAATCACTGATCTTATCAATAATTTGAGCTCTAATCTCAGGATCTTTGATAGTTTGGAGAAGCTCTATAACTTTGTCATTATCAATGACATTAAGGCTCATCTCCTTAAATTGTTCATAAATCTTATAAAGATCATCTCCATCATCATCCTTCTCACAAGCCAATCCTTGTTGACATGGTGAGCATTCATCTTCCGAAGTCATATAATCTTCTTGTTGAAGAGCCTTGAGATCTTCACTTGTTGAAGAAGATTCCCTGCTGCTATATGAACCTGATTCAGAGTCAGAATTAAGCATAATCTTATAAAGAGAATCTTTCAGATTATCATCTATGTCCAGATTCTTAATTTTTTCCTTGACTCTGCAGTCCTTGGCATAGTGGCCATACCTTCCACATTTGTGGCAGGTATCAGATTTATTAAATCGATACTTTTTCTTTCTCTTAGAAGAGTCTCCTTTACCTTCTTCTGCTCTTCTAAGTTTCTTCTCTATCTTCTTCTGCTTCCATTTTTCATAATCTTTCTTGGAAGATTTTTTCTTTTTATGAGAAGAAGATTCCACATCCTTGGACTTCTGCTTAGGAATGTCAAACGCGAATTGTTCGCAGAATTCCCCTAATTGTTTCCTTTCTGTTAAGCGATGTCGCTTAATTTGTTGATTCAACTTAATCTCATTGCATAAGGATAAACCTTCCTGCACGCAAGCACTTATTAGTTTTCCATAAGTATAGTCATCATAATTGATACTATGATCATCTCCTCGAAGAGACTTCCTTACTCTTTCAGCAAATAGGGTTGGTAATCCATCAATAAATTTGGATTTCCAATGAGTGCTATTACACTCTGGTAATTCCATGACTCTACACAGAAAAACATCCTTGTAATACCTGAATGAGGTTAATGATTTGCATCTCAGGTTTTGAAGAAGTGTCCTGATGGTCTCACTATTATCTGACCATCTTCCTGAGAAATGCTCAATAATATTCAGAACTAGTGTATAAACTGCGTTCTGAGTAACCTGATCCCCTTCTTGTTTTACGGCCATAAGAACTGTATCTCTTTGAGTTTGGTTGAGATAATTATCCCACCAACCTTTCAATTGACCCGTAAAACCAGCTGTTATCATATCAGCAATAGTTCTATCACTATTTTTGTTGGTCTTACAGATAGTACTGTACATCAACATTCTGTGGACAGTTGTAAAAATCTGTCTATCAGTATAACCATCTATGTTCCATTCATAGATTTCTTTTCCATTATAACTATTAGTTATAATATGTTCGTGTTCTTCAAGTAGAACATCTTGAGGAGTAGGCCTAGGATAGTAGAACATCCTTTGGACCGGTTTCCTAGCATACTTTTCTGATATCTTATTAAGACTATCATAAAATTCCACTTTATTGCTAGGTTCTCCTTCAATAAAGTTGTCTGTATTTAAAGGTTGTACTCCCCCACCTTTGAATTTCTTTTCCAAGAAACTCTCAAGGTGCGAGTATTATTATTATTATTATTATTATTATTATTATTACTACTAAAAGTCCATGGCTTGAGAAGGGCTCTGAGCCCTGGCAGATAATGACCAGGTATTTAGACACAATAGCTTATACTGAGAAGGGCTCTGAGCCCTGGCAGATAATGACCAGGTATTTAGACACAATAGCTTATACTGCTACGGCGTACATTATTATTATTATTATTATTATTATTATTATTATTACTACTAAAAGTCCATGGCTTGAGAAGGGCTCTGAGCCTTGGCAGATAATGACCAGGTATTTAGACACAATAGCTTATACTGCTACGGCGTACAAATATAGAATGCACTATGAGATAATACTCTCATCTACGGGATGTGAATTTCAGCATTATTATTATTATTATTATTATTATTATTATTATTATTATTATTACTAAAAGTCCATGGCTTGAGAAGGGCTCTGAGCCCTGGCAGATAATGACCAGGTATTTAGACACAGTAGCTTATACTAATACAGAATGCACTATGAGATAATACTCTCATCTACGGGATGTGAATTTCAGCATTATTATTATTATTATTATTATTATTATTATTATTATTATTATTATTATTATTACTAAAAGTCCATGGCTTGAGAAGGGCTCTGAGCCCTGGCAGATAATGACCAGGTATTTAGACACAGTAGCTTATACTGCTACGGCGTACAAATACAGAATGTACTATGAGATAATACTCTCATCTACGGGATGTGAATTTCAGCATTTTTATCCCGCCAACACCAAGAAAGTTTATAACTTTTCAAAATTGGTAGTTAAAAGGATTATATCACCAGAAGAATGGGGTATGAGCACCCTAAAGGAATTGGATTATATCCATCCAGAACAAAAAATTCCAGTTAAATATAACTACTGGGATTATATTGATGGATTTAATAGAGTCCTTTTATATGAAAATGCTAATAGGAAGCATTCATGGTTTATAAAACTATGTGCAAATATCTTTGACAGGCATATTCCTAATTGGTTTTGCAAATGGTGGACATTATATGGACCAACCATAAAAATATTGCCAGAATCATATAAAAAATTATATTTAGAATGGATAGATATATCCCCAAAATTGACTAGATTACAAGAAGATAATATCTTCTTTGAAGGAATTTCAGTGATATATTTTTTCATTGAGTTTTCCATTCCATGGATTATGAGATGGTCAATTGAAGTTAGTACTACTTCAGAAGGCTTCCCATGCTTACAAAGAGTGTTCTATACTAAATTTTGGAGTAAATTACTTCAGAAAAACCCAGAAGGAAAATTGCATGGACAAGAAATCTTGGATTTAATAAATGTAACAATAAGCAGGTATTATGATACAAATACAACAGAATCTCAAATCAAGGATAATAATACAGATCCTTTCAAGAAAATTGCCAGACAACTCCAAATGAAAAAAGGAATTATTTCCAAATCAGAGGCAATCGCTCTGTATATGGAGGAAGTAAAAAGGGATTTAATGAAGAATCTCGATTTTGATATAAAAGATGATACTTCCATGGCATCAGCCAGTCATACAGATGATACATGTCTTGCAGGAGAAGGGCAAGACCTTGATGATGAAGAAGAAGACCTTGAGACTATTCTCAAGCGTTACCAGCAACAGATGGAAGAATCTTCCACAAACATGACAGACAAAGGGAAAAACAAAATATAGTGGATGTCTTTGTCAAACTTTACTTTATATCTTTTATAAAGATAGTGAGTAAAGAATAAAATCGTGTGAAGGCCATTTGTGTTTGTCGGCCTTATCAGAATAAAATCATGTGAAGGCCATTTGTGTTTGTCGGCCTTATCGTTTGTTCATTGGCCAATATAAAGGTGTGGGCCACTTCTATTATTGTAGTTAAAGTTTGTAACCTCTATATAAGAGGAAGTGTGTATTAGTTTAGAGGCAAGTTTTAGAACCCCCCCTCTCTCTCTCTAAATATCTTTTTTGTAATATTTTAAGTTTCAGTATTGTGAATAAAAGTTTGGAATTTGGCTTGAAGATCTTGCACAAGTACTATTCATCTTCTGCTATTTTATTTCTTTATGTTCATAAGCCCAATGATGGGCTAAACTGTTAGTGTTGAACTATAACATACTAAGGTTACTATAAGAAATGGCATTGTTTCACAAATGACAACAGATTAATCAGTAAGACTAGGTCACACATAGTCTAACCAGGTCGATTTATGGAAAGTCGCCGAAGAAATCCGTTGGATTACCCATGTGGAGGGCGTACCCAGGCGAACCCGGATAGTAAGGACTTTCATACACTGTTGCCAGGCCGAGACTATGTAATTAAAGGTTCCTAATTGTCTTAACTGTGCGATCCGGTGTTAAATGGTATCAGAGTCATGGACTTTTAGTAAATTATAGTAGTTATAGTTCAACACAGTTTTCTTTTATGAATATCATAAAGAGAAAATCTACTGTTAAAAACAGTAGAAAAGAAGAATATGATATACCTCAGCATCTAGATCTACTTAATAAGTGGACTATTCCAAAAATATCACCTAGAATCATATATCAGATGGGTACTTTTGAGAAACTTGGTCTCAAACAGGTGGTTAAAACCACAGAAGAAACTATCACCATTGATAGTGATAATAAAAAATTTAGATTATTATCTAATAATGATTTAGCACCTTATAAAGATATTTATAGATTTATGCATATTGGCTTAGTACAGGTGGCATTTAAGCCCCTTACTTTACGTGGTCTACCGGAAAGCTTTATTGCAGCATTACGTGATGGAAGAAATCATAACTGAAAGAAGTATCTTATAGGGACAATTCAAACTAGTCTTGCTTATGGACCAGTTTATTTTAATGCCTACACTAACCTACAAATTTCTTTGCAGGATGAGAATTCCTTAAGTTCTCTTATGTTAAATGTAAAACTTCATGGTTATGATTATATGTCTGGCACTGAAGTTGTTTGCATATATTATAGGATTTATTATAAATTATTGCATACTCTAAATCCTATGTGCAAAATTATTGATTTCAAAAATGAAACGATTTTAATAGAAACGAATTTTGATAAATCTAAGGTAGTTACTAGAAGACCTATCAAGTGGGAAGAAATTGATTTTCCACAAGAGTGGGTCATTGAAAATGCTACCCAACCACAAAATAATATTAATACCGAGGTTTCTGAGATTGAACAGTTGAATGATGGAACTGTTAAAATTAGATTTCATGATCCTGCTAACATGTTTACTGATAATCGCAGCATGTCTTCTAGGATCAGTCGATCTAACTCTTCTTATATATCTCCTGTTGATTATATTGTTCAGGTTCCCTCTCGTGCATCTACATCTCAAATTAGAGAAACTTATAGATGTGACAATATAAAAATTGATAGAGATAATATCGTTAAACCTATCCGAAGGGCTAGTTCTGATTTAGATATAACTGAATCTGAAATGAATTTTCCAGATGGAATAACAGGTTAATTTTGTTTTCCTATGACTGACAAAATTATCAACTTTAGTCCGGGATCTCCGGCAAGAGCTCGTATCACTAAAGACTTTGAGTGAAAAAAATGGAAACTTTTTAGAAAATGGTTTTTTAAAAACTTTACTAAAGAGGAACAATATGATTTCCAAGAAGAATTTTATAAAGATCTTATAGACTCCAGAATAAATCGGCTCATTCCGTTTGTTCCTTGGTTTATGTGCAAACATGTTCATAATTATATTTCTATGCTTGAAAGAGATTTTACTTTAAGCAATGGAGAAATTACTAGATCTGTTTTTCCTCCACAGCAGTCTTTTCAAATTAATAAAAATGATAAGATTGTTAATTTTAATGCTTTTTCTAAATTATTAGAAAATGACACTGCTTTAGTAACTGTTCAGCATGTGAATGCCATTATTAAACAGAATAACTATGCAAATATTTATATGAGCATTCTGGGTGAACATATTATGTCTTTACATGAGAAAGTTGATAGACTCCTTACTCTCTTACCTACTAAGGTAAAAGATAAAGAAAAAATTACTCATAGTAGCTTACAACACCCCCCCCCCCCCGATATTGAAGACTTCAAACTCAAGGATTACTCAGACCTTGAGAGTTTTCTAGAAAAGAAATTCAAGGGTGGTGGAGTGCAACCAATGAATACGGATCATTTTATTGAAGGAGAACCTAGCAATAAGAAAGACTTTTATGATAGTCTCAATAAGATATCAGAAAAGTATGCTAGGAAACCAGTCCAAAGAATGTTCTACTATCCTAGGCCTACTCCTCAAGATGTTCTACTTGAAGAACATGAACATATTATAACTAATAGTTATAATGGAAAAGAAATCTATGAATGGAACATAGATGGGTATACTGATAGACAGATTTTTACAACTGTTCATAGAATGTTGATGTACAGTACTATCTGTAAGACCAACAAAAATAGTGATAGAACTATTGCTGATATGATAACAGCCGGTTTTACGGGTCAATTGAAAGGTTGGTGGGATAATTATCTCAACCAAACTCAAAGAGATATAGTTCTTATGGACGTAAAACAAGAAGGAGATCAGGTTACTCAGAACGCAGTTTATACACTAGTTCTGAATATTATTGAGCATTTCTCAGGAAGATGGTCAGATAATAGCGAGACCATCAGAACCCTTTTGCAAAACTTGAGGTGCAAATCTTTAACCTCGTTCAGGTACTACAAAGATGTTTTCTTGTGTAGAGTCATGGAATTACCAGAGTGTAATAGCACTCATTGGAAATCCAAATTTATTGATGGATTACCAACTCTATTTGCTGAAAGAGTCAGAAAGTATCTTCGAGGAGATGATCATAGCATCAATTATGAGGATTATACTTATGGCAAACTAATAAGTGCTTGTGTGCAGGAAGGTTTATCTTTATGTAATGAAATAAAGTTGAATCAACAGATTAAGTGACATCGCTTAACAGAAAGAAAGCAATTAGGGGAATTTTGCGAACAGTTCGCATTTGATATCCCTAAACAGAAGCCCAGGGATGAAGAATCTTCTCATAAAAAGAAAAAGTCTTCTATAAAAGATTATGAAAAATGGAAAAAGAAGAAGATTGAGAAGAAGCTTAGAAGAGCAGAAGAAGGTAAAGGAGACTCTTCTAAAAGAAAAAAGAAGTACCGGTTTAATAAATCGGATACTTGTCATAAATGTGGAAGGTATGGCCATTATGCCAAGGACTGCAGAGTCAAGGAGAAAATAAAGAATCTTGACATAGATGATAATCTAAAAGATTCTCTTTATAAGATTATGCTCAATTCTGACTCTGAATCAGGTTCTTATAGCAGCAGAGGATCCTCTTCAACCAGTGAAGATCTCAAAGCTCTTCAGCAAGAAGAATATCTGACATCGAAAGATGAATGTTCACCATGTCAACAAGGAATGACTTGTGAAAGAGATGATGATGGAGATGATCTTTATAAGATCTATGAGCAATTCAAAGAACTTAGTTTAAATGTCATTGATAATGACAAAGTTATAGAGCTCTTACAGAATATCAAAGATCCTGAAATCAGAGCTCAAATCATTGATAAAATCAGTGATTCCAAAGAAAAGGAACATATTACAAAAAAGGATTATATTCCTAAGGAAGTCCCAACCAAAGAAGGTTCATATACCATGGCAGAGGTTAAAAATCTCTTACTAGAAAGGAGGACAAGGACAAGCTCCCCTACAACAACTAATGATCTAAAAGAAGAGATTGATAATCTCAAAGAGGATATTATTCGCCTCAAAGAAAAGAATGTTGTCATTGAGGTAAGGCTTGATGCTATACAGACTCTTCAAAGCCTTAATGATAAGGCTTCTGAATCATCTTCTTCCATGGAAGGAGAAACTGATAGTCTTTATTTCATAAAAAATCTTTCTTTAAAAAATGATAAAACAGATTTTCTTTATAGTCTTAAAGCTTTTACTTCCCAAAAGTTTTATACAAAAATTACTTTACTAATCGATTATAATTATAAAAAAGAATTTATTGCTCTAATTGACAGTGCAGCAGATTTAAATTGTATTCAAGAAGGACTTATACCTTCAAGATACTTTCATAAAACTACCCATAGTCTGAGATCGGCTAATGGTAGTAAAATGAATATTGAATTTAAACTTCCTAAAGCTTTTATTTGCAAAGGGAAAAGTTGTGTCCCTCAAAGCTTTGTTTTGGTAAAAAATATCACTAACCAAATTATTTTGGGTGTCCCTTTTATAAATGATATTTTCCCACTCACCCATTGGGATAATAATAAAATTATTGGAACTTGGAATGACAAACCTTTTATACTGGAATTTGTCACCAAACCATTTACTAGAATGATAAATGATTTAACTGAAAAATTATTAGTTTCAAAAACCAATCAAGTTAATTATATAAAACAAGAGATTAACAGTATTGAAGTTAATCATATTTTACAAAATCCTAAATTACAGGAAAAAATTGCTATTTTAAAGAACCAGTTCTCCATTGATATTTGCGGAGATCATCCTAATGCTTTTTGGAACAGGAAAAAGCATGTTGTTAGTCTACCTTATGAAGAGAGCTTTAGGGAGGATCATATTCCTACCAAAGCTAGACCTTGCCAGATGAATGCAGATTATCTGGAACTTTGCAAAAGGGAAATTGACTCCTTACTTCAGAAAGGCCTTATAAGGCATTCTAAGTCTCCTTGGTCCTGCACAACATTTTATGTTAATAAGCATGCAGAACAGGAAAGAGGAGCACCTAGATTAGTCATCAATTATAAACCGCTTAATAAGGCACTTAAGTGGATCAGGTATCCTATTCCTAATAAAAAGGATCTACTTGATAGAGTATATGATGCTATTATATTTTCTAAATTTGATTTAAAATCAGGTTATTGGCAGATTCAAATATCAGAACCTGACAGGTTCAAAACTGCTTTTAATGTCCCCATGGGTCTATATGAATGGAACGTTATGCCTTTTGGTTTGAAAAATGCTCCATTCGAATTTCAAAAAATCATGAATGATATTTTCCTACCTTATACTAATTTCATCATTGTTTATATAGATGATATCTTAGTATTTTCTAAGAACTTAGAAACTCATTTTAAACATTTAGATTTGTTTAAAAAAATTATTATACAAAATGGTTTAGTTATCTCTCAACCTAAGATGGCTTTATTTCAAACTAATATTAGATTCTTAGGTCATAATATTGAAAGAGGTAACATTACCAGCCCTATTAATAGAAGTATAGAATTTGCTTCTAAATTCCCTGATATTATTACTGATAAAACTCAGTTGCAGAGATTTCTTGGAAGTCTTAACTATGTAACTCCTTTCATAAAGGATTTGGCCAAGGATACAACTATCATCTATGATAGGTTAAAGAAGAATCCTAAGGCTTGGTCAAATGACTATACTGAAGCGGTTAGAAGGATTAAAGAAAAGGTTAAAAACCTTCCTTGTCTCACTTTGGCGAATCCAAATTGGGAAAAATCAGTAGAGACTGATGCTTCAGATATTGGATATGGTGGAGTTCTTACTCAATATTGTCCGGATACTAAAAGGCATTATATAGTTCAGTTTTACTCTGGTAAATGGAATCTAGCCCAGAAAAATTATGCAACTATAGCTAAAGAAATCTTGGCTATAGTTAAATGTGTTCTTAAATTCCAGGGTGACCTTTATAACCAAAAGTTTTTAATAAAAACTGATTGCCAAGCAGCCAAGTTTATGTTTAACAAGGATTGTAAACATGATGTTTCTAAACAAATGTTTGCCAGATGGCAAGCCCTTTTAGCACCTTTCGATTTTGAAATACATTATAAAAAAGGAGAAGATAATAGTCTGCCTGATTTTCTTACTAGAGAATATCTAAATTAATATTTATTTATTCTTTTCAGGATGAGACCAGCATGGCCCCCTCCTTCCCGGAGAGGAAGAGGAGGACGAGGTAACTCAGGAAGAGGAGGTCATATCCTCGCTCAACAAGGAAATAGAACGCTAACATCATTTAATGTTAGTCAAACAACTGCTTCATCAAGTAGTGGAACCAGTGGAGGAGTTGATATCAACCACCCAATGTATAAAGAGTTCATGAATTTTATGAAATCCAAGAAAGAGACTAGTTCATCAACAACATACTCTTCAGTACTAATAGATGATGAAAATATAGAAGTATTTGATATGAACAGCAAAAAAGAAGTTATACTTCTGTTAGAGGAAAGTGATCTCAGATGGATTATTATTATTATTATTATTATCATTATTATTATTATTATTATTATTATTATTATTATTATTATTATTATTATTATTATTATTATTATTATTATTATTTACCATATTTACCATGAAAGTTCCTAGGCTCTGATACCAACGAAATAGGATCTCCGAAGACGGGCGGTAGTCCGCACGGTCATCTTCAATCTAGCTTGTTAACATCCGAATTCAAAGAATACGAATCGAAATACATACAAATTCTTATATAATTTGATGACTGTATGGAAGGATCTGATCCTTTTACCCAAGCAAGGGGTCTGTCAAGATTCAAATACGTATTGTCAATGAGCTGTGTCTAGCAGTTCTAACCGGGTATGAAATGCCCTTTTAACTTATTTTGCGGGCTAAGACCACGGCTGGCTAGACGGAGTCACTAAGACAAAGCCATTAACTTGTTGTATTGAATCTGCGTACCACCATCTCAGAACCAAGTCAAAAATTCATATAGGAATTTATGCATATTTAGATAAAGTCTAGATCTTTCATGGTAGATATAAAAACGAAATTAGTTATCCGGCATAGATATAAGTCTTTAGCCGGACATAGTCTCGGCTTAAAATATAGGAGATTTTTAAAGAAATAAGAAAATAAATTACCTTAGGAACAACAAACAGTGCACTTTTTATTCTCCGGCCAAAGTCCGGCAAGCTTACAATACTTCAAACGTTGTACAAAGGAGGGAGAGAGAAAGTAGGAAGAGGAGTTGATTTCTAAAACCGTGTCCTTTAACAAAATAAAAGCCCTTATTTATAGATAAGAAAAGGCATCTAGAAATAGTAAAAAGGGTCCCTTATGTGGGGCCTAAACAGTACATTCATTATTGGTAGTGCTTGAACAGTCCATCCACTGTTAGTAGTGCTTTATCTTGCTTTTTTGTCCACTAGGCTTTGTCTTTTAGTTTTGCCAAAAGTGCTTCGGCCTTTTTCAGCGTATCTGCTGGTTCTTCTTCTTCAATTTGTTGGGCCTCGTGCATATCTTCACTAGCCTCGCTACGCATAGAGGAATCTGATTTTGCATAATGATTTAAATTAGAAAGAAGAGTCTTTTTACCTCTTCTAGGTAATCTAAAATCATTTGATTTTGCTCTTCTTCTTCATGATTAGAAATCCTTCGAGCCATATGCTTTACCGAAGTTGAGTCATCAGTTATAATTCCTTTATTAGGAATCCTATTATATTCTTTGATAGTTGCTGCAATTTGATCCAACAGTTCTTGTCCATATATGGATTTTGTTTGCGAATCTTTCTTCATTAACTTATCCTAAAAGTTATTATAATAAGTGCGATATAAACAGGGGATTTGTTCTTCGGTAAAATCCACCTCTAGAACCCATTTATGGATCCATGGAATAGAAAATTCTATAAAGAAACATATCTGTTCAATCTGTTGTAAATAAGAAATATGCTCTTGTTGATATAATTTGTTTAGATCGGGAGAAATCTTTACCCATTCTTTGTATAACTTAAGAAATGGCTCAAGCAATATTTTTATCGTTGGCCCGTGGTATGACCACCAATTCAAAAACCAATTAGGTATAGGACTAGCAAAAATCTTTGCACATACCTTGATGAACCAAGTATGTTTATGTCTCTCATTGTTATAACAGAGGACTTTATCGAAGGCCGTATCCTGAGAAGTGTTGGAATTCAACACCTGTGCTTATCAGCAAAGTTTCGTAATACTTTCGAGTCTTGTATGATTCACCAGGAAAGTATAGCCCATTAAGTAAGTACCTCTGGAATATCTTCCAAGGTTCTTCTCTCCTCTGTATATCAGAATTTTCTAAAAGAAATATCATTTATTTTTTTCTCTACCTTTTCATAGGTTTTCATATCATCAATAGTATCTTCTCTGGCTATTGAAGCAAAAGTATTACTTTGCTTTTGGGTTATAAATTCTTGTAATTTAGCATATAAAGGATCGCTTTCTAGAATATCTTCCAGATGTATTGATGAAGAGGTTTTCTCTTGTATTTTTGAATTTAGTTTAACTAAACTCATTCCTCCTCCTGTATAATAAGAGTGCTGGATGATGAAGAAGATCTGTATAACGATCTTGATGTGACTGAGGATGATCTTCCTCTGCCTCTGCCTCTACCCTTAGTTATCCAAGGGTGTTCCATTCTGCAAATGAAACAACTAGTTTTAAACCCAATATGCGTCATAAAAAGTATTTGCTTCTTCTATTGAGTGGAATAGATCTATCAACATTCCATCTATAATTTTCCAACAAATAAGTTCTTTGAGATCTTGATTAAAAGGAAGAACTTTTAAAATAGTAATCAATCTTTTTTCAGTAAAAAACATAGAGATAGGAATATCATTATCTCTTTCAGAAAACTACTATATTCACTCATTTTGAATGTATTCTCTTGATAAGAAGTCCGGGAGAGAGTTATCACTTCCTTTCTTATATAGAATCTCAAAATCAAAAGGTGCTAACTGTGCTTGCCACCTTGCAAACATTAACTTTGATGCATCATGTTTAAAGTCTTTGTCAAACATATATTTGACTGACTGAGCATCTGTTTTTATCAAAAAATTTTGGTTGTAAAGATCATCCTGAAACTTTAAAACACATTTAACGATAGTTAACATTTCATGAGCTACCGTCGCATACTTTCGTTGAGCATCGCTCCATTTTCCTGAATGAAATCGAATCAGGTATTCATGCTTATCATGTGGGTTAATCTGCTTTAGAATTCCACCATAACCCATGTTGGACGCATCTGTCTCTACTATTTTAGGCCAAGCGGGATTGGCAAGGGTTAAGCAAGGTAAAGACTTAACTCTTTCTTTGATTGTTTTAACGAGATTTGTGAGGCTATCGGTCCAAGGATTTTTATGCTCCTTTTTCAGCCTGTCGTATAACGGGGCTAGATCTCGAGACAAGTTCTTGTAGAAGGGAGAAATATAATTTAGACTCCCCAAAAACCGCTGTAATTGCGTTCTATCAGTAATTATATCAGGAAACTTTGATGCGAATTCAATAGATCGCTGAATAGGGGTAATCTTTCCCTGGCAAATAAGGTGACCCAAGAATCTAACTTCTGTTTGAAAAAGACTCATTTTAGGTTTAGATATAACCAAACCATTTTGAATAACTATTTTCTTGAAAATATCCAAATGCTTGATATGCATTTCAAGAGTCTTTGAATAAACTAAAATATCATCGATATAAACTATAATGAAGTCCAAATATGGATTAAAAATATCATTCATAATCTTTTGAAATTCAGAGGGGGCGTTTTTCAAACCGAATGACATTACATTCCATTCATATTGTCCAAATGGGACATTAAAAGCAGTTTTATATGAGTGTTCTTTAAATATATGGATCTGCCAATATCCTGATTTTAAATCAAATTTTGAAAATATATTGGCGTCATATAATCTTGATAGTAAATCTCTTTTGTTCGGAATAGGATACCTAATCCATTTTAAATATTTGTTTAATGGTTTGTAATTTATAACTAACCTGGGAACACCACGTTCTTTCTCGCATTATTAACATAAAAGGCAGTACAAGACCAAGGTGACTTGGAAGGTTTTATCAAACCCTTTTGTAACAGATTGTCAATCTCCTTTTTGCAGAATTCAACTAATTCGGAATTCATTTGGCAAGGACGAGATTTTGTAGGAATATTTTCCTCAGAGAAATCATCTTCATATGGAAGAGTTACAATGTGCTTTTTTCGATTCCAGAAAGCACTCGGATGATCAGCACAAATATCAATGGCCATTTGTTCAGAGATTATTTTAATCTTCTCCTGTACTTTAGTAGCTTTCAACGTATCAAATATATTCATACTAAAAATCTCAAGCTGTAGATAATTAATATGCTTTTGTTTCATTTCAATTAAAGCATTAATATCGCGAGAAACTTATATTAGTAAAAGGATAAATAGCATTTATGAACGGAGTTCCTAATATGATAGGAGGGTATAACTGATTTTTTTACTAAAAAAAAAGAAGTGAGGAATACAAACTTTATTTTGGCAAATACGAGTATTAGATAATTTATACTTTATATCTAAAGCATGTCCAGAAGCAGATTTTACCATATGAGTTGTTTTCTCAAAATACTTAGTAGGAACTAGTCCTTCCTGAATGCAACTTACATCAGCTCCACTATCAATCATGGCAATATTAGATATAGAAAAAGAATTATCAATTAAAATAGTACATTTAACATACCATTTATGGGCTGTAACAACTTGCATCATTCCTAAAAACATGTTTTGTTTTGGATCAATATTTAAAGGTTCAGCAAGAGTATTTTCTTCAACTGGATAATCATCAACCTTAGTTTTTCCTCTGCTATTAGCAGATTCAATTTGAGTAAGACGGTGATCACAAATAATATGATTTTGTTTAAGAAATTTAATTTCCTCTTTTAAGTGTTCAATTTCTCCTTTTAAGTCATCAAAAGAAGAATCACGAACTACCATAGTTTGCTTAGATGAAAGTCTACTATGCACTTCAGACAAAGAATAAGGAGCAGAATAAACAAAATCATCTTTAACCTTTTTATCATCAGGAATGCTATGTGATGAAGAGCTAGTTTTACTAGCTGCTAACTGAATAATTTTTTCACGAAGAGTATTATCAGTAACCTCTTTAAGAAGTTCTATAACATTGTCTGCGGTAATGGTGAATATATTCATATCTTCGAATTGGGATTGTAATTTGTAGAACTCGCCGTGTTCACAATTACAGATATCACCATGGCATTTGCAAGCATCATTTGAGTCTTGTTGATCTTTGTTGGAAGACTCAGGTTGATCATCTTCTGTTGCATAACTTGCTTCAGAATCCTCGTAATCTGATTCGGAACCAGAAGTATATAAGAAACTATAAATCTTTTCTTGAATATCTTCATCTAGTTCTAAAGTCTTTTTCCAACTTATAATTTGGAGCTATATGTCCAAATTTTCCACATTTGTAGCATTTGATCTTATCAAGATCTCTTTTTGATCTATTCTTTGAAAATCTATGAGATTTACGATGAGCCTTACGCTCTTCTCTTTCTTCTCTAGTTCTTCTCCTAGATCTTCTTCTCCTTCGATGAGATCTATGGTGCTTAGGCTTAGAAGTCTCTTGTTTGGTACCTTTAGAAGCATCTGGTAGACCAAACTGTGTACAAAAATCTCCTAATTGAGATTTTGCTCTCAGCTTGTCCATTTTAAGCTGTCTAGAGAGTTTTAACTCATTGCACAAATTTATGCCTTCTTGAGTACAGGCTCCAATAATAATTATTGGAACTTTCATGGTAAATATGAATAGATGTGAAGTGTTTCGGCATAGATATATTTCTCTTTTGATCATGGATCTAGGAGACACTAGTACTAAAAGTACTCGTTTAGAAGAGGTAGATATACCTCAAAATCTTGATTTGTTAAACAAATGGACTATTTTGAAAGTTAATATTAAAACTATTTATGATTATGGTTGGTTTGATAAAATCTCGAATAAACAGTTGATTAAAACAACTGAGCAATCGTTAGCGTTAAATTCATCTGAACAGACTATTCGTTTATTAAATAAACGTGATATTGATTTATATAGATCTCAATATAAATTTTTGCATATTGGCATGGTACAAATTGCTTTTAAACCTTTAACTCTTAAAGGGTTACCCAAGACTTTCTTAGCAGCTTTATGAGATGCAAGAAATCTGAATTTTAGACAATCCTTAATGGGTTCGATAGAATCCACAGTGGCGTATGGTCCTGTTTACTTTAATGCTCAACCTAATCTGCAATTATCGTTAACAGATTCTAATATATTAGATGCTTTAACTTTAAATGTTAAAACGCATGGTTATAATTATGCAGTTGGTTCTGAGTTAATTTGCTTATCTTATAGAATTTATTTCAAATTACTCGCTACCTTGAATCCTAGATGTAAATTATATGATACATCTGATCAAACTATTTTGGTAGAAACTAATTTCGCCAGATCTAAGGTCACTACTAGAAGACCTATAAAATGGGAAGAAATTAATTTTCCTACTACTTGGATTTTAGATTCGGTCATACCCCCTGAACAATTGGCTAATGCCGTTACTAATTCTGAGTATTCTCATATTAGTCAAAATTCCGATAGAAAAATTTGTATGCAGTTTGATGATAAAAGTATTCCTTATAATAGACATTCTTTTGCTTCCGATAGACGATTGGCTATCCAACATATTTCTCCCATAGATTCTTGTTATGGTCCAGCCAGAAATCGCGCTGCTTCTTTACATACTTTATCAACTGTTATATCTGCAGAAAAGCAAAAAATTAAAATTGATCCTCGTTTAAATATTGTTCAAACAAATGATAAATCATCTGATATTTCTGATAAGGATATTCCTTCTGTTTCCGAAATGGAATTTAATCCCAATGATTCTTAATGACTGAACACCAGATTGATTTTAGTCCAGGATCACTGGCAAGAAAATATATTCAAAATGAATTTTCAGATAAAAAATGGAATAGGTTTAAAACTTGGTTCTTTGACACTTATAGTGAAGAGGATTTAAATAATATTTCTCAAGAATTTTATGAAACTTGTGCTTTGCATAATCATATTATGTTTTTTGTACCCTGGTTTATAACCACTTACTTACCTTTATTCATCAATGTTCTTGAACGATCGTATAAAGATGAAACAGGTAATATAATTAAATCTATTTATCCTCCTCAAGCTCTGTTTATTTTACCAAATAATACAGGTATAACTTTTACTGCATTTCAAAACTTTATTGAAAATGAGGTTGCCGCAGTTAGTATAAATGAGATTAATCAAATTATTTCTCAAAATAGATATTTGGGTCTTTATGTTAAAGTTATTGGCGAACATATTTGTTCTCTTGATAATAAGTTAGATAAACTTATTTCTTTGATAACCCAAATTGATGATAAATTGAAAGCTGAGAAGTCAGTTTCTGAAATAGCATCTACGTCAAAACAGCCGGACGTCCCTATTCAAAGGCCTCCTGAGATTCAGGATTTCATTCTCAGACCTCTTCATGATCTTGAAAGCCTTCTTGATAAGAAGTTTTCCGAATTCGGTGCAAAACCTATAAGTATTGCCGAAGATTTTGCAGATGAAATGGAAGCCACTTTCAATTTTAAAGGACAAGTGGAAATGGAAGTCAATAAACTTCGTGGATATCCTAAAAAGAATAGTAGTTATGCTAGGAAACCTAGTATGCAAACTTACTACTATCCTAGGCCCACTCCGCAAGATGTTCTTATAGAAGAAAGAGATTGGAATCAAACTAACACTTCTTACAGTGGAAGTGAGATCTATGAATGGAATCTAGATAGGTTAACAGATAGACAATTAACTATCTTAGTTCATAGAATGCTCATGTATGCTACTATATGTAAAAGTGTTAATAACACTGACAGGACTATTTGCAAGATGATCATTGCAGGTTTTACTGGTCAATTAAGAGGCTGGTGGGACAATTATATGAGTATGGATGCAAAAGCAGCAGTTATAAATGCTAAAGCTGCTACTGAAGGAGTTGATAACCTAGGATTTGCCTTGGTCAAAAATAGAGAAGACGCGGTGTATACCTTAGTCTTAACCATTCTAGAACATTTTAGTGGTAGATTTACCAATCAGTATGAAACCGTCAGATCTCTACTAAATGGTCTGAGATGTAGACATTTAGGTGAATTTAGATGGTATAAAGATACTTATTTAAGTCGGGTAATGGAACTTCCCGAAAATGGATTAGAATTTTGGAAAGCCAAATTTATAGATGGTTTACCTCCTTTATTTGCTGAAAGAGTTAAGAAAACTCTGAGAGATCCTCAAGGGATTATCCCTTATAACAATTATACTTATGGAAAGCTTATTGGAGCCTGTACTCAAGAAGGCATAAATTTGTGCAATGAGTTAAAACTCTCTAGACAGCTTAAAATGGACAAGCTGAGAGAAAAATCTCAATTAGGAGATTTTTGTACACAGTTTGGTCTACCAGATGCTTCTAAAGGTACCAAACAAGAGACTTCTAAGCCTGAGCACCATAGATCTCATCGAAGGAGAAGAAGATCTAGGAGAAGAACTAGAGAAGAAAGAGAAGAGCGTAAGGCTCATCGTAAATCTCATAGATTTTCAAAGAATAGATCAAAAAGAGATCTTGATAAGATCAAATGCTACAAATGTGGAAAATTTGGACATATAGCTCCAAATTGTAAGTTGGAAAAGCTTAAGACTTTAGAACTAGATGAAGATATTCAAGAAAAGATTTATAGTTTCTTATATACTTCTGGTTCCGAATCAGATTACGAGGATTCTAAAGCAAGTTATGCAACAGAAGATGATCAACCTGAGTCCTCCAACAAAGATCAACAAGACTCAAATGATGCTTGCAAATGCCATAGTGATATCTGTAATTGTGAACACGGCGAGTTCTACAAATTACAATCCCAATTCGAAGATATGAATATATTCACCATTACCGCAGACAATGTTATAGAACTTCTTAAAGAGGTTACTGATAATACTCTTCGTGAAAAAATTATTCAGTTAGCAGCTAGTAAAACTAGCTCTTCATCACATAGCATTCCTGATGATAAAAAGGTTAAAGATGATTTTGTTTATTCTCGCTCCTTATTCTTTGTCTGAAGTGCATAGTAGACTTTCATCTAAGCAAACTATGGTAGTTCGTGATTCTTCTTTTGATGACTTAAAAGGAGAAATTGAACACTTAAAAGAGGAAATTAAATTTCTTAAACAAAATCATATTATTTGTGATCACCGTCTTACTCAAATTGAATCTCGCTAATAGCGAGAGAAAAACTAAGGTTGATGATTATCCAGTTGAAGAAAATACTCTTGCTGAACCTTTAAATATTGATCCAAAACAAAACATGTTTTTAGGAATGATGCAAGTTGTTACAGCCCCATAAATGGTATGTTAAATGTACTATTTTAATTGATAATTCTTTTTCTATATCTAATATTGCCATGATTGATAGTGGAGCTGATGTAAGTTGCATTCAGGAAGGACTAGTTCCTACTAAGTATTTTGAGAAAACAACTCATATGGTAAAATCTGCTTCTGGACATGCTTTAGATATAAAGTATAAATTATCTAATACTCGTATTTGCCAAAATAAAGTTTGTATTCCTCACTTCTTTTTTTTAGTAAAAAAATCAGTTATACCCTCCTATCATATTAGGAACTCCGTTCATAAATGCTATTTATCCTTTTACTAATATAAATGCTAAAGGATTTTCAGCCACTTATAAAGATCGTGATATTAGTTATACTTTCATCACTGAACCTGTTTCTCGCGATATTAATGCTTTAATTGAAATGAAGCAAAAGCATATTAATTATCTACAGCTTGAGATTTTTAGTATGAATATATTTGATACGTTGAAAGCTACTAAAGTACAGGAGAAGATTAAAATAATCTCTGAACAAATGGCCATTGATATTTGTGCCGATCATCCGAGTGCTTTCGGAATCGAAAAAAGCACATTGTAACTCTTCCATATGAAGATGATTTCTACGAGGAAAATATTCCTACAAAATCTCGTCCTTGCCAAATGAATTTCGAATTAGTTGAATTCTGCAAAAAGGAGATTGACAATCTGTTACAAAAGGGTTTGATAAAACCTTCCAAGTCACCTTGGTCTTGTACTGCCTTTTATGTTAATAATGCAGCAGAGAAAGAACGTGGTGTTCCCAGGTTAGTTATAAATTACAAACCATTAAACAAATATTTAAAATGGATTAGGTATCCTATTCCGAACAAAAGAGATTTACTATCAAGATTATATGACGCCAATATATTTTCAAAATTTGATTTAAAATCAGGATATTGGCAGATCCAGATATTTAAAGAACACTCATATAAAACTGCTTTTAATGTCCCATTTGGACAATATGAATGGAATGTAATGCCATTCGGTTTGAAAAACGCCCCCTCTGAATTTCAAAAGATTATGAATGATATTTTTAATCCATATTTGGACTTCATTATAGTTTATATCGATGATATTTTAGTTTATTCAAAGACTCTTGAAATGCATATCAAGCATTTGGATATTTTCAAGAAAATAGTTATTCAAAATGGTTTGGTTATATCTAAACCTAAAATGAGTCTTTTCAAACAGAAGTTAGATTCTTGGGTCACCTTATTTGCCGGGGAAAGATTACCCCTATTCAGGCGATCTATTGAATTCGCATCAAAGTTTCCCGATATAATTACTGACAGAACGCAATTACAGCGGTTTTTGGGGAGTCTAAATTATATTTCTCCCTTCTACAAGAACTTGTCTCGAGATCTAGCCCCGTTATACGACAGGCTGAAAAAGGAGCATAAAAATCCTTGGACTGATAGCCTCACAAATCTCGTTAAAACAATCAAAGAAAGAGTTAAGTCTTTACCCTGCTTAACCCTTGCCAATCCCGCTTGGCCTAAAATAGTAGAGACAGATGCGTCCAACATGGGTTATGGTGGAATTCTAAAGCAGATTAACCCACATGATAAGCATGAATACCTGATTCGATTTCATTCGGGGAAAATGGAGCGATGCTCAACGAAAGTATGCGACGGTAGCTCATGAAATGTTAACTATCGTTAAATGTGTTTTAAAGTTTCAGGATCATCTTTACAACCAAATTTTTTGATAAAAACAGATGCTCAGTCAGTCAAATATATGTTTGACAAAGACTTTAAACATGATGCATCAAAGTTAATGTTTGCAAGGTGGCAAGCACAGTTAGCACCTTTTGATTTTGAGATTCTATATAAGAAAGGAAGTGATAACTCTCTCCCGGACTTCTTATCAAGAGAATACATTCAAAATGAGTGAATATAGTAGTTTTCTGAAAGAGATAATGATATTCCTATCTCTATGTTTTTTACTGAAAAAAGATTGATTACTATTTTAAAAGTTCTTCCTTTTAATCAAGATCTCAAAGAACTTATTTGTTGGAAAATTATAAATGGAATGTTGATAGATCTATTCCACTCAATAGAAGAAGCAAATACTTTTTATGACGCATATTGGGTTTAAAACTAGTTGTTTCATTTGCAGAATGGAACACCCTTGGATAACTAAGGGTAGAGGCAGAGGCAGAGGAAGATCATCCTCAGTCACATCAAGATCGTCATACGGATCTTCTTCATCATCCAGCACTCCTATTATACAGAGAGGAGGAATGAGTTTAGTTAAACTAAATTCAAAAATACAAGAGAAAACCTCTTCATCAATACATCTGGAAGATATTCCAGAAAGCGATCCTTTATATGCTAAATTACAAGAATTTATAACCCAAAAGCAAAGTAATACTTTTGCTTCAATAGCCAGAGAAGATACTATTGATGATATGAAAACCTATGAAAAGGTAGAGAAAAAAGAAATGATATTTCTTTTAGAAAATTCTGATATACAGAGGAGAGAAGAACCTTGGAAGATATTCCAGAGGTACTTACTTAATGGGCTATACTTTCCTGGTGAATCATACAAGACTCGAAAGTATTACGAAACTTTGCTGATAAGCACAGGTGTTGAATTCCAACACTTCTCAGGATACAATACAGGTGAGAATGTTTATAACTTCTCTAAAATGATTGTCAAACAGATTATTCACATTGAAGATTGGGGTATTTCCTCAATGACTGAAAGACAGATCAGTCTTAATAATGTTAAAATAAGTTTCACTTATTGGGATTATATCCAGGCCTTCGATAAAGTCCTCTGTTATAATAATGAGAGACATAAACATACTTGGTTCATCAAGGTATGTGCAAAGATTTTTGCTAGTCCTATACCTAATTGGTTTTTGAATTGGTGGTCATACCACGGGCCAACGATAAAAATATTGCCCGAGCCATTTCTTAAGTTATACAAAGAATGGGTAAAGATTTCTCCCGATCTAAACAAATTATATCAACAAGAGCATATTTCTTATTTACAACAGATTGAACAGATATGTTTCTTTATAGAATTTTCTATTCCATGGATCCATAAATGGGTTCTAGAGGTGGATTTTACCGAAGAACAAATCCCCTGTTTATATCGCACTTATTATAATAACTTTTGGGATAAGTTAATGAAGAAAGATCCGCAAACAAAATCCATATATGGACAAGAACTGTTGGATCAAATTGCAGCAACTATCAAAGAATATAATAGGATTCCTAATAAAGGAATTATAACTGATGACTCAACTTCGGTAAAGCATATGGCTCGAAGGATTTCTAATCATGAAGAAGAAGAGCAAAATCAAATGATTTTAGATTACCTAGAAGAGGTAAAAAAGACTCTTCTTTCTAATTTAAATCATTATGCAAAATCAGATTCATCTATGCGTAGCGAGGCTAGTGAAGATATGCACGAGGCCCAACAAATTGAATAAGAAGAACCAGCAAATACGCTGAAAAAGGCCGAAGCACTTTTGGCAAAACTAAAAGACAAAGCCTAGTGGACAAAAAAGCAAGATAAAGCACTACTAACAGTGGATGGACTGTTCAAGCACTACCAACAATGAATGTATTGTTTAGGCCCCACATAAGGGACCCCTTTTACTATTTCTAGATGCCTTTTCTTATCTATAAATAAGGGCTTTTATTTTGTTAAAGGACACGGTTTTAGAAACCAACTCCTCTTCCTACTTTCTCTCTCCCTCCTTTGTACAACGTTTGAAGTATTGTAAGCTTGCCGGACTTTGGCCGGAGAATAAAAAGTGCACTGTTTGTTGTTCCTAAGGTAATTTATTTTCTTATTTCTTTAAAAATCTCCTATATTTTAAGCCAGGACTATGTCCGGCTAAAGACTTATATCTATGCCGGATAACTAATTTCGTTTTTATATCTACCATGAAAGATCTAGACTTTATCTAAATATGCATAAATTCCTATATGAATTTTTGACTTGGTTCTGAGATGGTGGTACAGTCAGATTCAATACAACAAGTTAATGGCTTTGTCTTAGTGACTCCGTCTAGCCAGCCGTGGTCTTAGCCCGCAAAATAAGTTAAAAGGGCATTTCATACCCGATTAGAACTACTAGACACAACTCATTGACAATACGTATTTGAATCTTGACAGACCCCTTGCTTGGGTAAAAGGATCAGATCCTTCCATACAGTCATCAAATTATATAAGAATTTGTATGTATTTCGATTCGTATTCTTTGAATTCGGATGTTAACAAGCTAGATTGAAGATGACCGTGCGGACTACCGCCTGTCTTCGGAGATCCTGTTATTATTATTATTATTATTCCTCTTATAAATAATTTGTGGTGGTAGAGAAATATGTGAATGATAGGAAATTATTATTACTTATGGATGTAAAATATAATTTTTTTTAAGTATAAAAACCTTAAATTAATCAACTTTTTATCATGTTAACAGCTTAAAGGATATTTCAAACATTTTGATTAAAAAAAGTGTTTACCAGCACTTATTTGCCAAACACATTAATAACTTATTTTTAAAGTAAGTTCCAGCACTTTAAAAAGTTACTTCTTTAAAGTCAATCCAAACGGGCTCTAAGTCTCACAAACATTTACACAGAATATATAAGATTAAAAGAAGGGGCACAATATTTAACAAAGTTCGATGGTGATGTCTGCCATCTTGGCAAAACAAGTACTCCCTCCGTCCCATTTTATGTGAGGTACTTTGACTCAGCACAGAGTTTAAGAAAGAAAGGAAGAATTTTAAAAATTGTGGTCCAAAATGAATGATAGAAATTTGTGTGGTAGTAAATCATTTCAGTAAGGGTAAAATAGACATTTTATAGTTAAATTGTTACTTAATATAGAAATGTGTATTCTTTTTGGGACTGACTAAGAAGGAAAGTAAGTCACATTCATTGGGATAGAGGGAGTAGAAAAAATTACTATGATGAATTTTTTACTTAATACTCCCTTGTCCTTGATTACTTGTCCACTTTTGAATTGACACATTTATTAAGAAATTAATTAATGATATAGTGAGTTTACCATTTTACCTCTATTAATTATGAAGCGGATAAAAAGTTCTGCATTTTTCAAAGTAATTAGTCATTTAATTGAGGGTATAATAGGTAAAAAAAATTGTCCTTTCTTGATTTGTCAAAATTGACAAGTAATTAGGAACAACTATAAAAGGAAAAGTGGACAAGTAATTAGGAACATAGGGAGTATGTAATGACCAGGACAAGTAATTAGGGACATAGTATACCGAATTATTGGATTGACCAAGAATATTTCCTAAGTGTTGGTATGAGGTATATGATGGTTTTTGAATATTAGTTGAAATTTGGTATCTGAAAGATTACGTGAAGTTGACATTGTACGTGATTCAATAACTTTGTATTGATGGGAAAGTACTTTTAGATTTGAAATTAGTGCTATCAGCTTTGGGTGGGTCATAAATTACTTATTTAGAAAGAGAGAGCCCCATAGTTTGAAAAATTTGGAGGCGATAATGTGTTTGTTAAGAAGACTTTGATACTAGTGACGGTTTGAGAGTAAGGTAAATGATTGGTGTGGTTATGATGTTTGTTAGTATTAAGAGTGTTGGCTTTAGTGGAGTATTGTGAGAAGTATGTGGGGTTCGATAAAACACAAATGTGGGCAATTATAATAGGGACTAGATTGGTGATTGTGGGTAGCTAGAAAATTAAAGAGATAAAGTCATATGAATGAAAATGTTTGATATTGGCACTATTGAAGGAGTATCTAGTGTTATTCGATTTTGGTTCTGTATATTCTTATGCAACCATCTACTTCATTTTGGATATGGTTTGGAGTGAGATTCACTACCTATACCTACACGTGTCTTCATATCTATGGGCGAATCCCTAGTGGTGGATTGGGTGTACCGATCCTGTGATTGTCCTCTTGGTAGGGTGAAATTCTTAGACAGACTTGATCATTTCAGTTATGATAGATTCTGTGTTGTTTGAGATAGTTGAAGTATACCAATGGTTTTACACACACAACTTTGGTTATGAGAACTTATAGAAGAGCTTTCGGGAATAGTTACAGCTATCAGACACTGTTGTTAAAGGTTTTGTGTCTTGGTGTGTACTGCTTGTTGGGTGGTTACTTGATCTTATTCTTCTTTGGGTTAGATATGTTTGATTTTCCCTTGATGAGTACCCAACGTCTAAAGATCGGATTTTTATAACTTAAGCTCATGAAAAGATTGTATTGTGAGAAAATCTTGATAAGATCTGTGATGGTGAGCATTATGAGTGTGTGGTAGTTGATTGAAGTTTACTTCTAGTTGTAGCCGATATCAATTCAGAATGTTATCTTGGTTATGTGAGAAAAGATTTGTCATGATGGTTGTGTTATGGTCCAATGGGTTTCAGTTTAGATTGCTTCTGATTTGTAAATCTGTCAAATTTTGATTCTAAAGTTCAGTTCTTGGTAGTTGATCTTAATGGAATGGTCCTAAAGATGAGGTTATCACTCGGAGAGATGAACACAACTTTGAAAATAATCATACCTCAAGCTTTTGGTCGTGTTGGTTATTCTTCCTTCTTCTTCCTTATGTTCGAGGACAAACATGGTTTTTAGTGGTGGATAATGTAATGACCAGGAAAGTCATTTTTAGAAATTTTTACAAAATTACCGTTTTACCCATCCCGATAGTTGCCCCGAGTCTTTTTTATTTTATTTTATTAGTCAGTGAAGTTGGTTTGAAAATCTTGAACTATTGGTGTAACTACAGTTATTTAATTGTAGGGTATTTATTAAATAAATAATTTATTTAGTTGGTGGTTAATGGGCCAAGTTCATATATATATTAATATAAGCTAGTGAGATTTAATATTTATTTAATTATTCAGTGGATCATAATTATTTGCCCTAATCAATTAAAAGGAAAAAACAGTTAGCCCTAATCAATTAAAAGAAAAAAACAGTTAGCCTCTCATAGAGGTCTTCATCCACGACGATTCAAAGTGCTGCAGGGGAGAAACCATTGTCGAACAAAACTATTGTTGCGGTACCGGAAAAGGGCAACGAAACTGTAGGTAATATTCAAGTGAGTTTCAAATGGTGTCTACTTATATTATTGTTGCATATAGGATATTATATTATTGGATTGAAGAATCAAGAGGTGAATTGTTGCAAATTGAGTGAATTGTCCGTGCTTTGTGACCGATAATAAAAAAAAAAAATTGTGAGACACAATCATTGCCAATGATAAGGCAATGATTGTCAGTGATAGTAGAATATGCTTAATTAGCATTGGCAGTGATAGTTGAATGGAAGTAATATGGGTTAAAATATTATTTTGACATTAGAGCTTACTGATTTCTATGAATTTTGGAGTTGCAAGTTCTTCATGGTGATCACATTATGATCCATGTTCCAGCGTATTGGTGTGATGTACTTAAATTTTAGGGATACTATATTATATGAATATCATTAGATTTATGTTATTTAATGAAATTGAGGCATAATTTTAGACTTGAAATTTGAAAATATGAGTTCTTGGGTCTAGTTGGACATAGAGTAATATGAATGTTGTTAGTTTCAAAATCTTATCGTGGTCATTTATTTGAATAGATTGTATTGATTTGGAAGTCCAACGAAAGGGAAAGGCTCAAGTCCCAGAGTGATTGTTCGACTATTTGAGGCAGGTGGATTTCTAAACCCATGTTAAGTGTATGGAATTCGTGTATTTCCTTGTAATATGTGTTTGGGGGTAATGGAACTTGGTGATGGGTTGACTTGTACACATTGATTATTTCTAATAATGAAAAAGGGGTAATAAAAGGCAATGTGAATAATTGTTTGTGTGTGATGTATTGAGAATTGTTAGTGATGGGCAATGGTACGAGTAGATGTTATAAAGGGAAAAGTTTATTACAATAGAATGTGGATTGTGATCCGAGAATGCCAAAGCATATGGGCATTAGCTAATATAGTATTGACTTGATTTATTATGTGTGATTGTGTTCTTTATTGAACCGTATACTGGTGATAACTGAGGTGATTATATATCATATTGGTATTTGATTGAGATGCATTATCCCTTTTATTGGAATCATATTCTGCACATGCATTGACATGAGATTGAGTATAAGTTGGGCACGTGGAGATCGTCTGTGCTGGGGATGGTGAGATGTTAAGATTATAATTTGGGCACGTGGAGATCGTCCGTGCAAAATTTGTTTGATTTATGATAGTGCATTGAGATCGTCCGCACAGACATGTGAAGATTGTCCGTGTCGATATATGGACCTCGCGAGTCCCCCATGGGTCATAAACTCTCGATGTATTTCCGAGGAGTATCATGTATATAC
This sequence comes from Solanum commersonii, assembly GCA_029007595.1. Taxonomy (NCBI): domain Eukaryota; kingdom Viridiplantae; phylum Streptophyta; class Magnoliopsida; order Solanales; family Solanaceae; genus Solanum; species Solanum commersonii. Next base: position 1,814,672 of record JAJTWQ010000041.1, read on the forward strand.
GGTTGAGAGAGTACTTGGTATTTTGAGGCATATCATTTCATGGTGTCATATTGCATTGCATCTCATGATATCCTTCATTCTTGATGATTATGTGTTTTATTTGTGGTTGAAAAGTACTTGATATTTGATTACCTCTATTTGATGAACTTGATCTTGTGTGTTGTTGATATTTGTGAGTGCCTTTTTGTGGAAGTTGTGATTGATGAATATTGAGTTTGTTGTTGAGGATATGTAATTTGTTTAAGTGATTGTTGTTGAGTTGGGTGCTATGTTACTGTAAACTATTAGGTTGGGTTGGTTTTATGCAGGTTGTAGTTGTGGAGGTTCGATTGGTATGTAAGGATTACCCGTATTCTATCCCCTTAGCTTGTGTTTAGAAGTTTACTTGCTGAGTACCGTGTGGTTGGTACTCACCCCTTGCTACTACATTTTTTTATAGGTTACTAGCCCAAATCTTGTGATATATTCTCTTCTTTTCCGAGGCTTCTTGGAGATTTGTAAGGTAGCTGTTTGTCAACTCAGCAGACCTTCTTACTCCTGTTTGTGATCTTGTTCTACTCTAGAAACAATGTCATATGAGACTTGTATTTTCTTTGATTCAATTGTAATACTTTAGAGGCTTGTACACGTGACAACTAGATTTTAGGGTATTTGTTGAGTTGATTATAAAAATTTCCGCATTTTATTGTAATGATTGAGTTTTAGGCTGACTTGTCTTGGTGGGTTAAGACGAGTGTCATCACGTCCATTTTTGGGTCGTGACAGAGTAATGGTTTAAAGACAAGTTATGCAAAGATAAATAATACAAAATTTAATTAGTGATGTAATATCTAATTGTGGACATTGGTAGAGAATTCTCTCAAGATTTCTCTGTGATTTGAGGATGAAGTCATTAGTGATGTATTTTTAAACTAGGATGATGTGGATCACATATTTGGTTATCAAAAAATATTCTGGTACATCTTGATCTTTTTATTAATATCCCAAGAGTTTATGAGATATTCGAATGCCTTTTTAAGAGAATATGTTACCTATATATTGTAAACTTGATTTTAGAGTTGTGTAGCCTCCAAGAACTCTAACAAAAATAACCTAGTCTTGTATAAAGTCCCACAAAATTATAGCATTCTCTATAGTTTTACCAATGTATAAATCTTAAGAGATACCGTAGACATTGAAATTTTGTGGAAATCTTAAGAGATACTGTAGACATTGAAATTTTGTGGGACTCTACCTAATGTGTTCAATTTGAGTTGTGACTCTACAAGATGTGTTCAATTTCAATTAGGATTTTTGAAGGCTACTCAACCCTAAACCCTAGTTCATGCCTATATAAAGGGTATCATATTCCTGTTAAGCGGCATCTCGAATATTTCGCAAATTCATGGAATATTCATAATTAACGAGGTCAAATCCAAATCATCCTAGTAGAGAAATACGCCATTAATGGCCATGGACTATGGAGGAATCGTTTATGAGAGAAGAATCAACGGAGAAACAGAATTGTATCGCACTATTTATCAATAAAATATTCATGTTTCTTCATATTCTTTTGTATTTATTTTCTTTCATTTTAAAATTTGTTGCAAATAAATACACCTCGAGGATATAGAACCTAAAGTAGATACACTGGCATAAATAAAACTTAATTCAATTTAAATGGTATATACTATATCAATATGTATTTTTTCCCCATCAATTCTAATTATTTTTTTTAACTAGATCTTTGGGTGGATTTCAATAGATTATAAGCATTTCGAGATAATGTAAAACTTTAGGCTTATTAAGCATAATGGTAACTAGAGGTGGACATAGGTTAATGTTATTGGATTTATATTTGAAGTTTTACCAACACGAAACATAAAATTTGTTGGTAAAATTTCACTAAAATTACAATAAATATAAATTTATAATAATACAAATATAATAAATTCAATACTATAAACCTTACAATTAAATTCACAAAATTTAAATTTGAGTACGTCTTGTTCAGCCAGCCACCTCACCACTGAAAGTCAAAAGAAAAAGACATGATTTTTTATTAATACTCCCCACTTGATTGTGCTTAATTTTTTGTGTGGATGGTTTATATGCAAGCTTTGACTCTTTCCACTTAAGCAATTCAAGAGAATTACGTCTTTTGTTTATGTATTAAGCTTTTGAGGGAGATTATGATTATAAGATTAGTGCTTAAAAGTCATAATTATTCCAAAGTAATGATAACAATCATGATTCGTATTTCAAAAGTATCAAACAAATATCTGAATTTATTATTGTGTATTGTGACAAAATATCTTAATCTTTAATTTTCTCTTCAACATCGCTTAAATTAAGTCCGATAGAGAAGGAACTTTATATCCTTCGTTGCATTTTCCTAGTTTATTAGGATTTTATCATGTTTATCAAGAAGTCGCAATCAACATATTGATTTGCTTTTCTTTATATGTATATAATAAAAGTCTTGTTGATATTTGACAAATATTTATAGTATCCTTTTCATGCTCCATAATTCGTAAATCTTAATAATTTTTTGGCAAGAAGTATTTTGTATTTTACTAAGTGGACACTAATTCAAATTAATGATAAAGGAAATCAAATCTAAGATATTTCTCCCCCAATGGTGCTTTAATTTTTTTTATTTCCCTTTTCTTCTGCCGGATACTAATGTCAGTTTTGATTTTGCTTCTCTTTGAACTAATAGTATTTTTTGTCCCTTAATTATTGGTAAATTTAAATATTTATGTTATTTAATTAAATATATAAAAAATTTAATTAATTAAATTAGGTATTTTAATTTATTTATTTTTGTGAATATTCATAAATGTATCGTAATTATTAATCATTTTACTACTTATTTAATCATGTGAGTTATTAAATTTGTAATATTATTTTATATTTGACGATAATATAGATTGATAAATAGTCAAATATAACATATTTTCTATATACAAAGACCAAATTACATTTCAATTAACTAAAGATTAAATATTAGAGGTATCACTACTAAAAATATTACTACTATTTTCCTACTAAAAAATATTCAATGGTTCTTTTAAAAGATATTTTAATTAAATTGATGAGAAAATTGAAAATAGTAATCTTTTCAAACGAGAAAAATATTAGGAAGTTTTCTCACTATTTCAATAAGAATCTGTTTTTCACCATAAATTTTTCAGTGAATTAATTTGGTGGAAAATAAATGAGAAGATCATGTGCTATAACACAATTTTTTCACTAATTCGTGAGAGAGAAAAGTATGATTTCTATTAGTAATTATCATCCAGCTTACAAGATCTAAAAGAGAAATTTACCAATAACTAATTGGTAAAATTACGCGTATAATCAAATATATACTAGTTAATTAGTTAACATAGCTATTGTTTGTCTTAATTACAATTTAAAACCTATTTTTAGCTATAATTACGCGTCTCAGCTTTTTAGTTTTATATAATTCGCACGTTTGTATAATTCAAAATTTGGATAATATAATTTGTATAACTTTTGTATAATTTGGAATTTGTATAATATGATTTGTATAAGTGTCACGATCCAAACCGTCGTGATTGGCACCCAAACTAACCCTCCAGTGGGAGAACCGATACTACAACCCAACTAAGCTACTTAACCAAGAACTATGCATTTAAAGTTACGAAAGAAGGTTTAATGTCACTCCCCGATCCTACACCCTGGACGTGGCCGGTACTCGAGAACCATTGCTGCCCCAAGCGAACCCTTGTCTTGGTTTACTGTAAGATCACGTACTTTTTCTCTAATCGTGCATAATATATGTGGCGTAGTATGGCATGGTTATATGAGGTGTATATGCCTTTGTATCATACATTGGAGATTAAGATTGCAAGTAGGTGGAAATATCAAGGAACTAAACTAAAGTTTTAGGTCAAAGGAACCCCTCAAACAAAGTTCATGATAAAAGAAATGGCTCGGGTAGAACTTCGCCCGTTTGAGAAGTTTAACTTGTCCCATACCTTGTGGATAAGACTATGAGTGTAAAACATGCTAAGAATAGTGTGTTATGAGGTATTATAATAGCACAAGGGTCGTATGTTAAGTTTGGAAGTCAAGAAAATTAGTGAAACTAAAGTCGGCAAAAGTTATCGAATTTCTCTAATAATATTTTCTTAACTTTGGGTCAAATGTCTTGGATGTTTTCTCCCAAAATACAAAGAGTTAGAAGGCCTATCACCCATTAAATCGAAGGCCTACGAGTCTAGTTTGCAACGCACAAAACCCCGTATCCAACTGACATCAGAGTAAAACGTTATAAGGGCTTTACTATGGACTGCTGGGGCAGAATCCGGGTCGGATCCGGGTTGGGTAAAAAATGTGGTATGTCGGCTTACTCAACGTTTTAAGCCATGAAAACATTTCATTTTACTTCCAAACCAGAAAGAAAGCTTAAGAGAAGGTTCCTATGGAGTACTTATATGATGAAGGTCAGTTTTTGACTATTTCTACCATTAAAGATTACCCCCGTGCCTAGAAATGTGATATTTCCACGTGGTAATCATTTTCCCCTTCTATTAGCTGCGTTTGGAGCAAGTTTTTGAAGATATAAATTTATATTTATTGGTGTTTCTTCAAGGTTTACACTTGGTTAACTAAGGTAATCATCTTGGGACTCTTTTATGATTGTTTTTATGAAGTTCTACGGACATTTCATCAAGTTGAGGCCATTTGGTAAATCTGTCGATTTAAGAACAATTATGAACTGTTTATAGGTATGTACCAGCTGTGTATATATAGTGTTTGCGAAGTTTAGGATGTAAGGAACAAATTTCGTGAAGAAGCTACGGTCATTCGAGCGTTCATTGAAAAGGTATGTTAAGGCGAAGCTACGTCCCTCATTTTAGCACCACTCCTGGGAAATTCCTAAAATGCCTAATGTGATATTTTTCTATTCTCTTGCTAGAAAGACCTTCAGTAAAAGGCATTGGGATCTCAGCTGAATTATTTTCATGATTCTGTTATTTTGATATTTCACTCGTTCGGATAAATAGAGTGTTCGACATCTACACGCCATTTTATCAGTTTCCTTGATTATATGTCCGGACATATGAATTCGTATTCTTTCTTGGGTGATGTGAATTAAAATGTCACGCGAGACCCTTACTACTTGTGACCAACCCTCTTTCTCCACTAAGGTTATTATTAAAGAAAAACTTTAAAGTAGCTCACGACCTTCAAAACTCTCAAATATAATTTAAATGTAAACTATTAGAACACTTGGCTTTTGAAATATTTATTTTATAAATTATCTAGGAACCAAGTTAGGAACTAAGTAAGTCACCTTAAACTTGTTACGAATATCAACAAGGTTAGGTTATCCTTCTAAAATTTGAGTTAACTTTTCAAGCTTATTTCGAAGAACATATCAAGTTCCATGAGATTGTTATATGTTATAAAAGGAAATTTATTATGCTAGATAACTTCGGCTCTAGAAGAGTGACAAAATAAGTCAAGTATGAAAAAGAGGCTTGCAACCTCTTAGTCATGAATGTGGTGTGCTTCACACCCATAATTAAGAACTTAAACGGACATAATTTCCAAAGCTCTTGGTGCATTGTCACTCAAATTGGAAAGTTGCTTCCAATGAGAGTGGAAAGTTTTTCGGATGCGAAATTGGAACTGATAAACCCAAGGAAATTCCCACATGCCTTTTGATAGGGGTGTGGTTTGATTGTGGTGGAAGTCACTCCGCAGCTCGCGTCCTAAAAGTTTGATACTCCTCTTTGGACTATGTCCCAGTTCGCTGCTAAGAAAACGTTCCACATTGTGTTGCATCCTTTTTTATGTCGTCCGCACCTATGGTTTGATTTGAGTATTCATCCTCTCAGATGCTCTCGACAAAGACTGAGATAAAACTCATTAGTGTAAAATATAATTCAAATGGAGAGATAGTGTCGTTTACCATGTTGACACTTAATTGTTCTCCTTGAATATTTGACGTCAACTTTTTTCAATTTGACGTAAAGAAAATAAATCATGTATCTCATATTTGCGACATGACTCTTCGATGTACTCTTCTTTTAATATCGAAGTTGTAAAATAGACTAATGTAATATATTGATGGTTCTCTTGATGGTTTGAATAGGATGGCCCTTTAGGCAGTTGGATATTCAATGGACCTCTTAATAGTTTGATTATACAATGGCTCTCTCGGCAGTTTGAATGTGCAATGGCCCTCTCGAAAGTTTGAATGTGCAATGGCCCTCTTAGTGGTTTGAATATGCAATGGCCCTCTTGGCAATTTGATATGATGGCCTTCTCGGCAGTTTGAATATGCAATGACCCTCTTGGCGGTTTGAATATGTAATGGCCTCTTGGTGGTTTGAATACGCAATGGCCCTCTTAGAGATTTGAATATGATGTCCTTCTCGACAATTTGAATATGCAATGGCCCTCTTGGCGGTTTGAATATGTAATTGCCCTCTTGGCGGTTTGAGTATGCAATGGCCCTCTTGGCGATTTGAATATGATGGTCTTCTCGGCAGTTTGAATATGCAATGGTCCTCTCGGCAATTTGAATATGAATTTCCCTCTCGGCAGTTTGAATATAAATGTCCCTCTTGGTGGTCTGCATACGCAATGGCCCTCTGGCGATTTGAATATGATGACCTTCTCGACAGTTTGAATATGTAATGACCCTCTTGCGCGGTTTGAATAAGTAATGGCCCTCTTGGTGTTTTGAATATGCAATGACCCCCTTGGCGATTTGAATATGATGGCCTTCTCGGCAGTTTAAATATGCAATGGCCCTCTCGGCAGTTTGAATATAAATGGTCCTTTTGGCGGTTTGAATATGAATTTGACTATGAACGTCGTCTTTCATCAATATTTGATATGATGATAGGTACTTTTTTATCATAACATCATTTTCATCGGTATCTCACAACTTTAAGCGGTAGATACTATTCTTTAATTTGTCAAATACCTCTTTGATCAAATGAAGATGTTACACTCACTAATTGATATTTGCTGGATATGTTCTCCTGAATTAGTTGGTTGATAAATATAGCTCCTTTGATGATCTTATTATACGCTGCATCCACAAAAATAATGTTAGTTTTGGAACTATGATCTGTGTTGATTTCTTCAAGTCGCCTTGCTCCTTGTCTCGCTATCTTTGGAAGTTTGGTTGACCCTACAAATTGCAGTAGACAAAATACAAGATCATATTTAAATTAAAACATTTGCTAGGTATGAAGTTTTGAAAAATAGTTTTAAAGAAAATCTCTGCCAATTAACTATCACGACGTGCACGACACGAACAAAACTCTTTCTCTCAGATTTTGACATAATAGGTAGCTTGCTGGCAACTTTAGAACTCCTTAAGAGTATGTCACATTGAGGCACTTGAAATTGACTTTGATGTTTCGAGTACCCTTGATGGAATATTTGAGGTCCTCCTCAAAAATTCTGTCCCACTTAGATGTTTCAAAAACAGATCTGATGGTGATCACGGAATTCATGATATCTTGCAAAATTTTGAGATTTTCTAAAAGATATGTCCCAATTGCACATTTTGATATGATATTTGACTCTTGTTTGTAGGAAATGACTCTTCTTGTAGAATTTTTTAGATTTTTTCAAAAATTCTGTCCCAGTTTCCATTATGAAGAGACTTGGAAATCTTATTGGGAATATGACCGAACCCTTGTGGTGCCTACGTATCCCATTGAGGCAGGAATCAGGTCAAACGTAGTTCCCATCTCGAGGATTGACAGAATAGAAAATTTTGATAAGGAAACGACCAAGGCCGACATAGGCCGCCTACATAACTCATTCTTGAGAATTCAGGTCGAACGTAGTTCAAGTAAAAGGGGAATGTTTCAAAACATAAATGCAACAATGATTACAAACAAACTGCAATTACAAGGAAATAAAGGAAAGAAGTAGCATCCTTCAAATGTAGTATCTCTTGACGGCCTCTGAATTGATAGCTTTGCACCACACCTGACCGTCCATCTCTGCTAGAACCAAATCTCCTCTTGATAATACTTTGTGGACAACAAACGGTACCAATCAGGTGCAAATTTCCATTTGTATTCATCTTGATGAGAGAAAATACGTTTCAACACCAATTGGCCTATTTCAAATGTTCGAACTCTTACTTTCTTGTTAAAAGCGCGAATCACTTTTTGTTGATACAACTGGCCATGACAAACAACACTCATTCTTTTCTCATCAATCAATCTTAATTGCTCATATCGGTCACGAACCCATTTAGCATTGCTCAATCAATCTTCCTGAATAATCCTTAAAGATGGTATCTCAACTTCAACTGGTATCACTTCTTCTGTTACGTATACCAATAGATAGGGAGTTGCTCCAGTTGAGGTTCGAATTGTGGTCGAAACCTAGCAAAGCATAAGGCAAATTTTCATGCTAACATTTGTAGTTGTCAATCATCTTTCTCAGCATCCTCTTGATCTTCTTATTAGCAGCTTCCACACCTCCATTCATCTGAGGGCGATATGCAGTTGAATTGCGGTGGGTAGTTTTGAATTGTTTACATATCTCTTTCATCAAGTGACCATTCAGATTTGCTCCATTGTCTGTGATGATAGACTTTGGAACTCCAAAACGACATATCAAATTGTTGCGAACAAAATCAGCCACAACTTTCTTTGTCACAACTTTGTAAGAAGCAGTTTCAACCCACTTTGTGAAGTAATAAATGGTGACCAAAATGAACCTATGACCATTGGAGGCAGCAGGCTCAATTGGACCAATAACATCCATGCCCCAGGCTGCAAATGACTAAGAGGTACTCAACACATTGAGCTCGTGGGGTGGTACTTTGATCAGATCTCTGTGTACCTGGCATTTATGACATTTTTGGACAAATCAGCCACAATCATTTTCCATAGTCATACAGAAGTATCCCGCCCTTAAGATTTTCTTTGCTAATGTAAACAATTCATGTGCGTCCCACACACTCCAGATTGCACTTCTTCAAGCAATTTTGTGGCTTCTGCAGCATCCACACATCTCAGTAATCCCAGATCGGGTGTCCTCTTATAAAGAACCTCTCCATTCAAAAAGAAGTTGTTTGCCATTCTTCAAATTGTTTTCTTTTGAATACTTTTTGCTTTTTCTGGATATTCGCCAACTTCTAAGTACTTTTTCACATCGATATACCATGGATTCCCATCTCATTCCGCTTCCACGTGTGAACAATGTGTTGATTGTTCTTTTAAACCTATCTCAAGTGGATCAATATAAATCTTTTCTAGGTGTTGTATCATGGACGATATGGTTGCGAGGGCATCGGCAAGCTCGTTTTGTATTCTCGGGGTGTGTTTGAACTCGTTCTTCCTAAATATTTTGCATAACCTCTGTACCAATTGTACATAATGTAAGATTTTATGATTCTTCACGGCCCATTCTCCTTGAACTTGATGAATCAACAAGTTTGAATCACCAATTATCAGTAATTCTTGAACATTCATGTCAAGAGCCATTCTAATGCCAAGAATACATGCTTCGTACTCAGCCATGCTATTAGTGCATCAGAATCTAAGCTTTGTTTTTTATGGATAATGTTTCCCTGATTAAGATGTCAACACTGCTCCAATTCCTGACCTTCTAGAGTTCACTGCTCTATCAAAGAATATTCTCCACCCAGGATATGATTCTGATATATCTTCCCCAACAAATAATACTTCTTCATTAGGGAAATATGTTCTAAGTGGTTCATATCCTTCATCCACTGGGTTTTCAGCAAGGTAATCGGCCAAGGCTTGCCCCTTGATTGCTTTCTGAGTCATGTACACAATGTCGAACTCACTCAACAACATTTGCCACGTTGCTAGCTTTCCTGTCGGTATTGCTTTTCGAAATATGTACTTGAGCAGGTCCATTCTCGAAATGAGATATGTTGTATAAGCTGACAGATAATGTCTCAATTTCTGAGCAACCCAAGTCAAAGCACAACAAGTTCTCTCTAAGAGGGTATAACGGGGTTCATAGGATGTGAACTTTTTGCTCCAATAGTATATAGCTCTCTCATTTCTTTCGGTCTCATCATGTTGTCCCAACACACACCCGAACGCATTGTTAGAGACAGATAAATACAATAGCAAAGGACTGCATGCACGTGGTGGCACCAACACTGGTGGATTCAGAGGTAACTCTTGATGGTGTCAAAAGCCTTCTAACATTCTTTGGTCCATTTGGTTGGCGCATCTTTTCGTAGTAACTTGAATATGGGCTCACATATCACTGTTGATTGAGATATGAATTGACTGATGTAATTCAGTCTTCCCAGAAAACTCATTACTTCATTTCTAGTCTTTGGAGAAGGTAAGTCTTGAATTACCTTGTCTTGGAGGGATCAAGCTCAATACCTCTTCTGCTAACTATGAATCTGAGTAACTTCCCTGTAAGTACTCCAAATGCACATTTGGTTGGGTTCAACTTCAAATCGTACCTTCATAACCTGTTAAAAAACTTTTCCAAGTGTGTCAGGTGATCCAAACTCTTGTGGGATTTTATGATGACATCGTCCACATACACCTCAATTTCTTTGTGGATCATATCATGGAAAATGGTGGTCATAGCTCTCATGTAAGTGGCTCCAGCATTCTTGAGGCCGATCGGCATCACTCGATAATGGTAAACACCCCAAAGTGTGTTAAATGTTGTTTTTTCTGCATTTTCTTCATCCATTAGAATCTGGTGGTATCCCACAAAGCAATCCACAAAAGATTTCAACTCATGCTTAGAATAATTATCGATTAATATGTGGATATTCGGCAAGGGGAAATTATCTTTGGAACTCGCTTTGTTGAGATCTCGATAATCCACGCATAGCCTAATCTTTGCATTTCTCTTTGTCACTGGAACAATGTTAGCCAGTCAAGTGGGATACTTAGTCACTTCAATGACTTTTGATTCAATTTTCTTCATGACCTCTTCTTTTATCCTTAAACTTAGATCGGGCTTGAACTTTCTGGTTTTCTGCTTTACCGGATAGTACTCTGAATTAATAGGCAGCTTATGGGAAACAATATCGGTGCTTAACCCCGGCATATCATCATAAGACTATGCAAAAACATCAATGTACTGTCTGAGTAGTTTGACCAATTCTTCTCTTTCTGTCAATATCAAATGGACACTGACTCGAGTTTCTCTGACCGACTCGTCATCTCCCAAGTTTACCATCTCTGTCAAATCCAGGTTGGACTTTTCATCATTTTCAAGTTGCCTCAAGTCCTCGATAAGGTGTTCAGGCATCATAGTTCCCTCATCATATTCTTCACATTCATCTTCATCGACCTTACTTGGTTCACCGTGTTCATAACATGTCATGACATCGGCAGGTTTAGATTCATTTTTACTGAAAAGAACAATAAATCAACCATGTTAGATAGAAAGAGTTTAAATGTATATATTGGGGAATAATTCGCAAAGAAAAGATGATCAATTTAAAATAAACGAGGCTTTCATTGGAATTTTAAAAAGGCGTACATGACTCATGAGTCATTTCCTTTTTAAACATTACGATGAAAAAATAAAGTGACATAAATGGTGGTTTTGGGCCTTGTTCGAACAATACCGATTTTCAAAAAATGAAACTTCAAATCTTGTCTTTGTCTACCAAGCCATTCGATGGATCGTAAGTGGAATGGCCATCCAATTTTGTAGAATCTCTCCAAGTCTGGCATCTCGGATGGTGGGTGTTGTGGTGCATTCTACTGAGATCACAACACAATCTTCTTCATCAAACAATCTTCCCTTCCCTTCCACTAGACCATCAATCTCAGGCTCTAAATCTTTAGCAACAAATGACTGGTACAATTCTGGAATAGGCTTCGATATATCACAGTCATGTTTTTTCCTTGCTTCTGCTTCAAACAATTATTCCTTTGTTGGGGTATAACCAATGCCGAAGCGGAAATTTTGAAGTGGGATAGGAAGTGGTTCGGATATGCCATCTAAATTCTTGCCTAACCCACACCCAGGCTCAAAACCGCTTCTTAGCATAGTTGTGGCTAGCATTTTATACACTGGCGGCATTGATACTTGTAGTGTCGTATCTTCAAAAGGAGCATTCATTATCTCCACCATGTGAAAGTCAGTACCTTGAGAAGAATCTTCAATAACTGGAATGGAGAAGCCATGGTAACTATGATTACTCCCTTCACCATAGATGACGATTTCATGATCTTCCCATTTGAACTTCAAAATTTGATGCAATATGGATGGGACTGCTCTAACATCATGAATCCATGGTATTCCTAGCAATAAGTTGTAGCTTGTAGATATACACTTCACCTGAAACTCATTGACAAATTCTGCAGGCCCTATTTGGATACACAGGTCTACTTCCCCCATGGTCTCTCTTTGCGAACCATCAAATGCTCTTACGTTCATGCGATTTTGATGGATTTTTCCAACATCATAATTTAGCTAAGTAAGGGTTGATAATGGGCAAATATTGAGTCCTGAGCCATTATCAATCAATACTCGAGCTACAAACTTGTCCCTACATTTGACGGTGATATACAAGGCACGGTTGTGCATCACTCCTTCGATTGGTAACTCCTCTTCTCAAAAGGAGATTTGGTGATCCCCAATGACATGACTAACCATAGTGGCCAGATTCTTACCACTTGTTCCCGTCGGTATATACGCTTCATCAAGTACCTTTAATAGTGCTTTTCGATGGTACTCAAAACTCATTAATAGAGCCCAAACAGAAATTTGAGTAGGAGTCTTCTCCAAATGCTTGACAATGGAATACTCCTTAGGCTGCATTCTTCGCCAAAACTCTTCAGCCTCACCCTCTGTAATCCGCCTTTTTTTGGTTTTCCTTTCTTCGTGTTTCCTGAGCTAGCTCTTCCAAAACATAGCATCTTCTAGAATGTGTCATCCTGTGTGTCGTAGCTACCTGGACAACAAACTTTTCTTTGGGTTGGTCATTGCTTCTTTCTTTCGCCAAAGCGAATGCCTGATGAGGTGCAGTTATTACAACAAACTCTGGATGGGCCTGTCACGACCCAAGCCTAGGGCCTAGACGTGACATGGCGAATGGGGAACCCGAAGGAACCCCAAACAAGCCTCTCAAACTTGTCATCACACTTCATCGGTTGCGGAAGTATATTCAACATTAAATAACGGGAAATAGGGTCTAAGGGCAACCATTTCAAAATAACATCATAGAATAAGAGTCAAGCTCATTTACAAAATACTTGTCTAACTTACACCTCTACATACATAGATAAGACGGGGGCCATGACATATTACCGGCTCCCCTCATAGTCAAAATACAATGGCAAGCTAAAGTCTCAAAACATAAGAGTAAGAAACATAACGTGGCCTTCGAATCATTGAGGACTCACCAACAATCTCGGATAAGCACCGTACTAGGCACGTGAATGGAGAGAAGGATCAAGATTAGCTCCGGTCCCTAAATGGTGACATCATGTAGGCAAAATATGTGTTAGTACTTTGAAATGTACTAAGTATGCGGGGTGCAATGCAACAATAGACAAGGACGCAATCGAAATGCAAGAGATAGTTCCATAGGCATAATAGATGATAATATGAGGATGCATGATCAAAGTGAAGTCAAAACATGTTTAAGTAAAACTATACTAATAGTAGATATCATATGTGTGTGCATAATCCGACCAATCGTAACCCCAACTTAGGATGGGGATGCCGTTCACACCCGGACACCCTGGTGGCAAGGTATAAACCCCTCATATGGTTGATGTTGGTCACACCCCAAGCATCCTAGGTGGCGAGATATAAACCTCTCACATGGTTGATGTTGGTCACACCCCAAACATCCTAGGTGGCGAGATATAAACCTCTCACATGGTTGATGTTGGTCACACCCCAAACATCCTAGGTGGTGAGATATAAACCTCTCACATAGTTGATGTTGGTCACACCCCAAACATCCTAGGTGGCGAGATATAAACCTCTCACATGGTTGTCCGGTTCTTTTCCCCCGGACCGGGCATGGTCATGCAACACTTTATATAAGAAATTCACCTTAGGCTCTAATGCAATCTCATGTATGGAATGAACATATACATAAGCTTAGTTTGTCATCAACACATTTCTGTCATACATCTCATAACTCAAGCCCTAAAGCATCAATTCATCAATTCTCCATAATTGGACATTTTGTCAAACACCTTGAAGGCATGTAATGGGATCAAAGAGCATGGAAAATAGGGTAGTAATTATGCAGTCAAACCAGTGAACAACCTACAACAACACATTTTAATACCCACAAGACCACATGAAAAATCTCCACATCCATTTCGAATTTAGATTCAAGTTCTAGAGTCACAACATGCTCAAAACAATCACTCTTCATGTTTAAAATTCACTTGTGCAGGAAATTTATACAAGGAACAAGACTAATTTATGAACCAGGAATTAAACCATAAATTAAACCATGAATTAGTGAGTAGAATAGAGACTAGGCACTATGGGTGAAAGGACCCATGAGTTCAACACCACATACCTTGAGTTTTTATGAAGGCCTTGAGAGTGTCTTGAATGGAAGCTTGGAACTTGGGAGCAAGAGTCTCTTCAATCTTGATGAAGGTTTTGGATTAGGGTTCTTGAGAGAACTTTGAGAGAAAATGTGTCTAAATATGGGAGAGGTGTTTTGGGAAATGTTTTAGAGATGGAAATTGAGTTAATGTTATATAGGAAATAACATATGCCCTTTGGAAAAAACGGAACAAACACTTAGAAAAAAAAGTGAGGCGGGTGAACAGTAACTTTGATTACTGGAAATTGCATTTTCTGCCTGGACAGGTTTTACGAAAATGGGCATAACTCCTTCGTCCGAACTCCGAATGAGGTGAAACGAAGTGCGTTGGGTAGCTAACTCAAAGGGATTTCCATGGATATATTATGTCCACCAAAATTATTTGTGTGCTAGGAGATATGACCCTCCAAAGTAGACCCTCGAAAAAGGCTTCACTTGGAAATTTCGGATTTCGATACGGTTAGTCTAAAATTTGGGTGAGACCCATTTCCCACTCAATTTGACCCCCTAAACGAGAATATGAAGTCGGATTTTTGAAAAACGAAACGGATTCTTAGATATAGCTAAAACAAGTTTCCGGTAACTTTCGAAACACAGTTTTAGGAACTTTTTGGGTCGTTTCAATATCTCCCCCTTGGGAACATTTGTCCCCGAATGTGGAAGAGACGTACAAGGCAAGACTTAGTAAGAACATATCAGCTCCAACATGAATGCAAAAATTTTATTTAAACATCACTTCAAGATTTCAAAACTTAGTGTAAAGCATCCATAACTCATCAATTTAAACATATATGCACATGAATGA
Source organism: Solanum commersonii (assembly GCA_029007595.1). Classification (NCBI taxonomy): domain Eukaryota; kingdom Viridiplantae; phylum Streptophyta; class Magnoliopsida; order Solanales; family Solanaceae; genus Solanum; species Solanum commersonii. The sequence continues at coordinate 1,830,019 of JAJTWQ010000041.1, forward strand.
TTTAGGGGCTGAAATGTAAGACTCAATGGAGTACAAAGGGCTTGATTTAATACCTTAGGCTTGAGTGGAGTTGAATAAATAAGGATAACGTTTTTGCATGTCCGCTTCGGCCTCCCAAGTAGCACTCTCCACTTGTTGATTTCTCCAAAGCACCTTAACAGAGGCCACTTCTTTGTTCCTCAACCTCTTAACTTGTCTATCTAAGATCTGAACCGGGACTTCTTCATACATCAAATTATCTTCTACAACACCCACAACCTTAAGAGGTACAATAGCGTTAGGATCACCAACACATTTCCTCAACATCGATACATGGAATACCGGATGAACTAATTTCATCTCCTTGGGCAACCCCAACTCATAGGCTACTTTACCAACCCTTCTTATTACCTCGTAAGGACCGACATACCTAGGACTTAACTTCCCTTCTTACCAAAACGAACCACACCTTTTATTGGAGAAACTTTCAAATAAACCCAATCACCCACTTTGAATTCAAGATCCCTTCTCCTCACATCGGCATAAGACTTTTGACGACTTTGGGCTGTTTTCAACCTCTCCCTAATCATCCTTACCATCTCAAGAGCATCCATGACCAGATCCGGACCCAACAAGGCCACCTCTCCAACTTCAAACCACCCAACCGGTGACCTACACCGTCTACCATAAAGTGCCTCAAAAGGAGCCATACCGATACTAGAATGATAACTATTGTTGTATGCAAACTCAATCAAAGGAAGATGATCATCCCAACTACCTTTCAACTCCAAGACACAAGCTCTAAGCATATCCTCCAAGGTTTGAATTGTTCTTTCGGCCTGGCCATCCGTTTGAGGGTGGAAGGCCGTGCTAAGCTTTACCTTTGTACCAAGACCCCTTTGGAAAGATTTCCAAAAGTGAGAAGTGAATTGGGCACCACGATCCGAGATGATAGACAAGGGAATCCCATGCAACCTTACCAATTCATGAATGTACAACTTGACATACTCTTCAGCCCCGTAAGTAGTTTTAACCGGTAGGAAATTAGCCGACTTTGTCATCCGATCAACCACCACCCAAACCGAATCAAAACCTCTTCTAGTCTTAGGCAAGCCCACTACAAAATCCATGTTGATTTCTTCCCACTTCCAAGTAGGTATCTCAATGTCTTGAGTTAGGCCACCCAGCCTTTGATGTTCGGCCTTGACTTGTTGACAACTATGGCAACCCGAAACAAATTTTGCAATGTCCTTCTTCATACCGCCCCACCAATACACATCCCTCAAGTCTCTATACATCTTTGTTGACCCCGAATGAATAAAAAGAATTATGAGCCTCATCAAGGATTCTTTCCCTCACACCATCCACACAAGGAACACATAATCTACCTTGGTACCTAAGGGCACCATCTCCCCCTTGTGAGAAAACCTCCACCTTACCACTACTCACCGAAGCCTTTAATTCCACCAAAGAAGGATCAAGATCTTGCTTGGCTATCACCTCATCAACCAAGGAAGACCTTGAACCATCAACAACAACTACTCCTCCACTATCCACCCCTTCTAACCTAACTCCTAATTTGGCCAACCTATGGACCTCCTTAGCCAACTATTTACTACCTTCTTCCACATGAGCCAAGCTACCCATGGACACTCTACTCAATGCATCCGCCACCACATTAGCTTTCCCCGGATGATAGTGAACACTCATATCATAATCCTTAAGGAACTCTAACCACCTCCTTTGTCTCAAGTTAAGATCTTTTTGCGTGAACACATATTGGAGACTCTTATGGTCGGTGAAGATATCAACATACACCCCATACAAATAGTGATGCCAAATCTTCAAAGCAAAAACCACGGCGGCCAATTCAAGATCATGGGTTGGGTAATTCTTTTCATGAACCTTAAGTTGCCTAGAAGCATGGGCTATAACCTTACCACTTTGCATCAACACACAACCCAAACCAATACGGGAAGCATCACAATAAACAACAAAACCTTCTAACTCATCCGGAAGTGACAAAATAGGAGCGGACACAAGCCTTTCTTTCAAAGTTTGGAAGCTTTCCTCACACTCATCCGACCACACAAATTTAGCCTTCTTTTGAGTCAACTTAGTCATAGGAGAAGCAAGAGAAGAAAACCCTTCCACAAATCTCCTATAATAACTCGCTAAACCCAAGAAACTCCTTATATCCGACGGGGTCAAAGGTCTAGGCCAATTCCTAATAACATCGGTCTTTTTAGGATCCACCTTAATACCATCCCCCGACACTACATGGCCTAAGAAAGCAATTTCCTTCAACCAAAACTCACACTTTTCATATTTAGTGTACAACTTCTCTTCCCTCAATCTTTGGAGTACAACCCTCAAGTGACCCATGTGCTCTTCCTCACCCCGAGAATAGATCAAGATGTCATCTATAAACACCACCATAAAAGAATCAAGGTAGGGTTTGAAGACCCTATTCATCAAATCCATAAAGATAGCTGGAGCAATAGTCAACCCGAAAGACATCACCACAAACTCATAGTGCCCATACCTAGTACGAAAGGTCGTCTTAGGAATATCACACTCCCTCACCTTCACTTGATGATACCCGGACCGAAGATCAATCTTAGAGAAGTGACTAGCCTCATGCAATTGGTCAAATAAATCGTCAATCCTTGGAAGAGGATACCTATTCTTGACGGTGACCCTATTAAGTTGTCGATAATCAATACACATTCTAAGAGACCCATCTTTCTTCTTCACAAACAAAACCGGAGCACCCTATGGAGAATGACTAGGTCTAATAAACCCCTTCTCTAACAAATCTTTTAATTGCTCTTTCAACTCCGCCGGGGCCATACGGTAAGGGGGAATAGAAATAGGTTGAGTATCGGGAAAAAGGTCTATACTAAAACCTATCTCCCTTTCGGGAGGGACACCGGAAAGGTCTTTTGGGAAGACATCTAGAAACTCATTAACGACCGGAATAGACCCAATAGGAGGGACTTTAGACTCCACATCATTGACTCTCACAATATGGTACAAGCACCCTTTGGAAATCAACATATGGGCTTTAATGCAAGAAATAAATTTCCCCTTCACCACAACATTCCGACTCTCCCACTCAAGGACGGGTTCGCTACGAAATCGGAACTTGACTTTACGAGTCCTACAATCAATAGAAGCATAATATGCATGCAACTAATCCATCCCAAGAATAACATCAAAATCCACCATATTCAGCTCAACAAGATCACAAGACAACAACTTATTCAATATGCAAACCGGACAATTTCTATACACTTTTCTAGCAACAATAGAGACACCAATGGGAGTAGATACTTCATATGACTCATGCAACAATTCCGACTCGACGTGAAATTTTCTAGCAACTAAGGAGGTAACAAAGGAAAGGGTGGCACCCGGATCAATCAAAGTATAAACATCAAGATCAAAGATTTGCAACATACCAGTCACCACATCGAGAGTCTCATTAACACCTTGTCTACCATGCAAAGCATAAAATCGACTGTGCCTTGGGGCACCACTTTGAAAAGCACCTCTACCCAAAGGAGTAGTGTTAGCATTTCGGACCTTGTTGCGGATCTTGGGACACTCAAACCTCTTGTGACCCACTTCTCCACATTCAAAGCAAGCACCCGAACCCTTCATGCAAGGACCACCATGCTTCCTCCCACACTTAGGGCATACATCCATAGAACCCACTTCACCTCCCCCTTGAGGTCTAGGAACATTGATAGCAAATCCCCGGTTGACATGAGGGTTTCCTCGGCCTTGATGAAATCTAGCACCCTTAGGGAACCTATTCTCTAATCGGCCCCTCTTGGCCTCGTGCCCCCTTCTCTTTCTCAATTTCTCCCCCTCCATTTGCTCGGCATAAGTCATCAATCGAGACAAGTCCATATCTCCAATGAGCATAGAGGACCGACACTCCTCACTAACCAAGTCGGATACACCCATCACAAATTTGTTCATCCTCGACCTAGAGTCGGCCACCAAGTGAGGTGCATACTTGGAGAGTTGGACAAATTTGAGGGCATACTCCCTCACACTCATAGCTCCTTGCTTCAAGTTCATGAACTCCACCAATTTTGCCTCCCTAAGCTGAAGAGGGAAGAACCTATTAAGGAAAGCAAGTTTAAACTCCTCCCATAACACCACATAGCCATTACCTTTCTCACCCTTCCATTGATCAAACCAAATTTGAGCAACCCTCTTGAGTTGGTAGGCCGCCAACTCCGCCTTCTCACAAGCACCAACACCCATAATGGTCAAGATTTTGCATACCTCATCGATGAACTCTTGCGGGTCCTCATCCATCTTTGAACCATGGAAGACCGGAGGGTTCATCCTCATGAAATCTCTCACCCTTTCCCCCGGGGTGGTAGCTCGAGGAGCTTGGGCTCCTTGTTGCACTTGGTTAGATAACACTTGTGCAAGCATGGTGAGTGCATCACGGAGCTCACCATTGGTGGGTGGCTCTTCCGATGATCGGGCCCGTCTTCCCCTCCTGTTTGGCATGATGATCTAGCAATCCAAAGAACACGCGTTAGGGAAGAATCACTTTATTACACTCTAAGCACGACATAAAACATAAAAAAGGAAAACCTTTCCTAAAACATTTTGTAGCCTCCCATTCATAGTTGTGGCGCGCTTCACAACCATGATTTTGACTCTACTCAACGCGGTGTGTTGGACTCCGAGGATTTAACAACCTAGTGCTCTGATACCAAGCTTGTCACGACCCAAGCCTAGGGCCTAGACGTGACATGGCGAATGGGGAACCCGAAGGAACCCCAAACAAGCCTCTCAAACTTGTCATCACACTTCATCGATCGCGGAAGTATATTCAACATTAAATAACGGGAAATAGGGACTAAGGGCAACCATTTCAAAATAACATCATAGAATAAGAGTCAAGCTCATTTACAAAATACTTGTCCAACGTACACCTCTACATACATAGATAGGACGGGGGCCATGACATATTACCGGCTCCCCTCATAGTCAAAATACAATGGCAAGCTAAAGTCTCAAAACATAAGACTAAGAAACATAACGTAGCCCTCGAATCATTGAGGACTCACCAACAATCTCGGATAAGCACCGTACTAGGCACGTGAATGGAGAGAAGGATCAAGATTAGCTCCGGTCCCTAAATGGTGACATCATGTAGGCAAAATATGTGTTAGTACTTTGGAATGTACTAAGTATGCAGGGTGCAATGCAACAATAGACAAGGACGCAATCGAAATGCAAGAGATAGTTCCATAGGCATAATAGATGATAATATGAGGATGCATGATCAAAGTGAAGTCAAAACATGTTTAAGTAAAACTATACTAATAGTAGATATCATATGTGTGTGCATAATCCGACCAATCTGTAACCCCAACTTAGGATGAGGGATGACGTTCACACCCGGACACCCTGATGGCAAGGTATAAACCCCTCACATGGTTGATGTTGGTCACACCCCAAGCATCCTAGGTGGCGAGATATAAACCTCTCACATGGTTGATGTTGGTCACACCCCAAACATCCTAGGTGGCGAGATATAAACCTCTCACATGGTTGATGTTGGTCACACCCCAAACATCCTAGGTGGTGAGATATAAACCTCTCACATGGTTGATGTTGGTCACACCCCAAACATCCTAGGTGGCGAGATATAAACCTCTCACATAGTTGTCCGGTTCTTTTCCCCCGGACCGGGCATGGTCATGCAACACTTTATATAAGAAATTCACCTTAGGCTCTAATGCAATCTCATGTATGGAATGAACATATACATAAGCTTAGTTTGTCATCAACACATTTCTGGAATGCCATACATCTCATAACCCAAGCCCTAAAGCATCAATTCATCAATTCTCCATAATTGGACATTTTGTCAAACACCTTGAAGGCATGTAATGGGATCAAAGAGCATGGAAAATAGGGTAGTAATTATGCAGTCAAACCAGTGAACAACCTACAACAACACATTTTAACACCCACAAGACCACATGAAAAATCTCCACATCCATTTCGAATTTAGATTCAAGTTCTAGAGTCATAACATGCTCAAAACAATCACTCTTCATGTTTAAAATTCACTTGTGCAGGAAATTTATACAAGGAACAAGACTAATTTATGAACTAGGAATTAAACCATAAATTAAACCATGAATTAGTGAGTAGAATAAAGACTAGGCACTATGGGTGGAAGGACCCATGAGTTCAACACCACATACCTTGAGTTTTTATGAAGGCCTTGAGAGTGTCTTGAATGAAAGCTTGGAACTTGGGAGCAAGAGTCTCTTCAATCTTGATGAAGGTTTTGGATTAGGGTTCTTGAGAGAACTTTGAGAGAAAATGTGTCTAAATATGGGAGAGGTATTTTGGGAAATGTTTTAGAGATGGGAATTGAGTTAATGTTATATAGGAAATAACATATGCCCTTTGGAAAAAATGGAACAAACACTTAGAAAAAAAAGTGAGACGGGTGAACAGTAACTTTGGTTACTGGAAATTGCATTTTCTGCCCGGACAGGTTTTATGAAAATGGGCATAACTCCTTCGTCCGAACTCCGAATGAGGTGAAACGAAGTGCGTTGGGTAGCTAACTCAAAGGGCTTTCCATGGATATATTATTTCCACCAAAATTATTTGTGCGCTAGGAGATATGACCCTCCAAAGTAGACCCTCGAAAAAGGCTTCACTTGAAAATTTCGGATTTCAATACGGTTAGGCTAAAATTTGGGTGAGACCCATTTCTCACTCAATTTGACCCCCTAAACAAGAATATGAAGTTGGATTTTTGAAAAACGAAATGGATTCTTAGATATAGCTAAAACAAGTTTTCGGTAACTTCCGAAGCACATTTTTAGGAACTTTTTGGGTCGTTTGAGGGCCTTTATGGTCAATGAGGTCACCGTTGGTATGAGTGAGTTGACATTTTCTTCATTTGTAGTCACATTAGCGAGCCAATCTTCATCTCTTTCAATCATGTTTATGGTCGCTCTTCCATGATTCGGCAATGGGTTATGGTTCTTTAGGGGAAGGATCCTGGAGAGTGATAATTTTGTTATCAATCAAGTCTTGAATCTTATGTTTCAGATTGATACATCCATTTGTATCATGTCCCGCCCCTCCAAAATGGTAGGCACATTGTTGATCCGCTCAAAAGAACTTTGTTGTGGGATTAATTGTCCTTGCGTCTACTGGTTGGATCAATCCTGCCACTCTTAGACGCTCAAAGAGTTGGGTACATATTCCTGCCAAAGGAGAGAAAACTCTGGGAGGCTTTCTTTCAAGGTTAGGGCGGGGCAAGTTGTTGGCGTTTGGGTTGTTTTGTCAGGGATTTTGGTAGACTGATGCGTAGACTTGGTGATTTTGTAGTGTATTTTGGTAGGTTGGTGGTTGATTTTGGTAGATAGGCAGTGGTGCTTGGTAGTTCTGTTGTGCATTTGGGATTGTAGCTTATGGAGATGGCGGGTAAATATTTAAGGTGGGGAATCGATTGGAGTTTCCAATGGCAAAACCAAACCCAAAATACCTTTACGGCATTGGCCTTGGGTTAAAAGATACAATAGACACGTCATCTTTATTTTTCCTAGAGAATCCTGTGGCTATGGATGGTGAGGATTGGTTGGCGGCCTGCAAAGCAGTGAGACTTGTAACCTTTCCAGACTTGAGGCCATCCTCTATGGCTTCTCCCATTCTGATAAGCTCCGAAAACTTTTGTCCCATCATGGGCAACATCCTTTCATAATACTCGAGCTCCTGAGCTCGAATAAAATCAGAGGTTATTTCGCTTTCAGTCATCACAGGTTGTACCTTTGCAGCTTCTTTCCTCCAGCGGTTCGCATATTCACGATAGTCCTCCATGGTCTTTTGCTTGATTTTTTTCCAAATAGTATTTGTCTGGGGAAGCTTCGACATTAAACTAGAATCTTTCCAAAAAATCTTTGGCCAAAGCCCCCCATGTAGACCATTGACGGAGTTCTTGAGATGTGAACCATTCTAACGCCTCCCCATTGAGGCTTCGACTAAACAACCTCATAATTAATGCATCATTTTTCTCGATACCCACGAGTTTGTCACATCAAGGCCTGTTATTTTCCTCGAAGATTGGACACTTTTTACTGCTTCGGAGATGGCATCCTTTATAACATTCATTTCTTGTTCACGTTTTTCTTCTTTCAATCTCCACTCCTTCTCCATTTCTTCATAATGATCTAGCTTCGATTGAACAGGAAAGCTAGAACATAGTTTAGGGATTGTAAAGGCTGGTGGAGTTTGGAATGTTATGAAAGGGTATGCAGGCTAGCTAGGCAAAACACGTGGATTATTGGAGACTAGGGTGGGATTTGATAGGTTGGCATGAAGTTTTGGGAGTGATTAGTGTTAGGTGATTGGTTTTGATTTGGTGGTGGTGGTGGTGTTTGGTAAGAAGTGCTGGCATAAAGAGCGTTGGATACAGTTATGTCGATGGTAGAAGGGTTAGGAGTGGAAGTAATGGGTCCTGTGGTATGGGTAGGGAAGTAGTTGGGTAATGGAGAACTTAGTAATGGAAAATGAGAAGGAGGTCTTCTAGTTTCGATGGGGGTTCATTCGATACAATGGCCAATTTGGCCAGATCTTTGGTCTGTTGAAGCTCTTCCTGCATGTCTGCAATTCGTTGCATTAACTGAGAGATAAACTCACTCTGATCAGTGAGTTCAACATTTCTGATGGTCACATCTACTATTCCTATTTCTTCAGAAGTACCAGTCATTTTGGTTTTGCCTTTATCCAAAGAATGATCAAAGAAGGATGGTATGATTGCTTTAGATCTTGTAAAGTAAGGATAGTCAGCTAGTTTGATTTCAACACAGATCAGTCTTTACCTGTAGAGAAGAACACCTCAAAAGACGTATATGTTAGTTTTTGTTTTTAACGAGATATGTAAATAAGTTGACATCAAGATAAACACACAAGTGTCATTTTGCTTCAAGCAGATTAATCCACGTAAATATTTTGGGTGAACGAGAGGACTCAAATGGAAAGAAATTTTTCTGTAATTGAATTAGGAAGGTCGACTTGCATAGAATCCTGCTAATTTCTTCCACTCATATGCTTTTGTAGGTGAAATTCTTCAGAATCTTTCACTAATAAGGGAGAATAAAAATTGAAAAGATAGGGATCGAGCCTTAAGTAGGCCACCTACGTATCCACCAAGGAAATCAAGCCCGACGTAGTTCGAATTACATAAGATAACTTAAACATACCCTTCCCGAAATTGATAGATAGACTAGGCTCGAAAAGAGCTTCCTACATACCCCCTATGGGCTCAAGTCTCGCGTAGTTCTTTATTACAATAAAACTTAAAAATAAGATGACAAACATGAGAAATGAACCTAAATCTACCCAAAGACTTCTTTCCTGCCTCTTCAATTGTCGGGTGACGATCCAGTGCTCTCGTCATCTGAACCCTCTTTTGTTTTACCTTTGCCCTCATGGAGGAAGCATTCCCAAAATTTATTTTCTTAATGTCCCATTCAATTTCGGGGATCCTTGCAGACGCCTTAGTTATATTAATTATCTCTTGATCAATTCTAGCGATCTTCCTTTCATTGAGGTTGTTTCCTTATCAACCTCTATAATTCTTTCTCGTAGCATCCATTCGGTTTGGTCCAGTATTGCAAGTCTCCTTTTGGCTGCATCTATCCTCTCTTTCGTCTCGACAAATTTTCTAAATATTGATTCTTTAGTTTCTTCATCATTAACCAATGCAATGGGTGGGATTGGTAAATTGACTCTTTTTCTAGACATTCTAGCAAGTCGACCTTCCTGTGACGGATGAAATAAAACTTAGAAGATTTTTTAGAGTAAAGGGTTTATACTTTTATGAGAAACTTGGACAACACTTTAGGAGTAATTTGGACGGACTTTGTTGTTGTGAATTTTAATATATGCTTAGAGTACTCTAAGAAACAAGAGTGGATTAATTCTGCTTTAGAAAAAGTGACACATCACAACACAAAACAATCATATCAGGTAGCACAATTTATAGCGCGTCCTAAACTTATGACCTTTTTATGTCAAAGGTGGGTCTATCGAATTGAAGGATGTATGACGTCATTTGAAACATTCTATTGCCCCATAAAATTAAAATTTATACAAACTTTGCAAACAAATTAAATGGGGATACCTAATAGGGAAAATGGATACAAATAATCAGTCACACGCAAGGGAACAATCCTAAACTATGATTCCACGGAAGGTTCTCCGTTCTTGAGCTTCTTGCCATCTCTGAATGTCAACGTCTTCGAATGCAATGGTAATTTGATCCTTCTTTGACTCGAACAAACTGTTAAATTCCCAATCCCAAGAGACAATATTTTGCCAAATGACGTACACATCCTTCAAATATAAACACATAAGTATGGTTGTCTTTTATTGACCAATGGACCAAATAGACACAAGGTGAACTTCTAATGGGCCCAAACACGCCTGGGGTGTTGGGTCAACTTAGTTCAAATACGCTAAATTTGGGATTTGGTTTTGCTCTACGCTAGTTGACTACGAGTGAGGTTTATTTGAAGTGGACCGGTGACCCAAGCGGACAACTGGGCTGGAGTAGTTAGCGACCATTGACCATACAGTGGCCAACTACATTCGCCAGGATATCTCGAGAATAATTTGATTAACAAATGACTGCGGCCCGCATAATCGTCCTTTAAGCGAAATAAAAAAAATATCGTTTGACGGAATAGATGATATGCATGCAATGACGGTTAATATAAATTTAAGCAAATAAGGCACATATGAGGCAAAACAGTTCAACAAATATTAGCAAATAGTCAAAAAGAGTCGAGTCATTATGGTTAGAACCTAATTGATTCTCGAGCAGAGTCGTCATTTCTATTATGCCATAATTTAACTATCTTTAGAAAAAGAGGAAATACATAGTTACCCCATGGAACTTATATCTTTTTTTTAAGTAGACACCTTAAGTTTGTGGGGGTCCTATTACCCCACGAAACCATCCAAAAGCATAATAAATACATCATTTTTTCACCATCAATGCTCTCAATCCAAGAGCGCGTGCCACACCTCCAACCCATTTAACACAGGCCGGGTTTTATCCTAAGCCATTCATTTTTTAACCCATAACCCAAATCCTAAGAAACTTCCAACCCATTTCACTTTCACCTACCCTCGTCTCTCTGTTCGACCGATCAAAACCCAAAGAAACTTCATGAGGCGAAGCTAGTTGGTAAAATTACTGGTTGAAATTTGTTGAATAGTGGTGTCGGAACGAAGAAGTAAAGGCTCATAGGTTAGTTATTTGAAAATTCTTTGAAAAAGAGTTTATTTTACATTGTAAGTGAATTTTGTAGTGATTTATATATTTTGAAAATGGGTTTTATTGAAAAGTCAAAAATTCAAAGGTTGTTGATGGATTAATGTAGTACTCATTTTGTGAAAGTGAATCAAAGTTAGAGAGATATTACAGTCCTTACTCGCCTGACACTGTAGCAAGCTTCAATGGCTGTCAGTGGTGTTTGAATTAATTTTGGGGAAGATGGGTCTTTTTTTAAAAATAAAGACTTCAATTTACAATGCCACATGGCTTCTTTATATTGGTTTGGGGTTGTTTTTAAAAATACTCACGTGCCCCGAAAACGTGAAAACACAACAGATGCGGAAGCGAGTCAAAATGCTATATTTAGTCTGGTCGAAAATAGTTTAATGGGGTAATAGGACTTCCGCAAACTTTAAGTGTCTACTTCAAAATAAGGTTTAAGTTCAATGGGGACTTTATGTATTTCCTCTTAGAAAAATTACTTTTTTTTTTTTTGAAATGTTCTAAGTATAAAACAATTTGAGAAAAATACTTAGAAAAGAGTCGCCACTTAATTTTTTTAAGTAATTAAGAAAACTTATAATTTAAACAGACTCGGGATAAGGGTCCGAAAAATATCCCAAGTTTGGTCGAATTTGCTGTTGCGATACTAAACTTTCATGAGGACCTATTACCTCCTTATACTATTTAATACCATACTTTTTACCCCCTGAACTATTTAATAGTGTATTTTAAAGGTATATATGTGCCCACGTGGACACATTACTATTTATAATTTTGCATTATTTTTTATGTCCACGTGGGCAAATATATATGTTTAATATACGGTATTAAATAGTCTAGGGAGGTAATAGGTCCTCATGAAAGTTTAGTATCGCAACAACAAATTCGACCAAAGTTGGGGTATTTTCAGACTCTTATCCTTTATCCAACAGATTATGTCTTCAAAAAGAGGTTCTTATTTACGCTTCGAAAAGGTTTTTAAGGCATTTGAAGCGCCCGCTAACATGCGGTTATCCTACGACTTGGCAAATATATATTTTTACAAGTTTTAGGAAAATAATATATAAGTAATTTACAATATTAACTTGAAAAAATAGTTAAACAAAGAGCAATTTTTATTTTTAAGAAAAGGGATCTAAATTGAAACATTTGAATTAAATTATAGGTAAGTAGAATTTTAACAAAACTAGAGTAATTAAGATTTAATTGAATCATTTTAGAAAATAATAATTTGAACTTAAACCATTTTAAATTGGTCTGAGAGTAAATTAGGTTAAATTTATTTTTTGGGAAAATGACTAAGGAAAGGAAAACGTTTTAATTATTTTTAAGTTTATTCGAGAAAATTGTCTAACTTAAACAATTTTAAAAATGAATAAAATATGTTTTAAGTGAAGAAGCACCAAAGAACGTTTTTCCTTTTTTTGAACAAAAAATTCAGCTTACTTAAAGTGATAAAATTTGACCAACTATTTGCTTGATAAATAAATCAACACAAAAAAAAGAAATTTATTGAAAATGAACCAACACAAAGAAAATAACTCCTCTTTTGGGGAATCTAATTAAGTTAATTAAAATAAATTATGGTTGGAGTTAAATGAAATAAGTCAAAGCATAATCAAAGCAATTAAAGGAGTAAAAGAGATGATAAAATTGGGCTCCTTTCTGGGCCAATTTCGCTGCAAATTTTGGTCTTTAACCAAAGTACCATTTTTGTATACATCTGCTGTATATCAGCTCTTTCCATGTATCTCCTGCTTCTGAACACCTGTATTTTACCTTATCTTTGTATTTTCGCATTTTCGGCCTGTATATTAGTCCCTAGCCTTGTATATCATGCATACTATTGTTGTATACCAGTGTATACAGAATGCATACGACCCCTTTGGGCCTTTCCAGAACCTGTAATCAGCCTATTCCCTGGAATTTGAACATTTATGAGCTAATTTCCAGTACTACGTTGGGTCTCCGGGACCTGTAATGGCTTCCCGAATATATAGGGGGCGGACTCGAGAAATAGGAAAAGCATTGGGTTTCAACCCCGACTCGAAATATAAGGCAAAGAGGAGTCTGAAGGACTCGATCCAAGAGAATTTATTCAAAGAAAACAAGATGAAATGATTAGGACGGAGAAATGGATCTTAACAACTCAACATAATAACAAAAGAGGAAAATGAAATAGAATGCAAGCTCATGAAGGCAAAGCAAATGTGAACTATTACTGTAACTTGATTTTATTGTTTTATTTTTTTTTATCTTTTTTAATATTAAAAAATGAGATAAAAATCTGAGCATAATTAATTAGAAATTAACTGAAGTGCCAACAAAACCAAGCCAATACAGTGATCAAGTTTGCCAAGCATTTACTAGTGCACGTTTATGGCTGTAAAAGCTAACAGCTCATTATGAGGAACAATTTTGGCAAGATGTCTTCACAATTTCACTTACCATAACTTCAACAACAAACACTAACATGAATCAGGAAACTAAACCAAATAAGGGTGCAGTAATGAATAAATCTCATTCCTAAGGCTATATAAATTTGATAAACACACATTAAACTTTACTAGGCAACATGAGCAGCATATACACCTAAAACTTACAACATCTCCATGAGAACATTACTAGTGCAAGCCACGGATAAGTATATGTAATGGTATGCGATGCCAAGAAGTTAATTTAGGCTACTACAATTTTACATCTCCAAGAAAATCCAAAAGTAATGCATATTCTACGAATCATGGCTACCAAATATAATATATACACCAAATCAACTCCTACAAAGCGTACATTCAATCTTAGACACTTGATGACTCAACATACCTCAACATTTTGGACACCAAGAAACAAGAACGGGCAGATAACAATGAACATTACATACCCGATCTCCATTTTGTTATATAAGTCCCAAAATACAATAATCATTTATCACATTTCAAGATCGAAGAGGCATGTATTAATCAAACCAAAATCTAAACGAATGAGCCCAACCAACCGGCACAACGAAAAGAAGAGAAGAGAAAACAGCAAACCAATCTACCTACACTTTTTACAGTAGTCAAGAAACGAAAATCAGCTCACAAGTGAAAATGAACTTCAAACTAAACCACAAATCATGAACAACAAGATGAAATCATGTAATGAAGTAAAAGAACACTAACAGGAGGAAAACATCTCGACATTGAATGGGATCAGCCCGACTTTGAGCGAAAGAAGATGAAAAAGAATTACGAATAAGAAGACCAATTACATATTGATTTACGATCGTTAGTAAAAAAAATCTCAAAATACCGACATATAAACAGTTCATACAGTTGAGAATCACATAATAGAGCATTAAAGACGGTTGAATCGAAATTAGTATTACCTTTTAGGGGGCAGCAGAACTGGGAACGACAAGCTTTGGACAATGATTCTTCTACCACAAGATTCAACTACTAATAGCAAGCCAAGAAGTTCAAAACCGAGTACAAACAGAGATTTTCTCGAAACCAAGGATTAGAGAACCGTTTGAAATTTTCGAGTGTAAAACGACTATTGCTTCACGATTAAACTCCAAAACCGTTTGTAAGCTATTTTTTCGTATATGACCTCAAAATCCAATCTTTTTAACCAGTCCCTAATCACTAAAGGTAGAGGGTTATTTATAGGGGAAGTTGGGGCCATTTTGGAGGGGAAATCTGTTGAGCGAAATTCAAATCTTTGAATATCTTTCTTCGTTTCCAAGGGGAATGGTGATTGAGATTTGAAGATCTCTGAAAATGGGGGAAATGGAACAATGATTTGATTGATTAGGTCGCTAGGGTTATGCGTTCTGTAGGGTAGTTGGATGAGATTTTCAGATTTGCTAGAATTTTCTGGGTTGCGTCTGGAGAAGAAGAACGGGGTGGGGTCGTAGAGTATGGCTATTGTTGCTGTTGGGTTGTAGGCGTAAGGGAGAAGAAGAAGTGAAGTGGGGTCGGGTCGGTTGTTTGGTGGGCCGGGAATGTTTTGTACGTATTGTTGAAAGAATTAATTACTTGAGTGGATCCTTTTTAAAAAATAATTACTTATTTTAGATATACTTTTTAATTATTACCATTTATAGCAATATAAAATAATACTATATATTTTATTAGATTTTTCTCTCTCTCTCGCCTCTTTCTCTTTTTTTCTCTATCAATTTTTTAATTTTTCTCTCTTGCTCGCTCCTTTCTTTTTGTTGCTCTTTCTCTCTTACTTTCTTTTTGTTGTTTTTTCTTTTTGCTGCTCTTTCTCTCTCTTTCTGTTGCTTTTTTTTTCCTTTTGTTTCTCTCTCTACTTTCTTCATAGAGTAGTGAATGATTCATAGAATGAAAAAAATTTGTATTAATAATTAATTAATTAAATAAATAATTTAATCGTAACAAATGAAGTGACATAACAAATTGCAAAATGAATTAAACTTGAATTAAAAATGTATTACACACATATTAAAATTGAATTAAAAATATATTACACACAATGATCTATAGAGTTAAACAAATAATCCAATAGTAACAAATAAATCAAAAAATTGAAAAATAAATTAAATTGCTTTAAAATTGTATTACACAATATTAAAGTTGAATTAAAAGAGAGAATTAAGAATGAATGAAAACGTAACTAACAAAAGACAAGACAATGATCTATAAACTGGATTAAACTCATATTATTCATGAATAAAACTTATATCATATGTATCTTATAAATTATCTTTGCTTTTATCACTAAGAAAATGAGCGATGGTTGCAATATGTATTAAAAATGTATTGTGCATATCTTATAAATGTATTATTAGTGTGTTACCTAAATTATTCTTGTTGGTATCCGCAAAAAATGAGTAAAGTGTGCAATACGTATTATAAATGTGTTATTCATGAATAAAACATGTATTATATGTGTCTTATAAATTACTTTTGGTTTGTATCACTAAAAATGTGAGTGATGTTTGCAATATGTATTAAAAATGTATTGTGCATGTATTATAAATATATTATAAGTGTGTTACCTAAATTATTTTAGCTGATATCATTAAAAAGGGAGTGAAGTTTGCAATATGTATAATAAATGTAGGATGTATTGTTCGTGATTTTAATACAATTTTAATACAATTACGAAACATATCTAATACAACTTTAATACAAATGCGATATAGTTTCGTAAATTTCATCATTTTCGAGCTTCAATCCAATATTTTTCCTAAAGTCAATTCTAAACTTAACCAAACCCTCTATAAACTCCAAACGATATTTTCAACTATTTGTAGGAACAACCTATCAAAACTAATCGCAAACGAAAGAGAAGTCAACGATTCGTAGACTGAATAAAACTTGTATCAATAATTAATTAGACAAGTAATCTAATTGTAACAAATGAAGAAACATAATAAAATGTCAAATGAATTAAACTTGAATAAAAAATGTATTATACACATATTAAAGTTGAATTAGAAGCGAATTAAACATGAATGCAAAATGTAGCAAACGAAAAAGAGCATTATGTGATTTGTAAAATGAATAAAACTTGTTTCAATAATGAATTAAAGAAGTAATTCAATCATAACAAATCAACCAATAAACTGCAAAATGAATTAACTTGTATTAAAAGTGCATACATAAATATTAAAGTTGAATTAAACATGGATAAAAAATGTAACTAATGAAACACCAGACGATGATCTATAAAGTGAATTAAATTTATATCAATAATGAATTAAACAAGTAATCTAACAGTAACAAATAATAAACTACAAAATGAATTAAATTTGCATTAAAAATGAATTATACAATATGAAAAACGTAACTAACGAAAGACAAGACAATAATCTATAGACTGAATTAAACTTGTATTATTCATGAATAAAACATTATTATATGTGTGTTATAAATTATTTTAGTTTGTATCACTAAGAACATGAGTGATGTTTGCAATATGTATTACAAATGTATTGTGCATATGTTATAAGTATTACAAGTGTGTTATTTAAATTATTTTGGTTGATATCACTAAAAATGAGTGAAGTTTGTAATATGTATTATAAATGTATTGTTCGTGATTTTAATACAATTTTAATACAATTATAAAATATATCTAATACAACTTTAATACAATTGCAATACCACTCCATAAACTTCACCTTTTTCGAGTTTTAATCTAATATTTCTCCTAAAATCAATTATAAACTTAATCAAACCCTCTTAAAATTGGGATATAAACTCAAAATGACATTTTCAACTATTTGTAGAAATAGCCTATCCAAGCTAAGGTCTCAAGTTCAAAACCCCTTGCCTGCGAAAGCAAGGGGTTTGCCTTCTAGGTCGAGCTCATCAAACCAAGTTTGCCTAGTGTGAGTTACCTCTCCTATGTGGTTTGCGAGCTATTGCATAGGAGCGGGAGTTTTACCCAAAGGGTAGCGGCTGGAGGTTTCCCTTGTCATCAAAAAAAAAAAACTAAACACAAATTCGTAAAATTCAAATAATGAATTCAAAATGAATCTTTATAATGACCATCAATGGTGAACTCTTGTTTTTATAATTTTAAAGATTTGAAATTTCTATTTGAGAACATGATATTGCACAATTTTTTTATTTTTCTATTCCTCTTCTCGTCGTGTTTTTGGATAAAAATAGTGAAATATGGGCAAAAATTGATTTAAAAACAGTTATTTGAATGAATTTTTTTTTAAAAAAAGAGGAGGATGAGAAAGAATGACAGAGAAAGAGACAACAAAGAAGAAGAAAAATAAAAAAAGAAGAGGAGGAAGAGAAAAAGGGCAGAGAAAGAGGCGAAGGAAGATAAACAGTACTATTTTTTAATTCTAAAAAAAATGTTATATTTAGTTAGAAAAATTATATTGCTATAGATGGTAAATATTTTTGTAATATTGCATATTTATGTGATTTACCCTTGTTGAAATGGGTTTCTTTGTGAGGAGAAAATGGGTTGGGCTGGATTAATTGTAATTGGAATGGAGTTTTCGGCTGAGTTTTTGCTGTTAAAATGTATATATGGGCTGGGAATTGGAATCAAGGAAGAGTAAAATTTACAAGTTAGCCTAATATTTGATTTAGGGAATTTGACTAAAATTTAGACAAGACAAAATCATATTAATTAATTAACGAGCTTCTTAATTTTTTTTTAAAATAAAATAATTAACTTAATTATAAACTAGTAACTCAAAAATATAAACCTAACTTAAATATTAACTACAGATTAAATTAAAATACTTAAGTAAGAAATAAAATCTTTTGAGATGATTTTTTGAATATTCATAAAATATACGAATTATATATATGAATATATATAAACAATGTACATTATTTGAAAATTATAAAAAGGTGACCAATCTATTTAAATGACTTGCAAATTATATTATATATTTTTTTATTTTTTATTTTTTTTATAAAAACTAATTATTTTAAATCGTTTGAAATTAAAGAAGCTTGATGATTAATTTATATTGTGGAGGGTCAAAATTGGGTGTCAACAATCCCCAGGATATACCCAAACACTCACGCGGTTATTACTCAAGTGCAAGACATGTCCAGATCTTTCTTACGAATAACCTCATACATTATCTAGACCCTTGCATCGAACTTAGTCGTGACCTTCTTTTCACAACAAGTTTCACCATATTCAATAGTTGCAACTTGCATAGTTTCAATCAATTCAGCTAGCATATTGCACATATAAAAATCAGACCCACACTTGTTGTGCACATGATCATATCATCACGTCCAAGCAAATACAACTTCCACATTCACAGTTAATTCAGGCAACAAGGAACACACATTCACAGTTTTCAAGTTAACTCACAGACAAGCCCGATTTCTAAATTAGTTTATTCCATAGATGACCATTACCGGTCTCCTAGTACAAGAGAAATATAAATTGATGCACCCTGCAATTGGTCAAAAGATCATTTATCCAACGCAGTGGATACTTGTTTTGAATAGTGACTTTATTCAATGCTCGGTAGTCTATACACATCCTCTCTTGCTAGTGATGGTGTTACCACTGTTGTTGCCCTAGTTCGGACAATAGAGTGAAGGAGGAAAGATATCAATTTGCATCACTCAGATACCAATTAGATTCAAGTCATAGCAAGAAGGAGTAGAAAGAAGTGAGTTTTTCCTAAAGTCTTATAGCCTCTCGAAGAAAAGTACGGACGTCGTCGTACCCTTCTGCAAGACTCTACTAGATTCGTTTTGGTACAATAAGATCAACGAACCTAGGGCTCTAATACCAACTTTGTCACACCCCATACCGTCGTGATTGGCACCCACACTAACCCTCCGATGGGAGAACCGATACTACAACCCAACTAAGCAACTTAACCAAGAACTATGCATTTAAAGATACGGAAGCAGGTTTAAACGGCCTAAGAAATATGGAGTTCCCATAAACTCCAAAGGTTTAAATAACTAACTAACCAAACAAATGTGGAAGAACAACCCCTAGAACCTGAAAGTCATTTTACCAAAACTCTACTAACGACAAGTCTAAGAATAAGGGGTACAACCTCAAAACTAAGCAAAAACCTTAAACAAATAGTCTGATTTCGAAAAGATTGGACTTAAACAAGAAAGATCCATGACAGCCTGAAAGAACTGGCTCACCCTTGAATCCGGTCACGCTCAATAGTCACCTAGCTAAGGTCTATCAATAGGCGCTTGAAGATGCCATGTACTCAACAAAGAACAAGCAAGTGTAGTATCAGTACACAACCACAGTGTACTAGTAGGATCACGCGACTATCCCAATAAGAGAAACATATGCAAGTAACCACAACATTATAAAACAGGCATATACCGAACATATACAATATTATTCATCTTTTCAGGATCAATGTAGCATTCCACGTTCTCAATAATACACATTGGTTATCATTTTAGAGCAGCAAACAGTCTTTCAACCTCAATCACCATTAGCTATGAACGTAATCAACACAAGTAGATACACAACACAATTCAATGGTCCTCTCACGAAATCCAATTCAATGGTCCTCTCATGGAACCCAAACCCAAACTTTTAGTGTACCGGTTCGTGGTACTCGATCTAATGTTTATGTTGAAACGTGGCAACCAATCTAAGTTAGTATGTCGGAACATAACACCTAATCCATTCAACAAACCACAATCACAATGTATATTTTCACAATCATACAACAAGAGGTAATTCATGGCAAACAATTATTCAATTATCCTCATTTACTATTAGGATGATCAATAATGCAACATTCACATACATACATGTATTATAATGAAAGAAGAACAAACATATATCAAACAATCATGAAATCACAATCATCACCTACATCGAATCTAAGCTTGAATCCCCTAAGACATTTGAATCTTCTCTTTCTGGATTCTTCCCGCTTGTTCGTGGTCTAAAAACATACAATTAACGCATGGATCAATAAAAGGGGCCTAATTACTCAAATTATAATAGCATTATCAACCCTAGGCCAAACTCTTGATCCCGATACCCAGATTAGAGCTTTTCCCACCATCCAAACAGTTCCAAAAACCCTTCCCCCACAATAATCACCCAAGAAACCAAGTTCTACGGATAAAAATAAATAAATTCAGGGAGTGAAAACCTTACCTTTAGCCTCAAGAATGATGGAAACTGTCAAGAAAACCTCGGGGGTCGTTCCTTAGCTCTCAAAGTTGAAACTTGCAGAATAAAACATTTTTGGGGTTTATTTCCGACTTAAATCACGACTGCCCCGCCACAACAGTCCTCACCCAGCTACATCGGCCCCGCCTTGGCGGGAATAATCCCTCCCTAGCGGTTTGCACGGAAACAGAGAGCTAAATTAAGAGTTTCAAACCCCCATTTCACAACACACCCTTATCCCATGACACTCAAAAAATACCTGTTCATACTAAGATCAGTTTCGGGCGTTCTACTCACCCGAATTCAATTCTGTAAAGTCATACGGGTTCCTTAACGTCTTAACTATCTATTCATGTGATCAAAATCATAATTAGATCTCTCATTTGTTACCAGATTTTCGTAGACCTCACTGACTCTGATTTTGTCCAAATCTGGACTAGGCTAGGAAATCTCAAGTTACTACTCAAAAGTTTTTCTGGTCCAATTCTTTCTCCATTGGCTTTTCCCTAACGATTGAATCAGATCGTTACAATAAGTGTATACACTTCTGATGTTTGTAATTGTATAAATTAGTTATTTCGGGTTTATACAAAAATAACTAAATTATACAAATGTACCCGTGAATTATACAAACTTGAAAATTATACAAATTCGCAAATTATATAAACGAGGCAGTTTAAATTGTAGCTACAACCCGTAAATATGCAAACTATAGCTATTAAGCATAATTAAGTTTATTATAGTGGCTATTTGCGAAAGTTCCTCAAACTAATTATTGACAAAAAAATGTTTATTATCCTTTTCTCTTTTTCCTTATGTTGTGTGGACTGGGTTGAAGTCCGTAGCCTTCTTGGGATCAAAGTGCTTTGGATATATGATTTTCTGATCTAAAGTGCACCTACCACTAATGAAAACAATTCATTTACTATTGGATGGCTGTAAGCTACAGGTAGTAGAAATGAAGTTCAATCATTTCAAGTGATATTTTTTTTTTTGAAATAAGACAAATGATTTTTCTAATAGAAATAGAAAAACAGATTTAGAAGTGACATTTGAAGTTCATTGTATCGTATTTATCTATCTAGTCCCTCGAATCCTATTTCTTGACCATTCCAATCTCCGCCACCCTTGAACCCTCACCTCGACTCCATCCTACCCCGTACTGTTTTACTAGATCACATATACATGCCTTTGTATTATTTTCTTCATTTCAAGGTTTTAAGTACTCTTATTAATAAGGCAAGATGATTCCATTTTATTGCTTTTGTTACCTAAGTATCATCTTTGTTTATTTCATGCTTCGCATTGCCATGTTCCTCTTCTTCTATCCTTTTATCCCATAATTATCTTTTCACTATGTAATACCTTTTTCTCCTTGATTTCGAGTGTAACATAAATTTGGTAGTTTGATACTGAGGTTAGAGGCAATCTTGACTTATAAAATGTAGATGCATCACAAAAAAATAATAATTTAAGTATTCAAGGAAGGAGACAAAGTCAATTTTTATTTAATAAGGTATAATAGCGTATATAAGTATATAAACATCTTTTTATAATTTTATATATAATATTATAGAATATTGTATAATAGTGTATATGAATATATAAGCACCTCTTCTAATTTTTTTATAGTGGTTAGATATTGGGGGTATAATATTGTATATCGAGTTTTTGAACATTAATGTAAAAAGATAAAGTTTTGTATAATATTATATATCGAGTGTATAATATTAAGAAAATACATCAAAACACTCATGAACTTGACAACAAAATTTACTTTAACACTTTAACTATACGGACATTTAAATATCCCCTTAACAATTTTGAAGTAATTTAAATATCACCTTAAAATTATAACACCACTCTCACCCGCTACAACATAGTCATGTAAGCGCAACATCATGACCATGTAGACACCACGTCATTAATTTTTTTTTACTTATTCACCATTTTTCTTAAACACTTTTCAAAAGTAATTACATTAATTAATTAATTTAAAAATATATACCCCCTTTCCTATCTTTCTTCTTCTTTGCTCTTCACCATTTCAACCTTCAATACTTTTCTTCCTTCGTCTTCATTGTTCAACAATTTTTTTTAAATAACTTTAAGGAAGAAAATTCACCACAATATTCATATTATCTTTTTCGAATCCTTCCCACGAATTTGCCCTCTTGGATAATGAAATTTTTTGAAAGTCAATTTTTTCTTGATAACTCAAATAAAAAAATGAAGACGGTATATGAAAATTGATCCAAAAAATATAAATTCTATGAGAAATATCTGAATGGATCTAGAAATGTCTGAAGATGAGTTTGTCTTTGGGTCATTTCCGATTTGAATTTCGTTTTGTTTTTGTTTTTGAACGAGCTGTGCTTTGTTCTTTTATTTTTTATATTATAAAAATGTGATCAGTTTGGTCACGCTTTAGTTTAAGAAAAAGGAGAGAAGGATATAGATTCATATTTTTTGCATTATAAAATAATAGAAAAATCAAAATGGGTCGCTCAGAATTTAAGAAAGTTTACATTTGTGAAATTGACATCAATAATACAGAGTGAAATCAACGTCAATAAATTGACATTGGTGCTGAATTTTATGGATTATTAAAGGACTAGTGAAATAAAAATAGTGGAGAGAGATAGGGATGGAGATGTAGGAAAAGGTGTTCCAATTAGGGTTGGGCATTCGGTATTTCGGTTTGATTTCGATTTTTTTTTTTGGTTTTTTCGGTTTTCGATTCTTGTACAACGTGTACTGAACACCGAATCAAAATAATTTAATTCGGTTCGATTTTTATTATTTTGGTTCGGTTTATGTTATTTCGGTTCGGTTTTTGTTAGTTCGGTTTTTTGTTATGGGCCTGCTTAGTAGGCTTTTTAAAATTTTGTAATTTTTTTGTTTATTTTATTTATATTTATTTCTTTTTGCTTATTTTACTCTATTTTTAAAATTATTGTATGATTCAAAATAATAAACTGCCGTTAACATGAAATTTACCCATGTTATAACATTGAAATTTATCAATCATTGCTGTGTTGCGGCCTGCCTGCTGGTCGATTGGCAGCTATTGTGTGGTGCTGTAGTCTGTAGATGACTAGACTTGGGAAGTGGGAACGGTAATTTTGCCTTCTTGGGAAGTGGGTCTGTAAAGTTGAAAAGTAGGAAAAGTTTGAAAAAACAAACTTTTGACCTACTTCTGCTTATAATATTAATAGATTATAATATAATATATTTCGGTAAACCGAAATAGCGAATAACACAAAAATTACATACCAAAAATCGAATCGAAATACCGAAAATTACAAAAATATATATCGAATACCGAACCGAAAATCAAAATACCGAAATAATTCAATTCGATTTGGTTTTTCGGTGTTTATGCCCAACCCTAGTTCCAATGGAGAAAGAGGTGTATTGGGGAAGACAACAAAATAAAAAGAAAAAAATTTAAATAAACTAAAAAGGAGACCCACAAATTTCATTTACCTCTTAATAAGAAAATTTACATATTTTTTACAGAGTTAATATATAAAGTAAAACTATTAAAACTATTAGTTATATATTGACCAATAAAAAAAAGCCATGTGTAAGATTTTATAAAATTCAACTTTTTTTCTCTTTTTCAAGCGCTTTTAGGAGAGTGTATCCACTCTCTCTGTCACGTCATTTCTTAGGGATATTTAAATCACTTCAAAGTTATTAAGAGGGGTATTTAAACACCTATATACTTAGTGCTAAAATAAGTTTTGCTATCAAATTTAAAGAAAATTTGATGTATTTACTCTATTGTATGTTGAATTTTTAAACACTAATATACAGAATTAATATGCTATGCAACTGAAAATTTAAAAACTTGACCACATAGATACAATGTAATGTTATCAAATGTACATTTGCGGAATTATCTAATTTTATAGTTGCTAGGGAGAGGAGACAAATTATTGAATTGATGTGTATAGAAGCTACCAACTATAGTATTAGAATGGGTCAAAGTTTCATATTATCACTTGCTCGTATGATTTTGAGTAATTCAACCTTCTTCAGTTAGTTTTAGGGATTGAGTTAGACTTAAATGTCATTTCTTTATCTTGTATAAGAGCCAAGTTTATCCCTATTTGATTTTTCAATCCATGCTTCAGTTAAAGCTTGGATATGATGGGGGTGTTAGAGTGTGTTAGTTCTCACATTAATTGAAAAATTTGTTAATGGCCTCATTAAATCAATTAGAACAAGAGAAAACAACACAAATTCCACTAGTTTAGGATCTAATTACGTGTCTTCACTTTACTTTTCAAAATTACCTTCCATACCATATTTACTTCACCAAATACATGTATCTGTGTGCTATCTGGAGCACTCAGATACATATATTTTAGATATGTGCAGGTCAAATTTGGTGCAATTTATTCTAGATGCATTGTATCCAAGCATGATTCACATGTATTTAGGATACACTAACTCTCTCACGCACCTCTCTCCCTCTCTCGCTTGTCTCTCTGTATATATGTATTTCAAAATCTATATCTTGAATGTATTTAATTTGGTAACCCAAATATATGTATCTAGTGTGATTCACATGTATTTGAGATACATTAATTCTCTCGCTCGCCTCCCACATCTCTCCCTCAAAATATATCTTGTATCAAAGATACATATATCTGACTTGAAATCTGAAGGTATATCTGATTTAAATCTGGTATGAAATTATTAGTTACTAAGACAATATGTAATTCTTTCAAATTATAGAATGGACTAGTAGTCTAGTACCAATGATAGGAATGTTTATATAATTAGATAGTTTTTCCTTTCAACAATTCTCCCCTTTTGAACGAGCTTTTGAGGTAGAATTAGATCCAAGTATCTCTTTCTTTACAAACTACTTGTAATTTTTTAGTTGTGATCTTAAATAAGGCAAATGATGAGCTTCAAAGTGGGATATGCTTTTCATTGACTCACTATTCCCCCTCCCCCCTCCATTAATTAAAATTGGAAAAGCAGATTCTTTGAAAATGACTCTTTCATCTATTGTTGGCTCCTCAAGTCCTGGAAGTCCAATGTTCAAAGACTAACAAAATTACAAACGATAATTAATAAACAAAAAAAGAGCATTAGCACTTTTCAGCTTTGCTAGGCTGTCGTACGTGAGTGCTGCTGGTACTTAATTCAATTGATTATTATACTAAATCACTACAAAATGGAGGATGGAGGATCTTCTACATGCTCTTTTGAATAAATAAAAAGATCATATTTTATATATATAAATGGTACAACTGCCTTTTCCTTTTGTTACTTTTTCATCTGTTTAATTTAATTAGATGGTTGATATTGGTTTGTTGGTTACCTCTTGCAGTTTCTGTTGACATATTTCAGCCACCAACAAGTTGACACATCTTTCTTAGGATCATTGGATGAAAATTTTGTCAACTTGGGGTAATTAATGACCTTCTTATCATGATAATGTTACCAAGATATTTTCAAGCAACTTCTTCAGGTAGTTTCTTTATTCAGCTTTCTATTCTTTATATCGCCCTGAAATCATATTAACAAAAGTGATGTAAATGAAATATATTATGATGAAGGTATACTAGATAAACTTACTCTTTAATTTGACCTCGCCTGAAATTTATATCCTTTAATTTTGATTGAGCACAAGTGGATACTCAAATTCATTTAAAATTGAACAAGTAGACACACACATCCTACGTGGCATAATATACGAAAGACACCACGTAGGATTTCATGTCAAACGTAAGTTGCCACGTAGGACACACATAGGGCATATTTGTGTACGTGTTTAAGTTATACAAGTTTAAGTGTTTACTTGTACACACTCAAAATTGAAAAGTATAAATTTTTGTTGAGACCAAATTAAAATACGTTTTTATACCTTATCTTTGGTGAATGAAGAGAGGCTGAATTGTAAACAGATGCACAAGAATGAAGAATATGCAGAAAACAAAAAAGAATCAAAGAGGGCCAATACGCTGAAATTAACAGGAACTCTTTTTCGGATTCTTCTTAGTACTCTGCGGCTGCAGATTTGTATAGGCATAAGAGGATAACAACTTTAACCAATAACGTTGGAAACACTAACTTATATTAATCCTAAAAAATAGGAACCACATCCATGATAAACTACTGTCCTAAAGACTAGAACAAAGCTGAAAAAAAAAGACTTTATTTGCTAACATTCTCCTTTAAACTGGAAGCTCTTGAACTCTTCCATTATTGCTAATAGGAACCACATCCATGAACTCCTCTATTGTCACAATCTAAATTCACAAGTTGTGATGGCACCTATGTTCCCAACTGATATGTAAGTCAATCCACTAGTTTTATCAAGGGAAAATTACGCGTTTAAGCAAACATATACTAGTTAATTAGTTAACATAACTATAGTTTGCCTTAATTACAATTCACGGCCTACTTTTAGCCATAACTACGCGGCTCAGCTTTTTAGTTTAGTATAATTCCCACATTTGTATAATTCAAAATTTGTATAACTTTTGTATAATTAAGAATTTGTATAACTGTTTACACTTCTGATGTTTGTAATTGTATAAATTCGTTATTTTAGAGTTTATACAAAAATAAATGAATTATACAAATGTACCCGCGAATTATACAAACCTACGAATTATACAAATCTGCAAATTATACAAACGGGACAACTTAAATTGTAACTACAACCCGTAACTATGAAAACTATAGCCATGGAGCATAATTACGCTTATTATAGTGGCTATTTGCGAAAGTTCTCCTTTTATCAATTTAATTAAATAAATAAGGTGAAACGATAAATGACAATTAGAATATCTCAAACGCTAAGTCTTTCATAAGTATGAAGTGTGGAAAGCTAAAATACCACCCAAGATTTTACTATCATAAGTACAAGAGCTTTTAAAGTACAGTACAAGTCTGAAACTCAAATGACAAGTCTATTCGTAAGAAATATCTGTCTAAATACTAAAACAACAGAATAAATAACAAGATAGAGGGAGGTGTGAGCCGCGGAACATCCTAATAGCTCACCACAACTCCAAGATAATCCAAGCTCAAACTCAGAAAGCTCCACAAGATTCGATTGTATTCAGAATCGAATTTGCACCACAAAAGAGTGCAACAAGAGTAGTATAAGCATGAAACCATGTGTACCAAATATGTCTCATAGACCAACAAAAAAAAGTAGTGACATGTATATATAAGAAATTCTCATTTAATTTCACAAGCATACATTATACTTATCAGTCATGTTCATCAGATAGAGATAATCAAATTTCACGTAATGTCCAACCACCAATAAGCACATAATCAAACAAGAATGAAGGATGTAATGAGATACAATGCAATACCACAAAATGAAATGCCTCAAATGCAAAATACTCTCTCAACTGTATATACACGATACTTCTCAGAAATATATCAAGAGTTTCTGAACCATTGAGGACTCGCGAGGTCCATATACTAACATAGAGAATCTCCATATGTCTTTGTGGTTGATATCAATGCACTATCATAAAATAAAAAAACCCCTAGCATGAACGGTTTCCACATGCCCAACTTATAATCATAAATCAAACAATCCCAGCATGGATGATCTCCACATACCGAACATATACTCCATCTCATGTCAATGCATATGCACAATATAATACCAATAAAAGGGGATGATGATGCATCTCAATCAGTCAAATGTGGGTATGACATGTAATCATCTCAACTATCACAAATATATGGGTTCAAATAAGAAACACAACCATATAAAAGAAACCAAGTCAATAATACATCAGCTAATGCCTACATGCTTTGGCATTCTCGGATTACAATCCATCATTCTATAGTAATAAACTTTCCCTTTATAATGCTAGTACTCGTACCAATGCCTGTCACACCATTGGTGCGAGACCCTCATTTTTCTCTCTTACCCATTGTCTATTCCATTTTTAATCTTTAATTATAAAACACCCTTCAACGAAGTTTGAAATCTTAACATACCTTTAATGTCGAACACGTCTCACGAATCTTTAAGATTTCACCTTTCCCTTTCGTAAAGTTTCAGAACGTCCTCACTCTATGAAATAGTCATTATTTATAAGTAAATAAGTTTGTAGACACTCATATTACTATATGTCTATCTTAAACCCACAAACTCACCCAAATCAATAATTATTTCCTAGACCTCAAGCATAGGGTTAAGCCTTAATAGCGCAGTAATTCGCGCCATCCCAAGCCCCTGCCCAGAATTTGACGAATTTCCTTGTTCAATCTCATGCCTTAACTCATCTAGAATTGAACGATTTCCCTCAAACTCTTTTGGATTCTTAAACCCAGCACACACACAGCGAAATACACACTAAAACTCACCAAGATCAACACTCATTCATAACTCTCACCTCAAGAACTCAACAAGAACTTCATTATTATAGAAGGAAGCACAAAACCTCAAGACCTCAAATCATTCAACCTCAAGAATGAAATTACGGATTAAAAATCATATGATTGACGTGTGGGTGAACGAACCGAACACTATGAAAACTTACATACATCGAAAGAACTAAGTTCTTGGCGATTTTCCCCAAAATCTTGAAGAACTTCTTGAAACTCCTATTTTCTCCTCTTGAAATTTGCCCTAGCTATCTTGAACATTTTAGAATGAGCCCCAATTGACTTGATCTGATTAGACCCCTTAACTTAGGTGGGAAAAACGTTTTAGACTAGTGCGGTAAGGAAAAGACCAAAACATTTCTCCTTAAAATGGATGAATTTCCTTAATTGGATAGGCTGAACTCAAACGGTCATATCTCTCTTATTCGAATTCAGAATTTAGCAAACTCGGTGGCGTTGGAAAGAGGACTTTGATATCTTTCATTCCCTACCTTATGGGCCACCTAACTCATCCCGTACTGAAAGTTATAGTCATTTGAAGTTGAATCAAAACTGACAATTGAAGACTAACATGCCCAATTTCTCAATTTAGCTATTTCTAGCTTAGTTCTTTCCAAAATTAGCTCTTTCTAAGACTGAGGTGTTACAGCCGCCGTTTCCATCTCCTCTCTCCATTATTTATTTCTCCTTTAATTTAAGGTTAGGGTTTCATCAAAAGTTTTAAATTTTTTCAATTTGAGTTATATTTGATTTTTTTAATTAATTTATTGTAATTAGTTTATTAAATTTATGTTTTATTTATTGTTAGTTTGAATGATTGATTGTCAGTTAGTGAATGAATTAAGGTTTTTTTAATTTTAGGACTAGTTTGAATTAGCGTATATTAGGACTAGTTTGAATATGGAATTTTAGGACTAGTTTGAATTTGTGATTTTAGGACTAGTTTGAAATAGAGAATTTTGGACTAGTTTGAATTAGGGTATATAAGGACTTGTTTGAATTTGAGATTTTAGGACTATTTTGATTTTGGGATTTAAGGACTAGTTTGAATTGTGGATTTTAGGACTAGTTTGAATTAGAGATTTTGGGACTAGTTTGAATTAGGGCTTTTAGGACTAGTTTGATTTTGGGATTTTAGGACTAATTAGAATTTGGGATTTTAGGACTTGTTTGAATTTAAGATTTTAGGACTAGTTTGATTTTGGAATTTTAGGACTAGTATGAATTTGAAATTTTAGGACTAGTTTGAATTAGAGATTTTGGGACTAGCTTGAATCAGGGTATTTAAGGACTTTTTTGAATTAGGGATTTTAGGACTAGTTTTGATTTTGGGATTTTAGGACTAGTTTGAATTTGGGATTTTAGGACTAGTTTGAATTTGGAATTTTAGGACTAGTTTGAATTTGGAATTTTATGACTAGTTTGAATTAGGGTATTTCTTGAGTTGATATTGAAGTGTTAATTTGAAGTTAGAAGCTAGTAATTGAAGTGTTTTGAGTATAACATTAATGAGGTGATTTTGAAGTTAGAGAAGTTAGATATAAACTTGAATTACAACTTAATTAGAACTTACAATTAATTATAACTTGAATTTACTATAACTTGAACTTAATTAGGAATATGAACTTGAAATTTTATTGATCCTTAATATGCAAAAGAGAACACTAGAAACTTTAAAGATCGAATTTTTATGTTGTGGGTAGTTTCAAGATTGGATTTTTAAGGTTATATATGCAATAAATAATACACATAGATTCACCAATAATATTTTTTGATTTAGTTGGTGAATTGTGTATTATTTAGTTGGAATTGAAGTGATTTTGAAATCAGAAGTTATAAATAAGAAATAATTAGAAGTTAGATTCTTTGAATTTGTCAAATTGGAAATTTTTGAATATAATTTAGTATATTTGAAGGTTGAAATTAAAAGAAAATTGGATTGTATATGATTTTTGAATTTTATATAAAAATAATTTTAGAAATTAGATATGAACTTGATCAAATTAGGATTCTGGAAGTTGAATTTAGAATTTTTTTTGGTTTGTACAAAGTTTGAACTTTAATTTAGACTTGAGAACTAATTAGAACATAGAACTTCATGTTGTCATGAACTTGAACTTTAGATACTTTAATTTTTAAAATTTTTGAACTTTAAATATATATACTTGAAATTTGGAATTTTGTACTTTAGCTTAGAAAAATTCAACTTGAACGTTATGAACTTAGAACTTAATTAGAACTATATTTGCAACTTAGAACTTCATTAAAACTTAGAACTAATTTGAACAAATCTTGTTGACTTTAGAAATCTAATTGAATTGTAGAAATTAAGTTTAAACTTTTGAAATCTGGAATTATTGTAGGATTTACGAACTTTAGGTTGAATTATTTATGTAAATTTGCATACATATGTCATCAAGGGGTGCGGGAGATAGATCTCGCGAGCATCTTGGAGTTAGCTAGCCCAATAAGGCTAAAAACAAGAAGTCTAGGAGACTTATAGATCCTGAGGATATTCTAGGATTCCTTTCTTCTGCGTCGGAGTGCATTACTCATGATACCTATTTATGGGTTGTTCCATTTGGTACAGCAGATCCTCGGGCATATTATCCTAATTACCGTCGACCAGCTGGTACTTCCTCTACTTCATAGTCATTGCCTCCACAGCGCTACAAGGACCTACCTTTAGAAGTCATTCGTCGAGCACGACCCTTATCGGCAAGTAGGTTATCGGTTGGTACTCCATCTCTCACAAGTACATCTCTTCAGCTATCTGCCATGAGGATTAGATATTCTAGTAGTGAGCAGTTAGATGTTGTGGCCAATACGCCTCCATTGACTCAGCATTTTATGCATCCTAGTGTATCACCTACACCTACACCTAGTTCTACACCAGATAAGACGTCTACTCTAGCACTAGGTACCTAAGAATTAGTGTGTGGGGTTAACAAGTTTTGGTCTAGGGCAAGAGCCTATGGGACCTAGGATTCACTAAGGAAAAACATTTCCTCCCCATGCCAAGTTGGCGAGGGGCAGTGTGGCCACCCAAGTAACTTGGCTAGTCGCCAAAGTTCACTTAGGGTCGCCTAGTGGACTGTCCCCATGGCCAAGCTACTGGAAATTTGGGCGAGCTAGGTCGGGGCTCGCCAACCCTGTTGGCGCATCACCCAAAGGCCCCTCCCCATCGCCTAGTAGGCTGCCTCTATGTTGAGCATACTGGAAATCTTGGTGAGCTAAAATGTGCAAGTCTGCAGTTTTTAAATAGGAGTCTTAAGGATCTTTCGTTATTTTTCCTAAATTGATACTACCTTGTTTTACTCTTTCCTTAGTAAAGTATATATTCTTTTTAGACTCAAATTTTTCTCAATTAAGTCATTCTCCCTAGAATCTAAAGAAAACCCAAGACTTCATCCTCTCCAAAGAAAATTCTCTCTCTAGATCCTCAAGGAAGAAGGTGGAGCTAGGGTTCAAGAATCAAGTTCTTCTCACCAAATTCATCAGATTCCATTGTTAAGGTATGGTAGCCCTTCATCCATGGATAGTCTTCATCCATGGAGTCCCTCCAAATTCAATTTCAAAACTAGTGATTTTCTCCAAAAGTTAGGGTTTGACTTCAATCTCATGGATTCTTTTCAAAAACGTTTCTAATGATTGATTGATGATATATTATGTATGAATTGATGATTTGTATAGTGTTTATGTTGAATTCCCCCAAGAACCCATGAAACCCCTTATTCCTCAATTATGATCTTGTGATGTGGGTTTGTTGATTATAGAGGAATATTATGAGATATTGCTTGTTAAGTTAATTGAATCATGTTAATATCCATGTCTAATGTAGTAATTCTAGATGTGTTGATGGAAATATGATCTATGGTCCTTGAAGGGAAAAGTATGAGAATTATGCATGACTACGAGATTTAAGAATATTATTTATGAACACTTTGAGAGTAAAGTAAATATGATTATTATCTAGTTGTTGTGTTGTTGGATGATTATCCCTATGTACACATTTATGTATAAATATGGTATGAGGTGAGAGGTGTTCTCACAATATGATGATTCTAGGGATGAAAGAGCTATTCTCACCCATTAAATCTATGAGCTATAGTATGAATTATGATGGATTGAGTGTCAAGACATTCTTCCATGAACATGAACTTAAGTCAAGACTTAAATATGTAATCTAAGGGATTTAATTCTTAGCACCGAGTGAATATGAATATGAGATGGAAGCTTATACGATAGTTGAGTTCGGCTTCTTAATGGGTTCCTTCTACCTTAGTTGAGTCCGGGTTCCCAAGGTATGTATCTCATGAGATGGAAACCTTATACCTTAGTTGAGTCCGGGTTTCTAGTAGAAATATCCTTATCCCATAACTATGTGCCCACATAGGTCTTTAGCTAGTAAATCCACTTAAGCTAAGAGTACGGTTCTACCTTAGGCAAGTAGAACAACTCCTTTTCGGTGTGGGGTAGCACCGAATTCCATATTATCTCATATGGTCTATGTCGGTTAAAGCTTATTCCCACTAGCACATTAATATGGATAAGAATATGAGATGAACTATGGTCACTTAAGAAGCTTTACTTGCCATGGATGGTATTATGGGATCTCACTCATGCATTACACAAGTATTCTTTGAGGGTATCTATGGTATGTTCCATTTTTATATGATGATCTATGAGTTGATTATGCTTATGATGTATGTTTTTCCTCAAAAACTACGGTTTCAATCTAAGTCATGGGTTCTTTTTCAAAACATTTTCAATTGTTGATTTATGGTTGATTATGGTGGATTATGGTTGAATTGATGATTAATTGTTGATTTATGATGAAATCCCCCCCAAGAACCCATGATTTCCCCATAATGCTAAATTGTGAATTCATGATGTGGGTTGATTGATTATAGAAGCATCTCAATTGATTATATTTATATTGGTTGAGTTATTGAATCATGATATTCCCCTATCTAATGTACTAATTCTAGATGTTTGGATTGAGTTTGATTCATAGCCTTGAAGGGGCAATTTATGAGTGTAGAGTCTGGTTCTTAAGGCGATTATAATTTGATTCAAGCTTGGATTCGACTATTCTCCTTGCTTGTGGTGAGTCCTCATGATTCGAGGACCAGAGTTTCACTTTGAGTTTCATTTTAGCATTTCATTTCTGAACTATGTTGTATGGGCTATGCCCCTTTCATTTGAACTATTGTAATAGATGATTAATTGAGATGCTTCTATGAAAGATCTTTAAGATTGCACACGCAAGTGTACGTGGTCCACAAGTAATATAGTGGCACTAAAAGAGCCGGATTATCGAACCCAAAGAACTTATTAATTAATTATTTTTGCTAAATTATATTAATTCTAATTATTTATTTAAGGGAAGATTTCAAAGAATTAATATATATTAACTAAACTAAAAATAACTAAATAACAGTTAACTAAGAAAAGATAGATGTTTACACAATCAATGAATGAATCGATCTAGGATTATAATTTAACTAACAATCATATTTAGCATCAATTTCATCAACTTATTTGATTATCTAGTTATTGATTCACGGGATTGATAATATAGACATGATCTCCCGACCTCTAACCGTCAACCACAATTGACAGCTTAACTACATCGTCGAGCGAGGATAGACTGAACCAACTATGGAGCATTAAGTTGTCTTTCTGTATTTGAGTCAAGCAAGGCACCTAGGTATATCTCTACCCTAGACACAAATCAATTCAAGTGAAATGCAAGAAAAGATCATGCTCCTTATATTCCACATTCTATCCCTCTATTACTCTCTCGAGTTTAAAAGAAGACAATAAATTTATTTTAATGGTGATCAAGCATCAAAATAGTAATCACAAAAATATAAGAACAACTAATACGATAAACAAATCATGCCGAGTTAAAATCACTAAACAATCATATTGTAAGTAAATATAATCCAAGAACGAGAAGTTTAACTCCACTTAGACATAGAGCAATTACAACGAATCATTCAAATAAAAGATGTAAAATAAATAAAAGAGAAGAAAAGAAAAGATTAAACCCTAAATCAAAAGTTAATTTCTACATTGTATCCTCCTCCTCCAATAATTATTCTTGTGGACTATTTATAGATATAGGAAACCCTGAATAAAATAATTGAGTTCAAAACAAATTGGAAACCCAAAACCTTGACGGAATTGGATTCCGCGTGAAACTCTTTCGCCGACCCAACAGTTGTGCGTTGATTGGTTTCCACGTGGCATGCATGTATGCTTGCTTTCTTCTTACTTCCTCTTTTGCAACGTTTGATTCACATATATATAAATATAATATAATATTCAATTTAATCCATTAAATTCTCTACTTGATTTCCTTTTTCAACCTTCCATCTTTAATTTTTTTTAGTTCCAAACTTTTTCAACTTTACACCAATTTACTCCTACAAATTAAATACACTATTTAGCACAATCCATAAAATTTATGCTCAGAAAGGACAAATATAAATAATAAATGTGAGGCAAATAATAATTAAAAATATGTATTTTGGCCTCACATCAATATCCCACACTTAAACTTTTGCTCGTCCTCGAGCAAACATTAAAGCTCATCTAAAAAAAACATTGCTACAAACACTTAGGCCATATACAAATTTCAAAATATCAAGTACACTTCTCGATCATTATGCAAGATATCCATAGAATAACAAAGCTCTAACCTCCTAACCTCAAGGAAGGACTCTGAACTCATCAAATTTAACCTTGTTCACCTAGTCTCATCAAAGAAAGTTAATACAATCACCTATCTATCATGAAACAAGTGCCCTCACAAGAAGAAATAGTCCACACACTCAAATCAAAAGATTGAATATAAATTAAGGACTTAGCATCAAAGAAAACTCTCACACTCACAAAGAAAATTCACATGTATGCACAAAGAACCATAGGCTTGACCATTATGTACATCTCCACTAATTAAACATGCTTGAATAGAATCAAATAGGACTTTAACGGGTTGTAATGTAGGCTAGTGAACGGGTAGGAAAACTATATAATAGTGACTTACACTTTCTTAAGCACTTTGCATTTTAAGACTTTATCACCCATTATTTTCTTCTCCTTATTTTCAGCCCTCTCTTCAACAATTATTTCATAAGTAATTCTCATCATCTAAAGAATGCTTCAATCATTTTTTTTTATATATATATATGCCTTTTCATTAGCCACCCTCAATTGAGGTGCACAATACCCTTGGTAGGATCAGGCCCATGTTTGACCATACTTCTGAACTAGCCACCCTCAATTGAGTTGAGGTGCACATTATCCATTAAGGACCAGAGCCAAAACAAAGTTTTTCTATACTTTTATTTTTCACATAACATAACAGAGCCGATTTATTTTCATCACATTCTTTCAAAGAGGGTTTTTTTAAGCATTTTGTAGCTATCATTGATTACCTTTTCACGCAACCATCCCTTTTTTTTTATTCAGAATTAGCAATTAAAATAAGTCTATGCTATAATTCTCAAGGAAGCAAGGTGCAAAAACTAGGGATTCAACAAAATAGTTTAGGGCAAAATATGGCTACCAACAAAAGGCTACATGCTCAAGAGGGCTAAATAGTGATATAATATCTGAAAAGGTTAAAATTTATCAGACAAATCAAAGAAAGTCTATTATCATCTCCTAAACAAAACAACACTTTTTTATTCACTTAAATAACATGCAGGGCAAGTTCTAGACTAAGATGCAAAACATGGAATAAACAAATTCTCACCACACATGGCACAAGTATCAATCAAGATGGATCAGTTCCACTTCTAATAGAGACATGATCATAACAAACTACAAAATAAAATAGGCTATATACAAAGTCACAACCATGAACCTAGATGTCAAAGAGTTTGCAATTTCACTAGCAATCAAGCATTCACAAGAAAGTACTACTCAAAATTAGGCCCAAATAACATGTATCACACAAATTAAAAGGGTTTTTTCTTTTCTCTCCAAAAAAATAATAAAAATAAAATTTACTTCCTAAAAGAATAAAAGACACTCGGTTCAAAGGGACTATCCTCAGGAAAAGAACGGAAAACAAAAGTCAAGGAGCCCATCCTAATAAAAGAAAAGACGCAATAAAATGGTCAAAACTATAAATTCATTCCCACATCCCACACTTAAAACATGACATTGTCCCCAATCCAGTAACATAAGCTAATTAGTGAAACAAAGAATTTTTTTTTAGGTTGGGCTAAGTGTGCTCCTACTTATGAAAAACAACTTCTTCTTTTTTACAAATTTTGTTTTTTTTGTACCAGGTTCGCGACGCGGACTGGATACGGACTTCACCGTCTGAAAAATATTTTTTCCATTTTTAAAAATAAAATAACTATATTAAAAAAATCTAAGCACACTTCACCCTAACCAAAATATGCGGAAGTATCCCCACCCCACACTTGAAAAGATGTTATGTCCTCAAAACATCAATTAAAAATTTTAAACAAGGGTTAGGAAAACTCCCTGGGGCTTTAAGCCTAGCTAGTAGCATGTTCTCTCAATTTTTTTTTTCAAGGGTCGTACGCACCACACTCTTAAACTCAAACATTCTCCTTTGCTTCAAATTCTTAGGTACTCAGATGTAACAACCCTCAAAATGAAATAGGATAATTAGAGATTCACATGTGTGTTAGTAGTTGATAAACTTGTATAAATATTTGAAAAATGAGTTCATAGGTCAGTTTTAAATAGTTTGGAAGTCAAACGTCAAAGAGACATTCAAGACGTTCGAAAACTAGATGTTTGCATGCTAGTGTGTTCTAGTGTGTCTTGCATGTTTTTATGTGTTGTTTGGAGTCTAAAATCAGTGGAGGTGACCCTAGTGTCTTAATAAATGTTTTTAGGGTCAAAACGTTCGGGTACGACTCCCTAGGACCACCCTAAGGGTCCCCGAGGAGGACCCCAACCCTTGGCCGAGCAAGCTACCAAGGCAGCTCGAAAATGCTCATAGAGGGAGCATGTTTGCGTCACGGACTAGCTCCACCATAGGCCAATTATTTGGTTCGCGTCACAGATGCAGACTCTTCTATCTTGAAATTTAATTTCTAGAAACTTGTGGGAACACCTTCGAGTCGCAGACTTGTTTCCCGACGAAATCTGCGAAAATAAAACTCAAGTTTGACTTGTTTAAAATGGTCCAACTAAGTGAGGAGTATTTTGGATACTTTGGGAAATTATTATACACGGTTATTCTACCTATTGTAGGGTATTTTAATAGGTTAAAACCCCAAAACCTAGAATTGGACCTCATTATTTCTACATTGAACCTTCCCTCTCAAACAAATTCTCTCCCAGAACTCCATGGAAGCCATTGATGAAGCTTCAAGTTAGGGAATGGGTTCCTACTGATTTCTCTTCAAATTCATAAGGAAAATCAATCACAAAGGTATGGGGATTTTATCTTTGATTCTCCTTTCAATCAAAGAGCCAAATCAAAGTGATTTCAATGTTTTCCAAAAACACTAAAAACCCCTATTTCAATTCTAAGCTTGGGTTCTTGCATGAAAGTATTTCAAATGATGATTTATGTTAATATTGATGGTTTTAAGATAAAAAATTCCATGAACCCTTTCATATCTTGAAACCTTAATTTTGTGTCTAAAGTGAGTCTATTGATTTTGAGCTAATAATGTGATATTAATGTGTAGATTGTTATGGGCTATTGATTTATGTATTGTTATATATTGAGTTATGAGGAATTGATGGTCAATTGTGTTATATTGGATGTTGGCCTTGAATGGGCAATTGTGACCTAAGGTTTATGATGATGATGAAGTTGTGAATAGATTATTGGCTCTAGTATTATATATATATATATATATATATATATATATATGTTGTAGATGTTAGAATTGTGTGGTTTGATCCTTTTGAAAGTGGGGAGGTGTTTACCTTATTAGCATGTTGTGATCATGGCCTTGTAGGCAAAGTTGGATGATTGTTGTTTTGAGTAATGTTGATTTATTTGAAGGTCATGTGATATGATGTGAATTTGTGCATGGTCTAAGAGCATGAAAGGTGACCTTGTGTAGAGACTTTATGTGTATGCTTGGTTGTTGTCTTCTTTGAATGACCTATAATGAAGGTGAAGTTAAGGTAGACTATGTTTACTTCTTCTCACACCTAGTGAAGAATGAATGAAAGAATGTGAGAATGAATGAAAAGAATGGGAGTTAATGCTAATGAATGAAAGTTGGGTCCATTGTAAGGATAGTCTCATAAAGTACTCTTTTTAATGAATGGGGTTCCTAGATGAAAGGTTTTCTCATCGTTGAATCCAAGATCTTTCTAAATGAATGAATGAGGGTTAGGATGGGTATTCCTTCGTGAGTAGAGATGAGAATACTTAGTAGCAATCCTTAACCCTAAATGAATGAATGTTGGGCTAGGATGGGTACTCCTTCGTGTGTTGAGATGAGAGTACTTAGTAGCAATCCTCATCCCTAAATGAATGAATGAAATAAATGTCCTAACTCTGTGGGGGAGTAATGTCTAGCACCGAGAAGATATAAAGATGGGTGGATTCTCCGTCGTTAGTTGAGATGTGGGTACTTAGAAGCAATCCTTCTATCCCTTAACTATGTGCCCACATAGAACTAGCTAGTGGTCTCTACCACGTAAAGGCTAAAAGAATGGCCCTACCTTAGGCAAGTGGGGATCCCTCATTTGGTAAGGGTATTATCGGGATTTCATGTCAAGCTCCACGATCTATGTCGGTTAAGGCTCTCCCCCACATTAATGAATGAATGAACTAGGGTCTCTTAAGGGTGTACTACTTAGGATAGGTGGTGGAATGGGACATCATCTATACATTGCACAAGTAGACATTTAAGGGAGATCTTGGTGTGTCTTAGTGATGAAAACGAATGAATGAGTCTTATTGGGCTAATTAATGAAAGTGTTGGTCTTTGAGCATGCTAATGTGAAAGTGAGTCATAATGAATTGAATGTAAGTGCTTATGTTGAATTGAATGTATGTGATGATCTTATGTCATTAGTGAATGAAGTTGTCTAAATGCATTAAGTTGAATAAACGAATTATGTTGAGATGTGAATGGAGCTTGTCTTGTGTAGCCTTAAGGATCACTTGGGTGTGGTATGGAGAGGTAGTATGGGCTGCCTCACCATGTCTTACTTAGGTGAGTCTTGGGATGACATTTGATGAGTGTTCTAGTCTTATGAAGTGACTTGTTGGCTTATGTGCTTATATGTCTTATGTGATTAATTGATGAAGGTTGAGGTATGCATGGTAAGTGCACTTTGTGTGACCTTAAAGTGGTGCCTTAGTGTGGGTGATGGTATGGGACGTTACCCATACATTGCACAAAGGTATTGCTTAAGGGTTACTTAAGGTGGAGATCCAAGGCAAGAAAGTAAAGGTAAATGGGTTATGTATGTTTATGATGTATTGTGAAGCATATGACTTTGTATTGTTGTTTGTGGCTTGTAAGGTGCCTATTATGTTGATGTTCATGAGATTTTATCAAAATTGCATAAAAGCATATCTTCCAAACAAATGTCCTTTTAGCATGTTTTGCATATTCTCATCCTTAGTACGTGTGTTGTACTAACCCCTTTCTTCTATTCTACTACAAGTGTAGGTTGTGGTAACTAGGAGGAGATTGTGCTTTGGAGTTACTTGGATTTCTTTACTCTTCCAAGTCTTTGGTATGTCCTCATGATTCGAGGACTATGTTTAGAAGTTTCTAAGTCATTGCAATAGACACTTAAGTTTCATTTCATATTGTAAATGGTCGTGTCCCTTAGTACGTTTTAAGTTCTTGTCTAAGATTGGCTAAAGAGACTTAGTAGTTCCGCTTGTATTGATGTTTTCAAATGTTGATGACTCTTGAAGTCTTGTGGTTTTATTGAATAAAAGTTTTAAATTCTTAGTGATTTTTATGATCTATGCGATGAATGAATGCAAAGGCTTGTATAAGACCTCCGAGAGGTCAAATACGCATGTAACGGCTAGGGGTTGCTCTCGGGTCGTTACATCAGACTTCCCCTAATCTGCAAAAACAAGATCAACACAAAAAAGTGACACCATAAAATAAAATAAAGGGTTATTTTATTTTTTTTATAAAAAACTTAAATAAATAAAAATAAAAGTATAACCTAGAAAAACAATTAATTTCTAAGTCCCCAGTAGCGGCGTCAAAAACTTGTTGTTTCCAATTGCACACGCAAGTGTACGCGGTCGCTCAAGTAATATAGTGGCCCTAAAAGAGCCGGATTATCGAACCCAAAGGACTTGTCAAATAATTATTCTTATTAAATTATATTAATTCTAATTATTTATTAAGGGAGGATTTCAAAGAATGAATATACATTAACTAAACTAAAAATAAAGATAAAATAACTAAATAACAATTAACTAAGAAAAGATAGATGTTTACACAATCAATGAATGAATTGATCTAGGATTATAATTTAACTAACAATCATATTTAGCATCAATTTTATCAACTTATTTGATTATCTAGTTATTGATTCACAAGGTTGATAATATAGACATGATCTCCCGACCTCTAACCGTCTACCACAATTGACAGCCTAACTACATCGTTGAGCGGGGATAGACTGAACCAACTATGGAGCATTAAGTTGTCTTCCCATATTTGAGTCAAGCAAGGCACCTAGGTATATCCCTATCCTAGACACAAATCAATTCAACTGACATGCAAAAAAAGATCATGTTCCTTATATTCCACGTTCTATCCCTCTATCTATTCCTCTCCCGAGTTCAAAAGAAGACAATATATTTATTCTAATGGTGATCAAGCATCAAAATAGTAATCACAAG
This sequence comes from Solanum commersonii, assembly GCA_029007595.1. Lineage (NCBI taxonomy): Eukaryota > Viridiplantae > Streptophyta > Magnoliopsida > Solanales > Solanaceae > Solanum > Solanum commersonii. The sequence goes on from JAJTWQ010000041.1 coordinate 1,872,213, forward strand.
AATGTAAGAACAACTAATATGATAAACAAATTTTGCCGAATTAAAATCACTAAACAATCATATTGTAAGTAAATATAATCCAAGAACGAGAAGTTTAACTCCACATAGACATAGAGCAATTACAACGAATCATTCAAATAAAATATGTAAAATAAAATAAAAGAGAAGAAAAGAAAAGATAAAACCCTAAATCAAAAGTTAATTTCTACATTGTATCCTCCTCCTCCAATAATTATTCTTGTGGACTATTTATAGATGTAGGAAACCCTGAATAAAATAATTGAGTCCAAAACAAATTGGAAACCCAAACCCTCGACGGAATTGGATTCCGTGTGAAACTCTTTTGCCAACCCAACAATTGTGCATTGATTGGTTTCCACGTGGCATGCACGTATGCTTGCTTTCTTCTTTCTTCCTCTTTTGCAACGTTTGATTCACACATATATAAATATAATATAATATAATATAATATTCAATTTAATCTATTAAGTTATGTGCTTGATTTCCTTCTTCAACCTTTCATCTTTAATCCTTTTTAGCTCCAAACTTCTTCAACTTTATACTAATTTACTCCTACAAATTAAATAAACTATTTAGCACAATCCATAAAATTTATGCTCAAAAAAGAAAAATATTAATAATAAATGTGAGGCAAATAATGATTAAAAATATGTATTTTGGCCTCACATCAAAATGTGTTTTACTGGTTATTGTTCTTTACTTATGTTATGATATGCTAAGTGGCTTACATGATGCCTTTTAGGGTCTCATGTGCCATGCTACGTCTAGGGGGTACCCTTGGGTCGTGACAAACTTGGTAATTAGAGCACAAGGTTTAGAATGATTATAGGATGATGTCTCATAAGCCACGTCTAGTAGAGTCTTGTTATTGAGTGTGAAGCCCGCCACACTTATGAATGAGGGGCTATAAGATGTTTAGGAAATTTCACTTCTTTCACTACTATTAAGTCGTGCCTTAGAGTCCAACTCTATAAAGTCGCTCTCCTAATCCTTCTCTTGTGTCTTCAGAAAATGAATACACGAAGGGATAATGCTAGAAGGATGGAAGAGGAGAATGTGAATCAAGAAGCTCCTCAAGCTCCGGTTGATCCTTCAGCTTTGTCAAATGAGGAGGTTAGGTCGGCTTTTCAAATATTGGCTCGAGCTTTGGCGACTCAAGCCAATAGAGATGTGGTATCCCCGGTCAATCCTAATGAGAATTCGACTGCTTCTAGGGTTAGGGATTTTCTAGGATGAACCCTCCCGAATTCCATGGCTCTAAAGTGGAAGAAGATCCCCAAAGATTTATCGATAAGGTTTATAAAGTGCTTGACATTATGGGAGTGTCTCCACAAAAGAAGGCGGATTTAGCCGCCTACTAATTGGAGGATGTGGCTCAAGTTTGGTATACTCAATGGAAGAGAAATAGGCCGATAGGAGAGGATCCCATAGAATGGGAAGTGTTTAAATCGACATTCCTTGATAGATTCTTTCCCCGAGAGTTGAGGGAAGCTAAGGTGGAGGAATTCATAAACCTTAGGTAAGGTAGCATGAGTGTCAAGGATTATGCCTTGAAATTTATCCAACTATCCAAGTATTCTCCATCTATGGTGGCGAATTCGAGGGATGAGATGAGTAGGTTTTTGACGGGTGTGTCCAAATTAGTTCGAAAAGAATGTCGTATGGCAATGCTCCATCATGACATGGATATATGAAGGCTCATGGTATATACTCAACAAATTGAGGAGTCAAAACTCAAGAAGTGGAATAGAGAAGTAAATAGGCAAGAATCGGTGATAAGAACTTCTCCAATGCTAGGTCCAATGGACAAGGACGACCAAGGTTCAAACAAAGGTTCGCCAACCAAGGCTCTTCTAGTGCTCCTCTAAGGGTCAACAAGGATAGGGATTCCAACCCTAAACCTCAAGGAGGTAATAGTGGTGGTTCTTATGTTGCTAGGCCTAATTGTGCAAAATGTGGTAAAAAACATTATGGCAAGTGTCTTATTGGTACCGATGGGTGTTTTAGTTGTGGGAAGGTTGGTCACAAGATAAGAGATTGTCTAATGCTCAAGGTCAAGGGAAGGGAAGATAAACAAGCTCCTCCAAGTCGTTCCAATGCCAATGCTCAAAAGTAAAACCGTTTTTAGGCTCTTCAATACCGAGGCGACCAAGAGAGCTCCTTGGATGTTGTAACCGGTATGTTAAAAGTCTTCTTTATTGATGTATATGACTTGTTAGATCCCGGTGCCACTTTGTCCTTTGTGACACCCTTTGTGACCATGAAGTTTGAAATACTCCCCAAAGTGTTAGTAGAGCCTTTTTCAGTTTCTACCCCGGTTGGTGAATCAGTAGTGGCCAAAAGATTTTATAGAAGTTGTCTCATTTCCTTGTCTCATAGAATTAATTTGGTGGAGTTAGACATGTTAGATTTTGATGTGATTTTAGGTATGGATTGGTTGTATGCATCTTATGCCTCTATAGATTGTAGGACTCGGATTGTTAGATTCCAATTCCCAAATAAGCCTATCTTAGAGTGGAAGGGGGAAATTATATCCCTAGAGTTCAATTTGTCTCATGCCTTAAATCTAGGAAGATAATCTCCAAAGGGTGTATTTACTATCTTGTTAGAGTAATGGATGAGTCTGAAACCCCTTCTCTAGAGTCAGTTCCAGTAGTTAATGAGTTTCTGGAAGTTTTCTTCAATGATTTACCCGGTATTCCTCCCGAGCGGGAAATACATTTTGGCATTTATCTTTTATTGGATACGCAACCTATCTCAATTCCCCCTTATAAAATAGCTCTGATGGAGTTAAAGGAGTTGAAAGAGCAATTAAGGGATTTGGTAGATAAGGGTTTTACCCGACCGAATATCTCTCCATGGGGTGCTCCGATGTTGTTTGTTAGAAAGAAGGATGGGTCTCTTAGAATGTGCATCGATTATCGCCAATTGAATAAAGTGACCATTAAGAATAATATCCCCTTTCGAGAATTGATGACTTGTTTGACCAACTTCAAGGGGCTAGCTATTTTTTTAAGATTGATTTTCGTTTGGGTTATCACCAATTAAGGGTAAGAGGGGTTGATATCCTAAGACAGCCTTTAGGATCCGGTATGGTCACCATGAATTTGTGGTTATGTCATTTGGGTTAACAAATGCCCCGATGACATTTATGGACTTAATGAATAGAGTGTTTAGGCAATAGTTAGACATGTTTGTGATTATATTTATCGACGGTATTTTGATTTATTCAAGAAGCGAGAATGAACATCTGGACCATTTGAGAATTGTATTGCAAGTTCTTAAGGACCAACAACTTTTTGCAAAGTTTAGTAAGTGTGAATTTTGGTTGAGATATGTAGTTTTCCTTTGTCATATTGTGTCAAGTAAGGGTATTGAGGTAGATCCTAAGAAGATGGATGCGGTCAAGAGTCGGCCTAGGCCTCTAACTCCTCCCGACATTAGAAGCTTTTTGGGTTTGGCCAATTACTAAAGGAGGTTTGTGGAGGGGTTTTCCTCCATTGATTCTCCGCTGACGGCTTTGACTCAAAAGAAAGCTAAGTTTGATTGGTCAGAGGCTTGTGAGAAAAGTTTTTAAGAGTTGAAGGATACACTCACTTCTGCTCCGGTGTTAACCTTACCGGAGGGTACGAATGGTTTTGTTGTATATTGTGACACCTCTAGAGTGGGGTTGGGATGTGTGCTCATGAAAAACAGTAAGGTGATTGCCTATGCTTCAAGGTAACTTAAAGTTCATGAGAAAAATTATCTGATCCATGATCTTGAATTAGCGGCGATAGTATTTTCCTTGAAAATATGGAAGAATTATTTATATGGGGTCCATGTGGATGTTTTCACCGATCACAAGAGTCTTCAATATGTGTTTAGTCAAAAGAAGTTGAATCTCCGACAAAGAAGGTGGTTAGAACTCTTAAAGGTTTATGACATGAGTGTCCTTTACCACCCCAGCAAAGCTAATATGGTAGCAGATGCACTTAGTAGATTGTCCATGGGTAGTGTGACTCACGTAGAGGATGAAAACAAATACTTGGTTAGTGAGGTGCATAGATTGGCCTTACTAGGTGTCCAACTAGTGGATTCAACCAAGGGTGGTGTCATGGTCCATAATGGTTCCAAATTGTCCTTTATGATAGATGTGAAGTCTAAACAAGACCTTGATACTATATTAGTTGAGTTGAAAGAGTCGGTACTCAAGAAGTCCGTTGAGGCTTTCTTCCCAAGGGGAGATGGAGTGCTTAGGTACCAAGGTCACTTATCTGTTCTGGATGTTGATGGTTTGAGGGAACAAATTTTAGAAGAAGCTTATAGTTCTCGGTATTCTATTCATCCGGGAGCAACCAAGATGTACCATGATCGACTGGAAGTCTATTGGTGAAACGGAATGAAAAATGATATTGCGGGATTTGTAGCCAAATGTCCAAATTTTCAACAAGTTAAGGTTGAGCATCAAAGGCCGGGAGGCTCATTACAAGATAAACCAATCCCCACTTGGAAGTGGGAAGAGGTGAATATGGATTTTATTGTGGGTTTGCCTCGTACTCGTAGGCAACATGATTCTATTTAGGTCATTATAGAAAGGATGACAAAATCAGCCCACTTCATTCCCTCCAAGGTTTCTCATTCGGCGGAAGACTATGCCAAGTTGTATATAAGAGAGATATTGAAGTTTCATGGGTCTCTTTATCTACTATTTCAGATCGGGGTACTCAATTTACTTCACACTTTTGGAATTCATTCCAAAATGGGCTTGGTACTAAGGTTAAGCTTAGCACGAATTTTCATCCCCCAAACCGATGGGCAAGTGGAACGTACCATCCAAACAGTGGAGGATATGTTAAGGGCATGTGTTATAGATTTTAAAGGTAATTGGGATGGCCACTTTCCTTTAATAGATTTTGCCTACAATAATAGTCATCACTCAAGTATCGGTATGGCTCTTTTTGAAGCCTTGTATGGTAGGATATGTAGGTCTCTCGTTGGTTGGTTTGAAGTAGGTGAAATTGCTCTAATTAGTCTCGAACTAGTTTACGAGGCCATTGAGAAAGTTTGGCTCATTAGAGAGAGGTTGAGAACGGCTCAAAGTAGACAAAAGTCTTATGCCAATGTGAGAAGAAGGGATCTAGAATTTGAAGTTTATGATTGGGTCTATTTAAAAATCTCACCCATGAAGGGTGTGATGAGGTTTGGCAAGAAAGGGAAACTTAGTGTCCGGTATGTAGGCCCATATCAAATTTTGCATGTATTGGGAAGAATGCCTATGAGTTGGATTTGCCAAATGAGTTGGCCCCGATTCATCCGGTATTTCATGTTTATATGCTTAAGAAATGTATTGGAGATCCAACGTCCATTATTCCTCTAGAAGGGTTGGGAGTTGATGAAAGTCTCTCATATGAAAAGGTTCCAGTAGAGATCCTAGACCAGTAAGTCAAAAGATTGTGAAATAAGGAAATAGCTTCCGTGAAGGTTTTATGGAGAAATCATTTAGTTGAGGGTTCTACTTGGGAGGCCGAGGAGGATATAAAGTCCTGATACCCTCATCTCTTTCCTTCTACTCCTACTAAAGCTTGAGGTAATTAGCTCCTCTTGAGTTCTAGTGTTTTGGGAGTCATGTGTTTTATATGAACTTTTCTATGATTTCCTTATGTTATGCATGTTCTTGATGAAATTCATGTTTAGTGAGAAAATGAGTTTGTATGATTTATGTGCCTCATGTTATTGTGCATTTAGTATGAGTTGCCTAATTAATTGCATGAGATAAGTTGATAAACATGCTTTAATATACTTTTGAGAGTAATTGCATATTGGCTCCATGATTTCTTGTTGAGCATGATTTTAGTTGGAGAAGGTAGTTCCTCCTATGAATATGAGAAATGTTGAAATTTCATGCATAATGGGTTGTTAGATGTAGTTCCTACTTCCTGGTGTTGCATTGATTATGTTTGAGATGGAATCGAACTTTCCTCCATTGAATTGCACATTATTTTGGTGTTTTCATGCATGATGGACTGCTAGTCTTGAGTCTTTTCTTCCGTAAGGTGTCTAGATCGTCATTCGAGGATGAATGTTCCCAAGGGGGAGATATTGTAACACCCCAGGATCTTGTAAGCTAACCTAGGACTTAGTGTGTGAAGTTAACAAGTCTTGGTTGAGGGCAAGAGCCTATGGGACCTAGGATTCACTAAGGAAAAACATTTCCTCTCCAAGCCAAGTTGGGGAGGGGCAGTGTGGCCGCCCAACTAACTTGGTGAGTCGCCAAAGTTCACTTAGGGTCGCCTAGTGGACTGTTCCCATGGCTAAGCTGCTGGAAATTTGGGCGAGCTAGGTCGGGGATTGCCAACCCAGTTGGCGCATCGCCCAAAGGCCCTTCCCCATCACCTAGTAGGCTGCCTCCATGTTGAGCATAGTGGAAATTTCTGCTAGCCAAGGGACCACTTGGTGACTCGCCAAGTGCCCTTGGCAAGCTAAAATGCGCAGGTCTGCAGTTTTTAAATAGGAGTCTTAGGGGTCTTTTGTTATTTTCCCTAAATTGATACTACATTGTTTTACTCTTTTCCTAGTAAAGTATATAAGCTTTTTAGACTCAAATTTTTCCCAATTAAGTCATTCTCTCTTGAATCTAAAGAAAATCGAAGACTTCATTCTCTCCAAAGAAAATTCTCTCTCTAGAACCTCAAGAAAGAAGGTGGAGCTAGGGTTCAAGAATCAAGTTCTTCTCACCAAATTCATCGGATTCCATTGTTAAGGTATGGTAGCCCTTTGACGAGCACAAACACACTATAAGTTTAGTGCTTCGCTAGTCAAAGATAGTATAGTATAAAGATTGTTTCCACAGGGATTGGTACAAATAATAATTCAACAAATCTTGCTAACTATTATTCAGGTGATCAAAAGAAAAGAGCTGATTGTGGTTATTAACCACTTTTATAGACTAAATGATAATTAAAATCAATTGGTAACTATAAAGTTTAATATCAATACTAAAAGATAGGGTACAAGTCTAAACAAGTGCACAATGATACTTGGGATTTGACTACATTCATTTATCACATCTAAAGTTCTATCGATTCTCTCAAATTCGTAGCTTATTAGAGTATCCTTAAGCCTTATATTTTTCTTCCGCGTAAATCTCAAGTTAATGAATAAACCGATTATACCCCAGTGATTCTAATATGCAAACACATGTTAAATGATTGTTCTTAAGGAAGTAACGTCCATCGACTATTTTTCCTTGAGATTTAATCAATAATTATCAACAAGCTCCTTCGATTAATTTAGAGAAAATATATTGATTAAATCCAACAAAACTATGCAACAATATTCACCAAGATATTCCTCTTTCAATTAAATAAAATAATGAACAAGGTTGCAATTTAATTCAAATTCCCATAACAAGTTCAAGCATAAGAATGAAATCAAAATCCCAACAAATTCATCAATACAACATGTTTGTCAAATACCCTCTAAGAATTTACTCCATGGATGAGAATAAAGTTACTAAGAATAAAAAATAAAAAGAAAACATAGCCATCAAACTTTGAATCCCAACTTCCATTTTGGATTCGAGTAGTGTATCGCGTCTTCCCCTTTCTCTCGCTCGTTTTAGCTCTTTCTGCTCTTTTTTCTCGATAATTCTCGTTGGGACCAACTCCAACACAATAGAGAATAGTGTTTTATCTCTGAAATTCCAAAAACACCCTTATTTTTTATGTTTTCAAGCCTTAACTCCACCCAGGTGCGCTGCGCAGGCACTTTGACGAGCGAATGGCTCATGGAGAACCAATATGCAGCTTGGGTTTCATGTGGGCGCGCGAAAAAGCAGCTACTCCAATTTTGCTTATTATTTATTTCATTGACCTTCTTGTTGCCCCTTTTTCACTAATCATGTTCAAAACTTGAAGTGACCACCTTATATACATGAAAAGTATACAAAAATTGCAAAATTCACATTAAAACTTATCTAAACTTTCTCCTTTTATTCTCCCATCACCCTTCATCCATGGAGTCCCTCCAAATCCAATTTCAAAACTAGTGATTTTCCCCAAAAGTTAGGGTTTGACTTCAATCTCATGGGTTCTTTTTAAAAATATTTCTAATGGTTTATTGATGATATGTTATGTATAAATTGATGATTTCCTATAGTTTTATGTTGAATTCCTCCAAGAACCCATAAAACCCCATATTCCCAAATTATGATCTTGTGATGTGGGTTTATTGATTATAGAAGAATATTATGAGATATTTCTTGTAGTAGTTGAGTTAATTGAATCGTGTTAATATCCATGTCTAATGTAGTAATTCTAGATGTGTTGATCGAAATATGATCTATGGTCCTTGAAAGGCAAAGTATGAGAATTATGCATGACTATGAGATTTATGAATATGCTTTATGAATACTTTGAGAGTAAAGTGAATATGATTATGATCTAATTGTTGTGTTTTTGGATGATTGTCCTTATGTACACATTTATGTATAAATATGGTATGAGGTGAGAGATGTTCTCACAATATGATAATTCTAGCGATGAAAGGCTATTCTCACCCATTTAATCTATGAACTATAGTATGAATTATGATGGATTGAGTGTCAAGACATTCTTCCATGAACATGAACTTAAGTAAAGACTTAAATATGTAATCTAAGGGGATTAATGCTTAGCACCGAGTGGATATGAATATGAGAAGGAAGTTTATATGATAGTTGAGTCCGGCTTCCCAATGGGTTCCTTCTACCTTAGTTGAGTCCGGGTTCCCAAGGTATGTATCTCATGTAACACCTCGCTATTTGAAAGAACTACAAAGAACTAGAATAAGAAAGAGTGATTTTTTTTGGAAAGAATGAAAAATCTGGAAAATTGGTTAAGTTAAGTTAAGAATGAGTTTTGGGTCAACTTCAAACGACCATAACTCCTAGCTTAAAATGATTTAGGTGTGCTTTCAGATAACATAGGAAATATCTTGGAGTTATATTTCAAACACCGCCAAGTTTGCATGATTCCGAGTTCGTATAAGTGAGATATGCCCATTGGAAGTTGAGTTGTTTGGATAATGAAAGTCCAATTCGGATTTTGGAAGGGTAGTTTGGTCTTTTCTTTAACCAATTATTTCAATTTCGTTTTTGGTAATTAAATTAGGGTCTAATCAGAATTTGATCAGTTTAGAAAATTGGAAGTACACGCTAGGGCTTGGAGAAAAGAAAAAAGAGGAAAAAGGAGGAGAAAGTTCAAGATTCATCGATTTCTTGGAGAATTGCGTGTGGATTTAGTCAAGGGGTGATCCCTACAAGGTATGTAAGATCACATAGCATTGGGTTAGTTCACCCACACGCCAATCATAATTCAATTCAGTGAAGTTGTGTAGTTTCGAAAACAAATATTACAAGTTCTTGATGAAAATTCGTTTGAAATCTTGTGGGTTCTTGTTGTTGAAGTTTATTAAGTTTGTTTCATGATTTAAGGTATGTTTTCAAGTAGAATATTACATATATTGATGATATAGTCATTTCTAAGTGTTTGGAGAAAGAACCAAGTGATATTAGAGGGTTGAGAGTTGAAAAATGAAGGAGAAAAATTGGAGATTTCTGGGCAGGGGTCTGGGGCGCCGCGCCAGCCAGCTAGAGCGCCCTACTTCAGTGTATGAAGTTTGGGCTATGGGAGACGCGCTAGCTAGAGTGCCACAACTTCAGTACTGAAGTTAGGGCTCTAGCACCCCGCGCTTCTCAGAGCGCCAGGGACGCCAGTTCACCTATTTTCCCGCTTTTTTCCATACTAGGTCTTTAGCAACGTACCTATGTTTCCTAGTTGATTCCAACACTCTAAGGTACGTCTAAAAATCATGAAATCATCCATAAACATAAGATCATGAACCTTGAATCCATACTTCAATTCAAGGAAAGTTAAGAGTCAATTCAAGAAGTTAAGAGTCAAGCCAAGGGAAGTTCATAAAGTTTTTCAAAAGTCTTTCACAAACGTTTTAACTTTGTTTAATACTTGAGCTTTAAGTTGAGTAAAGAGTAAGAGTAAAGTTCATTTCTTCAAAGATTATACAGGAACTAAGTATTTCCAAGAGTTAAAATGTTTTTACATTTGAGTAAGAAAAGAAACACCGATTTCCAAGAGAGCTTTTAAGCTAAGTTTTAAGTAATTATCTCAAATCAAACAAAGAGTTTTTGTTTTAAAAACAAATGAGTTGAGTACATTTTGGGAGTAGTATTTAGCACCAATATGGGGACGCGAGTTCATAATAACTCAAGTCTCCATAAATCATGTAGCCATCATGGATAGAAAAGGATTATACTTTTTAAATGGTTTCTTAGTGCTTTTAGCGTAGACTAGTGGATCTACTTAGTTAAGGCGTTCTATATGACGGCAAAGTATAGAACAGTTCTGGCAGCGTGGGCAAGACATTTACCCTCACTTAGGCTCATAGTGGTAATTGTCGGTTAGAAAAACTCCCATAGTATTATATTACATTATATGTAATTGAGTTGTTTTTGTATTTTCTTTAATACATTGAGTTGTCACCTATTGTTTTAAATTCTTTGAATAAATTGCACTATTATTGTTGTTTTACTTTGCATTTGAGTTGAGTTATTCATGAGTTAAGTAAAGCCAAGGTAAGTGTTCCTTTCAGATTCCTTTCAAGTTTATGTTATGTTTAGTTTTCCCCTCGCATACTTGTACATTCAATGTACTGATGCCATTTGACCTGCATCATTTTATGATGCAGAGTCAGGTAACCAGGATCAGCATTCAGTGCCTCGTTGATCCAGTTGAGCACTCAGAGTCAGTTGGTGAGCCTCCTTGCTTTCTGGATGGCTCATTTTACATTGCTTTAATACTTTAGTTGTTAGAATGATCGGGGTTATTGTCCCGTGAAATGCTCAAATTACACCTTCCTAAAGAAGTATAAGTGATCATTGTCAAATAAAGAACCCAACTAGTAGGTTGGGGTTGATCCCAGAGGAATATGGTTCAAACTTAAACTTAACTCACTATTATATTCGTTTAGTCAAACTATTTCCGAAAACAAGTAATTAAAGAGGGGGGGGGGGGGATTTGTGTAAGCATATAACTGATTGTTGTTTAAGTATCAAGTGAGCAAAATTCAAACTTTGTTGTTATCAATGAGAGAGAGAAACTAGGGTGTTTGTGTTCCCCATATGTTTGTAACGCGGTAATCCTAATAATAGAAATCATTTCCTAGTGTTTACATGTAAAGTTGGTAAGATAGATATCCCTAAGTGATTGGTCCTCCAAATAGGGAATTTCACCCACACCTTGGTCTGGCTACGTGTGTATACTTTACTAACCATTACCTTTACCTCATATTAGACATCACATCAATGTATGGCTTAGTTTTCACCCTCGCACCAATTGACATTAGACTATTAGATAGTATCACACTAAATCTTTGTTGTTAATTCTTTTCTCATTAACTACCTCATTTGTCCGGCAAGTAGAAATGTGGCGAGTTCTAACGTTGCGCACCGTTAAAAAGACTTCTAAACGAAAGAATTAACAATACATGCATGAACACTATTCAAAAGTTACTTAGTTATTATTCATACTTTGTTAATTGCTCATGGTTCCCACAACCCTAGTTGTGGATTTAGTTACTCATGCTTGAAAAAACACAATTCATATTTTTGTAAAGAGAATTCATGAACTTACGTTTAGATTTGAAGACACTTATAATCTCCAATTGAATTTCATAGAAAAAATCTTTTAAACTAAAATACGGAAATCAAATTGCCAAAGTTTGCAAGTTAATTCCCAAGAAAATATCAAGAACTAAAAGTAAACAATAATGTCTAACAGCCAAAAACGAGGTTTACATACCCTATTTATAGAAAAACATGTCCTAAACAAAATAAGGAAATAAACTTTTTGGACGCAGCTTTGATCGACGACTAGACCTACAGACCTTGTTTTGACCTACGGTCCGTAGGTCCCCTCCGTTAGTCAACACTTCGAACTTTCCACAGCGGCAGGAACCTTTAACTCCCAATTCATCACTAACGGATGTGCAGGACGGACCGTAGGTTGACGGTCCTCTTTCGTGGCTCCAATCTTAGGTTTTTCATCAGGTACTGGAACTTCAACTCTCTGAACACCTTCTACGGACGTGCAGGATGGCCCGTAGGTCGACCTTCGATCCGTAGGTCCCTTCGTGGTTCTACACTTGGTCAGACTTCCCTGATGCTCCCATCTACGCCTACCATCGACAGACCGTCATAGGACCTACGATCCGTAGGTCTCTTCGTGGGTGACCACTTCTGTAGATTTTTCAGTTGTCATCTCACTCAATCGTGTCCAAGCCTATTTCCTACAAACATGACACAAAAATATTATTTCCACTACAAAATGGCCCTAGACACACATAACTCTTAAGTAAAATATATTAAAAATATCGTAAACTCACGGTATATCAACACCCTTAACTTAAACATGTTGTTTGTCCTCAAGCAACACACTAATACTCTAAACGACACTTGTGTAGAAGCAAATATACAAACTCAGCAATCACATAGCTATTTTAACCTATTCCATCTTCTTAGTGCAAATCCTTTTTATTAGACTCAACAAGCTAACTCATACGGATCAAGATATGACAAAGATCAACCAATAGACACCACAACATACACTTTTCACAATCACCAAGGTACCAACTTTTGACAATGTAACTAGTGCCCTCACTTCAAATGAAATCCTTTTCACACAGTAGATATGAATTTTGAGTTTTAGGATTCATTCAACACTCACTCTCAGAAGTGACTTCAAGTACATTTAGTGCTCAATACCATAAGTTTGTCTTTATTTTCACTGCTTAGACTCTCCAAACTAGTTGCTAGGATCACTATAAGACTTTATTAACTTGTAACGTAGGCTCAAGGTCAGGTGTGGTACTTTTGGGTACTTTTTAGTGACTTTCTACCCTCCTTGACATTACATTGTCTTTTTACCTCTTTTCTCAACCTATTTTTGACATCCTTTCATTTTGCTTTCTTTCCCTTGACTCTTTTCAACATGGATGTGACTTTTGACTTTGTAGCTCTTATTTTTCACTTTCTTCTGTTTTTTTTATCTTTCACTTTATTTTTCTTTATTTCTTTCAGCACTTTTATTTATCATCTCTTTGCTTCTTTTACACAAAGTCACATCCTCTTCTATCTTTTATTTTTCTCTTTTCGACAAAAAATTCTTTTCATACCCTTTTTTCTTTCGGTTTCCTCTTTCATAGTCACCCTCAACTTAGGCTTTTAGCCTAAGTCAAGGTTCACATGTCCAAGGAGGGACCAGGGCCAAGACAATTATTTTAGGGAAGGTGAGTTAGGTGAATCAAAAGAAATGGTCTATTTAAGGCTCAAATATTTGGATCAAAGGGAGCATTGATTTCATTTTGTTGGATCATTTTAGGCTTAAGTGGACTAATTTGAACAAGGGCCTATGATCACTTCCCAACATCTAGCCTAGATCATCTTAGTAGGACCAACGAGGCATGTTCTAGATTGGCACATACTGTCTGAACATTCGACTTTTCTCACACACTCTTGGCACATTGTTTCATTATCAGATTATCAGATTACCCAATTCAAGTTTTAGCCTAAGTTATGAGGTCAAATCGGTTCTTATCATGTCACATTGAGATCCAACACATTCAACTCATCAAGAATATAGCTCTAGCACATTTCAACATTTTTGGACAGGCATCATTTTTCTTATTTCATGTCATCATGCTTTCATTTTTCTACTTACTCCTACATATACATTTCTAAACATACCGGTTCAACAGAAAGTAAACAGCCACTTGGGGGAAAAGAACACAGGCAAGAAAACCCCAAGGGAGGATTATGAGTTGGTTTACTCAGACTTCACCCTATCACTCACAATCCATTTACCCCACCCCCAACAAAACAAATTGCAGTTGTCCCCAATGCACAAAAAGTAAAAAGCAAAGGATCAAGTGAAGAAACCTGTGGTGCATATGCGTCAAAGACCATTCAATAAGCGGGTGGGTCCGGTTTCCCAGAACCCGCTGGATCAACACTCGAAATGCCATCAGTAGCGCTCCCATCTACTATCCTAGCACTCTCAGTAGTGCTCTCAACAACTCTCACAGCACCCTCAATAGTTTTCACATCAACTCTCACAGCACCCTCAGTAGTGCTCACACCGCTAGATGGGCCAACTCCAACCTCTATGACCCGCTACTGTCTAAGTTCCTCATCAGCAATAGATGCCCTACGAGCCACCTCAGTCTGCTACTCTCTTTTTTTATCTTTGAGCCTCAACATCATTAGAAGTACGATCAGAGCGGGGATGCTTCCCAACAGCAAGTGACAAATCAGGTGGCTGTACAACATCACCGAAGAAGACTGCCAACACCCTATCATCCTCCATGATTGTAGAGGCGGAATCTAGCTCAGTCTTTGAGGGAGCTAGGAGTGCATCAATATCAGCACAAAGGCTCGCCAACTCCTACTAGAAGGTGGTCACATCAACGGTCGGGGCCGGCCTCTCCAAGACTCACAACTCAAAGGTATCCATGTGCTTATTAACGGCCTACACCTTCTAGTCCATTATTTTCTCCATACTATGTTGGACCCTCGCCTAGGCCTCTGCTATCGACCAATGCATCCATGGCTTCACATGCTGAAGTAGAGTGGTCATTTGTGCCTCTAGCTTCTAGACTCAGGCTAGAGGGACGACAGTGGACAGTGAAGAAGGCGTGGCTCTAGATGATCTAGGGGCCTGACTAGCGGCCGGTGATGGAGGAGCCTGGGTATCCGTTGTAGTGGCAGGAAGGGCAGGGTCATCAACCTACATCTGCTCCATATCTGCTATAAGATCATCGCCTAACGGTGGCACCTCAACATGTGGCTCCATGTGAGGTACAACTACATTGGCCTCATCCCGAATAAGGTCGATATTAAGAGTCTTGGTTTTTTGAAGGAACCGATCATAGTGCCACACTGGTACATCGAAGTCCTTGCAAAGCTGGAAGATGAGGTAGGGGAAGGGAAAAGTGATGGTGGCCTTGAAGGCCATCTCATGAATCACCACAATCAGTATGTGGCCAAAATCTAACTCCAAATCGGCAACCATAGTTGCAACCATCACCGCACGATCCCATGTAAGCACATTATCTGTCTGAGTAGGGGACACACGGTTACACACTAGTAACCAGACAAATTTAGCGGCAAAGGTCAGGGTCACTTTCTTAATACCCAAACTCGGGGTCTAGACTCAATTTGCACACTCCCCATCTGTGGCAAGGTCTCGTTCCAACCACCTAATAAGTGACTCTTACTGCTCGACATCTCTCTGAAATAATGATGCACATCTGATGGTCGAACTCTATAGTATTGATGGGAAGAGTGTGGTCCAGGCCATACATGAGCCTGTGGAGGGTGGTCTTAGAGATGTCCACAGAAAAACCCCGAACTAGTATGGCCTCAAGTGAAGGCCGAGTTGTGGGCTTGGCCTTCTTGGCGATGGACCCTCTAACAGCGGTGGCATTTGAGGCATAAAACTCCTTGACTATGTCCTCACTATACGTGCCTGGGGGATATGTCATCCACTCACACCTGTGTCTACGGAATAGCCCCTCATCAGCGACTAGTCAAGTTATCTTATCGTTCTGTGGGTATCTCTGTATAAGTTATATTGACCCTCCACACACCATTAATTAAGCTCATCAACAATTGGTGTAGGCTCAAAACTGGGGGGCACTGGATGTCACCTACGCTATTAGCCTCAGAAGACGAGGCGGTGATGCCATTAGAACCGAATTCAAAGCCTGATGTAGACTTAAAGTCGGCCAGTGATCCGATCGGTGTGGCACCCTCATCAACATATCGAGCAGTAATCACGTTGGTACTCACCTGTTGAGCTCAATTTCGTGTCATGAGTGGAGCAGAGGGGGATGTCCTGGTAGAAGGTGGAACGTACTCCACATCTTCATCCTCATCTCATTGATCAGCCTTAAGGAGGGAGCCACATATTTTAAATTTTCCTTTGTGGCGTAGGTCGGAACTTGCTTGGGTGCCATGGTACCTATAGAAGCTTAGTTAGTACAAAAATAATTAAATAAAACACTTGGAAGAATTTTAGCAAAAGAAACGAATCAAAACAAAAAACAAAAAAATCCAAAGTAGTAGCCGAACTGCCAACCCACAGTGGGTAACTACGGTCCATGGGTGGACCTACGGTTCGTAGGTCCCCTCAGTAGGTCAGAGTACCCAAATTAGGTCTCTGATATTGGAACGACGGATGTGCAGAACGGTCCATCGATGGAATGACGGACCGTAGTCCACACCATGGTTCTACACTTAGCACAAATATTGTGTGCTTCTAACCCATAACTTGACTTACGATCCGAAGACTAACCTACGGTCCTTAGATGGGGTCTCGTGGGTTAGTCTATGCCAGGTTTTCAGATGGTTCACTTATTTCAAACCTTTTTCTTTACCAAGTTTAAACAACTTAGGCCTATACATGCATTTCAACAAGTAATATGGTAGTTAATCATCCTCAAGGTTCAAATTTTACTAAATTTCATAATTTATCACACCGATTCCCATAAACCCTAAGTTAAAACTTCAAATTCGGCCTATGAACTTTGAGTTATTCAGTTTTAAGTAATTACACACTCACATACCATCATACCAAGGGTGTTCTAGCATATGTTTTCACATACAAACACAAAATTAACAACCCAAGGTCAAGTTCATTGTTGTGATTTTGAAAGGAAACTATGAACAATTTCAAAGTTCAGGAGAAATCAACATATCTTACAAGTATACAACAATGGTGCGTGTGTGATTGCAATAAGCTTCTGCACCCTTTTGGCAAGCGTTTGACATCAAACTCGGACTGTGTAATCGTTGGGGAAAGGAGATGAGGGATTTGGAAGGGAGAAGGATGATTAGGGAATGTGGGAGATGAATGGGGACTTGATATGTGGGATATTAGGATTAAATGGAGTGATTGTGGGAGAGAAAAGGTTTAAAAATAGTTGGGATAGAGTTTTGAATATGGGGAATGAATTAAAAATAAGAGGTTTTATTTTATAAGGTGTCTGGTTCGGGTAGGGCAAACCCTAAGTTTTGGACCCACGAGACCCCGTCGATGGTCTGTGAGTCGACCTACAGACCGTAGGTCACTCTGACACTTACAATCTTTAGAAAACTTACCTGGGGTCTACGAATGCCATTCAGGGTCCGTGGATGGACCCACAGATCGTCGATGGGGTCTGTAAACCTCTGCACAGCTATTTCTCTATAGATTTTGCCTTACGCCCCTACACATGTAGCAACCATTAGGACTTTCTTTTTACATTTTTTGGACACTTTTTAGACACAGACCCTATTTTATATCTAGCCAACACTAATACAAAAATAAAACACCTATCTAAAGAGTTACAGAAATTAAAATAAAAGAAAAAAACTCCTAAATCGAAAAGCAAAAACTATAGTTGGCTAGCTTATACATCTTGGGTTGCCTCCCAAGCAGCGCTTGATTTAACGTAGTGTCACGATGCAAGCCCCTTGATTACTCAGACTTCATCAAGATAATAGGCCTTGATTACTTCTTGTACATTCTGCAATTTCCCATGTAGCTTTTTATCCTCCGGTGATCGGCCTTGAACCTTGTCCCACTCCTTTTCTCGAGCTCAACCACTCCATGTGGGGACTCTTGGGTCACTCTGAATGGTCTGGTCCACTGGGACTTGAATTTTCCAGGAAAATAGTGTTGCCTTAATTTGAACAATAACACCAGATCCCCAGGAGCTAGCTTGCACTTTTCTGTCTTTTGATTTTGATGCTTTTTCGCTGTGCACAAGGCTGCACCTAACTCTCCTTACTAGACACTTCATTACCTTTTTCAAAAATGTGACTCACCACGAATATCAATTTAATATCATTTTCCTGCCTCATAGACTTACAGATGTTAAAGGTCGCATCCTCCTTATTCAGTCGAAACTTCATCTTCCCTTTCTTCATATCAACTAAGGCACGCCCAGTAGCAAGGAATGGTCTCCCTAATATGATGGGGACCTCAAAGTCAACCTCACAATAAGGTATCACAAAATCTGCTGGAAAAATGAATGACCCCACTTTCACAAGGACATCTTGAAGCACTCTAATGGGATTTTTCACAGTTCTATCGGCCATGAGTAGTCACATCGCAGTCAATTTTGGAGCTCCTAAACCTAACTTCTTATAAATCGACAATGGCATCAAATTAATGCTAGCACCCAAATAACACAAAGCTTTCGCAAAGTGCATCTTCCCGATGGTGCAAGGAATAGAGAAAGCTCCAGGATCCTCTTTCTTTTGTACCAGTGACCTCGTAGAAATAGCACTACAATGCTGCAACCTCTCCTCATTCTCAAAACTGGCATCCCTCTTTTTGGTCACCAAGTCCTTCATGAACTTTACATACCTAGGCATTTGCTCCAAAGCTTCTATTAACGGGACATTGATGGAAAGTTGTTTCAACATAGGTATAAACCTGCGGTATTTTCCTTCTTCAGTATTTTGCACAAATCTCTATGGGAAAAAAGGTGAAGGCCTAGGCATAGCGACAACTTTCTAAGTCAACTCAACTTCCTTTTCTGCGGCATCCTTCATCTCTCCAGTAACCTCAATCTCATCTGCATCTGTTTCTACCACTTTTTCAATATCAGATGGCATAGAGGGATCAATAGTTTGTTTTCCTCCGCAAGTCGTGATCGTCATACAATGCCCATCATGTTTCGAATTCTGGGTGATGTTGCTAGGAAGTGTGCCCGATTGGCGTGTGTTCACAGTAGCAGACAATGGTCTAAACTGCTGCTTAAGTTTCTTTATCGACACTGCATGGGCATTAACTTTCTGACCAATCTCGGATAAATTTGTGTGCATCTCCTTCACATCTGATCAGTATCATCAAACCTCTTCATCATCTTTTGCATCATATCCTCTACGTGCGACATACTACCCCCAACTTCTCTATTTCTAGACTCCCAATTCGCAGGTGGAACATAAGGCCCAACTCTCTCATTTCTATTACCATAGTTATTCTGGTTGTAGTTGTTATCACGATTGTAGTTCCCTTCTCGGACATAGTTTCCTTCTCTATTATAGTTTCCATAGTTCCGACCTTGGTTTTCTTGACCTTAGCGCCAATTATCTAAGTTGGAACCTTGGGCGTTGATTTGGAAACCTCACATCTGATCATTCATCAAATAAGCATCCTTCTCATAGTAGCATTTCTCAACTGGTGGTGGTGGAGTTCTAGTCAGATAGTTTACCGCATTCACCTTCTCTGCACCTCCAGTCACATGCTTTAGTACCAAACCAAGTTATGTCCTCATTTGAGCTATCTCCTCACGAATGTCATCACTAGATTGATCTGGTGCGGCTTGAACATCGAATGTGTTTCTTCCAATATTAGCTTTTCTAGTGCTCCATGCCTTATTATTTTGGGAAATCTTCTCCAACTGCTCAACGATCTCCTCAAAAGTACACTCACCATAGGATCCTCCAGCGACAGTACCTAGCACAGCCTTGCCGTTGTCATCCTTCCCTCTGTAGTAATACTTTTTCAATGACTCGTCATCTATGTGGTGATTCGGAACACTTCTAATGAACGTAGTGCATCTATCCCAAGAACTGCTCACAGACTCTCCAGGTATTGCAAAAAAATTATTTAACTTGTCCTTGTGGTTAAGCTTCTTATACACTAGGAAGTACTTTTCCATGAATACTGTATGAAATTGGTCCCATGTATGGATTGAATTATATGGAAGCTCAGCAAACCACACAGCAGCATCACTGGTGAATGATAGAGGGAAGACTCTCAACCCTTTGACATCCATATCCAACTCCGGTCGCCCCAAACAACTCTTATAGGCCATGTGCCCAGAAAACAACCCTCTCGCTATAAGCATCTGTATAAGACTGTTGGTCACCATAAATGTATGCCCTGGAGGGAGAGGAGGAAGAACAATGGGCCCTTATGATTCAACTGCATTGAAGTCAACCCTATAGTTATCACGCAACCATGGCTCTGGTGAATTCTGCACCCTCAATGTATCTCCGATAAGATTTCCATCATGAACTTAAGCTTGCACATTAACAACCCTAGAGGCTGCAATTGTCCTCCATCATCAAGATTCTCTTTGATTGGATTGATTTGGTACCCTTGACAATTCATTTTTCTCAAAGTTTTGCTCAACTCTGGATCGTAGGGGGTCAATGGTTTGCCTCGACTCCGTGTACTTGGCATACACTAGAGTAGAAACCTGTAGAAAACAAAAACAACATAAAATGTAAAATCAATAAATAATTGACTAAATTTCAATAATGTAGTTAAACTTAATCCAAAAACCTTATTCCTCGACAGCGGTGCCAAAATTTGATACTCTCAAATTACACATCCCTAAAGAAGTATAAGCGATCGTTGTCAAATAAAGAACTCAACTTGTAGGTTGGGGTCGATCCCACAAGGAATATGGTTCAGAGTTAAACTTAACTCACTATTATAGTTGTAAAAAGAATTCATGAACTTACGTTTAGATTTGAAGAAACCTGTAATATCCAATTGAATTTCTTAGCAAAAATCTTTTAGACCGAAATCTGGAAATCAAATTGCCAAAGTTTGCAAGTTAATTCCTAAGAAAATATCAAGAAATAAAAGTAAACAATAATGTCTAACCGCTAAAAATGAGGTTTACATACCCTATTTATAGAAAAACATATCCTAAACAAAATAAGTAAATAAACTTTCTAGATGCGGCTTTGATCGACGACTCGACCTATGGACCGTGGGGTCAACCTACTGTCCATAGGTCCCCTTCGTTGGTCAACACTTAGAACTTTTCCATAGCAGCTGGAACATTCAATTCTCAGTTCATCACTGATGGACATGCAGGACGGACCATAGGTTGACCTACGGTCCATGGGTCCTCTTCTGTGGCTCCACACTTAGGATTTTCATCAGGAACTGGAACTTCAACTCTCTAAACACCTTCTACGGCCGTGCAGGACGGACCATAGGTCGACCTACAGTCTGTAGGTCCCTTCGTAGTTCCATACTTGATTAGACTTCCCTGATGCTCCCATCTATGCCTACCATCGACGAACCGTCATAGGACCTATGGTCCATAAGTCCCTTCTTGGGTGGCCATTTCTGTAGATTTTTCAGTTGTTATCTCACTCAATCGCGTCCAAGACTATTTCCTACAAAGATGACACAAAAACATTATTTCCACTACAAAATGGCCCTAGACACACATAACTCTTAAGTGAAATGTATCAAAAATACCATAAACTCATGGTATATCATCCCAACATCCCTCCTTGTTTTAGAGGTTTCATACACAGTTTGGTAGTTCTACTGTGTTTACATTGTTATTTCTTATGTTAAGACTAGATTTGCCACTTTGGCTAAGTTGAATATTTGACCTTTAAACGTTCTAAATTATTTTATTAAACAGTTCAGTAGAGATGCTTTGAATCCTTATGTAAATGATTTAAGTCTTTCGCTATAAGATAAACTAGGTCAAGGGTTCGCTTGGGGACAGAAATGGTTCTCAAGTGCCAGTCCCGCCCAGGGTGTAGGCTCGGGGGGTGACAAACTTGGTACCAGAGCCTAGAGTTCAAGAGTCTTAAGGGGTCTATGAAATCGTGTCTGTATATTCCTAGTTATCGGTGTGAAGTGCGCCACATCTATAATTAGGAGGCTGTAACACTTAGGAAATTACCTCACTTCTTTCAACTTATTTCGTGTGTTAAAGTTTGATCTCTAAAAAAATTTCTTCTAATTCGTGATTGTTCGTGTCTTTTAGTTAATCATGTCTGTACGAAGAGTTGTCTGAGGTCGTCCTGCTAGGAGGAACGTTGAGGAGCAAGGGGTACCTAATGCACCTGAAGTACAACCACAAGGAGAAGTCACAAATGCTGAGTTCAGGGAAGCGATTCGAATGTTGAGCCAAGCTGTAACAAACCAGGTTGGAAAACAAAGAGGAGCTAGATAGGAAGTGGTTGATACTTCGAGGATCCGAGAGTTCTTGAGGATGAATCCTCCAAGCTTCACTGGTTCAAGCACTACTGAGGATCCAAAGAAATTTATTGAGGAGCTACAAAAGGTATTTAAAGATATGCACGTTGCCGATGTTGAGCGAGTAGAACTAACTGCATATCAACTGAAGAATGTTGCTAGGACTTGGTTTGACCAGTGGAAGAAAGATAGAGTTGAGGGAGCACCACCTGCGAGTTGGGCTTGTTTTAAAAATGACTTCTTGGAGTGTTTCTTTCCCCGAGAACTAAAAGAGGCCAAGGTACAAGAGTTTCTCACCCTTAAACAAGATTCACTAAGTGTTCATGAGTACAGGTTGAAGTTTGTCCAACTTTCTTAATATGCTCCAGAGATGGTTGCGGATATGAAGAGTAGGATGAGTTTATTCGTTGCTGGGTTGTCTCGCCTGCCAAGCAAGGAAGGCAAGGCATCTATGCTGATAGGGGATATGGACATAGTGAGGCTAATGGTCCATGTGCAACAAGTTGAGGAGGACAAGCTAAGGGATAGAGAAGAGTTTAAGAATAAGAGGGCTAAGACATCAGAGAACAAGTCCGGGCAGCAAAAGAGTAATGCGAACCGATTTTTCTTCCAACAGAAACAGAAAGGACCTGCTCCATCATCTGCTAGTGCACCTGCACCAAAGAGTAAATGTGAGTACAATAGTCAGAGTGTCAGAGTTAAACCTTCCTATTCTCAAGGTAGTATGACACAAGGGGGTAGTAAGCCTCATGTATGTTTTAAGTGTGGTAGGAACCATCAGGGATGTGTCGTGATGGCTCCACTGGTTATTTCAAGTGTGGTCAGAACGGTCATTTTATGAAAAGGTTCCTTAAGAACCGACAAGGAAATGGAAATCAGGGCAATAGAGCCTAATCTTCATCAGTTACTCCACCAGACAGGGTTGCACCTAGAGGAGCTACTTTCGGTACTGGCGGAGGATCAGACCACATTTATGCGATCACTAGTCATCAAGAGCAAGAGAATTCTCCAGATGTTGTCACTGGTATGATCAAAGTCTTTACTCTTGATGTTTATGCTTTGCTAAGCCCAGGAGCAAGTTTATCTTTTGTGACTCCTTATGTTGCAAATAATTTTGATGTTCTTCCTAAGAAACTTTGTGAACCCTTTTGTGTTTCTACACCTATTAGGGAGTCTATTCTAATTGAGCGAGTATATCGTGATTGTGTCATTTTCATCAATCACAAGAACACCATGGCCTATTTAGTTGAGTTAGACATGATAGATTTTGATGTCATTCTTGGTATGGACTGGCTTCATGCTTATTATGCCTCCATTAATTGTAGAACTCGAGTTGTTAGGTTCCAAATTCTTAATGAGCCAGTTATATAGTGGAGTAGCAGTTCAACAGTGCCTAAGGGTTGTTTCATTTCGTACCTTAAGGCAAGAAAGTTAGTTTCCAAGGGGTGTGTCTATCACTTAGTCTAAGTTAATGACTCTAGTGTTGAGATACCTTCTATTTAGTCAGTTTCAGTAGTAAAAGAGTTTCCAAAAGTCTTTCATGATGATATTCCTGGATTTCTTCCTGAGAGAGAAATAGCCTTCGATATAGACACTCTTCCAAATATTCATCCTATATCTATTTCGCCATACAGAATGGCACTAGCAGAGTTAAAAGAGTTGAAGGAGCAGTTGAAAGATCTCCTAGATAAAGGTTTCATTCGACCAAGTGTTTCACCTTGGGGCACTCCAATCTTATTTGTGAGAAAGAAAGATGGTTCTCTTAGGATGTGTATAGACTACCGCCAATTGAACATGGTTACCATCAAGAATAAGTATCCTCTTCTGAGAATTGATGATCTTTTCGATCAGCTTCAGGGTGCTACCTGTTTCTCTAAGATAGACCTCAAATCATGCTACCATCAATTCATGGTAAGGGAATGTGATATTCCAAAGACAGCATTCAGGACCCATTATGGTCATTATGAGTTCCTAGTTATGTCATTTGGTTTGACCAATGTGCCTGCAGCATTCATGAACCTTATGAATAGAGTATTTAAGCCTTATTTAAATATGTTCATTATCGTATTCATTGATGACATACTAATCTATTCAATGAATGAAGAAGATCATGCTAGTCACCTCAAAATAGTTCTCCAAACTTTAAAGAATAGAGAGTTATATGCCAAGTTCTCTAAGTGTGAGTTTTGTCTTGAGTATGTGGCATTCTTAGGCCACATTGTGTCTGCAGAGGGAATTAAAGTTGATACCCAAAAAATAGAAGCAGTGCAGAATTGGCCTAAACCCACACTCCAACTGACATTAGGAGTTTCTTGGGTTTAGGCTGGCTAATATGGAAAGTTTGTAGGGGGTTCTCGTCTATTTCATCCCCTTTGACCAAGTTAACTCAGAAAATAGTGAAATTTCAATGGTCTAAAGCTTGTGAGAAAAGCTTTCAAGAATTGAAAAAGAGGTTGACTACTGCCCTAGTATTGACCTTATCAGAAGGTACTCAAGGTTTTGTTGTGCATTGTGATGCGTCTAGATTTGGTTTGGGTTGTGTGTTAATGCAGAATGGCAAAGTTATAGCTTATGCCTCCAGACAGTTGAAAGTTTATAAGAAGAATTACTCAACCCATGATCTAGAATTGGTTGCCATAGTATTTGCTTTGAAAATATGGCACCACTATCTTTATGGTGTTCATTAGACGTGTTCGCCGATCACAAGAGTCTTCAGTATGTGTTTACTCAGAAAGAGCTTAATCTCATACAAAGGCGGTGGTTAGAATTACTCAAGGACTATGACATGAGTATTCTTTACCACTCAAGTAAGGCTAATGTTGTTGTTGATGCCTTGAGCAGGTTGTCTATGGTTAGTACCACCAATTTTGAGGAAGATAAGAAGAAGCTAGCAAAAGATGTGCATAGACTTCCTTGATTGGGAGTTCAACTAATGGATTCCATTAAAGGAGGAGTAGTGGTGATAAATGGGGCTGAATCATCATTAGTGTTAGAACTAAAAGAGAAGCAAGGCCAAGACCCTATTTTTCTTGAATTAAAGGCAAATGTTCATAAGAAAAAAGTATTGGTTTTTGAACAAGGGGAAGATGGTGTATTGAGGTATTAAGGTAGGTTGTGTGTACCAAGGGTGGATGAACTCCAAGAAAGGATCATGGAGGAAGCTCATAGCTCCAGATATTCCATTCATCCAGGTTCCATGAAAATGTATCGAGATTTGAGAGAAGTTTATTGGTGGAGTAGTATGAAAAAAGGCATTGCAGAGTTTGTTGCTAAGTATCCAAATTGACAACAAGTTAAAGTAGAGCACCAAAGGCCCGGCGGTATGGCTCAGTATATAGAACTTCTAGAATGGAAGTGGGAGATGATCACTATGGATTTCATTACAGGTTTACCAAGGTCTCGCAGGCAGCATGATTCTATTTGGGTGATTGTGGATCGAATGACCAAATCAACCCACTTTTTTTGGTAAATACTACCCATTCAGCAGAAGATTATGCTAAGTCATATCTTCAAGAGGTAGTTAGACTCCATGGGGTTCCAATGTCGATTATTTTAGACAGGGTGCACAAATTACTGCACAGTTTTGGAAATCTTTTCAGAAAGGCTTGGGTTCAAAGGTGAACTTAAGTACTGCTTTTTATCCTTAGACAGATGGTCAAGAAGAGCGCACTATTCTAACCTTAGAGGATATGTTGAGGAACTGTGTGATTGATTTCAAAGGGAATTGGAATGATCACATACCTCTCATTGAGTTCGCTTACGACAATAGTTACCACTCTAGTCCAGATGGATCCTTATGAAACTCTTTATGGGAGAAGATACAGATCTCCTATTGGTTGGTTTGAAGTTGGTGAAGCAAGGTTGATAGGACCAGTAGGACCAGATGTAGTTCATCAAGCTATGGAGAAAGTGAAATTCATTCAAGAGAGGTTAAAAACAACGCAGAGTCGTCAGAAATCCTACACTAATGTTAGGAGAAGGGAGTTAGAGTTTGAGGTAGATGATTGGGTATACTTGAAAGTTTCACCCATGAAAGGTGTTATGAGATTTGGTAAGAAGGGAAAGCTTAGTCCCCGGTATATTGGTCCTTACAGAGTATCCAAGAGGATTGTCAATGTAGCTTATGAGTTAGAGCTACCCCAAGAGTTAGCAACGGTTCATCCGGTATTTCATATTTCCATGTTGAAGAAGTGCATGGGAGATCCTTCACTTATCATACCAACTGAAGATTTTGGAATCAAGGATAACTTATCTTATGAAGAGATTCAAGTTCAGATTCAAGATCGCCAAGTTCACAAGTTGAGAACAAAAGAGGTAGCATCAGTCAAAGTCCTTCGGAGGAATCAGTTTGTTGAGAACGTTACTTGGGAAGCTGAAGAGGTTATGAAGAAGTGATATCCACATCTCTTTGAACCCGGAGAAATTCTAGACCAAGGTACTAATTATCTTCTTAGTACTCTTCAATTTATATACTTGATGCGTTAGATTTGCTTGTTGGGTGCTTGACCTGAATGTTAGACGTTACATTATTAGCTTGCTAAGAGTAATCTCATTCGAGAATGAATGTATCCAAGGGGGAGATATTGTAAAACCTCGCTATTTGAAAGAACTAGAAAGAGCTAGAATCAGAAAGAGTGATTTTTTGGAAAGAATGAAAAATTTGGAAAATTGGTTAAGTAAAGAATGAGTTTTGGGTCAACTTCAAACAACCATAAATCCTAGATCAGGATGATTTAGGTGTGCTTCAAGATACCGTAGGAAATATCTTGGAATTATCTTTCCAATACCACCAAGTTTGCGTGATTCCGAGTTCATATGAATGAGATATGCCCATTGGAAGTTGGGTTGTTTGGATAAGGAAAATCCAATCCAAATTTTGGAAGGGTAGTTTGGTCTTTTCCTTAACCAATTATTTTATTTCATTTTTGGTAATTAAATTAGAGTCTAATCAGAATTAGATCAGTTTAGAAAATTGGAAGTTCACGCTAGGGCTTGGAGAAAAGAGAAAAGAGGAGAAAGGAGGAAAAGTTTAAGATTCGTCGATTTCTTGGAGAATTGTGTGTGGATTTCGTCAAGGGGTGATCCCTACGAGGTATGTGAGATCACATAGCATTGGGTTAGTTCACCCATGCGCCAATCATGATTCAATTCAGTGAAGTTGTGTAGTTTTGAAAACAAATATGACAAGTTCTTGATGAAAATTCATTCGAAATCTTATGGGCTCTTATTACTGAAGTTTATTGAGTTTGATTCATGATTTGAGGTGTGTTTTCAAGTAGAATACATATATTGATGATATAGTGAATTCTAAGTGTTTGGGGAAAGAACCAAGTGAAATTAGAGGGTTTAGAGTTGAAAAACGAAAAAGAAAAATCAGATTTCTAGGCAGGGGTCTAGGGTGCCGTGCTAGCCAGAGCGCCCCACTTCAGTGTTTGAACTTTGGGCTCTGGGGCGACGTGCCAGCCAGAGAGCCACAACTTTAGTTCTAAAGTTTGGGCTCTGGCGCCCCACGCCTCTCAGAGCGCTAGGACCCCAGTTCACCCATTTTTCCCCCTTCTTTCCATACTAGTTCTTTAGCAACGTACCTATGTTTCCTAGTTAATTCCAACACTCTAAGGTACGTCTAAACATCATGAAATCATCCATAAACATGAGATCATGAAACTTGAATCCATACTTCAATTCAAGGAAAGTTAAGAGTCAAGTCAAAGAAAGTTCATAAAGTTTTTCAAAAGTCTTCCACAAATGTTTTAACTTTGTTTTAAGACTTGAACTTTAAGTTGAGTAAAGAGTAAGAGTAAAGTTCATTTCTTCAAAGGTTATACGGGAACTAAGTATTCCCAAGAGTTAAAATGTTTTCACATTTGAGTAAGAAAGGAAACGCCGATTTCCAAGAGAGCTTTTAAGCTAAGTTTTGAGTAATTATCTCAAATCAAAAAAAGAGTTTTTTGTTTTAAAAACATATGAGTTGAGTACATTTTGAGAGTAGTATTGAGCACCGATATGGGGACACGAGTTCATAATAACTCAGGTCTCCGTAAACCATGTAGCCATCATGGGTAGAAAAGGATCATATTTTTTAGATGATTCCTTAGTTCTTTTTAGCATAGACTAGTGGATCCACTTAGTTAAGGCATTCTATATGACGGCAAAGTATAGGACAGTTCTAGCAGCGTGGGCAAGACGTTGTATCATCACTTAGGCTCATAGTGTTGATTATCGGTTAGAGAAACTCCCACAGTATTATATTACTTTATATGTAATTGAGTTTCTATTGTATTTTATATAATACATTGAGTTGTCACCTACTATTTTAAATGCTTTGTATAAACTGCACTATTATTGTTGTTTTAGTTTGCATTTGAGTTGAGTTATTCATGAGTTGAGTTATTCATAAGTTGAGTAAAGCCAAGGTAAGTGTTCCTTTCAGATTCCTTTCAAGATTATGTTATGTTTAGTTTTCCCCTAGCATACTCGTACATTCAATGTACTAATGTCATTAAATGATGCAGACTCAGGTAACCAGGATCAGCATACAGCGCCTCATTGATCTAATTGAGCACTCATAGTCATTTGGTGAGCCTCCTTGCTTTTCGGAGGGCTCCTTTTACATTGCTTTAGTACTTTAGTTGTTAGGATGATTGGGGGTCTTATCCTGACATCCCTCCTTGTTTTAGAGGTTTCATAGACAGTTAGTAGTTCAGTTGTCTTTACATTGTTATTTCTTATGTTAAGACTTGAGTTGCCACTTTGGCCAAGTTGAATGTTTGACCTTTAAACTTTCTAAGTTACTTTATTAAATAGTTGAGTAGAGATGCATTGAATCCTTGTATCAATGATTTAAGTCTTTCGCTATAAGTTAAGTCAGGCCAAGGGTTCGCTTGGGGCCAGAAATGGTTCTCAAGTGTCAGTCGCACCTATGGTGTAGGCTCGGGGCGTGACATCTCATGAGATGGAAACCTTATACCTTAGTTGAGTCCGGGTTTCTAGTAGCAATCTCCTTATTCAATAACTATGTGCCCACATAGGTCTTTAGCTAGTGGATCCACTTAAGCTAAGAGTATGGTTCTACCTTAGGCAAGTAGAACAACCCTTTTTTGGTGTGGGGTAGACACCGAATTTCATGTTAGCTCACATGGTCTATGTCGATTAAAGATTATTCCCACTAGTACATTAATATGAACAAGAATATGAGATATGAACTATGGTCACTTAAGAATCTTTACTTATCATGGATAGGATTATGGGATGTCACTCATGCATTGCACAAGTATGCTTTGAGGTTATCTATGGTATGTTACTTTTTGATATGATGATCTATGTGTTGATTATGCTTATGATGTATGTTTTTCCACTAACTTCAAAATGAGGCTTTGACTTAGCAAATTGCATGCATTCAACTAAAATGTCCTTTTTAGCATGTTTTCAAGGTTTTAATGCATGGCTATCATACTTAGTGCATTTTTGTACCAACCCATATTTCTCTATATTTTCTCAAGTGTAGGGTTTGGTTCTTAAGGCAATTATAATTTGGTTCAAGCTTGGATTCGACTATTCTCTTTGCTTGTGGTGAGTCTTCATGATTCGAGGACGAGAGTTTCACTTTGAGTTTCATTTTAGCATTTCATTTCCGAACTATGTTGTATGGGCTATGCCCCTTTCATTTGAACTATTGTAATAGATGGCTAATTGAGACAAGTCTAGACTTCTGCTTTGTTTTTATGAAAGATTTTTAAGACTTGAAATGTGTTTTACTCCTTATTGTTCTTTACTTATGTTATGATATGCTAAATGGCTTACATGGTGCCTTTCGGGGTCTCATGTGTCATGTTACATCTAGGGGGTACCCTTGGGTCGTGACACTAGGATAGAGGGACAAGATTGGCAGAGTCATGATTGAGCCGAATGAATCATCATAAGTTTGTTTCATTATCTATTTGTTACTTTATTTTACTTATGTTTCACACTTTAATATATAATTCATGAACTAACATGTTTATTATGTGTTTTGCAGATGGCATACTGCAAAGGATGCTGCCCGAGCTTTAAAAGAGTATGTGAAAAAACTTTTTACACAGGCTTATCACTCTTGGAGTGAGATCCCAAATAGTATACGTCAGGCGATATATAATGAATTTAAGGTATATTTTACTTTTTAGTTAAGCTTAATAATTTTAGTATACTTTACCTTTATTTACTATCTAACGCTATTCATTTTTTCTTCAGAAGGTGTGTACTTGGGAACCGAAGTACAATATGGTCATTGTGACCATATTTGAGAGGAGGGCATCCACGAGACTCTCTAATTGGCTAAAGAAAGCCCAGGATACTGACCAATGTCCGAGTTCTATGTTGCCTCGTGTTTTTAATGAATTGCGCCAATATTGAAACACAGATAAGTTCAAGGCGATATCCAAAAAAGCCAAAATGGCTAGAGGCAATCTTAAGGAAGGGGCATTTCACACCGGAGGTGCAAAGAGCGTTGGAACAATTTGCAAGAGAGATGGTAAGTTCTAATAACTTTTAAATAAATAATTAGTTGATTAATATCGTTATAAATTTCATTTTTTATTTATAGGAAAAATAAATGGGGAACAATCCCCTTGAATCGGAGGTTTTCGAGAGGACTTATGTGAAAAAGAAAGAAAATGAGTCGGATACGGATGTGTGGGTGGAGAAAAGGGTCGAACGAACTTTTGTAAGTTATTTAATTAATATCAATAATGATATATATATATATATATTCTGTACATAGTTTGATGTTAATTTGTATTTTTAATATACAGGGGGGAGTATCATCAGTACGTCAATGAGAATCTAGATAGTTTGGTCCAAATGACACCTGAACTGTCCACTCAAATTTGGACAAAAAAAGTGGTAGGGGGCACATAAGGGTAGAGTCTATGGTCGAGACTCTCGAAACGATGTACGGCGACTCATGTCAGGCTTAGAAGGTATTGGATCATCATGTCAAGCCGAGGCACTTGACGGTGTTTCGATTGCTGGTATGTTGGCACAAATAGCAAAACTTACAGCAGCACTGGAAGAGTCTGAGCGAAGAAGAGTAGCTGAACAAAAAAGCATGAGCGCGACCATCCAGCAAATCCAAGAACAAGTGTTGAACCTCGCTCGTCGACCTACAGCTACATCGTCCCCTGCCGAGGGCATTGATGACGACAGTGAGGAGGAGGATGATTATATAGATTGCACTCCCTGATTAGCTTATATCTCTTTAGTTTATGAAATTTTTAAAATTTTGAAACGAATTTTGAAAGACTTTATAAGTCTTTAAATTGTGATTTAGCTATATTTGAAGATTAATTTAAGTTTGTTGCTTTATATTTTGTGTAAGATATTTATTATGTATTTTTGTTTGATTGGGTTGAATTAATTTGAATTGAATTGAATTTAATTTGCAGGAGGACCCAGTTCCTGCTGTCAAAAAATGCAGAAGAAGCGACGGACATGATGGTTTTGTCCATCGCTTTTCTGGGTTTTTCAAAATTTAATTTCCAAAAAAGCGACGGACAGCGACTCCTTTTCCATCGCTTTTCAAGATTCAAAAATATTATAAAATTAAAAATAGTAACGGACTACGTCGCTTTTGGAAATTTAAAAAAATATATATAAAAAAAGCAACGAACGGCATCGCAATATTAAAAAAAATAATCAAAAAATGACGCAGTCCGTCGCTTTTTTGCGACGATGTCCATCACTTTTTGAAAAGCGGTGAACTTGATTGCGTCGTTTTTCCATCGATTTTGACCAAAAAAGCAACGCAGTCCGTCGCTTTTGACCGTCATTTTTCGGCAGTTTTTTAATATCGAGTGTGGATGTCACTCACATTGGTCTGGATCGTGACAAAGAGAGATTTGATTTGTAAAATCATAATAACCTAAATTATTATGTTTTGTAAATGAAAAATATATATTTGTGTACCATAAATTTAAGGTTTAAGTACATTAGGTATGTGATTTTTCTATTTAAGAAAGTCCTTAAGTATAACCTTGACCCTGTGTGTCTTTGATAGGTCAACTCCAAGATACACACATTTTTCTTCCATCAGCAGTAGTAGGTAGCTAGTACTACTTCAAGATCAAATAAATAAGTAGTAGACTATTAGTAGTTTAGCTTAGTTTAATTTAGCCATTGATGGTCACAAAGAGGTGTTTAACTTTGTTGTCTACAAAGTACAAAAAATACAATCCAACAGAATCTCCAGTTGGAAAGGTGTGTACGCATGCACATTGAAACTAAAAATAACAAGTCAGTGGGAGCGCATGTAAACGACAACATTTTAATACCATCTACGGTGGGTTCTATAAATTCCAAATTTGTCCCTTCAAGTGTCCAATTTATTTTATTACATAAAATTATTATTTTCTTATTTGATTGGACACAAAGTTTCAAATGTAAAAGAAAAGATTTTTAAAATAATCTTATTAAGAGTAAAATGAGTTAAAAGTAAATTATTACTCTTTTTGTTTCAATTTATGTGACACCTTTTGACTTAATACAGATTTTAAGAAAAAAATGAGAACTTTTGAAATTAGTGATCTAAAACAATCTTAAACAATATTTGAATGGCTATATATCTTTTTATTAAGGATAAATGAGAAATTTTAAAGTCAAGTTGTTTCTGATTATAGAATAAAATGGCATTAAAAAGAAAAGTGTGACATATAATTAATTGAAACAAAGAATACGAAATATGTTCGGAAAGGTGTTGATCAACTAAACAAAAAATAAATGTCACATAAATTGAGGTGGAAAGATACTCCTATACGTTGCGAATTCACTTAATATGGTTTGGTCTTGAAAATATTGGTTTGATAATTTTTTATTTTGTTTCGTAAAAATGCTTTATCCTTACCATGTCGAGTCGGTTTGGTATGGTCTAAGATGTTTTTAAGTTTTATTTCATTGTGTGATAGAAAATTGATAATCACGATTTGGTCAACTTCAACTTACATACTACAAAGAATTATGAATTTGAAGATAGTGAAAACTGCTCTTTCATGCCTGAAATGAATGACAATTTTCTAGCATTGGCTAAAACCGACATGCATGTTCGTGTAAAAAACTTTCCATTGTAAAATATGGTTAATGATGTACGCAAATTGATTCAAATACTATATTTTTTAAAAGAAAAAGCATAATACATAAATATGTCATTTAACTTGGTATTAGCTAGCTGATATTTATGTTTTTCAACTTTTGGCGTATACAAGTAAACACTTAAACATGCACTATGAAGTTGAACAAGGAGATAGGGCATAGTATACGTAGGATGTCATGTAGAACACCATGTAAGACATGAGTGTCTACTTGTTCAACTTTATACAAATTTAAATGTCTATTTGTGCATACTAAAAATTGGAGAACAGATATATCAGATAAGATCTTGAAAGACACGTTTATATATTGTACGCGCTCTAATCTTAGAATTGAAGGGCTGAAGAATTTAGGCTGTTATAAAATCTTGCATGGCATAATAAGAACAAAGAGGACAGGCTAGCATTGCAGCTTTTACGTACCACACATTATATTAGGACAATGTAATTACTGCGTCTCTAATATTTATTTTTCTTTAACGCACATGAGAATCTCCAACTAATGTGGACCAATAAACCTTCATGACTTCATATCACTTATTTTGCTATAAATACTATAGGTTACAGAGTATATTAAGCATCCCTCTTATCAATTCATAATATATTTCTCTACTTCTCTTCATGGCTCAAACAAAGGTAGTAACAATCCTTACTTACCTTGTCTTTTCAATATTATTCTCTCACATTATCCAATCTATCGAGGGACGATTCATGAAGTTCAAACTTATCAATGATGTCTCAGGACCTCGTAGCCACACTATGGTATCGAAAATGCAAGATTGGAGGGTAAAAAATCGCGATGAAAACCCTAATGTGGTTTATACAACAAAGAAGGAAATATTTGACGATGAGCCTGTACTTGCAACACCAATGGCACCCGTTACACCACCGAGTTCAGTTCCACCTCCTGGCCGTGTAGACGGATTCAGTCCTTATGGACGGGGTCATAGTCCCGGGATTGGTCATTCTATTCAAAACTAGGGGTAAATGCAATGCGTTGTTATAGAATACACTTGCCTCTCACATGCATGTAACGGTATCCAAAGTGGTTTGATATAATTTGTTTTTCTATGGGTAAAATGTAATTTATATTCTCTCTTTATAACATGAAGTCATGACAAGTTTCACAATGTGAAAATGATATTTATAGTAGAGTTTTTTTGTTTTTTCCATGAGGCATTCTTGTATAGGAGAACAATGAATTTAAGGTCCTTTGAAAAGTAGTGATTATAAGTAACTATGTATAATAGGTTGAATTAGTAACCTAAAGAATAAGTCAAATAATCTTTATAGCAGGTTAAATTATATTATTAGTATTATAACAAATTAACAATATAATTATACGATCATTGAATATTATAAGTGAAATCCTAAGTATACGTTTCCTATATGTTGTACAAAGGAATGTAAATATCACTACTAAAAAATTCACTTTTTTCCACTAAAAAATGTTTAGTGGTTATTCCGACATATATTTTGATTGAATCGGCAGTGAGCAAAGAAAACAAAATAGTAATATTTTCATACGAAAAAATTAGAAAGTTTCTCACTATTTCAGTGAAAATCTGTTTCTCATCATATATTTTTCGAGTGAACTAACTTGGTGAAAAATGAAAGAAAATATCATATTTTGTAACACAAGTTTTTCACTAATTCACCATGGAAAAAAAAGTATAACTTACATAAATCTCATAATATAAGACTTAAATTACAATTTATCCCTACTCTTTTCTATTTTACAAAAATCCCCTAAAATATCATCCATCCGGATACATAATTGGTTGTCCGGATACATTAGTGCTGCCCTACAATAAGTGTCAATCTGTTGCGCTAAAACAGAAAACAAATCTGAAAATTTACTAAAATCCGATAAATTACGCTTACGTTTTTTACTATCAATTAGAATGATTTAATATGTATTAATGTGCTTCATATTTATTGTATCAAATACATAGATGCAAGATCTTCACATTTTGCCTCAAACTGAACAAACTTTTTATAATAACATTTTTGTATCACCATTTATGAATTTGATACATATACTTGTATGGGACTTTAATATATCATATATACACAAGTTAATAAGTATCAGATGTATTGTTGTGTGCCAAGATCGCTATTATGTAGTCATGACACGTTGTTATGTATCATTTGTTAATCACTTTATTAGATGTCTATCTACAATAGAAAAAGACGATATCGACGGATTCAAATACAATTTTTTTACCACACATATTTAGCTATGAAAATAGTAAGGTTTATGTATCACGCATATGATTTGGTAGTGTGTACGGATACATGTGCTTCTAAATTTGGATAAGGTAGAAGATACATAGTCACATCTAGATACATGATAAATGATACATTTGGTAGAAATTTTGTATCAAGTATCAAAACTAATTAAGGTTATGCATCAAAACTAATATTTGAACATGATACACTGTGCATGATAAAATTGTAACGTATCGTAGTGTTGAAACAAAGACATTATACATTAATTAAGAAATAAATTTACTTAATACAATAAAAATCTAGTTAATGTATCACAAACTAAAGTCGTAAGATAATTTAGTAATTTGAACACAATACATTGTGCATGATGAAATTGTAATGTATCATAATGTTGAAACGAAAGTATTATACATTAATTTAACAAACAAAAACAACTGGATACATAAAAATTTGAACCCATATATATCAGAAAAAGATGAACAAGAAAAAATCGGAAAAAAAAATAACAATCTGATTTGTTTCGACTTTTCCTTCTCAACATTCACTTTAGAAGACGAATGTACATCCATTTTTTTCTACATTCACTTTAAAAGACGAATGTACATCCTTCTTCTCCTTCTCCTTCTAAACATTCACTCTTGTATCCTTTTTTCACTGTTAACAATGACGTCACCCATGGATCTCGATCCGAAGTCCTTATCAGAGCCCACAAATAGATCATTTTCTTCAAAGATTGTTAATCCTAGATCATTTTCTTCAAAGATAACACACCACATAGCAAATGCAACTCTTCTACCTTTTTTGGGAGGTTTTCCACATTCACTTTAAAAGATGAAATTTCATACTTATTCGACTTCGTCTTCTAAATATTGTGATTCTCCATTGTTAATGAATCCTACAATCTTTTGGATCACTTGTCAACCCAATCATCACCATCGGAATCATAATGAGTTGATTAGATCTATTTTCATGAAAAATTTCATCATCAAAGTCAAATACACAAGGTACCATACTAAAAAGAGGAAGCATAATTCATATCATGTATCAGAAAATTGTAAAGAAAAAGTTGAATTTTTTTTTAAAAAAAAGACATCTGAAGAACTGGAATAAAAAAATTGATGAAGAAATAGTTCTACTCTTTAGGAACTTGAAATCAATTAACTTGAGAGAGAATAGATTCGAAATTAAAAAAATTCAGTAATTGATGTAACTGTTGATATATGGGAGTGCGTAAAATAGGAACAAAATCATTGGATTGGAAGGGAAGTGAATAATGTATCAGGAAAAGGAGAGAAAAAGAGGAAAAGAGGGACTTTTGAAATGGTAGGAAATTTTAGAAAATATGGAAAGAAAGATTGTGTAGTTAAGTAATTTATCCAAAAAAAAATTGTTTATTATGGTGTATTTTACTATTTGGGCTGCAACAATCACACCAAGGAAGTTTTTCAATCTTTAGGAAGAAGAGATTGGGCCAAACTTGAGTGGCCCAATCATATCAAGTCCATAAATGGGCCCAAATTAATTTGGGTCAAATAACATGCCATAACCAAATGCTCCTAATTAATATGACCAATCTCTCCCTCTTCTTTCAATTTTTTTTATTTTTTTTGCTTTTCAAAGATAATATGAAAGCTAATTAAATTTTAAAATTAAGTGTTCTTCCAAATTTATATATACTCGAAATCTCCAAATTTGATTTTAATTTGTGGTTTTAGATTGCCTTCTGCATGAAATGCGCTTAAATAAAGGATATGGTCCGTGAAGACTCATATAATTGACTCCAACTTTATAGGACTAAAATGCAGCTAGTAATAGTTATTGCGGTTATTGTTGTTGTGATATATGGATTGCACTTTGACACATCAGATTGCAGTATTTTGACGTGTTTATCCAATAGTGTGATGGACCATTTCGAGTTTAATCCCGAAAGAAACTAGTAGTAACTACTCGACTTAAGGAATCAGATTCCTTAAGACTAACAAGAACATAATGGTACATAATACGGGAGTTATCATGGAATAGTTTTTTTTTTTTTCTCAAGGGAGTAAAAATCATGATCTTCCGTGTGTAGGATTTCAGCAACGTACTTCACTAACTTTATTTTTATTTTTTAAATAAATGTGATAAAAAAAAATCATCTATTTATAGCCAACAAATGGTGGTATGAATAGGTGTTATTGTGCCTTATTAGAAAAGTCACAATCTATTCAATGTAAAAAGATGTTAATTACTCAAATTGCATATTTTCTCTTGGCGTCTTTTCGGAAAAAAACACTTCATTTTTCATTCACACCGTTTAAAACTCAATGTTAATCGTCCCCCACATGAATGCAAAATGACTTTGAGGTAAAGGAATTCATGGACAAGTGTGTGAGTTACAAGAAAATATTATTTGCATCTGGAGAAGTAGATTTCCTTTGAACTTTTCGTAGTGAGCTTATATCGGATGCACTCGATCAATCAATAAATGTGATATCTTTGAACCATCGAATATTTTTATACACCTAGACAATACATGTCTTACAACTAATCCTTAATCATCTATGATTCTCATTTTTGTGTTTGTGTCAGTTATGAACAATACCTGATTTCATGAGTGCACAAAGAATTGATATTTACTATCATTCTATTTGAAGTGATTTACTTTTCACAC
Source organism: Solanum commersonii (assembly GCA_029007595.1). NCBI lineage: Eukaryota > Viridiplantae > Streptophyta > Magnoliopsida > Solanales > Solanaceae > Solanum > Solanum commersonii. Next base: position 1,910,279 of record JAJTWQ010000041.1, read on the forward strand.
TCACATAAATAATTTCTAAACGTTTAATTCAATACATAAACTATTTGGTCATATCTTGTCAAACTTAGAATCTATTAAACTTTAATGTTTTATCTTTGTTCTTGAATATTGTCTTCATCGCGATAATGAATTAAGTATGTACCAATCTTTGAACTGGGCTTCTATTAAGCCCAGCCCAACCTCCCTTGCCCCTTAACCACGATCCGTATTGGGCCGGCGATTTACTGGGTTATAAAGCCAGACAATTTTTCAAAATTAAACTCAGTGATTATTGGTCTAGTGTTGGTCGAAAATTTGGTGAAAACTTCTGCCTAAAAGTTTAATTAGTACTATTATTATTTTGACATTCGTAGAAATAAGACAAGTAACTAAATAAATTTTAGGTTTAGCAAACATAAAAATCATATTTGTATGTTATAGCTATATTTTGTATAATTGCGCTCCATAGCAAATTTTATTGCTATGGCTATTAATCTGTATATTTCGGTATACATATACATAAAAATATGTATATGTATATTTGTATATTTCGGTATACAAACTAAAACACAGTAATTGTATATAAACAAAATTACTACATATATACAACACATGTATACCGAATGGGTCTATTTGTATATTCGGTATATAAATGGGTCTCTATTTATATATTTCGGTATACAAATAGATCCTGCAATTAATTTTTATACAACACATATGTATACCGAATGGGTCTATTTGTATATTTCGGTATACAAATGGGTCCTGCAATTAATTTTTATACAACACATATGTATACCAAATGGGTCTATTTGTATATTTCGGTATACAAATGGGATAACAAAAAAATGAAATGTTTGCTGCAAATTACAAATAAAAGAAACTATGGCTATAACATTTAATTTAAATTAATAATTTGTTATTTCATACAATTTTCCCAATATTATATTGTGATTGCAAATGGATTTCGTATAAAAAATTGGAATATTAATCTTTTTAAAATTTTATTTGTGTGTGTTGTCAACTTCTTAGGTTCGTTCCTTAATTGTGTTATTGTTAATTTACATGTGCTGCTATCTACTTAACAAACAAACAAACAAACAAAAAGGAAACTACCGTATTAAACATATATTCATACCATATATATTAGTTCTATCTATATTCTTAAATAATTATGTATCTTAGCACTAATTAAGAGCTTCCTATTATATATGAGGAGGTGCATCTAGATATATGTATGTTTTTTACTAGATATACTAAATTAGGGAGAGAGACAAGCGAGATAATCATGTATCCCACATACATGTGAATCACATTAGATGCACACGTCTTATACATGTATTTGTATGTATCTGAAGTATTAGATACATAGGAGAGTGACGAGCCAGATAGGAGGGTGGCTAGGGAGATTAGTTATGTATCTCAAATACATGCAAATCCACTTGGATACAGTGCATCTAAAGCAAATTACACCTAATTTTGACTCTACATGTATCTGGACGCACCACAATCTGGTAAGATTGATAATATTGCAAACTAACGTGCATCTAAGTAATTAGCTCCTAAACTAGTGAAATTTTTGTAAGTTTCCCAATGAACCCAAGCCGTTCAAAAGGGGTACGATCGATATCATGCCTTACAAGGTAAGGTTAGCTGATTAAACCCAGCTGGACAATCGATTATATAATGGCTCTTGTTGAACAGACTGACATACAGAAATTTTTCGCTTCATACGTTGATCTAAGATCGACCAAAGGCTTATAATTAAAAAAAAAAACCTTACTTCTTAACCTTCGCCCAAAGTTATGTGGAACGAATAATACGACACTTTGTGTCCTTTCCTAGTAAGTTAATTTGAGCTTGTTTGGCTTCCCCAGAGAAGATCCAAAATGAAGAAAGACGTCATTCATATTCATTTGTCAACTTACAAATAACAAATAACATAAATTATTATGAGAATTATTAGTTATTAACATACATAGATATCACAATATGGTAGAACTTGAAACATTGTTTTAAATTATAATCTATATAGTGAGCTACAATTGCTATGTTTGACCAAATACATGTAACATGTCTTTTTCTCCAAAAAAATCTAATACATTATTCTTTGAAAGGGAATATGGATTAGACTATATATGTTATATATTAATAATATTCTTTTTACATGTCTAAAAGTTCCAACTACCTGACACTATCTTCTTGACTATGGTTAAGGAGGAACGCAAAGTGGAAATAATCTAGAAAGTAGGTTTGATTTGTGCTAACTTTCATTATCATATATCATCACTGTTTAACTATATGGCAGGCTTTTAAGACTAAATGGTTGGAGCTATTGATAAAAAGAAATGGATATTAGGTAAACCTCAATTCTAAAACCTAGATCATGATGAGAGTATTGTCCGAGTTACGTAAGAAGATCATATCCCTCATTCTTTAGTTTTCCAGGAGTGGAGTTAGTAGTCTATATGCAAATTTGATTGAATTCAGTAAATTTTGATCCGATAGTATATTTGTGTTTATAAGTCCATTGCATATATACAAATATTTAAATTATAATCCAATTATTATCATTTAAAATTTATCATTATAAAATTCAGAATCCATCATGTTGAAATTCTAACTTCACCTCTAGAAGACTCAACAATGAATTTTTGACCAAAGTAAGCAATTATAAAAATCAATTTACCAAAATAATACATTTTTTTGAAATTTTACAAAACTAGTATAAATGTAGTTCGCAATAACGTTTTAGGTTATATTTTATTAAAAAAAAATAGAATAACTAAAAGACAAAAATCTGACAGAGTAAATAGACATAAAGCTTTATTGTCAGTAACGTTTTATAATTTGTTACTCTGAAGCACGTTTTACAGCTAAAACGTGATTCATAGTAACGTTTCTCAATGGTGAAAATTGAAATCCAATCTTGTACATCTCTCATTCATTATTCAAATTTCCACTATTAAAATGGATAGATATATTTTGTACATACCTTCATTTGAAATATATATGATTTTCTCTTTTCTTTCTCTTTTCACATAGACAATACTTTTTTTAAACAAAAGAAGAAAAAGTGAGGATGACTTTACACAAATTGGAGTTTGTCTTGTATCATTTCAATTTCAAATTTTGTAAATAAATCATATGAGAGATCTTCTTAATTCAAGCCTAAGATAGCATCCCTTCCAAATATTAGACCAATCGGTTTCTTATCATTATTAAATATTAGACTATCAATAAAGAAGTTATTGAATTAAAATTGATGTAACAAGTAAGCAAACAAATTATTAAAAAAAAATATAATGGCTACATCATAATAGAAGAGACAAAGAAATTAATTGATATTGTAGTAAAGCCTCCTCATAACTTATTTTCCTTGCAAAAGTATTATCTATGTATGAAATGAGAAGAAAAGATAAATTTATATATGTGAATATATATGTGTAAAATATATATATTCATTTTAATAGTGGAAAGTTTAATAAAGTTGAATGAGGCATGTACAAGATTTTTTTTATTTTTATTTTCAGCCATTCCAGAAAAACGTTACTGTGAGTCACGTTTTAGCTGTAAAATGTGCCTCAAAGTAACAAATTATAAAACGTTCCTGAAAATAACGTTTTATGTCTGTTTAATCTGTCAGATTTTTATCTTTTTGTTATTGAATTTTTTAATAAAATATAACATAAAACGTTATTGTGAACTACGTTTATACTAGTTTTGTAAAATTTCAAAAAAATGTATTATTTTGGTAAATTAATTTTAATAATGGCTTACTTTGGTAAAAAATTCCTCAACGACTTTACATGTCCAGACCTGCCAACTGGAGCTTGAACAATATAAATGGAGAATCAATATTGGTGAAACAAAGAATAAGGATGGATTTGAGATATTATAATAATAATAAAATGGATATCGAATTTAACTCAATCTTAAAAGTTAATTCATAACGGAAGGATTTCTGAAGCCATATAAAGAGACCGAGCTCCCGTTTCATAGCCGACTTGAGAGACTCAACAACTAATGAATTTAGAACGTTTACATATTTGGATGTTGACAAGTTTTTTCTATGTTAATTTATGAAACCACATCTCATAAGCAACTCCCAAAGCACCCACATCATAGTCCCAACATGGCAACATGAATATAAGGGTTTGATATTCAGTTTGTATTCAAAAGAATAGCAAATTAGTAATTAAGAAAAATAAATGAACCTCACTTAATTTACGGGGTGTATTTGAGGTAATAAAATATATGCTCCTAGAATAGAATAATTTACTCACTATTCACCAATGTAGCGGTATCACAAACTCTAGTGAATAATGAACCCGCTCGATAATACTAAATCTCACAAAAAAATTTAAAGTACAAGAAGAAGAAGAGTAGAGGATTATAAAATTCATTTATTTATATTTTTGAAAATGAGGTAAACTCTTTTATTTATAGTAAACAAAGAGTGGTATGAGTACATGCATTCATTATAAAGTCACAACTTATCAAAAAAATCATAATTATAACATCTCAAAATTTCTAAGTTAAGATTCGAACTATTCTTCGTTTGTGAAACTTTCATCATCGATCGTTGATTTTTACTCAAAGTAATTATAAGATATAAACAAATATTACCAACATTCAAAAGAATAAAGCTATAACTAAAAAATATGAATTTAAAACTAAAAGTCATAATTAAAACAGATTTCATAATTTCAAAAAAAATTATATGCTAATTAAATTAAAGTAAATAAAGAAATAATTATTTTAAAAAAAAAATCTAAAACAGTAGGCACGCCGATCAGCGTGAAGTCTCTCTTATATAATATAATAAGAGAATATATAATTATAATTTAAGTCTTCAATATTCTCTGAAAAACTAAATTTAGGATTCAAGACTTTTCATTAGCTTATATTTAGATTTAAAATTATTATTATTTAAATCGTAATATTATATACATTAACTGTATAAGTAATTAAATATTTCAATACAATCTTCAATATTCTAAAACAATTTTTTTTTTAAATATCAACTATTAAAAAAGATACATATCAAATACGATGATATTAAAATTTAAATATTCAAAATTTGAATTTTACCATAATAGTTTTGCATTTATCAAAGTAGGCACACTCTTAAAAGAGAAGTTGAGCTTGATGAGGGAATATAAGTTGTGATGAAAGTGACAAAGATTTTTGTAACATTTGGTATTTTACGATGTTATGAGGTTTGGGTGGGGGCTTTGATGGGATATTACAAACATTATTTTCTTGTTAAAAAGTAAATTAATTTCAAGTACTTGTAATGGGGTTGTTTGATAAGATGTATTACTTCTTATAATGAGAGTTCAGAAAAAATATTGTTATCAAATTTCAGTAAGTACAATATTTGATTATATAGATTTATATTTATGTATTTATTTATTGCTCATATAGCCCTTTAAAGAAATTTAAATGGATACACCATATAGTGATGGATTCAGGATCTAAATGGATATATCACTCAATGGCGAATTCAGGATTTTTATTTGAGATTCGGAAAATAAAAATATAAATGTGTGAAACTTAAACGGAATTGAATCTGCAAATTGGGGATAGCATTCACGGTCCAAGTTGCACAGTACAGTGCCACTGGGCTATCTCTCTTCTTTGATTGAAGTGGTGCAAAATTAGTATATATACAAAATTACTAAAAATCTACCATGTATATATAATGTATTTTTTTACCGAGGGGGTTTGAGTGAACCCCAGACGCCCATGTAGATCCGCCTCTGATACCATCAATCTTTTATATTTTCTTTTCCTTCCTTGAATTAAAATGCTTGTGTTAATTGTGATAAAAAAGAAAAAATTATTAAGAAAAAAAATGATAAACTTAGAAGTTTCAAATGACAGGCTTATAGATATAATTTATCCAAAAAAATAAGGAAACGGACGAGAAGGCTAAACATCGTGAAAAAAATTTAAGACATCAAAAAAATATGTGAGAAAATTCAAGTCAGGAGATAATTTTCCAAGTTATTCTTGTTATTATTATGTGGTTTTGTGGAAAAGAAGGAACTCAACAATGCTTGGGATAGTTTATTCAGTAGATAAGGTCCTATGGGATATTTATAGTACTGTCCATAAATTTATGAGTAAATTTTAGGTTTAGCAAACATAAAAATTATATTTGTATGTTGTAGTTATAATTTGTATAATTGCGTTCCATAGCAAATTCTATGTTTGCTATGGAGCATCAGATTTGTATAAATCTTTGGCAGGCCTCTCGTTTGTATAAAAGTGATCTATATTTACATAATTATAAGTGTATATGACGAAAATATATGTATTTATATTTGTATATACAGTTTTCTTTCGCTTTATACAAACACAAACACAATTTATACATTTGTGTTTGTATAAAGTGAGAGTGGCGAGCGAGATCTGGGAGAGTGGCGAGCGAGATTTTCTGGGGAGAGAGACGAATGAAAAGAGATGTATATATACAGTTTTCTCTCGCTTTATACAAACACATACATAATTTATACATTTGTGTTTGTATAAAGTAAGAGAGGTGAGAGAGAAACTGCCGAGCGAGATTAGGAGAGTGGCAAGTGAGAAATCTGGGGAGAGAGGCGAATGACAACTATTTTCTACGGGTTACAATTAAATCAAACTGTGGTTATAACATTTAATTTGAATTACTAGTTTACTATTTTATATAATTTTCCCTAAATTTTTTGGATTGAAGTTTAATTATTTTGATGTTCCAAATACTTGATCCCATATGGTAGCTCTATTGGATGGATACAAACCAAAGTTTGCAATACAAGGTGGTGAAGTGGTTGTCATCTCCTGTTGGTTGGTGGAAATGTAATACTAGGTAATCCTGAACCTAGTTCAGTTGCATTTTGGATAAGGAATTCTGATGAAGATTTAATGATTGCTAAATGCTTAAAAATTGTTGATACTACTAATCTAATAGCAGAGGATGTAGCTATTAGAGAAGGTTTATTCAATTGCCGGGAGAATAATTTCTCACATGTCCTTATTTAGACATATTTTTTTGTCATAGTACACACCGTTAATGGTTTTTAGGAGGTCTCTTGAAGTGTGACTATGGTGATCAACTCCATTAATAAGCTTAAGGAGAAGTTATTAGTAAGAGTACAACACTCCTTAAGGGAGGAAAATGCTCTTGCTAATTTTTTTTGCTAACCTAATTTTTATTTTGCGGGTACATTTTGGAATATCCCAAAAAAATTTAAAATAAGACCTAAATCATTTTATAGCACCTCGCAACTCTACCCTTATAATCTGAATTATTTGTCGTAAGTATATGAGCTTGAATCGGATGATGTCCTACTTTCTCATGTGCTTTAAGGTCATTCACCAACTGTATCAATAGTATCTAAAGGGATCATGGGTTCTAAGAGACTTCAAACACCAATTCAAGTTCAAAGTATTCCTATCAGTTAAGTTCTCGCATGAGCTTATATAAAAGCTAACTTCAATCATTATATCTCTCAGCATAAAATAAATTAGGTGTTTTATGACCTATCAAATTAAAGTTCTATGAGTCTTCTTCCAACGCCACTTAGTTTGCCTTATTTTGAGTTCAGATTAAAATGTTATAGTTGTTTTACTGGAACACACTCGAGCAAGAAAATTGGGTGAGGTCACATGCTCAATCAGCGATCCGCCGAATAAGTTGGCGAATCGCCAAATTTGCTCGTTCAATTGTGCCGAAAAATCTTATGTTTCTGCCCATTTAGGCGATCTAAAGTCTCATTGGGCGATCCACCAACCATTTTCGGTGAGGAGACCTTCAAATTGCCGATTTGGCCAATGGAATTCATTAAAATGTCATTTTCTTTGATTTTTATGATCCTCTTAGGTCCCCATAAGGGTATTCTTGACCGTTTGCCCTCAATAAATTTCCCTAAGTCCATCTTACAACCTAATAACATATCATTATGCGTATAACAACTCTCAAAATCTACAATCTCAATCTTCCAAAGATAGAGAACTCCAAGAAAGAGATTTCTCTAATTTCGCAAGCTCTATAGAATCCAAGTTCAGAATCCCAAGCTTTTCAATCCAATATTTTTCTCCACTCTTCATCTCCAATAAAACTGCAAGGAAGACAAAAGTTAGGGTTTCAAATCTTCTAATCAAGTTCTTCTTCAAACTTCTTCAAGAACCTTGTTCTTCCAGGTATATAAGGCCATCATAGTAATAGAATGAGTTCATCCTCACGCCCTACATCTATATAACTTAGTAAAAGATTAATCTATCATTTTATCTTGGATTATGAGTATTCTTGAGATGAGTAGTATCATTGAGTTGTGAGTTCTTGATTTACAAGTATTGAGTTTTCTATATTGTTATTGAGATCCTTGAGTTTATCTGTTCATGTCCATATTTCAACATGAACCCTAGTTTGAGTTATAATTTTTGAGAATTTTTTAAAGAAAACATTTTTTTTCTTAAAATGATTTTCTGAGAAAGCAAAGATGAGTTTTGAGAAAAAGTTTTAAACATGATTTAAGTAAGAGTATAAGGGAACTAAGTATTCCCAAATGTATCACTTTTTCATTGAGAAAGGAGAAATTTTGAATTCTAAATGAGTTAATGAGTTTAGAGATATTTCAGAGCAGTTACCTCTTTTAAGAGGTTAATTTGAGAAATTACCTCAAATTGAGAAAGAACATGTTTTATACATTTGAGCATGAGTATATATTATTGGGAGCAGTATTGAGCATCGACATGGGGATGAGTTCAAACAACTTACATTCCTCATAAAGAATATAGCCAACATGTGTAAAGGATCATACTTTTTAGACGACTCCTTATTACTTACGAACAGAGTTTTAGTGGATCCACTTAGTTGAGATTTTGTATATCCCGACAAGGTATATGACAGTTCTAGCAGAATGGGCAAGACGTTGTATCATCATATTGCTCATAGTGATGGTTGTTGATTAGAGCATCTCCCAAATAGAGTTAAAAATGTATTTTTATTATATCACTTAATATGGTGAGCTTAGAGATGAGTAGTATCTGTAAAGTTTAAATGATTTCACTCATTTATTTCTTTACATTGAGTTGAGTATCTTGCTTCAGCTTCTTTAGTTTAGTTATTTGTTTTCCACGGATATATTATATACTTATACATTCAATGTATTGATATCGTTTGACCTGCATCTTTTCATGATGCAGATATAGGTGTTCAGGATCATCAACAAGCTCTTCGTTAAGATCACTTTGCACTTCTTGCTAGCTTGGTGAGCCTTCCTTGCATTCCGGAGGACTCCACTCTTGTCTTTCAGTTTAGTAGTTTTGTGGTGTTGTGGGTCATTGTTTTGACATACATATTAAACTAGAAAGGCTTCATAGATAGTTAGTATTGAGTTTCTTTCAGTATTTCCTTTGAACTATTTCAAACTATTATTGTTTTTCAGAGTATTCACAGTTTTGAGTATACTATTTTGAGACAGAGAAGTTTTGAGACTTTTGAATTTAATTTCTCTTGTAAAAGCTTAAATCATCTTGAGGTAGTCTTCCTCTAAGTAGTCAGCCAAGTCAAGGGTTCACTTGGGATTAGCAATGGTTCTCGAGTGCTGACCACGTCAAGGGTGTAAGCTCGGGGTGTGACAAACTTAGTATCATAGTCTGATGAGTCCAAGATTTGGACTAATTTAAGGCTTTATTTCGATAGATTTATTGTGCTCAAATGCCTATTTTGTGCCAATAACTGATGAAAAACCCTTGATTTCCAGGTATATGGATTGAGGAACAAAGCATAGACACTAATTTACAAAAAGGAACGAAGCGAGCTAAAAGAAGGAAGAAAAGAGATCCTGGTGAACGCCAAGTCCATTTGGCAAGTCGCCGAGTGGCCATTTGACTGTCTAAAGTTTCAGTGCGCAAGCCCTGAAAGAGAAAATCAAGTTGGCAAGAGAAAGAAGCAGTCGACGGATCGCCGAATAGTTCTTTGATGTAGTATTAGATCGCCCAAAGTTACAGACTTGGAGGATGCTGAAGGCCAAAGCAAAAAGGTGATGGAATTGACCAAAGGGTGGATCGCCAAGTTGATCGGCGAGCCCGACTTACTGCGCTAAATGGTCCTTCATAGCATATTTTTTGCGACAATAAATACATTTTTGAACGTTTAGTATCATATCTAATCTTTAATCAAGTTTTATTATGAATAATCTTTAGACTTAATTTTGAGTTTGAACTCTGAGTATTGAGACAAGTTTTTCCTTAGCTTTGAAGAATTGAAGTTTTTCACTTTTCAGAAATTGGAAGTGGGTCTTTGAGATTCTTCAATTTGGACCTTTGTAAAGGCGAAATTAATCTTACCCAGTTGATGGAAACACAATTTGGTAATGACTTTTATCTTTTTATGATGTCTAGCTAAAACTCCAATTATTGGGGTGTGATTATGGGCTGATTTAGTTTATGGGTATTGCTAATTGTTAGTTTAAATGTTGTTTAGAAGTGATTTCAATCATTAATTGTGGTTTAACTTAAAGAATTGTAGTTGCAAATGCAATTCTACCTTCGTTTTTTTGGCTTGCTCGAGAGAGAGAGGTTTTAAAACCAAGATTATTGATTGATGGTCTGTAGGTATTGGGTTGTCATGAGTTCAGCTCGAGAGAGTGAATCCTAAACTTTTTTCCACACATTCAGCTCGAGAGAGTGAATGGACTAAGGCGTAGGTTGTTCTTATTTTGTACGCTTGTCGATGTTTGAGAGAAATTGACTTGATTCGAGGTAAATTGTTCGAGAGAAAGTTTACCTCCTCTATAGTCTAGCTTATTCACTAATATTCAGCTATTCCCTAACAGTTGCAATTACTCATTTGTCTACATTAGCCTATAATCGAATCACATCCCAAGAGCTCGTCTCATTATTGTTATTATTGTATTATTTGTTGTTGCTATAGTTGATAATTAAAACCAAAACCCCCTGTTATTTGACATTCGTGTCACCCCCTAATTTGAATTATGCTTTTATTCGTAAATGTCTATTCATTTGGCTGATTTGAACATATTCGTACTTTTCTATTGAATCTTAAACACGCACCACACCCTGTGGGATTCGATCCCAACTCATTTAGTTGGGTTATATATTGACTAGCAATCTTGACACTTATAATTGGATGAAGTGTCCTTGAAACGTTAATCAAAATGGCACCGCTGCCGGGGAGTGATGTTGGTTAAGATTCATTTGGTTAAGTTGAATTTTGTTCTTTTTTTAGTCATAGTTAAATCTACTTACTTTCAATTTTGGTTTTCATGTTACTTTTTTAGAACAGAATAAAGGAGCATGTCTTGTAGCAACGGTGACCAAATGGACCTCTCTCTTTTGAGGATGATGATTCTTAGGGATAACATCCTAAGTTTCAGACAATTGAAGTGCGACTCAATCCATAAGTTGTGGCTGAGATTTCAGTCATTATTGCTGTAATGCCCAATTCATGGAATCTCAGATGAAATGTTGTTGGACTGTTTCTATAGAGGTCTTGTTCCGGAGAACAGAGAAGTGGCTGACCAAATTTATCTGGATGGTCTCACATGACTACCCTATGTAATAGCAACCCAGTCTTTGATCACATGGCCAAGACCAACAAGGAGATTGAGAAGGACCAGATTTTCACCATACTATTGACTCAGCTGGATCTCATGGCCAAACAGATTATGGAATTGGAGGTACCGTACAAAAAGAAAGATTGGTGTACTCCCTCTCATGAGCATAGAAGGTCCAAGGAGTACAAGGGTGGACAAGTAGAAGAGATTCTCTCACTCATTCTCCACAAAGTCGAAGAACGCGACAGAGTGTTGACTAAGATAAAATAGAATGTCTCACTGTTGAATCAGATGATTGCTTCCCATTCCATATCTATTCAGCTATTGGAGACCCAGATGGGCCATGTGTTGTCTCTTCTCTACCCCACAAATCATAATTGAGTGGAGAAGTCGTGCCACGACGTTAACTAAGGCGCTTCTTGAAAGGCAACCCAAGTGTTTATCACTTTATTTTTGTTTTAGAAATAATTGTGTGTTGATTTTGAAGGTTGAAGTGTAGAATGTGTTTGAAAAGTGCAGGTTGGTAAGCCAAAAATCTAGTCGGCGAGCCCGACTTGAACCGCCATTGGACTCATGGAATTTTTAAATTGGAGTCTATAAAACTCGACGGGCCCAAGAGCAAATTGGTGAATTGCCGGCTAGTTCGGAGATCGCAACTTAATCCACCGTTTGGACCCCCACATTAACTGGAGGTCCTATAAAACTTGGTGAGGTAAGTGCCCACTCGGTGTGTCGCCGAATAGGTCAGCGAGTAAGACTAATGTTGCCGAATGGGCGAGAACTCGACGGTTTTTAAAGTTCAAAAGTTCAAAATCTTTCACATTCCCTCACTTTTCAACTTTCCAAACTCACACCCGCACTATATTTTCCCATATTTTTTCTTTATTATCACTTTCTAGTCGTTGATTGTGTGTTCGGAGTTGGATTCTTTGCCGCCTAGCTTTTCGAATGATTTATTCAACATAAAAAGTTGGTTTTCCAAACACTGAATTCATATTTTATGATTCTACTCATTTGCAATTGTTCTTATCTTAGTGATGTGTGTTGGCATCTATGATTTCATTGTTTTTGTGCTTGTGTGCATATTTTAATTCAAATATCTTGCCTAAATTGATTAATTGTTGATTTCCCAAATTGTCGTGCTAAAATTGATCAATATCTTGTTGGGTTATGTCGTGTTGTTGTTGGGTCTAGTTGGGTGAAGTCTAAGCAACCTGCATTTGTGCCAAATGACGTATTTTGCCCAATGATAGAGTGGTTGACGTCATTCTTAAGGGAAAAACTCGTCAAATGACCAAATTTGGCCAAACCAGGAGAAGCCTGAGTATCCCGGAGGCATAGTGTAATGGTTCTTAGTCTAATCTAATGAGTGCATGTTTTGATTTTATTTTCGGGGGCTGTGGGTTGAGTTTGGAAGTCGGGATAAAAAGTAGGCATGTTAGGCAGTTTGGCAAGCTGGCTCGCCGAACCACTCAGCGGTTCGTCGAACCCCCTTAGATCGCCTTTAAGTTCATGCTAAAATTGAGTCTGGGTTCTGTAACTTTCAGTGAGAAGCCTAAGTTCGCCGAATGCACTCGGCGACTCGCCGATTGTCTTTCTTGATCGCCCTTTTTGCGCCCTTAACCCCTAAAATGCACTATAACTTTCGACGGGCTAGTCCTTACTCACCGAATGCTATCGGCGATTTGCCGAAAAGCCCTTCCCATCGCCGACATTCCATTTGTCTAAGAAAATTTGGAGACAATCTTTTCGGCGAGCCCGATCTGGCTCGCTAAAGTGATTCAACGAGTCTATATGCAACAAATTTCTTCAACTTCTCTTGAAATGAATCTAACTTTTTTTGATGTTTTTGAAGATATGGCTAGAACCAACCTCGACATGCCGCCCCGCAAAAGAGCACGGGGGATAGTGCTAAATGATGGGGAAACAATCCTCCTAAGAAGGGAAGGACAGGGCCTTCACATAGAGTCAAGGGCAAAGGAAAAAGGCCCGATTTTGATACCCCGAAGAACAACTCTGACAGGGATAGAGTGTCTATTGACTCCCATGCTGAACTCTCCGAGCCAAATGATAACCAACCCCTATAGCCTAGGCAAGCGAAGAACCGTGCTAGGTCTCGCCCTGCCTTCTCGAGATCCCCAAAAGCCTCCTCTCCAGCAGATACTGTGCCAGCTCCGGCACATCCTGTGGCTCCAGTACCACCAATGGTTTCTCCTCCCCTGCTACTTAACAGATTGAAAGCTGATGGGTTACGTACAATTCTAGAAGAGAAACTTCTATTCACAGAGGGCCTAGAGGGTAGATACTCTAGTGTGAGGGAGATAATCCAGTGGCACAAATTCCATATATTCACCAGGCCTCGAGGCCCATATATCCCCACATGGGTTCATGAGTTCTACTTTGCTTAAGGTGATCTGGTTCCTCATGGGAAGAAGAAGGCCAGTGCCTTCAGATCGGTGAATTCGGTTATGGTCAAAGGTAAAGAAGTCGGGTGTTGCATCAATGTCATAAATTTTGTCCTTGAGAGAGCCACAGGGTTCGAGCATGACTATGAGGGCCTGGTGACAGCTTAGTCCCTGGATGACCAAAAGGGTTGGCTTGCCCCACTTATTTCTGATACCACCCCGAGGTAGATTGAGGTGAGAGTCCAAATAGAGAAGAAGGATTTGAATGTAGCTGCACAGTATTGGTTCGAATTCATCAGCAGCTCCATCATGCCTTCGCAGAACGAATCTATCCTCTGTCATGCAAAGGCAGCCTGTTTAGGATTGATCTTAGCAAAGAATCGGCTCAACTTTAGGCTTATTATTGAGCAGGAGATGGCTATGAGGGCCAAACAAAGACAGACTTCTCTTCCATTCCCGGTGTTGATCACAGAGTTGTACCGGCATGCTGGAGTTCCTCAGGACACGACGAGAGATATTGAGGTTACTCTTTCATCCTCCACTGACATCCGGCGTATAGAGGCCGAGTACACTCGAGAGGAGGCAGATAAGAGAAGAGCAGCTCCGATGGATACATCTCCGAGGTGGACATTGACTCTATACTTGCAGAGGCTTCTTTGCCTACTCCGGCCTCAGGGCTTTTAGGTACATCTTCTTCCACTTCTTCTTCTTAGGCTCTTGGTACTTTTACCTCCTCCCAGCCCACCAGGACTACTCAAGCTATGATCCTGAAGATGGGGCACTTAGCCCATTCGGCTGATGTAAGAGTTACCCGATTAGAGGCTGCAGTCCCTTAGATGATTAGGAGTGCCATCATTATTGCACTGACCCCATCCGGACTTCTATTGATGATTTGACGGTGAGATTCGCGACTTATAAGCGTCAACAGGGGGAGTCTTCTGAAGTGACGGCTTTGAAAGCCGAGGTTGCAGATCTAATGAAAGATGTGGACTTGAAGTACACTGACTTCACCTCTTTGTTTGAGTCAACCGAGATAGAGGGTGCTCCAGCTATATCTGATATTCCTCTTATTACTATCGAAGATGTGGCGATAGGTGATGTGGCAGTTAATGAGTCGGAGGCAGAGACCGACGAAAAGCAGATTGAGGTGAGAGAGGAGAGCATCTATAGAGACCTGCCTGACCTTGAGGAGACGATTATACAGTCGGTGATTTAGATATCACTGAAAGAGACGTCCATGGCAGGCCCTAGTAGATCGAGTGTTATTGATGTGATTTCGAGCACTAATGCCCAAGATTAGAGTACTACACCGGACACTGATTTCCCGACAGATGGAGAGACTGTGTAGACATGACTTTTTTTTACCTCCCTCTCTGTCATTTCTATTGATTTTAGTGTTTGTATATCATTTGAGGAAAAATTGTTTTTTGTTTATGGTGGGGTGAGGTATTTTATACCTACCTCTTGTGTTGATGACATTTTCTGTATATATGGGTTTTGTGTTATATATTATGTTTTGACACTATTTTTGTGGATGTTTGAGTTTGTGGCTCTTTATTTTAAATGTAAATGATTTTTGGACCTTTCCAAAAAAAATTTGCCACCTCTTGTGTATTTAATAGTGCGGTTCTTGTGCAAATTTGAGTATCAGTTGTGATCAATATAGATGACTTGTATAGTGCTCTTAATCGAACAAACATGAATGTGCGGCTACGATGAGGCCAAATGAAGTTGCATAGGCAATATGTGAACTCTTTGCATCTTGTTGTGACTAGCCGATTACCAAATTGAGTCTCTTGTGATGAACGTTGCACACTAGCGAAAATGGGCACGTTAGGCCATTTGGTAAGCTGAGTTGAGCTCGCCGAATTCGGCAATTCACCTATTTTCTCCATCTCGCATTTAATTTCATGTCAAGTTTGTAGTTTGAGTCTGTAACTTTCGGCGAGATGCCTGCCTTCGCCGAATGCACTCGGCGAATCGCCGAAAGTACTCCTTATCGCTCTTTATTTGCCCCTGAGACCCTTACACACTGTAACTTTTGGTGGACAAACCCTTGCTCTCCTAAAGTAGTCGGTGATTCACCGAAAAATTCCTTCCACCGCCGACTTTCTATGATTTGAAGCCAATCCTTTCGGCGAGCCTGAGTTAGCTCGCCAAAGAGGTTCGGCAACTCACCAATCCATTTGGCAATATTTCCTACAGAAGAGTATCTGTACTTCTACTTGATTTATCTCCTAACTTTTCCCAATCTTTTGCAGATATGACTAAACCTAACAAAGCAGGTAGTAACACACCACCTCGAGGCAAGGAAAAAAGGATCACACTCAATGAGGATGCAACTACATCCAGGAACAAGGCCACTAAACTTTCCACAACTGGTGGGAAGGGCAAGGGCAAGGACAAAATCATTGAGCTATCAGATGCAAGCTCCGACAGTATTGGGTTTTACACCAATGACCCAACAATATATGACAGTGAGAGAGTGGGTTCAGATGAAGATGAACTGATGGAGGCGCAGAGAAATGAATTACGATATAAACAACTAAACGACCTATCTCATATAAAAAACCCTCGATCCACCACTCCAACTCCTCTAGTTCCAGAGCAGGCAATAGTACTGGCACCTCTAGTTTATTGAGCTATCAAATGCAAGCTCCGACAATATTGTTGGGTCTTCCTTGCTGGTAGTTTAAATGTAGTTTAATGGTGATTTCATCTAGTAGTTGTGGTTGAATCTAATGGATTTGTAGTTGCAAATACAAGTTCACTCATGTGTTTTTGGCTTGCTAGAGAGAGAAGTCGTGAAACCAAGACCACTAAATTGATGGCCTAAGGAGTGGGTTGACATGAGGCTCAACCCGAGAGGGTGAGCCCTAGTTCCATCTCCTAACACTCAACTCTAAAGAGTGAGCGGGGTAAGGCGTAGGATGGTCTTCATGCGGCAAGTGGGTGTCCGAGAGGAACCCATTTGAAACGGGATAAGTTGCTCAAGAGAGAACTTATTCCCACATAAAGCTTAGCCTAGTCACTATTACTCTATAAATTTTCTATCGAAAGTATGTACCCAATAATTTAGATTAACCCGTATTCCGGTCACATCCCAAGAATCTCCCTCTCATTGCTTAGATTTTCTTGTTAATCTTGCTAATTTTAGTTTATTTGTGACAAAAACCCCCCATTCAATATTTGATACTTTTGTGTCATCCCCTTTTTAATTTACAATGTTTTTACTCGTTAATGTCTTTAGCTACGACTAGTTAGAACTAAATTTTATTTTTTTATAAATTCTCAAAACCACTCCCTTAGGCAATCCCAACCCTTGGTTGGGTTACTAAACTATTATACGATCGTAGACATTTGTATTGGAAGTTGTGTCTTGATTACGCAAATATCAATCATCTTTGTGTGAGGGCGTTTGAGTACCTTTGTGGAGCTTGTACTTGCATTTGAAGCAAGTATTGTGAACTTGAGAATCTTTGATAATGGTGAGTCACAAGTTGAATCTTTGAGTGCACAATCGATCCTTGCATAAGTAAGTTGAGTCTTTTTGTGTGCATTCATGATTGAGTCTTGTGTAGCACTATTTGAGACATCTTTTTTGAACTGCTGAATTTGAGTTTTACTTGAGGACAAGCAAAAGTTTAAGTTTGGGGTATTGATGAGTCCAAGATTTGAACTCATTTAGGGCTTTATTTGGATAGATTTAGTGTTCTCAATTGCTTATTTTATGCCAATAACCGATGAAAAACCCTTGATTTCCAGGTATATGGATTGAGGAGCAAAGCATGGACACTAATTTGTAAAAATGAACGAAGCAAGCTAAAAGAAGGAAGAAAAAAAAGCCTAGTAATCACCAAGTCCATTTGGCGAGTCGCTGAGTGGACATTTGACCGCCTAAAGTTCCAGTGTGTCAAGCCCTAAAGGAGAAATTCAAGTTGGCGAGAGAAAGAAGCAGTCGGCAGATCGCCGAGTGGTTCCGTGATGCAGTATTAGATCGCTCAAAGTTACAGCTGGAGGATGTTAAAGGCCAAAGCAAAAAAGGCGATGGAATTGACCAAAGGTGGATCGCCGAGCCCAACTTACTGCGCTGAATGGTCCTTCACAATATATTTTTGGCGACTATAAATACGTTTTTGAACATTTAATATCATATCTAATCTTTAATCAAGTTTTATTATGAATAATCTTTAGACTTAATTTTGAGTTTGAACTCTGAGTATTGAGACAAGTTTTTCCTTAGCTTTGAAGAATTGAAGTTTTTCACTTTTCAGAAATTGGAAGTGGGTCTTTGAGATTCTTCAATTTGGACCTTTGTAAAGACAAAATTAATCTTACCTAGTTGATGAAAACACAATTTGATAACGATTTTTATCTTTTTATGATTCTAGCTAAAACCCCAATTCTTCGAGTGTGATTATGGGTTGATTTAGTTTATGGGTATTGCTAATTATTAGTTTAAATGCTGTTTAGAAGTGATTTCAATCATTAATTGTGGTTTAACTTAAAGAATTGTAGTTGCAAATGCAGTTCTACCTTCGTATTTTTTACTTGCTCGAGAGAGAGGTTTTAAAACAAAGATTATTGATTGATGGTCTGTAGGTATTGGGTTGTCATGGGTCCAGCTCAAGAGAGTGAGTCCTAAACCCTTTTTCACACATTCAGCTCGAGAGAGTGAATGGACTAAGGCGTAGGCTGTTCTTATTTTGTATGCTTGTCGATGTTCGTGAGAAATTGACTTAATTCGGGGTAAATTGTTCGAGAGAAAGTTTACCTCCTCTATTGTCTAGCTTATTCACTAATATTCAACTATTTCCTAACAGTTGCAATTACCCATTTGTCTACATTAGCCTATAATCGAATCACATCCCAAGAACCCGTCTCATTATTGTTATTATTGTGTTATTTACTGCTGATGTAGTTGATAATTAAAACCAAAACTCCCTGTTATTTGACATTTGTGTCACCCCCTAATTTGAATTATATTTTTATTCGTAAATGTCTATTTCTTTGGATATTTTGAACATATTCGTACTTTTCTATTGAATCTTAAACACATACCACCCCCTGTGAGATTCGACCCTAACTCATTTAGTTGGGTTGTATACTGACTAGCGATCATTGACACTTAGAATTAGTTGAAGTGTCCTTGAAACGGTAATCATAGCCCAGAGTTCAATGTCCTATGGTGTATATGAAGCAGTGTCAATAGGATCATATTTATGATTATGAAGTCTTATCACGACCCAAAGTATACCCTAGGTGTAACATGTCGTACAGGACCCTAGAGGCCCTACACAGGCCACTTAGCATACATCAGACAAGATAATAGATATAAAGAATTCAACATCATAGTCTTATATCAGAAACGAGTTTTGAAAAAAGTAAAAGTCTAACATAAGTCTCAAGATGCCATCTAATGCATCATAGGTAAAGTGATTGGGATGTAACTCATACATCACATACAAAGTTTGAAAACTAAAATGACATAAAGCTATAAAGTATATCAGTCCTCGAAACATGAGGACTCACCAATCTTCAATGCCAAAGGAATCAACTAGCCACGAGTATGGGAGGTAGGAGTGTCAGACCCTACTATAATAATATTAATGTAACCTACATTAATAGAAATACAGTAGAAAATCATTAAATTAATACTCGATAGTTAATAATTTCTCTAAGATAATATTTTTCTCTGATCACGACTTGGGCCAATGAAAAAAATCACTAATTTCGATAACATAATAAAATATATATTTTCAAAAGACCATATATGGTACCATTGATATTATAAGTTAATAATTCTCTAAAAGTACAAATATATCTAACATTTTAAATCTAGTTGAAACTCATCTCTAACTTTTCTTTTTGCATCCAAAAGTTCTGGTATTTCCATGACTACAAATCTTTTTGAGTGCACATGGAATGCTATTTTTGCACTCACATAATATTTTACGTATTTGATCTGTCATTGTTGCTTTTTTGACACATGTTAACTAAGAAGCAATTTTTGGATATGGTGTTTCAAGAAATTTCCTATGCTTTTTATACTTTAAACTCTTATCATCATACATTGAATGTTTTTAGTAAAGATACAATGAATAATATTTGATTATTAAGAAACAACGAACATTATGTATGATGAATTAATTTTACAATGAATCATTGGATTCTTGAATTTATTTTACAATGAATCATTTCACAAAAAAATATAGGAAAAAGGGACAAATATACCCCCTAAACTTTTGAAAATGGTATGTCAATACCCTCCATCATACTTTTTGTCCATTAGTGCCCTCGCCTTCCAATTACTAGTGCACATTTTCCCCTCCCACTAATGGAAGACTCATTTTGTACACGTGTGATGAGTTCGAGATTTGGACTCATTTGGGGCTTTGTTTATATAGATTTAGTGTCCTCAAATGCTTAATTTGTGCCATAAACTGATGTTAAAGCCTTGATTTTCAGGTATATGAATTGAGGAGCAAAGCAAGGACACTAACAGGCAAAAAGGAACAAAACAAACTAAAGAAGTGAAGAAAGGCGAGCCTGATGATCGCCAAGAGCACTTGGCAAATCGTCAAGTGGCTATTTTAACTGCCTAAAGTTCCAGTGTGCCAGCCCTGAGGGAAGAAACCAAGTCGGCGACAGAAAAGGGGAAGTCGGCGAATTGCCGAGCAGTTCTGCAATGCCAAGAGTGATCACCCAAAGTTACAGGACTTGAGGATGCTGAGAGCCAATGCAAAAAGACGATAGAAAGAGCAGAGGGCGGTCCGCCAAACCACTCGGCGAGCCCGACTTACCTTGCCTAATGGCCCTTTGTGGCTTATTTTTGGTGACTATAAATTAGATTTTGAACAGTTAACTTGGTATGCTAAATTATTCTAGAATAGTTTTCTCTTGAGTTTTTGATAGTTTCTTAGTAGACTTGAAGGCTTTTTGAGACTCAATTTGGAGATTTTGCAATTGGGTTTCAAATTTTCTATAAATTGAAGCATTGTAAAGGCATAATTACTCTTACCCAGTTAACGACTAATCAATTTGGTAATCATTTTTACTTTTTTATGATGTTCGGCTAAAACCCCAATTCTTGGGGTGTGATCATGTGATTATGGGTTGAATCAGTTTATGGGTATTGTTAATTACTAGTTTAAATGTTATATTGAAGTGGATTTAATCATTAGTTGTAGTTTAATTTATGAATTGTAGTTGCAAATGCAGTTCTAACCTTGTGTTCTTAGCCTGCTGAAGAGAGAGGTTTTAGAACTAAGATTATTGATTAATGATTTATAGGTATTGGGTTGAGCTGGGTTCAGCTCGAGGGAGTGAATCCTAAACCCAATCCTACTCATATAGCTCAAGACAGTGGATGAATTAAGGTGTGGGTTGTTCTTCATTGGTATGCTTGTTGATGTTTAAAAGAAATCACCTGATTCAGGATAGTTGTTCGAGAGAAAGCTATCTCCCTTATAGTCTAGCATACCCACTAATTTTTAGCTATTTACTAGTAGTTTCAATTACCCATATATCGAAATTTGCCTATAATCGATCACATCTCGAGAATTTCTCTCATTATTATTTCAAATTGTTTGTGAATGTGGTGTAGTTGATAATTGCAAACCAAAAATCCCCCTATCCGACATTCGTGTCACCCCTTTTTATTTGTTTCATTTTTTTCCCGATAATTTCTATTCCTAAATCTAGTTAGATCACATTCGTACTTCTTGATTGAATTTGAACACGTACCGCTCCTTGTGGGATTCGACCCCAACTCAATTGTTGGGTTATGATTGCTTAACAATCATTTGCACGTAGAATTGGATGAAGTGTATTTGATAAACGTTAAACTAATCAACGTGGCACAATCCTACACCTCAACCCGGGTTGACCAAATATTTAACCGAAATTTCAAATACATGTTTAACTCCATTACCCATTTAACTCACCTGATACAACCATTACCCATATCGGAATTTGATGTTCATGTTCGAGAACCCCACGACAAAATCTTGAACATGTATTGAAATTTGAATCTAAATCGAGTCTTTGTGATTGTGGGGTTGAAGATTTGAATTTATTTTTTGATTTTAGTTAACAAGAAGAAGATTTCATAAACATTCCAGAACTATGTTTCCATTTGGGGAAGAAACATAAGTTGTATTAGCTCTGAATCTCATTTTCCTTTCATGGGGTTTATTTTATTATTATTATTTTGCAGAAATAGAAAATAATTTCGAGGTGTATTGCGTAATTTGATTGGAATTTTTCAGGTTGAAGTTCATGTTTGAGAACCCCCAATATGTTGAATTCTGAATCTGTATCAATGTTTTTGGGATTTTGGGGTTGAACAATGTACAAATTTGAATGAAAACTATAAATGAAACTCACTTCCTCAAAGAATTGGTGGATCAACTACAAATAGGATCTAAATTCTATATAATTTCAGTCTCTACTAGAAGTTATCCTTCCTCGAATTGCATCAGACGTATACCGCTCAGGCTAAAAGGCGTGACTATTATTTCTCCGATAATCAACTACAAATGAAACTCACTTCCTCGTGATTTAATCAACAACAAACACGCTAACAAGCTTTGGCAAATAATTCTACCTCTTTCTTGACCAAAAAGGACATACAAGTAGTAGAGAATGCAAATAAATTGCAATGTTTTGATCTAGTTATGTTTTATCTCCAATGAAATAAGAATTTTTCGATTACTCTAATTAACCCTTTTCCCTGATAGATGATGTTAATTAATTTAATTTGCAGAAACTTTATCCAAAGCAAAGTGATTTTGAGTCTCTTCTTCAAGATTTTAGCATGGTATTTTTTTCGAGTATATGGAAAGATAGAAGAAGAAGAAGAAGAAGAAGGGTGTGAGGGGGTGGGGGACGGCAACCACGGCGGCGACCTTGCGAGGAAGAAGAAGAGATAAAATAAATGGGGCTTTTTCTTTAGGTTTGTAGATAGTTTGTTAAATGGATAATGGGGCGGGTTAAACGGGGTATTTGAAATTTGGGTTGAATATTTGGTCAACCGGGTTGAGGTGTAGGATTGTGCCACGTGTACAAAATGAGTCTTCCGTTAGTGGGAGGGGTAAATGTCACTAGTTATTGGACGGCGAGGGCACTAATGGACGAAAAATATGACAGAGGATATTGACATACCATTTTCTAAAGTTCAGGGTATATTTGTCCCTTTTCCCAAAAATATATTATAATGAATCATACATATACATTGTACTTTATGTATAATGAATTTAATTATTTTTATATAAACTCAATAAATATGATACATAATTTAGTAAGATACAATGATTTGATGTATTCATTATATTTTATGTATAGTAAACAAAAATTACGTCAATTCAATAAATATGATACATAAATTAATAAGATATAATTATTTTTATGTAATCAAAATTAACCTTCTTAAATCTCAAAACACTTTTTAAATTAATAAATATTAATTTATCAATTAAATAATACCTCTACAAAATAATACTATTTCATGATTCCACCTATATTAATTTAGTGAGCTTAGACTATATGATGATTATAAAAAAATTAAATAATTATTCATACGCATAAATTTTAATCTGGAAATTAAACCTTAGAAGCTAAAATAAACATTTTGATGGATCAAAATTGAGTATCATGATGATTCTATTTATGATGGATTAATTTAGACTAATCTAAATTAACTTATCACTAAAATCACTTTTATTAAAACTTATATAAATTAAACGAATCATACAACTAACCTTATTAATAACACTATTCAATACTCTTGTTATCAATCCTACTCAGGATATAGGTATGGTATGGTATATACCAAAATATCATATTATACTGAATTTTTTAATATCGTGATTTTGATATTATGATATTTAGTGTAGTATATGATATATATATTTTTTATTTTTTTGGTATTCATTACGATATTTGGTATTTAGATATAACATATCAAAATATTCGATACCATATTCGAAGTATATAGTTACATAAATAACATATATATTATTAAAATACTAACAAATATGCAATCTAGTATTAGTATAAACAAAATGTTTAGAAGTTAAAATTTTGTTTACTCTATTTTGATTGAAATACATTTGAATCGTAATTGATTAACATAAGGAGTTGTTTGTACTTTATTTGCACATATATTTCTACATGTGTAATGTGTTAGTTTGATATAATTGAGACATTTTTTTTAATTGTCAAAGTCATAATACTATATTATACGAGTACATATTAATCGAAATTAAACAAATTATGATATTACTAATTTACTATATCGTAAAATACTGAAATCGAACTTTAATATATCGAACCATACTGAATTAAATTGATAAGGTAATGATATAATATTTTAAACACTGAAATCAAAATTATAAAATAAAAAATCTCAAATATCGTATCGTAACATATCATGCCACCCGTAAATTACTACTAAATGACTTTACTATTAAAATGTGTATCTACTCTGTCGATTGAATTGTGCTCAACCAAAACAAAAAACAGAATCATTTTATTTTTAATTATATTTGTTGTTATTCAATTGTCTTTTGTAAAGTTGACAAATGTAAAATATATTTGCAGGGGCAGGAAATCTGACTGCGCCGCCATTATTTGACGTTTTCCGTTAAGTGGCCGACATTTACCCAAAACTTTGTCACTGTCGTTTTCCCATCAGCTTACGGCTATCCAATTAGAGCCGTTACTGTCAATTTACTCACGCAGCCAAATCAATTATTTTTGTTATCTATCTTAATTTATTTTATTTAATCGATCCAAAAAAATTAGTAATAAAAATTTAAAATATCCTAAGATGTTTAATGAGTAATTTATAAGTATATAATAAATATTTATGATTTATTTTAGATTATAAAGTTTAAAACCTATTTTAAAATTTTTGTATTAATTCAAACAACATTACATAAACCTAAAAATAGTTCGAAAATCAACACGGTAATTTTTATTAAGTTTAATTAATTGTTTTTTCTTTTATAATTTTAGTACATACTACATAATAAGAAAAAAATAATTATTATAATCATGCAGAATATTTCATTTTTAAAAAAATTCTTTCTGAAAATATTTTAATAAGATTTATCATAAATTAATTTTAGACTACATATCATTTTAACTTTTTAATAGGCTGAAATAAATTAAATTAAATTAATAAATAATGAATTAACAATCAATTCAAACTTGAATGCATAAATTTTTAATGAACTTATTCAATTGATATGAACTCCAAATTAGAATAAATAAATATATTTAGCCAGCCAAATAGCTGACTCAAGATATAGTGGCGCTTGCCCTTCTTGACAAAAATAACTTTGCAGTATAATAATTTGTTTGGCCCTTAGCCGTTTACACAATAAATACGTTAATTATACGGTCCCCATTGCTGCAATGAATGTGTGCCCCAAATTAATTGCTCCCCTCATCTTATATTTCGTGAACTACTCCGTCCATTTCATACTCTCTTTTATCCTAATTATACTTGTTGACTTTTGAATTTATGTACTTAATTATTTGTTTATTTTTTAATTGGCACACCTATTAAGAAAATAATTATTTACATAATAAATTTATTATTTTATCTATATCAATTGTAAAGTAGATGAATTAAAAACTTAAGATTTGCAAAAAGCTCTATTATTTTCAAAGTAATTAATTGAGGATATAATAGGTAAAAAAAAAGTTATTCTTTCTTGATTTGTCAAAATGGACAAGTAATTAGGGATAACTAAAAAAGAAAAAGGGGACAAGTAATTAGTGACAGAGGGAATAGCTGGAATCACTACTTTTGAATGCTTGAATTTTGAGTCTTACAATTTGGTAATTTGTGGAGTATTATTTTTATGATTTTTTTTTATATTATATGTTATTCGCATGATTATAAAATAAAAATGATTGTTTTTTTTGTTTTTTCTAACATCAGGTGTTTGACAGAATAAGATATCAACTATCGATATTCGGTAAACTTTTTCCACTTTTTCTTAGTGAATTCTTGACTATATGTTTAGTCTAACGATTTGATAATTTGTGGATTATTATTTGGATGATTTTTTTAATTATATGTTATTTGCATGATTATGAAATAGGAGTGATTTATTTTCTTGATTATTCTTTTTTTCTTCTTCTAACATTAGAGTGTTTGACAAGATAAGAGATCAACCAAGGGCGTAGCTACATTAATTGGACATCCTTCGTCGAGAAATTATACCGTGTATACAAGTAAAATAATATACAAAGTGATTAAATAACGTATTCTGGACACCCTTAACACAACAAGGTTGTAGCCTAGTGGTTTAAGATGCCTTGAATGAGCCAAGCCTTTAAGTGTTTGTGAGTTCAAATCTTGCTAGCAGTAGCTTTAAGCCTCTTTTTTTCAAAAAAAATTATGTATATTATGTACTTTAATTTTTAAAATTTCTAGTGCACTCTTTCATCTTTTTCCTCTTTTTTTTTTTCAATTTTTTTCATGAATATTACATACTTTTTTTCAAATTTTTTCATGTATATTTCGTAGTTTCATTTTTAAAAATTCTAGTGCACTCATTAATCCAAAAGAAAAAATGTACTCGTGTACAATTTCTGGACACCCTTCATGAAATTTCTAACTACGCCACTGAGATCAACTATCAACATTCGGTAAACTTTTTCCTCTTTTCTTAGTGATTTCTTGACTATATGTATAGTTGCATAATTTTGAAATATAGGTGATTGATTTTTTTTATTGTTTTTTGTTCTCTATAAACATCAGGTTTGACAAATTAAGAGAATCAATATTTCATGAAATTTTTTCTCTTCTTTTCATTTTCTTTTTGTCCGTTTGAGAGTAAATATTTGTGTTAGAAAAAAAGAATGAAACAAAAATTAAAATAGTCATAAAAGCAAAATAAACTGAAATATTTTTGTCAAATTTATGTTGAAAAACAATTTTTCATGTTATCCTTTTGAAAAACAATATTAGTGGCTGAAGGAATTTTAAAGGCAAAAACAACAACAACAAGATGTGTACTTTGTAACTTGCAGCGGAAATATTTGTTGTTGATTTTGTTGTCGAAAGATATTGTTCCAGATCACTCTTTGTTCACAAACTAAGAGTCTTCTTAAAGTGTTGATTGATTTGTGTAAGAAACTCACTTCTCTGTTTCTTTACTGTTCGGTAGTTTTTGTTTTCTGTTTCTCACGTTTTTCTTTCCTCTTTTTCACATTCCACATTCCTTATAAGTTACTCCCACTAGGAGTCTTTTAAGGGGAGGCAGAACAGTTACAGTGTAACTGTTCTGCCTTGTCCTTTTAAAAGAAATTATCCATATAATTAATTAATTAATTAGATAGGGCAAAACAGACTGGGTCGGGTCGATCCACATGGGTGACCCACGACCCAAAACTTACATCTCTCACTTCACATATGGTGGACAAGACCTGAGCCAACACAATATCAATCATACACACAATTCATACGAAAAATAGTTCGTGCGACCTGTGAGCATGAAGAGCTTACCTTTAAGGTTTTACGAGCCCTACATAGGAATCCAATCACATGTGAAAAGAACTCACTACTATTTTAAGGACACTATTACTCACAATACCCCAGACGTTATTCACTACTTCAGTAATTACTTATTCGATCCCTCAACCTCTTAAAGAGGTGAACTCGAGTTCATGTTTAACTTTATACACACAATTATACTCGAGTGTAATAGGCGGCTTATGTATACAAGTTGAACTGTTCATTTTAATCATCTTCCCTTTCTACTCGAATCTATATGTTCCATATCAACTGTTTTCCTAGACATGTACTGCATAGCCTAATCGCTCATGGCTATTAGTAACATGCTAAATTAGCAACACCGATCGAAACTTCAAGAAAAAGTAAAAGGTCAAAGGGTATTTAATTGAAAATTCATTTTAACTTTTCGGGGTCTCACATAATGAAGAAGCAGGGAACCATTCTTTCATTGACCCATTGATCGCCTGACACACGTGGTATGAAACATGTGCTATGATATTTACACCTTAGATTGGTGTATGTGTCTCATTCTTTCGATTATTCAATATCGTACAGACCTTGGTCTAAACACCTCCAGATGTTTAACCCTAGTTTCTCTCTTTAGTGATCCTTAAACTCATTTTTTTGGAGAAATTTTTGTCTGAATCATATAACAAGCCATAATATGGTGGTGAAACTCATCTTTTCATGTTTCCCGACGTAAGAGGCGATTACTCATGTGAGAGAGTCAATCTCGCGACTTGTTCGATACACTTTATATCTTACAAATTATCACATGCATATCATATTTGAATATAAATCCAATAGTATTATATAAAAGAGAATATTATAACAATCAAGTTATTTTACAATACAGAAATATCATCATATTCTACGCAAACCTAGAGCCTTAATGTGTTTTTCAAACAGGTCTCTAGAAATGACCTTCGTAAAAGGATTAACTATCATTTCACGTGTAGGAATGTATTGCAAAGTTATTTATCCATTATCCACTACGTCTCTCACAAAGTTATACTTGATGTCAATGTGTTTACTGTGATATTTAGGATCCTTCGTATATGTGATAGCCGCTTGACTATCACAATATAGCATCAAGAGACCCTTAGAATCCTTTGCAATACTCAAATGCTCAAAGAATCTCTTTAACCAAACAACTTCTTGTACTGTAGATGCACAACCCACAAATTCAGATTCCATGGTTGAAAGAGTTATGTAAGTTTGCTTCTTACTTTTTCATGAAATAGCACCACCATTTAGTAAGAAAGCATAATCGAATGTTGATTTTCTATTCGGTCACCAGCCCAATTAGCATCTGTATAACCTCTTATGAACAAATCAGATCCATTATAACAAAGTGTATGATCTGCAGTTCCCTTCAAGTATCAGAATATTATCTTTACTGATTTCCAATGATCACTTCCAGGATTGGACTGATACCTGCTAACTAGACTCACAGCATAACAAACGTCAGGGCGAGTACACATCATAGCATACATCAAACTCCCGACAACACTAGAATAAGGAACTCGAGACATGTCTTCCTTTTCTTTTTCAGTCTTTGGACACATTTCAAGGCTTAAAGTTTCACTCCTAGCTACAAGAGTATCCATTAATTTTCAACTATTCATTCGAAAACGTTCCAATATTTTCTTTATATAAGTTTTTTGAGATAAACTCAAAAATTTATTGGAATGATTTTTTTGGATCTTAACACTCAATATATAGTCTGGTTTACCCATATCTTTTATATCAAATGATTTTGAAAGCCATGACTTGACAGTTTTCACATACTCCAAATTATTTTCAGCTAATAAAATATCATCTACGTAAAGAGAAAGATTCCAAATTCAATTTGACTTTTTCACATAGATGCAATGGTCTTCATCGATCATGGTGAAATCAAATGACATCACCTCCTTATGAAATCTCAGGTACCACTGCCTTGAAAATTGCTTTAAGCCATAAACTGATCTTTTCAATTTACAAACTTTACTTTCTTGACCTTTAACAACGAAACCTACTGGTTGTTCCATGTAGATTTCCTCATTTAATTCTCCATTGAGAAAAGCGGTCTTCACATTCATTTAGTGTAATTCTAGATCAAAACGTGCAACAATAACCAAAGGAAATCGAATAGAGGTAAACTTCACAACTGGTGAAAAAGTTTTCTCATAGTCTATTCCAACTTCTTGAGTAAAACTTTTTGCCACCAATCGTGCTTTGTGTCTTTTTATTGACCCATTCGATTTGCGTTTAACTTTGAGAATCCATTTATTCCCAGTAGCTTTACATTACCTGGAAAGGTCAACTAGATCCCAGACTTTGTTGATTTTCATGGACTTTAATTCTTCTTTCATCGCTTTTAACCTTTCATCTCTTTCAGGGCTTGATAAGGCCTCAGTTACAGAATTAGGTTCATCCAATTCTGTCGGAGATACCAAGAAAACATAATCCTCAATCTCATAAGATCGTTTAGGTAACCCTTTTCTTGTACTCTTACGTATTTGAAGTTCAGATTCCTTTATAGGATTTTGGGATTTATAACTCCCACTTGGACCAGGAATCATTTTGGATCTATTGAATTATCAAGTATGTCTGACAACATTACCTGGTCTTCTGAATTCTGTTTTCATAGAGAGGCTCAACTTCATTTATTTAACCTTTTTGGGAAAAATCATTTTCCAAAAATCTGACATCTCGTGATACAATTTCAGTAATACTTCCATCCTCCAGTTCATTGATAAACGCATACCCTTTGGAGCGTTCAGAGTACCTTATAAAGATACATTTCTTTCCTTTTGACTTTGTTTACCAAACTCACCAAATCGATCTTTAATACATAATGCACAACCCCACGGTCGTAGATCATTCAGTTTTGTTTTGTGACTAGTCCAAAGTTCATAAGGAGTGGAAGAAACTGATTTAGAAGGCACTTTGTTCAATATGTAAGTTGCAATCAATAATGCATCTCCCCAAAAAGAGATAGACAAATTTGTCTGCGCCATCATTGATCTTGTCATGTCCAATAATGTTCTATTTCTTCTTTCAACTACACCATTTTGTTGAGGTATATAAGGCGTAGTTAATTGTCTGATGATAACCTTTTCAGCACATAATTCTTCAAATTGTTTTGACAAATATTAACGTCCTCGGTTAGTTCTCAAAGCCTTTATGCTTTTATCTAATAGATTTTCAACTTCATTCATATATCTTTTAAAGCACTCAAGTGTTTCAGATTTATGAGAAATCAAATAAACATAACCAAAACGCGTGAAATCATCAATAAATGTAATGAAGTATGTAGCACCAGACCTTGCCTTCACATTCATTGGACCACAAATATCATAATGAATTAATTGAAGCGGGAACTCGACTTTTTTTGCCTTCCCAAATGATTTATGCATAATCTTTCCAGCAAGACAATTTTTACAAGTTGGCATATCAATTCTTTTGCCAACCTATTCATTCAATCTTGCCCTATGTGACCAAATCTTGCATGCCATGTAATAACATAAATATCATTGTTACTTGAATAACATGCCATTACACACTGGTCAACATAATAGTCATAAGTTGAAGGATTAAAATCTAAAAAGATAAAATGATCATAACATAGTCCAAAACCATTTAAAACATTATCTAGAGTTACTCTAACATCATTACGACTAAAAAATAAATCAAAACCAACATCTAAAAGAATAGATACAGATACTAAGTTTTGTCGAATCTCTGGTGTATATAGGACGTCATGCAACATCAAAGAATGGCCACCACGCAAGTCTACTTTGCAAATGCCTATCCCTTTGACTTCTAGTTTTGCATTATTTCCTACGTAGATCCACCTTGATTCAGATGAAACTCAACAAAACTCCACAAATGCTTCTCGATCTCGACTCACGTGATCAGTGGATCCTGAGTCTACAATACACATACGATAAGATTCAATGAGTAAAGAAGTGCTAGAAACATATGTTGCACTTTGAGATGCGTTTAGAAATGCTACCTTTTTCGGCACAGTACATTCATGAGTGAAATGCCCCAATATTTGGCAATTGTAGAACTTCATTTTGCTCTTGTCTCTCTTCTTGAAAAACCATTTTTCTTTCTTGAAATTTGGCTTCTTCTTTTTCTTACAGGTCCTTCTCCAGTATCTTTTTCTTTCTCATTTCTTTTCCAATTTTTCTTGCGCTTGAAGCTTGAAGATTTTGTACCACTTGACTCAGACACAAAGGCATTAGAAACAGCTTTAGCAACACCAAGGTGCTCATCTTCAAGTTCAGCATGGTGTGCAACATTAGAAAAAGTTTTGATACTGTCAATATGGGTCAAGTTAACCTTCAAATGTTCCCAATTATTGGGAAGAGACCGAATCACTGCCTGAACTTGTTGCTCATTTGAAAGAACATGGCCAGCACTCTTGAGTTGAGCTATCATGTTTGACATCACCCTAAGGTGTTATT
This sequence comes from Solanum commersonii, assembly GCA_029007595.1. Lineage (NCBI taxonomy): Eukaryota > Viridiplantae > Streptophyta > Magnoliopsida > Solanales > Solanaceae > Solanum > Solanum commersonii. The sequence goes on from JAJTWQ010000041.1 coordinate 1,942,230, forward strand.
TGATATCTTGATCATGACGCTTTTTGTAAGTGTCAAATTTGATACTCAATTGTCAGAGGGGGTAACAGACGTACCCCCATATGTTCCTCGCAGATGTGCCCACATAGCATGAGCAGATGGAAATTCCTCACATTCATGTATGTGGTCATCAACCACAGAACTAACTATTATTCCACGTGCAGTGGAATTAGCTTTTTTCCAAGCTTTTTAAGCTTCAATATCCCTTCTGTGTTGTGCGGTATTAGCCTCTTCTGGTTGATTCAAAACATAATTTATACCTTTCAGAGCATTTTGCTCTTTCAATACATACCATATTTTACGACTCCAGATGTCGTAATTGTCACCGTTAAGTTTTTCATTTTTGTTTAAGTCAGCAATGATAATTTTTTATGCCATGTCTGTTATGAGATATAATCAGGCAAGATCTTTTAATCAATTATGCATGTGACATACACATTCAAGAAAATCAATTCTCATTAAGGTTTCATATTTAAATGTAAAATCGAAAAGACACATAAGCATCCAATCATCATCTACGAATTAAATATTTAACTAAAATTTGAAACTAACTTCTTAATGTGTACACTAATTTATTTTAGACTATAATCACACATATTTGCATGTCTGATAATCAAACACCATATGACATTGTGCAATAGAATAATAATTCACTTATCCAAAACAAAAGAGGATAAAACTCAAATATTCATATTAAAGCACAATCAAACATGTTCACTACAAAGTTTGTAAAGAAAAAAACAACAAAATCCAAAACTAAAAAATGATTATGTTGTGAAGTTTTACCCACTTAACTCCTATTTTTACCGTATACACCCATAATTCTTCATTATCCCCAATTTCGATACTAGTTTCATTCAGTTCATTCTTCATTCTTCTAGTATTCTGGCAAGGAATGATACAAAACATTGTATTATTTCCTCTCTGTAACTCGAATGTCACTTTCATTAACCTCTTCAAATTTCATGACAAAGGTTCTGAGGAAGTCTATTAAAGAGTCAAGAGGATCCATCTTCAAAGACATAAACTCTCTTAGATCTTTTTATATTTTTCTTCGAATGGTCCTTTCATTCTCATTCCTTAACAAATTTTGTGTCGCCTTTGGGACACCAATCCATGCGATTTCACACCCTCGAAAACATGTATTACAACGGCTTGCTCTTCTACCTCATCCTTTTGCTCGACTTTGAGAACTCCATTTGGACTAATTTGAGCATCTTCCCGTTCATCCATATCTGAAATGGAAACAAAATGGAAATATGGTTAATACCATTTAACGTGACAACATATGTCACAAATTTCTCGTAAAAGCCAAGCAACTGCTTAAGGAATATAAGAACTAAACGAATAAACAAGATCAATAAGATCCTAAAAGGACACATATTCTTTTTCCAAAAAAAAATCCTAAATAGGACACAAATCTCATCCAAAAAAAAAAAAACTTAAAAAAACGTTTTTGGTTTTTTTTTTTCAGCCCAACTTAAAAAATTCATATCTCACTCGTTTTAAATATGTTTTTCTATTATAATATATTTCGGAAATCAACAAACGAGTAGATCATGAATTTATGTTTCGAACCAAAAAGCTGTACACCCAATTTTCTGATCGCTACAAACAGAAGCAGTTTTTTCTGGAAAACAGTCAAAAAAATAGTCAACTTTCAAAAATTCATATCTCACTCGTTTTCAATTCATTTTTTTATTATAATATATTTTCGGAAAGCTACTAACGAGAAGATCATGAAAAAAATAAGTTTTGACCAAAATTATTGTACAACCAAATTGTAGATTGCTACAAACAGAAGCAATTAAAAAAAAATAAAAATACAGAATTTCTTTCTTAGTAGGAAAAAGGAATCGTATCTACAATATGAGTCAGAATCAAATAGGATTTTGAATCCTATTTACCATATAATTATTCCACAATCAAACAACCAAAAAAAAACTTAACATATTCCAATTTTTTCTATTCACTGATTTTCAAAAAAAAATATCACAAATTTTCTTTTCAACATACACAGTGAGTACACAAGGAAGCAGTGCGTAATAGGATCAATTAGCGATGACTCTGATACCAATGAAGGAATTTTAAAGGCAAAAACAACAACAAGGTGTGTACCTTGTAACTTGCAGCGAAAATATTTGTTGTTGATTTTGTTGTCGAAAGAAATTGCTCCAGATCACTCTTTGAATCTCAAGGAAACAAAGATCGGTCTTTGTTCAGAAACTAAGAATCTTCTTAGAGTGTTGATTGATTTGTGTAAGAAACTCACTTCTATGTTTCTTTACTGATTGCTAGTTTTTGTTTTCTGTTTCTCACGTTTTTCTTTCCCCTTTTTCATGTTCCACGTTCTTAGAAGTTACTCCCACTAGGAGTCTTTTAAGGGGAGGTTGAATAGTTATAGTGTAATTGCTCTGCCTTATCCTTTTAAAATAAATTATTCATATAATTAATTAATTAATTAATTGGATAGGGAAAAATAGATTGGGTCGGGTCGATCCACGACCCAAAACTTAGAGTGGCAATTAAAATTTTGAGTCGATAATTTTATTGTTTTGAAAATATAGGAATCTAACGAAGACTGGGAAGTTATTTGTCTAGCGAAATTAATTGGGAGAAGTATGTATTATTTACCTTATTTTCTTTCTATTAGTATGCCTTTTTTTTTATTTATATTGCTCCATCATTCGTTTCATGTCATTCAATTCTTAATTTATTAATTCATATACATTTATGTTTAATTATGAAACATAGTACCAAGATTATTATTGTAATTAATATAGTGGTTAATTAGTTGTAAAAATACAAAAATGATATTAACTGTGTTTAACTATAATATTTAATTTAACAAGGTTTGCACAAAAATAACATATTGTATAATATAGATAAATAAAAATATATTATTTAACCTATTATTTATATGAAATTGTTTTAAATATTTTGTAATCAAATTTATACATGGGTTCATTTTCAATTATATTTTTAATATATAATGATCTTCATTTTGTTTTTTTTTTCCATTCATTTCCTTCATTTTAATAAAAATGTCTAAGGTGAGTTGTCTAATAATCTTTTTGTTGATATTGTTTATTCTATTCATCCCATATAAGTTGTCACATTTCTCTTTTACAAATTCTTTAAGAAATCATAAACAAGAAGAATTCTTTTACTAAATATATATATATATATATATATATATATGTTATAAATTTTTTATAGGAATATGAAAAGATTTTTAATTATTTATTTGACTTGATATATTTATTTCATAAATGTTATTTCTTATAAAAATTAAATATATTATATACATCTTACTACTTACTTTCTCACTTTTTTTTAAAATAAATGTTGTTCTTAAGAATTGAATCTATTTTTGTTCAAATATAATTCCTTTTGTTGCAATAGATATTTTTCGTACATTTATTAAAATTAGAAAGCTTAGTTAATTAATGATTTACTAATTTATATAAATTTAATTTTAAGAGTGACTATTTTTATCAAATAAGCTAGTCTTGCAAAATAATTATTTTTAATTTAATAAATTATGACTATTTAATAAAGAAGTAGTTATAATTTAAACGATTTTAATTTGAGCAATTTCGGCAATTCAAGTCCACTTAAACCGGCCAATCCATGTATGCCACGTTGGCAATGGATTGTGTTTCTTTAGCTCAAATCTTGACCCTACGATTAAATCTAATGGTCCTAGCTAATTAAGCTTTTACCATTATTTTATATATATATATAGACAGAGAGTTTTTTCCTTTTAATTTCTAATTTTATCTTAACTGTCCGATCAAACGATCAAACGTCCCAAATTAAATCCCAAAAAATTTTCTTTTTTCCCAAAATATAGTACTACATCTGGCTGCTTTTCCTTCGACTGCGCCTTAGTCTAGGAAAAAGATAGAAAATGTTTTCTCTTTCCCAGAACATCATCTCCCCCAACGTTCTTCTCCACTTTTCTAGAAAAGGACTATGCCTCACTCTTTCTTCTCCTTTCCCAGGCGTCTGCACGCTGCACACTCACCTTCCCCATGCCTCTTTCAACCTTTCCCATCGTCTATTGCCAAAGAAACGGCCATGAACCGCCGGAAAACAACAATATCCGGCGGTCTCCAACGTCACCTCTTCCTCCATCTGTCGTCCATCAATCACAACCCGCCCTCCCTATGAGCTTTACATCTTTTTTGATTTATTTCTGACCAAAAGCAGGCCTAGAAACCTCAACCATCACCATTGCTAGGCCTGAAAAGATGAGGGACACAAAGAACCGTTGGATTTTGGTTGATTATGCCTTAATCTAACGGGTTTTAGAGTGTGAGTCTATCCCAAAATCGGCGATAAAAAGCCATTTGGATCCCATTGAAGAACATCCGGAAAAATCTCAGAAAATTGAGAAAATGGGACAAGAACAACATCAAAAATTCGATAGCAATCTAAGAATCCAACAACCGCTAGACATTCAAAAAAATCAAGCAATATCGTTAAAAAGATCTAAAAAACCAATCAAAAACCATAGAAAACAAGGGGCATTAGCATTAGATTGTAAGATCATATTTCTGTCCTTTGTTTTCGATTTGTTTTAATTTGAGTTTGAAGTTGGAATCTTGACGTCAAAGCTCTTGTTTGCTGCTCCAAAAGAGGTACATTTTCCTTACTCTTTCGCCTTTGTCTTGTTTTGTTATGGATCAAAATGGTATGAGTTGTTGTATGTGAAATAGTGACATGTTAAGCTGAATCAGCATCTTGTTTTTGTTACGACTTATTCTGTTCTAAAAACTAGCTGAATCACTGCTTCATCTTGTAAAAAATTGTTTGAAGTTCACTATTTTGAATGCATTAGCAGTATATTGCTATTTTTCCATTCTTAGTTGTGGTTGTCTTTTTTTCTTTCATTTTTGATTCATTGTTATAAAACCTCATTATGTCGAACTAATCTCGTAGGATTCGTCCCATTATTCTTATGGTTTTTTTCGAGTATAGATCAGCAGTTCATACCTAAATTAGTAGAGTTTAATTTTTTTTTATGATCGTATTATAGTATGAATGATTTTTCTGTTTCTATTCATTTGGTCCTGCCTTTTTAGAGGTTCCAGATTTAGTTGGTTGTGTTGCTTTCCAGTAATCGTGGGCCTTGTTCTGTCATTTTCTACCAACGATATCTCTATAAACTATATGTTGATAATATAGTAGCTTTACGTTATAAGACTTGTACATACGCTCACTGCTTCAATAAAAATTAATGAGAACTTTCTTTAGATTTTAAGGAGCTATTTTTTATGAGCAGTGCTATTATATTTTTATGTCTTGTGACTGAATCATCATGTTTAAATAAGTGATAATATTTTAAATGTTTGATGATGAATTTTTGATGTATTTTGACACATTAACACCTTGAAAATCATATCTCACAGAAGAAAAAAAATAAACTAAAGTGTTGAATTGTTGGTGGTTAAATGATGAATGTTGTTGTAATTGTTATTTTTCTCACATTTTCAATCTTTGTTATGTTTTTATTGAATTCAAATGGTCTCTCTATCCCTTCCCCTTCTTTATTTATTTTGATTCAACGGTTTAAACGTCTAGTCCCCCTTTCTACTCCGAAGGATCTAGTTGAGCCGTCCCTAAAATTCATGAAACTGTTGATCTTATAAAAGTTTATATCACTGTCTTGTATGTATTCGTGTTTGTTTGTATATTTACATTATCGTACCATTTAATTGATCACTAATATTTATCTCCTTTTCTTTGTTATGTTTCATGTACACACGGAGGGTTAGAGCTTCTACTTTGAAACTCGTTATTGGCCTAAGATATTATGCCAACAAAAATTAGGATCATCGCAACGCTCGGAGTCTCGCAAATTAGGAGTCCAATGTTTCCATAGCCTTTCTCCTTTCGAGTCTTATATTGTTTTGATATGTTCGCTAACCTTTACTCTTAAGTTTTGATATATTGCTTGTCTTTTTATTTTGAAGTTTATGTTACGTAAACTAATATTATTTGTCTATGAATTTAGTTGAGACACCTTTAGAACAAATGATACAAAAGATATTTTCTTAAAAAATGGGTTAGCATTTTCACTTACAACATTCTTTTAGGCCTTTTAAGTTGAAAAGAGGGGCTTATAGTTTTTAAAAGATTTCCACATGAAGTTTCAAAAGGGTGAAATAATAATCATTTAGGTATTTAAGTAGGAAAAATAAAACTCATGAGTTGGGATTTCCAAATGAATTTAGAGATACATAAAGGCTAAAATAATACTCATTTAGGCCTGCTCATCGCTTAGGACCACCAAATATTTTGAAACTAGTTTAAAGGATAGAATAATTATATTTAAAAATTTACTTAAGGCTAAGATATTTATCTTCAATTCTTAGTAGTTGATCTTGATGGAATAGTCTTAAGGAGGAGCTCACTTTGAGAAATGAACAATGATTGGTAAGTCTTAACTTAAAACTTTTGGTAACGTAGGTTATTCATCCTCCTTCTTCTTTATGTTCGAGGACGATCATGGTTTTTAGTGGTGGATAATGTAATGACCCGAAAAATATTTTTTTTAGAAATTCTATAATATTACCGTTTTATCCCTCCCGATAGTTGCCCTGAATTATTTCTAATCAGTCGGTGAAGTTGGTTTGAGAATTTTAAACTATTCATTTAACTATAGTTATTAATTTGTGAGTAATCTTAAATAATTTACTTTAATTGTTGAATGGGCCAAATTCATAATTTAATTATTATCCTATATCACTTGACCCATGTAAAAATAATAATAATTAAAGGAAGAGGGTTAATATTATTTGATCATACCTCAAACTGCTTGCAAGGTTTAGCGCCGTCGATGAAAATTGGCAGAAAAGTACTGCAGGTAAAACTTAATCAAGTTCCAATTTTGTTTTATACAAGTTGTGCATTGGGTGGGCATTCTTTAATAATATTGTATGGTATGTGTTACTTGGAGGATATAGATTTTATAGATGGGTGTAGAAGCAAAAATTGAATATTTCAATTTGCTGTTGTTAGTTGTTAACACCACGTGGGTCCTTAAGGTCTTTTGTTGACAAGTTAGTGGTGAAATAATTGTCAGTTAGGAAAAATTTATCATTGGCAAAGTAAAACTTGCAAAATTGCTTTCTGTGTAGTTCCATTGTTAAGGTTATCGATTTTTAGGTTTATTTTTATAAATTCAGAAATATTTGTTTTCCAACCTAGGCTTTGTTCCATTATTAGTTGTATATTATTGGTGAAAAGGAATGAAAGTTGAAATTTAATGCAATTTTGAGTTTAAAAGTTTATGGGACAAATTGTAGTGGTGGAGGTTGATTTTAAGGTCACTAATTAAGGTAATGATGGCTTAATCATTGGGAAAAAAATGATGAATTGGTAGAAATTTTGGATTCCAACGTATTGTTGGTGTTGAGTTCTTAGTAGTAAGGTTTGTGATTCTTTTCGTGCTCCAAGTTACAGATGACGAATTTGGTTTAGATTTTGTATTTTCTAATAGTCATTACATGGTGATTTAACTTTTGGTAAATTGGTTTATGCAGCTAAATAATTGGATTTATGATATTGGAGAAATTGAAACTTAGCGGTAGACTTGAAACTTGGAAAATATAATAGTTGACATGTTAATTGGCATTAAGATTAAGAACTTAATTATAAATTTGGGTGAGTTTTTGGGTCGGGTAACATAGGTATTGTTAGTTCCAAAATCTTATTGTGGTTATTTATTTAAATAGATTGTAATGATTTGGAAGTCAACCGAAAGAGGATGGCTCAAGTACTAGAGTCATTGTACTACTATTTGAGGCAAGTGGATTTCTAAACCCTTGTTAAGTGTATGGAATTCGTGCATTTCCTTGTAATATGTGTTTGGGGATAATGAAACTTGGTGATGGGTTGACATGTCCATATTAATCAATTCTAATGATGAAAATGGGGTAATAAAAGGCAATGTGATTAATTGTTTACGTGTGATTGTGTTCTTTATTGAACCCGTATACATGTGATAGATGAGGTGATTATATTTCATATTGATATTTGATTGAGATCATCATCCCCTTTATTTAAAATTATATTGTGCACATGCATTGACATGAGATTGAGTATAAATTGGGCACGTGGAGATCATCCGTGCTGGGGATGGTGAGATGTTAAGATCATAATTTGGGCACGTGGAGATCGTCCGTGCAAAATTTGTTTGATTTATGATAGTGCATTGAGATCGTCTGCACAAATACGTGGAGATCATTCGTGTCGGTATATGGACCTCGCGAGTCCCTTATGGGTCATAAACTCTCGATGTATTTCCGAGGAGTATCATGTATATACGGTTGAGTGAGTACTTGGTATTCTGAGGCATATCATTTCATGGTGTCATATTGCATTGCATCTCATGACATCCATCATTCTTGATGATTATGTGTTTTATTGGTGGTTGGAAGGTACTTGATATTTTGTTACCTCTATTCGATGAACTTGATCTTGTGTGTTGCTGATATTTGTGAGTGCCTTTTTGTGGAAGTTGTGATTGATGAATATTGAGTTATTGTTAAGGATATGTAATTTGTTAAAGTGATTGTTGTTGAACTAGGTGCTATGTAAATTGTGAATTGTTAGGTTGGGTTGGTTTTATACAAGTTGTAGTTCATGTGGAGGTTCGGTTGGGGTGTAAGGAGTACCCGTATTCTATCCCCTTAGCTTTTGTTTAGAGGCTTACTTGCTGAGTACTGTGTGGTTTGGTACTCACCCCTTGCTTCTTCAAATTTTTTTTGTAGGTTACGAGCTTGGATTTTGTGATACTTTCCATTCTCTTATTTTTCGAGGCTTCTTGGAGATTTGTGAGGTAGCTGTTTGTAATCTCAACAAACCTTCTTACTCCTATTTATGATCTCGTTCTATTTTAGAAACAAGGTCATTTGAGACTTGTGTTTTTCTTTTGAATCAATTGTAATACTTTAGAGGCTTGTATACGTGACAACCAGATTTTGGGGGTATTTTTGAGTAAATTATAAAAATTTCGCATTTTATTGTAATGTGTGAGTGTTAGGCTGACTTGTCTTGGTGGGATAATACGAGTGCCATCACGTCCATTTTTGAATCGTGACATTGGTCTTGCCTTTTTAGAGGTTCCAGATTTAGTTGGTTGTGTTGCTTTCCAGTAATCGTGGGCATTGTTATGTCGTTTGCTGCCAACGATATCTCTATATGTTGATAATATGGTAGCTTTATGTGAGAAGACTTGTAGATACACTCACTGCTTCAATAAAAATTAATGAGAACCTTCTTTAGATTTTAAGGAGCTATTTTTTATGAGTAGTTCTATTATATTTGTTTTATTTTTATGTCTTGTGACTAAATCATCATGTTTAAATAAGTGATAATATTTTATATGTTTGATGATGAATTTTTGATGTATTTTGACACATTAACACCTTGAAAATCATATCTCAACGGAAAAAAACACACTAAAGTGTTGAATTGTTGGTGGTTAAATGATGAATGTTGTTGTAATTGTTATTTTTCTCACATTTTCAATCTCTGTTATGTTTTTATTGAATTCAAATGGTCTCTCTGTCCCTTTCCCTTCTTTATTTATTTTGATTCAACGGTTTAAACATCTTGTCCCCCTTTCTACTCCGAAGGATCTAGTTGAGTCGTCCCTAAAATTCATGAAACTGTTGATCTTATAAAAGCTTATATCACTGTCTTGTATGTATTCATGTTTGTTTGCATATTCACAATATAGTACCATTTCATTGATCACTAATATTTATCTCCTTTTCTTTGTTATGTTTCATGTACAAACGGAGGGCTAGAGTTTCTACTTTGTAACTCGTTATTGGCCTAAGATATTATGCCAACAACAATTAGGATCATCGCAACGATCGGAGTCTCGCAAATTAGGAGTCCAATGGTTTCATAGCCTTTCTCCTTTCGAGTCTTAATTATATTGTTTTGATATGTTGGCTAACCTTTACTCTTAAGTTTTGATATATTTCTTGTCTTTTTATTTTGAAGTTTATGTTATGTAAACTAATATTATTTGTCTATGAATTTAGTTGAGACACCGTTAGAACAAATGATACAAAAGATATTTTCTTAAAAAATGGGTTAGCATTTTCACTTACAACATTCTTTTAGGCCTTTTAAGTTGAAAAGAGGGGCTTATAGTTTTTAAAAGATTTCCAAATAAAGTTTCGAAAGGGTGAAATAATATTCATTTAGGTATTTAAGTTGGAAAAATAAAACTCATGAGTTGGGATTTTCAAATGAATTTAGAGATACATCAAGGCTAAAATAATACTTGTTTAGGCCTGCTCATCACTTAGGACCTCCAAATATTTTGAAACTAGTTTAAAGGCTAGAATAATCATATTTAAAAATTTACTTAAGGCTAAGATATTTATCTTTAGATATACATTTTTTTTCCAGAAAATAAATAGGGATGTAAGCTTATATATTTAACAAAAATAAATATAACAATAGAATAAGGGTCAATGGTTAGGCATATCTTTATACTCTTTACATCACCCCCTTTATAAAAATGCATTGACTATTCTTACTTTTTTGAATCAAACATTGCTAAAACATATTTTAATCTTTTAACATGTTATTTCAAAATTTTAAATATGCCAACAGGTTCAAATATAAGGTTCATGCATATATATGTCATACACATAAAGGTATACATTCTATATTTTCTCTACATAATCTTTTTTTTTTACTACTATCCTGAATGTTATTTATTTATTTTTATGATTTATTCCTACACTTTACACATATTATTTTACTAAATCTAATCTATTGTTAACTTATCCTTACATGTAAATAAAATAATAAACATTCACATGTTTTACACAACTTACATGTATATACTACACTTTATAATAAACATATTTAAGATCACAAACCTTTATATAATATTTTAACATCTAGTATCATTTATTTTATTTTATTTTATTTTTAGAAAACTCCATTCTATATATTTTCATTCAAATTACACATCACATATTACTACACATTTACATTCAACTACTATCTTATTTTTCACGTCTTAATAAGTCGATAGATTTTCGCAAATTCAACATCTATATATTTTTAGGATAATTTTATTACGATACAACTATATTTTTTTTACATATGAATACATCGTATATTTAAGTACATTTATTTATTTATTTTACAATACTACTATTAAATCTATTTTATAAGATATATATGTCGTACCTTGTATTGCACTCCTTTTAAACTAACTAATTAACTTATCATTGATTTTTAAAACAAATAAATAAACAAGTTTTCCAAATCATATTTTCTTAAATTGAGTTTAAGGACTATCTTTAGATAGGCCCTGAGGGGTGTTTAACACCTTCCCCTCGAATAACCAAAACTCCTACTTAAAATCTCACTGGTTTCGCAAATCAAAACAAAGTTTATATTTACATACTTTCCTAATATTTTCCTTAAAATTTAGGTGACGACTCTAAAACAAACGAAACAATTTTTTTCAAAAATCACAGTGTCAGCCAAAATATTTTGTGAACTATTTCGGCTAGTTCGAAATAAGGTACGACAACTTGGCGACTCTTCTGGGGACCTTACTTAGGTTTTAACCTTATAAAACTTAATTTAGGAATAATACTTGTGATTACTTGTTATTTTTGCTTGTTTTCTTTTTCGAATTGATATCTTATTTTGATTGAAAGGTCGCAAGTGAAATTCAAACTTGTGTTCCTTATTTGTATTAAAACACTACTTGTTACTGTTTTCTCTACACTGTCATTTGGACTTTCTATCGAGTCTTTGGCCGTACACACACACATTATACACGCGAGGGGTGTTTCTACACTCCTCCAAAACTATCTTTGGATTCCTTAGTTTCAAAGTTGGTGCAATTAACATAGTGCACCTTCTCGCAATTACACAGTCCCACTCTCAATCATCTTGGAAAAAATTTTACTCTTTAAAATAGGTCATGTTGCATAGCCTTAGGCAAGACAATATACGGTATTGTCGTTGCGTTTAAGAAACCACCCAAATGTCAATGAGTTTCTTCTTTAAAACTCGACGACATAAACTTTGTGTGAAATTGATATAAATTGTCCAAACTTAAACACTTAACGGATTTGGAGCAAATTAACTCATCACACCCTTTACCCTTTTTTTCAGATGCAAATCAACCAAAGTTTTTCTAATATTAGGATGATGACTGAGGTTTCCCGAACTTTGAAAAAATGGTGGGGAAACATCCGAGTGGCTTACGGAAATGAGATTATGCCACACTTGGGGTTGTTAACTGATCTGCTGAATATGGAGGCAAACAAGTCACTCATTACTCTAATGATTGAATTTTGGCAACCAACAACAGTGACTTTCCAGTTCACAGATTTTGAAATTACACTAACACCGGAAGAGATAAGTCAAATTGATGACTTACCATTGACTGGCAGAGCACCTTTGGCCCCGCGCACTACATTAGGAATCGGTTTTTCTCCAGTCTTTGGGTTTGAGGGTAGGCCGATGTGTGCGAAGAGTTGACAAGGGATGGGTCAGGTTGGATTATCTGTTTAAAAGGTTCGGTCGTCGAGATAGCTATGATAGGTTCCAACAAGAATTCTTCATCTCCAGGGTTGATTGGGAGAGACTCAGGGCTATTTTCTTCGTGGCAGCCTATTTGAGTATTATGATTTCCCAAATAAAAGAGGTTGTGTCGACATCAACCCACTGCCTATGGTCATCTTCATGTTTAGGGGACCTATTAGAGTGACCATCGTACCCATGATCTTGGCAGAAATATTTCGATCATTATCCCTCTGCTCTAGAGGATATGATCGCTTTAAGGGAAGTAATCTGTTGCTGTAGATTTGGGTGTTGGAACACTTTTATCAAAGACAAGCAGAAAATGGCGTTGAAGTAGACTTACACAACAAAATCAGAAGCCATGCGACGAGATTGAGCATGTGGGATGCCCCAAATAATGAAAAGATGGTTGGCGCCTTTTCCTGACCCACCTCACAGGGAACCGCATTTAATGGCGACTATCGTGGGTCCATGGCCGAGCTTTGTTAAGAGCTAAACAAGCCTATTTCATTGAGTTGATTGGGTTGGAAGGCTTACAGCCTTACGCACCTCTAAGAGTCCTCCAGCAGTTCGGGATTACCCAAGGCGTTCCTCTATGGTCAAATATGGCATTGATAGAGGTCAATTATAAAGGAAGAATCCCAATCGAAAGGATCGTTGCTTTGGTTCAAGGATGGTGCGCTATTTTTGAATCATACATGAGCATTGAGTCGTGGTGCACGCCTGAATATTATACTTGGTTTATGGTGGGAGGAATTCTCGCTAGACCTAGATTTAAGGGAATCTTGGGGTTCACAAACACTCAAAGATCAAATCAAATTGGCACGAAGCTATTGAACCCCATGCATATCACTACAACCATGTATCAACAGGTGACCCCACGGTCTATCGACCATCTCATACATACAGTTGATGATGAACCAAATGAAGAGATGGAGGAAGGCCCAAAAGAGGATCCTAGAGAGCCAACTGAGGAGATGGAAGAGGATCCAGAAGAATACTCTAAACATGACCCTAACTTGTATGACCCTAGAGATGGAGGAGTGATGCATATAGAGGACGAACATGTTCCAACAGCAGAAGACGCTCACTTGAAATATGGTTTCATAGGGTTTGATGAAAGAGAAGATTCAAATGAATAGGAATGGAAAATTGACTAATCCTCAGAGTATCAATCGGGGCCTTACTATTATTTGGGAGACAATGATGATGCCCCAACCTGGCCGTAGATCATCTTTCTTCTTTGAATTCCCTCATAAGCTCTTTAAAGTGTCGTGTGGCCTATCCCTCTTGTATGCCTTATGGCCACCCCGGTACTTTCATTTCTTCGACTTCTAACCACCTACATCATTGTAATAGCCAAACTAATTAATCAATGAAGTTATATTTGCTCCAAATCTAAAATGTGTTTAAATGGATCATTTATTATCAAACTAATTGCAACGTAGGCCTACCTCAGGCAAAAAGAGGTTCTATATTAGGACGCATTTTGAATGTCACCGAATTAGCGTATATATCTGTTACATTTACTTATTTGTTACAACTTTCAATATTTCCCAAACTAACATAGTTTCCCTTTCTCTTTGTTTTCTTTTCTTTATTTATCCCCAAAGTACGTTGATTTGTGTTGACTTGCAATCTGGCTGACTCACGATACAACCTTCGATCAAAGGGAAAAATGACGAATAAAGATGAGTTCAACGCTACCGCAAACATAATAGTACCTATTGAGAATCTTGAAAGTTCTCGAAGTATAGCTGACATTCAAAACAAGGAGAAAATGTCTCACATAGACCAAAAACTCGAGATCTTGAGGGAAGAATTGCGTCAAGTGTGAGACTTGGCCAAACTGTCAGCGACCACTTTCCCTACTTTCAAGACACCTATCTACTTCCCAAAGGCTAACTTGCCTTCTGCCGACTTACCAAATCAGCCAGAACTGAATCAACACACTCCTACTTACGATCGAGTTCCACCAGCTTCTCCAACAGCAGTCAGGATCGTTCCTGACCTTTCTAATCGCGACCCTACTATACCTACGATGCAACAGATACTTGGGGCACCTATCGCCGCTCCCTATGAGCCACATGTTCCACCTATATATACCACTGGAGTTCTTACATTGACGACGCCAGCAGTGGTTAATGTCCCGTACGAGGTCGATCAATATGCAGAAATGGAGGTAGATGCTTGGTTGAAAGATGATGCATCGATAAATGCCCAATTTCATGGTCTAAAAAAAGCATCGAAAAGCTTACAAGTCACTAGAGGAATAGAGAGTTTGGATTATGATGACTTGTGCATCTAGCCAGACCTTGACATGCTGATAGGGTACAAACCATCGAAGTTTGACATGTTCGATGAAAAACCTGACCCTCACGCTCACTTAAGGGCATACTGTGACAAGTTCATTGGCCTGATATACACAACAAGACCCTCGGAAATGGTGTGACTGGAAGGAAATTGCTTAAGAATTCATGACTCGTTTCAGATTTAATACTGAAATTACAGCTGACAAATTCTCATTGACCAACATACAGAAGAAGCAATCAGAAAATTTCCAAGAGTACGCACGACGTTGGAGAACTGAAGCCGCAAAGGTGCAACCACCACTAGACGAGAGTGAACTCTCATAATGCTTTATTTGAGCTTAAGAAAGTGTCTACTTTGACAATATGATATCAATGATGGGCTAGAAGTTCGCAGAATTGGTCAAGATTGGGGGCTTTATAGAGAAAAGTGTTAAATCTGGGAAGATTTAGTTTATGGTCATATCGCAAGCTGCAAGTAGGGCTATACAATCGGGCTCCATTGGTGGCATCAAAAGGAAAAGGGAGGGTGTTTCAGCTATCACTTACTAACAAGGAGGACCGTTCCACCGATACCCCAACAATCCCCAAATTGTTGCACAGACTTCATACGTCACATACCAAGTATATAATACCCAACCCCATTATAATCCATCCCGAGCACCAACATACCAAAATACTCCAAGACCATACATCTCTGTCCAAGCACCCATCCACCAAAATAGACCAGCATATGCACTGAAACCGCATCCAAATCTCAAAGCTAGAAATGCTCGCGCTTACACACTCATTGCTGAACCTTATGCCCAATTATTTGAGAGGTTGAGAACAGCGGGAGTGCTGCAACCAGTTGAAGGGAAACTTCCCGATCCAATCCCTCGTAACTTCGATGGAAACAAGTGATGCGCTTACCACTCAGGAATTCAAGGACATGACACAAAGGATTGTTACGGTTTGAAGAACCAAATTGAATCTTTGATCAGGAGAGGAGTAATTAAATGCACTCCAGCACCTCCCAATGTGAACAACAATCCCTTGCCAAACCATGAGAATCGGGAAGTCAACATAGTTACTCCGAATGATGAATATGGGTCCCCCGACTATCCAAACATAGATGAAGCAGATGACATGACATCTTTGGCGCAGCCTGTTATCACTATTCAACTAAGGGAACCACTGACTGTCCAAACATATCTCCCTAGAGTGGTAGTGACCGCTCTAATTGTTAGAAAGTCAGAGTATGATACCAAAGCCGTCTATTGGGACTATCGAGCAGGCGCCAATGGCAAGATGATCGACACTGTCGTGGTTCACAGAATGACTAGGTCAGGGAGATGTTACGCCCCAGAGGATCTAAACAAAGAGTTCTCGGAAATGAACAGAATCCAAAGTAGAATATTATCGATGCTGAAGCCGCAGAGTTTTGGAAGAAGATGCAGTCTAAAGACTATTCGGTCGAAGAACAACTGAAGAAAATGCCCACTCACATATCCATTTGGTCTCTGCTTATGAGTTTCGAAGCTCATATGAATGCTTTGATGGAGGTGTTAAACAGAGTGAACATTCCAAAAGAGACCACAAGTGTAACCTTAGCTGTAACGATTGGAAGAATAGTGGAAGCTAACAAGATTTTTTCCATGATGATGAGCTGCATGCGGAAGGGGTTGGGCATAACAAATAATTTCACATTGCAGTCAAATGTTATGATAAGATTGTGACTTGAGATTTAATTAATGGTGGCTCTCGATACAATATTTGTCCTTTCACCACTCTGAGAGATTTAGGTGTTAATATGGGAGAGATGAGGGAAAGTCGTGTGAAACTTAGAGCCTTTGATGGAGAGCAAAGAAGTGTCATCAGAGAGATCTATCTCACATTGCAGGTGGGGCCGGCTGAATTCCCTATCCTATTTCGAGTGATGGATGTATCATCCAACTACAACCTGTTGTTGGGAAGACCATGGGTTCACATGGCGAGAGCGTTTCCTTCTACTCTTCATCAATGTGTAAAGTTTGAGTGGGGTCGCACAGAGGTCACCATCCATGGGGAGCTCTGTCACCCCATTCATTCTGCTAATTCTATCCCAGTTACCAATGAGTTCGACGGAGATACTTTTCACACTTTCGAAATCATACAAGTTGTAAGGCTCAATGAAGAAGCAAAGCCCGAAGATACCAAATTGTCAAGTACAGTAAAAATGGTTGCGTCAGAGATGTTGAAGTATAGGTATCAATCAAAGAGTGGACTTGAACCCAAGTCTAATGGTATAGTTTAGCCAATCCAGCTGAAGCATCAGAGAGGCACTAACGGACTCGAATACGAGCCTGCCTTGGGACGATTACACCAGGGGGCAAGCGACACAATTTTCGTGCCAAAAAAAAACTTTGATTCCAGATCAAGCAGGCGATGATGACATCATAAAAGGAGTAGGCAATCTGCTCATGGCTATGGATGATGAAGAGGAAGAGATAAACCTCAACAAATTGACCATTCGTGATGCCGAACCAAGAGAAATCTTGCAGAACTAGACCATCAGCCCGTCCCTATTTCAACCAGAGTCCTGGTAGTGTGGAAAATTAGTTTTAATTTTAAAATTCACATGATCAAATTGAGTCTTGAATCATTCCTAATCTTTTGTTGCTTGCCTCTTCTAAAAGCTAGAATGCTTTAAAAATAAAAAAGTCTTTGTTTTTCTTTTAAAAATTTCTCGTTATTTGAAATATATATTTATTTTTACTTACCTTTTTCACTTTTCAGCACTTATATTAATAAAATTCCTCGTTCAACGATTATGATATGTAACGAATCCACCTAGCAAGGTGAAATTGATGAACAAGATCACGAAGAATATGATGAAAGCATGATGCCTGAAAATCTACCACATGAGATCGAGAAAGTTGAAAGCCAGAAGAAACCTAATATGGATGAAACAGAGGTTGTCAATTTAGGAGATGAGATCGTGAAGGAAACACGAGTCAGTATACACTTAGAGGCTGAAAGAAAGAAAGAGTTAATACAGTTGCTTAAGCAGTACGTTGACGTATTTGCTTGGTCTTATGATGACATGCCAGGATTAAGCACTGATATTGTCTCGCACAAATTACCAGTTGATCCTACTTGTCTACCAGTTAAACAAAAAACAAGAAAATTCAAGCCAGATTTGAGTTTGAGGATCAAGGAGCAAAAATCTTAGCAGAAATGGACGGTAGAGTGAGCACAAAGCCAATCAATTCAGACGCCATCAAGAATACTACATCTGAAGGCCTCAAGATTAGTGCTTATCTTTCGTACTTTTGCATTTTGATGTAACAGAACTACGTCTAGACCTGACTTCCCACGGTGGGGTACGTAGGTAACCCACATCGGATCCGGTCTCCCATAGAAAATCCAAAACATCTTCTCCATGTATTTAGAACTACGCTTGACCTGAATTCCCTTGGTGGGATACATAGGCAATCCTTATCGAATTCATTCCCTTGCATTTATTTTCTCTGTCCTATTATATTGAACTACATCCTGACCTGATTTCGCTTAGATATGTAGGAAGCTTGAGTCAAGCTCGGTCATTGCACTGCATGTTCTTACTTTTCCCTTGCATATTTTTCTTCCCTATTGTAATCTGAACTACGTCCTGACCTGATTCCGCTTGGATACGTAGGCAACCCAATCAGGCTCAATCATGGCATTATGTGTTCTTAGATTTCATTTCAAATTTTTCACTTTTCTATTGTAATTGAACTACGTTACAACCTGATTCCACTTGGATATGTAGGCAGCTTGAGTCAAGCTCAGTCATCGGATTACATACTTCTATTTCTCTCACTTGTATTCGAACTACGTTATGATATGATTCCTACATTAGGGATACGTAGGCAGCCTGAGTCAGGCTCGATCGATGCACTACATAATTTCCTTTTCTTTTATTTTTCTTCATACCCTTAGGAAACACTTCCTCATAGTTAGCGTAATCGCAGAATATGAAGAATCTTGATCGTCGCAATGTCTGCAAAAGAGCCAGGAAAGCTTCATCAGAAAGGTAACAGCTACAGGAGGACTATGTTGGATATAGTCAAAAAAATGGAAAGCTCGACGGACGTCGGAACATGTCATAATGTAAAAAACACTGGAGAATTACTATGTATATACACCTAATATATACGTAGTATACTTGCTTTCTAGAAAAATAAGCTAGTTCTTTTCAAAAAATATTTTTTTCTACTCATCCACCTACCAAGTCTCTAGGTTAAGAAACTATGTGCGGGACTGACAAGGTGTCAAAGGATTCTAGTGACAAGGCTTCAGTCCGCAAGTCGATGCAAATCAACACCCCCTCTCAAACTAAAATTTTCTTTGAGTGCAGGAACACAGGAATCAAGGAAAATAACATGAAGTCTCGAGGCATGACCAGAAACGCCATTCGACTTCTCACAATCGTGAGCCAAAATATTCTTTCCCAATTTTATTTTCCGGAAGTACTTCAACTTGCGTCTTATGTCTAAGAATATTTCATTCAAATTTTTGCAGGTGCGCTCAAGATTCAAATCAAATGCTGAAGAAAAGAGGCCCCTCGAAGGAAAATAGGATAGTTAGCTTTATGTTAAAATAACTCCACCAACTAGAGCTTGTAAACTAACCTCATCAACAACTCCGTCAATCGGAGACCATCGAAAAACAACGCCAAACTCCATAAGCCTGGGGTTGTACATAGCCAATGTCACTCAAACTCCACCGGTTGGAGGTTGTACATAGCAAACTTCGCCAAACTCCGCCAATCGAAGGTTGTACATAGCAAACTTCGTCAAAATCTGCCAACTGGGGGCTGTACATAGCAAAATTCGTCACACTCCACCAGTCGAATATTAACATTGCAGCAACGACACCCAAGCTCTACCGATCGGGGGCTATACATAGCAAACTTCGTCAAACTCTGCCAATCAAAGACTAGCATCATAGCAACATCACCAAAGCTCCACCGATCGGGGGCTGTACATAGCAAACTTTATCAAACTCCGCCAATCAAGACTAATATCGTAGCAACGTCACCAAAGCTCCACCAACTGGGGGAATGCAAGCATAACGTCAATCGAACTCCGCCAATCAGAGCCTGTATATAAGCAAAAGAAGCAACACTTCAACAATCAAAGACTAACATCATAGTGATGTCACCGAAGCTCCACCGATCGGGGGCATGCAAGCATAGCGACGCTGTCATACGCCAACAATCAAATCTCATATTACAAGCTTTACACAACCAGATGCAGGCTTCTACATTACAACAGCCCCGCCAATCGAGGGCTTCTACATTACAAGTTACTTTACCTACATCACAATAGACATCAACAATCGTTTAAATATCTACACTCTACTCTTTACATTACAATTTCAATTTATAATTTTTGAACCACAATAGGTACTTTTCACCTTTTTTTATGTTTTGCAGGACAACGCATTACAATGAGAAACTCCCTCTAAGCAGAAAACTAGGGCAAGTTAGTGCAATGTCAAGCATTACTAGCTACGTCAAGAATTCACTTTCAAAACTCAACTCGACTCAATTTTCAAAAGTTCAGATTTAAATCTAACTTATAGCTCTTTCATGTCTCAATTTATTGTAACTCGACACTGGGGCATCATTTTGAAAATTCATCCCTCTACAATAGGTCTTCAGTAGAAATTGCTACGGAGCATTCACATTTCTTTAGAACTATATCTCGTCCCTCTATTCGTTCTAATCACTTCATACCTCACTACCAAAATATTTCAGTATTACCATAATTTGATACTAGAGAAAATTTTTAATAAAATTTGCTATATGCCGACACTCTCGAACTACATGTGGCCTGATTTCTCATGAAACTTGAGATATGTGGGCAACTCAGAAGCCAGAGTTCGGCCATAACTCCATAAACATTCTTGCCAAGTTATTGCTCAAAGTGTATTTTGGTGGGTCGCCTAAAATTGGATTGTGTCAATATTTCTTTGTCCACGTCTTCTTTACTCTCTTCCATGGACAAAGAAAGGGGTAAATTATTGACACCCAATTTTGGCTCTCCACATTTAATAACAATAATAATAATAATAATAATAATAATAATAATAATAATAATAATAATAATATATATATATATATGTTATGAAATTTTTGTAGGAATACGAAAAGATTTTTAATTATTTATTTGACTTGATAAATTTATTTCATAAATGTTATTTCTTATAAAAATTAAATATATTATATATATCTTACTACTTACTTTCTCATATTTTTTTTTTAAATAAATGTTGTTCTTAAGAATTTAATCTATTTTTGTTCAAATATAATTCCTTTTGTTGCAATAGATATTTTTCGTACATTTATTAAAATTAGAAAGCTTAGTTAATTAATGATTTACTAATTTATATTAATTTAATTTTAAGAGTGACTAATTTTATCAAATTAGCTAGTCTTGCAAAATAATTATTTTTAATTTAATAAATTATGACTATTTAATAAAGAAGTAGTTATAATTTAAATGATTTTAATTTGAGAAATTTTAGCAATCCAAGTCCACTTAAACCGGCCAATCCATGTATGCCACGTTGACGAGCACATGGATTGTGTTTGTTTAGCTTAAATCTTGACCCTACGATTAAATCTAATGGTCCTAGCTAATTATGTTTTCATCATTATTTAATATACTAGTTACAATAGCCTGTGCTAGCACGGGCCCAACATATTTTTTTATTTTTTATTTTAATTTATGTGACATTAATAAAATTTTAACGGTCAAACAATTTTTTTGTATGTTCTTTAAATTTTAAGTTGTTGATTATTGTGGTTAATAGTACTTTATATGTAATTTTCAATATTCTCTTTGTCCCAATTTATGTGTCATTGATAGAATTTCGAACGTGAAGCAAATTTTGTATGTCTTTTAGATTTTGAAGTTATTTAATTATTATGAGTTATAGTACATTTTACGTATATGTTACTTTTTCTATCCCAAACTATGTGACATTAGTAGAATTTTGAGAGTTGATCAAATTTTTTGTATGTCCTTTAAATTTTGAAGTTGCTAATTATTGTGTGATTTGTAGTACGTTTAATGTTATTTCAAATAATATATGTTATTTCAAATAATATATGTTATTTCCTTTTCCTAATTTATATGGTACTAATAGATTTTGAGCTTCAACCAAATTTTATAGATGTCTTTATAATATTTTAGGGTTTAATTACCTCTTTTTTATTTTTAATCCATTAATATGCTTTCTTCACAATTATCAGTAGAGCTACCTTAAACGGTGATGTGGCGCTCTCTATGACCTTCATTATCATTTTTCTTTTTTCTCCTTTTTTGAATTTTTTCAATTATATTATTTTTAAAAGTTATTTTCATAACTCACACTTCTTCATCTTCATAAATTATACTTTTAATTAGTATTAATAATATTCATAACTTTCAAACCTTTTATATTCATAACCCCAAAAAATTCAATTTTACATTAAATTAAAATATTCAATGCCTTTCTTTCTTTGGAGAGAAATGACATTAAATTAAAATGTTTGCCTCAATATGCTTAAGATGCTAGAATTCTTAAAGTTCATTTTAACTTTATGTATTCTTTTGTTGGAATAGCTTTCTTTTTATTTTGTATGTAATTTGTTGATGATTTTTCAGAATTTTGTTTTTTTCTCCTTTTTGTTAATCTTATTAGAACTTTTGTTATATATGTTGTATGTTGTTTAATATATTGATAGATTTTTAGGATTTTTTTTATTTTTATTTATGTTAATCTTATTTGAACTTTTATTGTATTAAGTAAAAAGTATTATAATTAATTCTACTAAAGATTCACTAATTGAATGCTGAGAGAAATTAATTAATTAATATGAGAAAAGTACTGAAAGAAAAACTTAATCCTACTCCATCCATCTAATAATTATTGTCTATTATACTATTTTGGAATGTCCTACAATACTTGTACACTTTATGAAATCAATGGATAGTTTACCTCTTATCATTATCTAAACTGGTAATTATTGTTGTATGATTTGTAATATCTTTTACGCAATTTTCAAATAATAAAGGTTATTTCTTCTTTCTCAATTTATGTGGTACTAATAAAATTTCGAGATTCAATCAATTTTTTTTGTCTTTAAAATATTCCATTGTTAATTACTGTAAATTATTGTACTTTCTAAGTAATTTTCAAATAATATATATGATTTCATTTGTCCAATTTATGTGTCACTGATAAAATTTGAAGAGTTAATCAGATCTTTTACATATTTTTATATCTTTTGAATATTTAAGTAAGTAATTATTGTGATTTATAATATTTTATACAATTATTTAAAAAAAATTAAACAACAAACAAAACGAATTCATCATAGAAAAATTACAAAAGCATCCTTCAATACATCAATAATGGGTCCCACTTTTTGTTTAAAAAAATATGCATATTGGGAGGATATTTTTGTCCAAAATGGAAATAGAAAAAGTATAAAGCATTAAAGTCTTTTAAAATTTTAAATTGTTAATTCTTATTGTATCATTTGTAATACTCTTACGTCATTTTCAAATAATAAAGGTCATTTCTTCTTCCTCAATTTATGTAGTACTAAAAAAAATTGAGATTCAATCAATTTTTTTTGTCTTTGAAATATTTCTAGCTGTTAATTACTGTAATTTATAGTACTTTTTAAGAAATTTTCAAATAATATATATTATTTCATTTGTCCCAATTTATGTGTCACCGGTAAAATTTGAAGAGTCAATTAGATCTTTTATATATTTTTATATCTTTTAAATATTTAAGTAATTAATTATCGTGATTCATAATATTTTATAGAATTATTTAGTATAGTAAAATAAATTTAAAAGAAACAAACAAAACAAATTCATCATAGGAAATTACTAAAGCATCCTTCAATACATCAATAATGGGTTCGACTTTTTGTTTTTAAGAAATTGCACATTCGAAGGATATTTTTGTCCAAAGTGGAAATATTGTGTAAAAATTGTGTATTTATTGTGATTTGGAATGTTTTGTGGGGTAATACGACGCACGCAAAGTTAAAGTGTCTTTTTGAAAATCTGGGACAACTTCAAGTATCACTTAATATTTTTTCTCAAAATCTAATTTACTTTCGTAAACTATGTGTCAGATCAAAATCAGATTAACAAATTCAAAAGGGATGAGTAATAAATAGCTCATACAATGACGTATTTATTATTTAAAAGAAGTACTCCTTTTGGTTGAAAGCTTACAAGATAGTTACAATGTAATTAAATACTATAAAAATCTTTGCATTGTGGCTCATTTGGGCCCATTTCTATATATATATATATATATATATATATATATATATATATATATATATAGAAATGGGCCCAAATGAGGTAGGTAATTAATGGTGTTAAATTGTCCAATAATATAAATTTTAAAGGTACAACCATAAAAGAAGAATATACAACACTATCTAAGCACATATCATCCAACACTTGTCATATGCTAAGAAGTAGATATTCCCACTTATTATATATAGTAATATAGAGAGAGAGAGCTTTTCCTTTTAATTTTTAATTTTATCTTAACTGTCCAATCAAACGATTGGACAGCCCAAATTAAGTCCCAAAATATTTTCTTCTTTTCCCAAAATATAGTACTACATCCGGCTGCTTTTTCCCTTTCTTTTCCCTGGACTGCGCCTTAGTCTAGGAAAAAGATAGAAAACGTTTTCTCTTTCCCAGAACATCATCTCCCCCAACGTTCTTCCCCACTTTTCAAGAAAAGGATGACGCCTCACTCTTTCTTCTCCTTTCCCAAGCGTCTACACGCTCACCTTCCCCATGCCTCTTTCAACCTTTCCCATCGTCCGCTGCCAAAGAAACGACCATGAATCGCCGGAAAACAACAATATTCGGCGGTCTCCAACATCACGTCTTCCTCCATCCGCCGTCTATCAATCACAACCCTCCCTCCCTATGAGCTTTATATCTTTTTTGATTTATTTCTGACCCAAAGCAGTCCTAGAAACCTCAACCATCACCATTGCTAAGCCTAAAAAGCTAAGAGACGCAAAGAACCGTTGGATTTTGGTTGGTTATGCCTTAATCTAATGGGTTTTAGAGTGTGAGTCTATCCCAATATCAGCTATAAAAAGCCATTTGGTTTCCATTGAAGAACATCCGGAAAAATCTAAGAAAATTGAAAAAATGGGACAAGAACAACATCAAAAATCCGATAGCAATTCGAGAATCCAACAACCGCTAAACATTCAAAAACATCAAGCAATATCGTTAAAAAGATCTAGAAAACCAATCAAAACCCATAGACAACAAGGGACATTAGCATTAGATTGTAAGATCATCTTTCTGTCCTCTATTTTCGATTTGTTTTAATTTGAGTTTAAAGTTGGAATCTTGACGTCAAAGCTCTTGTTTGCTACTCCAAAAGAGGTACATTTTCCTTACTTTTTCGCCTTTGTCCTATTTGTTACGGATCAAAATGGTATGAGTTGTTGTATGTGAAATAGTGACATGTTAATCTGAATTTATATCGGGCTGACTTTCATGCCAACACGAGTAGTTTAACTCATCACTACCTCGTAAGGGCGTTGAGAATTATTTTTGCTTCTTTTACTAAAAACTTTTGAAAAAGTCTTCAAAGAGCCTTTGCATAGTTTACTAATTCTGCTTAGTAGGGACCTAAACACAGGAATTTCTTTTCTCAGAGTCAGACCACACCTTATGACGAAAGGGGGAGAAAGGACGGATCACATGTCGATCTGTGATCAAAGAAAACTATACCTGAAGAATGGGATACAGATTGACATGCACAAAAGGGTAGGCTTGGCTATTAATATACGCTCATTGATGAGACGGCGACATAGAGAAGAAAGTATACCTTTGTCACCCCCCTTGTCACTTAAAAGTAAAGAATAGATACACACTTTGAAATTGGTGGGATTTAGGATGGAATCGAATAGCGAATGCACTTGCGGTTAAGACAGGTCCTGCATCTCCTACCTAATGCAATTGATTGTTTTCGCTACGACTTATCCTGTTCTAAAAACTAGCTGAATCACTACTCCATTTTGCAAAAAATTGTTTGATGTTCACTATTTTGAGTGCATTACCAGTATAGTGTTGTTTTTCCGTTCGTAATTGTGGTTTTTTTTTTTTTTTGATTCATTGTTATAAAACCTCATTATGTGGAACTAATCTCGTAGGATTCATCCCATTATTATTATGCTTATTTTCGAGTATAGATCAGCAGTTCATACATGGATTAGTAGAGTTTCATTTTTTTTATAATCCTCTTATAGTATGAAGGATTTTGCTATTTCTATTCATTTGTTGAAATGACCCGAAAATTATTTTTTTTAGAAATTCCATACTATTACTGTTTTATCCCTCTCGATAGTTGCCCTGAATTATTTCTAATCAGTCGGTGAAGTTGGTTTGAGAATTTAAAACTATTCATTTAACTATTGTTATTAATTTATGAGTAATCTTAAATAATTTACTTTAATTGTTTAATGGGTCAAATTCATAATTTAATTATTAGCCTATATCACTTGACCCATGTAAAAATAATAATAATTAAAGGAAGAGGGTTAATATTATTTGATCATACCTCAAACCGCTTGCAAGGTTTAGCGCCCTCGACGAGAATTGGCGGAGAAGTATTGTAGGTAAAAGTTAATCAAGTTCCAATTTTGTTTTATACATGTTGTGCATTGGGTGGCATTCTTTAATAATATTGTATGGTATGTGTTACTTGGAGGATAGAGATTTTATAGATGGGTGTAGAAGCAAAAATTGAATATTTCAATTTGTTGTTGTTAGTTGTTAACACCACGTGGGTCCTTAAGGTTTTTTGTTGACAAGTTAGTGGTGAAATAATTGCAAGTTAGGAAAGAATTATCATTGGCAAAGTAAGACTTGCAAAATTGCTTTTTAGGAAAGATTTATCATTGGCAAAGTAAGACTTGCAAAATTGCTTTTTGTGTAGTTCCATTGTAAAGGTTATCGATTTTTAGGTTTATTTTTATAAATTCAGAAATATTTGTTTTTCAACCTAGGCTTTGTTCCATTATTAGTTGTATATTGGTGAAAACGAATGAAAGTTGAAATTTAATGCAATTTTGAGTTTAAAAGTTTATGGGACAAACTGTAGTGGTGGAGGTTGATTTTTAAGATCACTAATTAAGATAATGATGGCTTAATCATTGGGAAAAAAATGATGAATTGGTAGAAATTTTGGATTCCAACGTGTTGTTGGTGTTGAGTTCTTAGTAGTAAGGTTTGTGATTATTTTTGTGCTCCAAGTTACAGATGACGAATTTGGTTTAGATTTTGTATTTTCTTAAAGTCATTACATGGTAATTTAAGTTTGGGTAAATTGGTTCATGCAACTAAATAATTGGATTTATGATATTGGAGAAATTGAAACTTAACGGTAGACTTGAAACTTGAAAAATATAATAGTTGACATGTTAATTGGCATCAAGATTAAGAACTTAATTATAAATTTGGGTGAGTTTTTGGGTCGGGTAACATATGTATTGTTTGTTCCAAAATCTTATTGTGGTTATTTATATAAATAGATTGTAATGATTTGGAAGTCAACCGAAAGAGGATGGCTCAAGTTCTGGAGTCATTGTTCAACTATATAAGGCAAGTGGATTTTAAACCCTTGTTAAGTGTATGGAATTCGTGTATTTCCTTGTAATATGTGTTTGGGGATAATGAGACTTGATGATGGGTTGACTTGTCCATATTGATCAATTCTAATGATGAAAAAGGGGTAATAAAAGGCAATGTGATTAATTGTTTATGTGTGATTGTTTTCTTTATTGAACTCGTATACTTGTGATAGATGAGGTGATCATATTTCTTATTGATATTTGATTGAGATCATCATCCCCTTTATTTGAAATTATATTGTG
The DNA here is from genome assembly GCA_029007595.1 of Solanum commersonii. Lineage (NCBI taxonomy): Eukaryota > Viridiplantae > Streptophyta > Magnoliopsida > Solanales > Solanaceae > Solanum > Solanum commersonii. The sequence continues at coordinate 1,970,082 of JAJTWQ010000041.1, forward strand.
CACATGCATTGACATGAGATTGAGTATAAGTTGGGCACGTGGAGATCGTCCGTGCTAGGGATGGTGAGATGTTAAGATCATAATTTGGGCACGTGGAGATCGTCCGTGCAAAATTTGTTTGATTTATGATAGTGCATTGAGATCGTCTGCACAAATACGTGGAGATCATTCGTGTCGGTATATGGACCTCGCGAGTCCCTTATGGGTCATAAACTCTCGATGTATTTCCGAGGAGTATCATGTATATACGGTTGAGTGAGTACTTGGTATTCTGAGGCATATCATTTCATGGTGTCATATTGCATTGCATCTCATGACATCCATCATTCTTGATGATTATGTGTTTTATTGGTGGTTGGAAGGTACTTGATATTTGATTACCTTTATTCAATGAACTTGATCTTGTGTGTTGTTGATATTTGTGAATGCCGTTATGTGGAAGTTGTGATTGATGAATATTGAGTTGTTATTGAGGATATGTAATTTGTTAAAGTGATTGTTGTTGAGTTGGGTGCTATGTAAATTGTAAACTGTTAGGTTGGGTTGGTTTTATACAAGTTGTAGTTCATGTGGAGGCTCGGCTGGGGTGTAAGAAGTACTCGTATTCTATCCCCTTAGCTTGTGTTTAGAGATTTACTTATTGAGTACCGTGTGGTTTGGTACTCACCCTTTGTTTCTACAATTTTTTTATAGGTTACGAGCTTGGATTTTGTGATACTTTCCATTCTCTTATTTTTCGAGACTTCTTGGAGATTTGTGAGGTAGCTGTTTGTAATCTCAACAAACCTACTTACTCCTATTTATGATATCATTCTATTTTATAAACAAGGTCATTTGAGACTTGTGTTTTTCTTTTAAATCAATTGTAATACTTTAGAGGTTTGTATACGTGACAACCAGATTTAGGGGGTATTTTTGAGTAAATTATGAAATTTTTGCATTTTATTGTAATGAGTGAGTGTTAGGCTGACTTGTCTTGGTGGGAAAAGACGAGTGCCATCACGTCCATTTTTGGGTCGTGACTAAATGGTATTAGAGCCTCAGGTTCATAGGTCTCACTTGTATACAAGCCGAGTCTAAGTAGAGTCTCAAGGATCGATACGGAGACGTCTTTATTTATCTTCGAGGGGCTATAATTACTTTTAAGAAAAATATCTTCACTTGTTGAATCTCTATCGTGCATCCTTTGTCTGTTTTAATTCTTATCACCTCATTCCATTCTCTCTTACATAGAGTGATGAGTCATGTGTGGTTCCTCATGTAAGTATTTGATGTGTTGTATATGTCCCGGATGTTAGATTTGATAGAAACATGGAAGTGATAGACTTATAGGAAGGATATGTTGTCAGATTTGAAATGTTCAACAATTTGAATAGGTTGTGTGAGGTTAGGATTTGATGGTGCACTTTGAGGATATTTAAATGACAAGGTTGAACATTGGCTTAAGGGACTTAGTGAACGTGTTATCCTTTCAGGTTAGTAACCCAGTAGTGGGAATAATTCTTATGTGGTATAGGAAATATCTTAAGTGCTTTGACAATTGAGAGTGGAATGATTAAAATGATAACTAGATAATGAACCCTGTAACTTTGGAAAATACAGTTAGTAAAGTTGTCATAAAATGAATGGGTTGCCTAGAGAATGATGAGAATAATGTTACACCAATTGAGTTTAGAATTTCTACTGCGATTTTATATATTAAGTGTATATCAAAAAGGGTCATGATACGACTATTACAATGGTACCAATTCATACTTGGTTAAAGTGATGAAGTGTGTTATTTCTACTATCAACCTGATATATGATGAAATGGATATCGCTTTGGATGAGAAACCGAACAGATTTGGTAGTGTATTGTAGTTATTCAATGGATAGAAATGTATGAGCTATTTGGGTACAATCTTCTTAGTAGGTATGTTGTGTTCTAGTGGTGGATCTAACGGACTTTCACGATGTGGTACTAGTGGTACATGGAAATTGATACATCAATTTTCAAGTGCGAATACTAACTACTTAAAGAGTTATCAGTTGTATTACATGCTCGTATAATGAGATTCGGTGTTGCATTTACATTTGAGAAACCAATTAGGTTGTTACTGCAAATGTTTGGGGTTAAACAATGTGTATAAGGAAGATTTTAGTGGTGGATCATTGGTATGGTATTAACGCATTTAGGTTGTGAAGTGTATCTCGAGAATTTAAATGAGGACTAATGATTTCATCGTAAGGTCCAATAGAGTGGATGGATATTTGAATGACAAGCTTATGGATAAAGAAAGTCCTAAAGAGTATACTTATGTGAAGACAATTGAGAATTTTAGTAAGAAAGTGTGTATAAAATTAAGTTAGTCCTTTGGATTTGATTGGTATAGCTGGGTTTGAGATGTCATGTCGATGGTAAGAGTGACTTTGTGGTGATGGCAAGGGCTAACCGAGTATAATGGTAAAAAGAGTTTGTGATGGATTGTGATTGAGTTGCAACTACATGATAAGGATTATTGATTAACAATTTTTTTTTTGTATTGTAATGACGTCTTACGAGTATCTAAGATTGTGGTTTGCTACTATTGGTGTAACGACCCAGAAAATGATAGAGTGAAACTAGAGCCTCACATGTGAGTTTAGAGTCGAGAACCTAATGAAATGATTATATTTGAATTTGACCCAAAAAGGTCTTAAAAATGTGCTTCGGAAGTTACCGGAAACTTGTTTAGCTGTGTATTAAAAGATCCGTTTCGTTTTCGAAAAATCCGACTTCATATTCTTGTTTAGGGGGTCAAATTGAGTGGGAAATGGGTCTAACCCAAATTTTAGAGCAACCGTATCAAAATCCGAAATTTCCAAGTGAAGCCTTTTTCGAGGGTCTACTTTGAAGGGTCATATCTCCTAGCACACGAATTATTTGGGTGGCTAATAATATATCCATGGAAAGCCCTTTGAGTTAGCTACCTAACGCACTTCGTTTCACCTCATTCGGAGTTCGGACGAAGAAGTTATGCCTATTTTCGTAAAGTCGGACCGGCAGAAAAGGCATTTCCAGTAAGCCGATTTACTTTGTTCATTTACTGTTCACCCGCCTAAAAACTTTTCTAAGTGTTGGACCATTTCTTCCAAATGACATATATTATTTCCTATATACTATTAGTTCATCCCCATCCCTAAAATCATTCCCTCTCTCAAATATTTCTCTCCAACTCAAGAAGAAGAAGAAGTGGGAGCTAGGGCTTGGATTCAAAGCTTTCTTCATCAAATTTTGTGGGAGATCATAGCAAAGGTATGGGGATCCTTTATCCTTGATCATTCTTTCTTTCAAGGAGCCCAACCAAAAGGTTTTCAAGGTTTTTCAAATACACAAAAAAATCCTATTTCGATTCTAGCATGGGTTCTTGCATAAGAAAGGTTTTAAATGATGATTTATATTGTTATTAATGATTATTAATGATTTTTAGAAAGAAATCCCCATGAACCCATGTTTTTCCTAAATTCCTAAAGTTGGCATATGAAGTGGGATTATTGTTTGTGATTGAATGATGATAGAATTATGCTTAAATGGAGTTGAATAGTTGATTTTATTATTAGCTATGCTTATCTATTGTGAATTATTGGAGAGTTGAGGAATGATGATTGTGGCTTTGAAAAAGGGTAAGTTGGCCTAACTTCATTGTTAATGTAGAATTGATATAGAATCTTGATAGATTGATGTGTGATCCACTTATGGTGGAGGTGTCTACTTATGGAATGTATTATGATTGAGGCTATGAAGGGTATTATATGAGTGTTATTGTATTGTTATATTATTATATATGAATGAGGCTATATGTAAAGTCCTATATGAAGCTATATGTGAAGGTATGATGTGAATGAGTTTTATGTGAAGCTATATGTGAAAGTATGATGTGAATGAAGATAATGTGATCACGTTATGAATGTAAGGGTGTTGTTGTAGGTTGTTCACCGGTTTGGTTGTATAATTACTACCCTATTTTCCATGCTCTTTGATTCCATTACATGCCTTCAAGGTGTTTGACAAAATGTCCAACTATGGAGAATTGATGAATCGATGCTTAAAAGCTTGAGTTATGAGATGTATGGAAATTTCATAGATGTGTTGATGACACTCATGAATGTTGATGATAGAATATGAAGGATTCTTCAATGTAAAGTATACCTTGAATTGATAGGGCTTATGCATCCTTTTCTGGTATAAATGATTATATTGTTGATTGTTGAATCCTTGGATCGGTAGGCTTATGGCACCCTTCCATTAATGAAAAGTAATGAACCTTGGAATCGGCGGGCTTATGGCACCCTTTCCATAAAGGTTAATGATGAGACTTGAATCGGCAGCCCATGGCACCCTTTCAAGTGGAGTTAATGAGCTTTCCTAAATGTACCTTGAATACAGCTTATGGCACCCTTTCATGTGTTAAATAATGAGACTTGAATCGGCAGGCTTATGGCACCCTTTCATGTCTCGATAATGTCAAAGTAATGAACTATTCTATGGGAATGTAGGCTAAGCACCGAGCGGATTTGGTTAGATGGAAACTCCCGACAGCTAGGCATGAGTTTCAATGATCGTCTACCTTATCCCATAAACTATGTGCCCGCATAGGAAGCTAGTGGATCCATTAAGCTATATACCGGTCTTCCTTAGGTAAGTAGACCACCTCTTTTCGGTGTGGGGACTCATGACACCGGATTCCATGACAAGCTCTCATGGTCTATGTCGGTTAAATGCTTACTTCCCATCATGTGAGATTTCATCATGGTTTCTTGACAGGTTCTACAAAGTGTAGGTAGTAGTATGGGATGCTACCTATACATTGCACGAGTAGGCTTGGAGAGGGTCATAGTGAGTTTCTCTAAATCCTAATGTATGTGACATGAATGTGCCCTAAATGGTTTCTTAAAGAATGTTGGTCTATTGAAGTTATGTTGTAAATGAAATGTCCTTATCTAAGGTAATCTTGGGGAACACTTAAGTGTGCTTGAAGAGGTTGTATGGGCGGTCACTTCTTGTCTCACTCAAGTGTGTCTTAAGGTTATATTAGGTAGAGGTCTTATGGTAATGAAATGACATGTGTTCTTTTAAAGTTAAGCATGGATTGTATATGGACATATGTTGAGTATATGTATGGTTGGCTATGGTCTTATATGTTAATGTTGACTTGCATTATGCTTTATCAAAATCATGAAAGCATTATGTGGGTATTGTCTTATATGTGGATGATGACTTGAAATGTGTCTCTTATAATTGTGATATGAAGGTTTTATCAAAATGGCATGAAAGCACATATTTCAAATAAATGTCCCTTTTTGGCATGTTTTTGCATGGTCTCCATACTTAGTACTTAATTGTGCTAACCCCTTTCTTCCCCTTTTGGACTAAAGTGTAGGGATTTGGAGATGATGACATGTCATGGCTTTGATAGGTTTCTAAGTGTTGAAGATGAAGACTTGGTGAGTCCTCATAGATTCGAGGACAATACCCAATATGTTCTTTTATGTCTTTTTAGTTTTGTTTAAGTTGTGTACGGGATTAGTCCCGAATTTTGTACTCTAAAGTATTAGATGGTTTGAGACATCATGTATAAAGTCTAGAAAGTCTTCCGCTTGCTATTTTTTTATGCAATGTTTTCTTGGTAAAGAAAGTTTTAAATTCCTTATGGTTTTAGTGTCTATGCGATGAATGAATGCTAAGAGGCTTGTATTAGACCTCTTCGAGGTCGAGTACGCCGGTTACGACTAGGGGGTGCTCCCGGGTCGTGACAATTGGTGAGTAGCTTGATTGCATGGAAAGTTATAGGAGGTGTTGAGACACCGCTTAAATAAAATTGAAAGAAGCTAGAGTCATAAATGAAATGAATTAGTGAAATGCAGTTTAGTCTTTGGAAAGAGGAAACCGAGAACAAATATATTTACTTTGAGTGCAAGGACAAAAGATGTATCCTAAGATAGTAGAAAATTGGTTCAAAAACACGTGCTTTCTTTCGTTTTGCTCTTGTTATGGTAATAGTTTCACGGGTTCATCAAATTGGTTAAAAACTATTGGATAAGGCTTGAAAAATAAGTGTACATACATTCAATTCGAGTATGATGATAAGTTCTTTTGTGGTTTTGAGGTTGATAATGAGTATGGTTGAATTTTTAGCGAAAGATATGATAAGGTCGATGGAGAGGCGATCAATGATAAGCTAAGATACGTGAATTCACATAAATAAAATAAAAGTCAAGGTATAAGCTAATATTGTTAGATAATGGGATTGTGTTACTTGGTTGGGATAAAAAAAATATTCAAGTTTTTCATTGTGAGTTTAGATTTGTGGTAGTGTGTTTTGTCAAGGTATGGATTGGTAAAAGTAAGAAATGATCAATTGCATTGAGTATGAAGCACTTGGAAGGACTTAAAAATAATTTGAGAGTACTTTGGTTACTTTTGATTGTTATACCTAAGGGGGGTTTCACATAATGTTTTGGTTTAGAGGATAAGGTGAAAATATCATGGGTTGTTGGTCAAAGAATAAGATTGGTAAGCAAGTCAGCGACATGAAAAAGAGTCTAGTGTATTGAAGAGTTCAAGGTATTTAAAACTTGCGTCATGAGAAGAATTTAAGAGTTATGAAGGAATGAGACCTTCCATATAGACTCTTGGTTCGAAGTTGAAGGATATATGAATTTTCATATATAAGTTCTAATACGACTATGGATGTGAATTGGTTGGACATAGACCTATTAGGGTTTTATCATCAACTTTTATAAAGATTGAGTTTTGGTTTGGATTACAAGCTATGATGTAAGAAAGATTCTATGTGGTTATGTCGAGCAATATTATTCAAAATATAATAGGTAACTTATGGATGTTAAACGGTGTGGACCTACAGTTCTACATGGTTAATGAGAATTTGGAGGGGATTGAAACTACTTTGTTGATGGGACATGTAGAATGTTATGATGTGTTACATAGGAATTTGATGGTTAGTAGAGATTATGAGCTTATAGTATACAAAATTGTTGGGGTGACCAAGAATTTATTAAGTGTTGGTATGAGGTATATGATGGTTTGAATAATAGTTGAAAAATTTGGTATCTGAAAGATTACGTGGAGTTGACATTGTACGTGATTCAATAACTTTATATTGATGGGAAAGTACTTTTAGATTTGAAATTAATGTTATCAGCCTTGGGTGGGATCCATATCTGTCATAAATTAGTTATTTGGAAAGAGAGAGCACAATAGTTTGAAATTTTTGGAGGCGTTAATGTGTTTATTAAGAAGACTTTGATACTAGTGACATACATTCTATATTTTCTCTACATAATCTATTTTTTTTACTACTATCCCGAATGTTATTTATTTATTTTTATGATTTATTCCTACACTTTGCACATATTATTTTACTAAATCTAATCTATTGTTAACTTATCCTTACATGTAAATAAAATAATAAACATTCACATGTTTTACACAACTTACATGTATATACTACACTTTATAATAAACATATTTAAGATCACAAACCTTTATATAATCTTTTAACATCTAGTATCATTTATTTTATTTTATTTTATTTTTAGAAAACTCCATTCTATATATTTTCATTCAAATTACACATCACATATTACTACATATTTACATTCAACTACTATCTTATTTTTCACGTCGTAATAAGTCGACAGATTTTCGTAAATTCAACATCTATATATTTTTAGGATAATTTTATTATGATACAACTATATATATATATATATATATATGTCGTACCTTGTATTGCACTTCTTTTAAACTAACTAATTAACTTATCATTGATTTTTAAAGCAAATAAATAAGTTTTCCAAATCATATTTTCCTAAATTGAGTTTAAGGACTATCTTCAGATAGGCTCAGAGGGGTGCTTAACACCTTCCCCTCGAGTAACCAAAACTCTTACTTAGAATCTCACTGCTTTCGCAAATCAAAACAAAGTTTATATTTACATACATAAAAATAGTTTTCCTAATATTTTCCTTAAAATTTAGGTGGCGACTAAAACAAACAAAATAATTTTTTTCAAAAATCAGAGTGTCAGCCATATTTTGTTGTGAACTGTTTCGGCTAGTTCTAAATAGGTGTGACATGTATCATTAATTATTTGAAATGGTCATTAATATGTATATTATATAATATTTGCTTACCATTTATGTTGTTAAGAAATTTAGAATAAAATATAATTTTATATTAATTAAAAAATTTGAAAAAAAAATATTACATGAAAATTATAGAGGTGATTGTTTGGAAATAAAGAAAGAAAAGATTTACGTACTTTACCGCTACTACCAATAAATGTTAATCCAAATTAAGCTAATTGGTGTCACTTAATTAGGAGTTGGCTTGGATGATACTATCAAATGGCTAATCAATCCAGGACCAACTAGGTATGCCATTTTCTTTACTCTTATTTAATATTTTCTCCATCCAACAATAGTTATTCACTGTTAATTTGATAAAAGAATTAAAAAATAATAATGATAGATAATTTTACCAAATCACCTTTATTAAATATAAGTCATCTAGACATTAAAAAAATAATACTTGTATTTAATAGTATTAGAACGTGTCCATCATAGTTCGAGTTTGGATAGATTTCAACTATTATTACTTGTATCCTAGTGCTACTGCACCTACATATAAAAAATAATACTTGTATTTAATAGTATTAGAATGTGTCCATCATAGTTCGAGCTCGGATAGATTTCAATATACAAAGTAGTTGGCTTCAGATTTTCTATGTTATATGTCTCCTGTTCTTATAAATAGCAAAGGTAAAATAGGCACACCATGATAAATTCTTCCTTTTTGTTTAATAAACTGGATGAGTATTGTTAAACATCCAAAAATAATATAGTGGACAAATAAAAATGGACTCCATATATTAAATATTCTTAAATGGAAATATGAATAGTTGACTTTTATCAAATCCTAATTCATATTTAATTTTGTATAATTTTTTTAAAATATTAAAAAAAAAAAACAAATTCACTGTATCACTTTAAAATTATAATACATTTAATATTTAGAAAATATATATATTTAAAATAGTACTTAACTATAAGAGTAAATAGGTTTAAAATGCTACACATTTCTTGGTTTATAAATTAGAGAAATAAAAATAAATATTTATCTTTAATATAATGAACAAGTGACAATTGATAGAGGACATAATGTTCTGATTAAGCTCATGGCCATAAGAAAAGATACAAAGCTCGGCGAACTTAACAATTTTTGTTTCAACAACAACAACAATAAGATACTCAATATTATTTTATTAATGAAATTTGAAAAATATGGGGTTGCCTAGACCTTATTCCTATCTTATGTGACAAAAAATATATTTTTAATAGACTTTGAACTAAAAATATAAGAAAATCAAAAATAAATTATGGTAAAAATGATATTATACTATAGAAAAATATCGGTAATAAGATAATTTAAAAAACTCAAATATTTTTCTTTTGATTTATATAAATTTGGATATATAAAACAATACTTGTAACAGTTAAAAGGCCACAAACCCACTACTTCCACTACTTAAGTGTGGATTACACTGGCGATCCACATGTCTGCTTCACTTGTGTGGTTCCACACTTACATATACATTTTCCTAAAAAAAAATTCCATTTTAATTTATTTATTTTATTTTTTAATTTTCTTATATATCTAAAAATTGCGTTAAAAAATACTATAAATCATGCTAATTGACAACGTAAAATTCATATAAAAATTGATTGCTTATAAAAAAAATCTGATTGATTCATAAAATTAATCTATCTATGTCACAAAAAATGGAACAAAAGATGTAACATGTATTATTTTAATTTGAAAACAACGTACAAAGTATTATAAATCTCAATTATTAACAACACAGGTGGCGGTCGACATGCCTGCTTCACTTGTGTGGTTCCACACTTACATGTACATTTCCCTACGTTTTTTTTCTCTGTTTTAATTTGTTTGTCTTATTTTTGAATTTTCTTATATATCTAAAAATTGCGTTAACAAATACTATAAATCATGCTAATTGACAATGTAAAATTCATATAAAAAATTGATTACTTATAAAATAAAAAACTCGATTGATTCATAAAATTTATGTATCTATGTCACATAAAATGGGACAAAAGAAGTAACATGTATTATTTTAATTTGGAAACTACATACAAAGTATTATAAATCTCAATTATTAACAACATATTTGCTACATATATTGGGACAAGGGAAGTAACATATATTATTTCAAAATTACATAAAAAGTGCTATAAGTTACAATAATTAACAATTTAAAATATTTTAAAATCATATCAAAATTTAATTGACTCTCTAAATTTTATCTACATCACATAAAATGAGACAAAAAATAATAGATATTGGGCCCGTGCTAGCACGGGCACTTGTGTCTAGTACAAATATAATAGTGGAATAATGCACAAGCTTGTTCTAGTACCAATATCTACTATAATAATTACGGAAAAGGATCAAAATTACCCTAGAACTATTTAAAATAGTTTGTGTATATCTTTATTTATTTTGGGATCAAAACTAGGGAAAAGGACCTGAAATACCCCTTAATGTTACCATTTGGAGCTGATTATCCCTCGTTATGAAAGTGGCTCATATATATCCTTACCGTTATACAAATGACTCACATATATCCTTACCGTTACAAAAGAAGCTCACATATAACTCTTCATCAAACGAAAGTGGAAAAAATTAATGTTAAATTTATATATTTTACTTTAAGATTTTAAAAATTCATGTAGAGGTATATATATGATCCTTCTAGCAAAGTTCTAGGTATATTTTAATCTTTTTCATACAAAAAATATTTTTTGACTTTTTGATTGTCATATTGGAGTTTCTTATTCTTTTTTTCTTTCATTTTTTAGTGTAAAGAAAAAATTTAAAACTTTATTTTTGCGCCTACATTATAATTTAGTTTTTGTATTTGTAAAAATAAAATTAAAAAATGGGGCATCTATAGTAAATTATACAAGAAAATTAGTGAAATATAAATAAATTTAACCATCAAAATAATAAATTCAAATTATTCCATGAAACAAAAAGTCAAAAAAAAATGTGTGAGGAGGATCAAATATACTCGATATGGATTATAGTTTTTTCAAAAAAATAATTAAATTATAATTATTATTTTTTCACTTTCGTTAGAGGGAAAGAGTGTATGTGAGTAATTTGTATAACAATAGGAATATATATGAGCCACTTTCATAACAAGTGATATATCAACTCTAAATAACAAAATTGAGTGGTATATCAAACCCTTTTCACTTCAAACTATTCTTGTCATTTATGTTTATCACGACCCAGACCATCGTGATTGGCAACCACACTAACCCTCCGCTGGGAGAACCACTACTACACCCCAAACCAAGCAACTAAACAAAAAACTAAAGCATTAAAGGATACAAAACAAGTTAAATACTAAAGAAAGAAATAAGGAGTTCCCATAAACTCCAAACAAAGGTCTATCAACTAAACAAATGCGGAAGTAATACCTAGAACCTGAAAGTCAATGTACCAAAACATCTAAAGTTCAACAAGTCTAAACAAGAAGGGATACAACCCCACACTAATGAACTAATAACTAACTAGAAAGTCTAAGTCTGAAATGGTGGACATAGATGAAAGAGAACTCATGGCAGCCCGGAAAAACTATCTCACCCTTGAACGATCACTGATCTTCTAGACGAGGTCTGTCAATAGCCGCTTGAAGATGCCCTATACTCAACAAAGAAAAAGCAAGTGCAGTATCAGTACACAACCACAGTGTACTGGTATATCACGCGGCTATCCCACTAAGTGTAACATACATAAGTCAATACAACAATATAATCACATGCATATATCGAACATATACAATATTATCAACATTTACGAACAACTTCACATTTCTCAAGATACACAAACATGACAAGTCATTGGTCCTCTCAAGTAACCTAAACCCAAGTAGTTAGCATACCGAAGTGTGGTACCCGATCCAATGATTATGCCAGAACGTGGCAATCGATTTCATAATTATGCCGGAACGTGGCAACTGATCCAAGTTAGTTATGCCGGAACGTGGCAACCGATCCATTCAACACACCACAATCACAATCACAAGTATATTCTCAAGTTCGTACAATCAAGTCATGATTCATGACATTCATCATTCGTCTATCTCATTTACAACATATGTGATCAATAATGCAACATTCACATACATACATGTATCATAATAAAGCAAGAACAAACATACATCACTTAATCATAGAATCACAACCATCACCTACCTCGAAACAAGCTTGAAACCCTAAGAAACTTGATCCTTCCTTTTCTGGATTCGTTTCGCTAGTTCTTGGTCTACAAACAATCATAATAACACGGGAATCAATAAACAATCAGTAATTACCTGAATCCCTGACAATTCTATGAACCCTATATCATACCCATGATCCCAAACATCCAAAATAGGGTTGTTTCCACCATAGAATTTAGATCAAAACCCTCCCCCATCGATAACTACCCATTTTATTACATTCTACGGATTGAAAATAAATTCGGAGAGTGAAAAGTTTACATTTAGCCTCAAGAATTGTGGAAAATTGTCAAGAGTCACCTGGGGTTTGTTCCTTAGCTTTAAAAATTGAAAAGTGCAGAATAAAGACGTTTTGGGGTTTATTTACGATATTAAGTCGCGTCGAACCCGCCACAGCGGTCCTTATCCCGCTATAACGGCCCCGTCCTGGCGGCAGAAATCTTGCCCCAGTGGCTTGCACGAAACCAGTGAGCTATTTTAATAATTCCAAGACCCCTATTTCACAACACACATTTAACCAACAACGCTCAAAAAATATCGTTCACGCTAAGATCGATTATGAAAGTTATACTCGCTTGAATTCAATTTCGTAAAGTCGTACGGGTTCCTTAACGACTGATCTAACTACTAATGTAATAAAAATCATAAATAAGTCACCCAATTGTTACCAGATTTCCCTACACCTTAATGACTTTGATTTCATCCAAATCTGGACTAGGTTGGGAAATTTCAAGTTACTACGAAAAGGTTTTTTGACCCAAAAATTTTCCCCATTGGCTTTTCTATACTGACAGAATCCGGGAGTTACAATAGATACCAATTTACCCATCACTCGTCCCCGAGTGACAAACTTAGGAAAAATAGGCTAAGAAAGAAATGAAGTAGTACCTGAATCGACGAACAATTGAAGATACTTATCTCGTATGTCTCTCTCGGACTCCCAAGTAGCTTCCTCAACTAGACGATGTTTCCATTGAACCTTCACAGACTTAATCTCTTTGGTCCTCAACTTGCGCACATTACGATCAAAAATTTCAATCGGTTCCTCCTCATATTGGAGGTCTTTGTATAACATAATTGAGTCCCATTTAATGATGTAATCCCCATCACCATGATATCTCTTTAACATGAACACCTGATAGATTATGAGGTAAAGCCATCTATACGCTACCGGTCCTACACATTCAAGAATCTCAAAGGGGCCAATGTATCGCGGACTTAGTTTGCCCTTCTTGACAAATCTTATCACCTCTTTCATGGGTGATACCTTCAGAAGAACATTGTCACCTGTTTGAAACTTCATGTCTCTCACCTTATGATTCATATATTTCTTCTGTCTACTCTGGGCTGCTAGAAGCTTAGTTTGAATACTCCTCACCTTATCTTGAGCATACTTCACTAAATCGACCCCCAATTGTTTCACATCTCCAACCTTAAACCATCCAATGGGTGATTTACATCCCCTCCATAGAGTGTCTCAAATGGTGCTATATCTATGCTGGAGTGATAACTATTATTATAGGAGAATTCACACAAAGGTAGGAACTTATCCCAATGCCCTTCAAAGTCAATCACACATGCCCTCAACATGTCTTCTAACACTTGAATAGTCCTCTCTGACTGCCCATCTATCTGTGGATGAAAGGTTGTACTAAAAGTGAGTTGTGTGCCCAATTCATCATGTAATTTCCTCCAAAACTTGGATGTGAATTGGGTACCACTGTCTGAGATGATAGAGAGGGGCACCCCATGCAACCTCACTATCTCTTTCACATAAACTTTAGCCAATTGTTCAGCATTATAATCTATTCTTACCGGAATAAAATAGGATGACCTAGTCAATCTATCAACCACTACCCAAATAGAATCAAATTTTCCTAAAGTCTTGGGAAGACCAACCACATAATCCATGGCTATCCTTTCCCACTTCCATTTCGAAATTGACATTCTTTGAAGCAAACCTGCAGGCCTTTGGTGTTCATATTTCACTTGTTGGCAATTTTGACACTTAGCCACAAACTCCGTTATATCCTTCTTTATGTCCGGCAACCAATAAATTCGCTTCAAATTTTGATACATCTTCGTCACACCCTAATGAATAGAATATCGCGAACCATGAGATTCTGCCAACAATTTCTGAATCAAGTCATCAACTCGAGGAACACAAATTCTTCCTTTAAAATTGAGCATGCCTTCCACATTAAGAGTGGTCTCTTTTGCCTTACCAATCACAGTCATTTTTCTAAGCTCCTCCAAATTTCCATCTTCAAATTGTTTGACCTTGATCTCCTCAATGAATGTGGATCTTACTTCAATACTAGCTAACACCCCATCTCTTTCTGAGATGCCTAACTACATGAACTTAGACTCTAAGGTCTGAATTTCCTTAACCAAAGGTCGCTTGGATACACTCAAGCAATCTAAACTACCCATACTTACCGTTTTTCGACTCAAAGCATTTGCCACTACAGTAGCCTTGCCCAGATGGTATTGAATGGTGACATCATAATCTTTAAGTAACTCCATCCACCTTCATATACTGCAAACTACGATGATAAGTAAACACTTTACACTTAACACCATAGAGGTAATATCGCCAGATCTTAAGAGCAAGCACTATCGCTACCAACTTCAAATCATGTGTTGGATAATTCCTCTCATGCACCTTCAATTGACATGAGGCATAACCTATAACATTCTTATCCTACATCAACACATCACCCAAACTAGAATGTGAAGCATCACAATAAATAATAAAATATTTACCTTCAACCAGTAATGCTAGAATAGGCACGGTGGTCAAGAGAGTCTTGAGCTTTTGGAAGCTCTCCTCACATTTTTCAGTCCATTCAAATGGTATCTCCTTTTTGGTCAAATTACTCAAGTGAGTGGCAATAAAAGCAAAGTTTTTCACAAATCGACGATAATAGCTAGCGAGCCCAACAAAACTCCTAACTTCCGTCACAGAGCTAGGCCGAACCCAATTCTTAACCGCCTCAATCTTTTGAGGATCTACCATTACCCCTTCTTTTGAAACTACATGTCCCAAAAATGCAATCGAAGTCAACCAAAATTCACACTTAGAAAATTTTGCATACAACCTTTGTTTCCCAAGAACACCCAAAACAATACGAAAATGGTCGGCATGTTTTTCCTTACTTTTCTAATAGACCAAAATATCATCAATAAAGACTATAACAAATGAATCAAGGAATGGTTTGAACACCCTATTCATCAAAATCATGAAAGTTGCAGGCGCATTGGTCAAACCAAAAGACATAACAAAAAACTCATAGTGCCTATAGCGAGTTCTAAACGCTGTCTTGGGCATATCCTTTGGCCTAATTTTCAACTGATGGTAGCCAAACCTTAGATCAAACTTAGAGAAAACTGATGCGCCTTACAATTGGTCAAAAAGATCAACTATTCGAGGCAAAGGATACTTGTTTCGAATAGTGACCCTATTCAATTGCCGGTAATCTATGCACATTCTCATACTACCATTTTTTTTTCTTAACAAACAACACTGGAGCACCCCATGGAGAAGCACTAGGGTGACTAAATCCCTTACCAAGAAGCTCTTGGATTTGAGCCTTAAGCTTTCTTAATTCTGCCGGAGCCATGCGATATGGAGGGATAGAAATGGGACTAGTACCAGGTTCTAAATCAATGCAGAAGTTTATATCTCTATCCAGAGGCATACCAGGCAAATCAATAGGAAACACTTTTCTAAATTCAGACACCACAGGAATAGACTCAAAGGATGGAGCCTCAATCTTAACATCTCTAATATAAGCCAAACAACCCTGCCTTATCAATTTCCTAGCTCGAATAGAGGATACGATCGTAGCTTGCTTAGGCTTGTACACCCCTTCCCACTCTAATTTTTCCCTTCCCAAAATTTCTAAAGTTACAAACTTAGTATTACAATTAAGCACAACATAATAGGGGGACAACCAAGTCATGCCTAAGATTATATCAAAATCAGTCATATCCAAAATCATCAAATCAGCCCAAGTCTGAAAACCCATAAACAAAATAGGACAAGCACGATATACATGAGTGACTATGACTAACTCTCCAACTGGGGTAGAAACATGGATAGGGACATCAAGTATATCACAAATCATAGCAAATTCTGAGGCAAATCGCACGGATACATGGGGATAAGTAGAACCCGAATCAAATAACACATTAGTCATCCGGTCACAGACAAGAATAATATATGTGATCACCGCGTCAGACGCCTCTGCCTCATTCCTGCCCAAAAAGGCATAACAATTATCCATATCATCTTGACGAGCCACTTCCCTGCCTGGTTGCACGTTACCCCTACCCACATTACCATTTTCTCTACCTTTACGGCCTCACTGATTACCTCATTGCCCACCTTGTGGACGCCCTCGACCATTATTACCATTCCCTACGGGTATCACTGTTCTAGACTGTTGCTGCGCGGAATCTAACACACGTGAGTGGGGACAATCACTCCCCATATACCCAGGTTCACCACAGTTGTAACATGTACGATTAAAAGATGGCATGTTTCCCGCTAAAGGTGTGACTCCCTAGCTATCCTGAATCAAATTATGAGGTGGAGTTCATGAGTAATTACCTGTAAAGGCGGGCATAGTGGACTGAATTAGCTTGGCTGCAAACGTTGGCCTCCCTGAACCTCTAGAATAAGAACTTTGAAAGTTGCCTGAATTCTTGACCTTTTTTGCCAATGCCTTAACTTGACCGTCTCGCCTCATCCCCTTCACTTTCTTAATATAGTTTGTTACCTCATTAAAGCTCCTCCCTGCAGAGGTCATATGAACAGATAATACCTGTAACTCAGAATTTAGTCCCCTAATAAATAAACGGATCCTCTCTTCCTTAATAGTCAGCAACTGAGTAGCATATCTTGATAAAACATGGAACTTGGCCTCATAAACAGCCACATACATACCACCTTGCTCCAAAGCCATAAACTCATCCTTTTTACGATCCTTTAAAGTTCTAAGGACATACTTTTCTAGAAACAGAGCATGAAATTGGTTCCAAGCAAGTGGAGGTAAATTTGAAAATCTACATTCCATATAAGCTCTCCTTGAAGTTAAAAGGTCACAAACTCAACCCCATGCTGATTGACAATTCCCAACTTATGAAGCCTCTCATAGCAATCTAAGATAAACTCATAAGCATCCTCATTCTCAGAATTAAGAAACACACGAGGCTTTAGCTTCAAAAACTTAGTCAACATTTCATGCTCATTACCAATCATAACAGAACCCAACAAAAGACAAAAGAAAACATCATTACCTTCCATTTCACCCGTCTTGGACACAGTGCTAGCAACAGGGGGATTAGCGGGAGCTTGAGTTACTTGTACCGAAGGAAGCCCTCTAAGACCAACCAACCCTTTCAGGAATGACATGATATGTCGAGCTAACACTGGGTCTATGGGAGGAACATCGGTAGTCCCAACTTGCACCTCTTCCTCTTGTCCAACATCCTCAACATTCTCAACATCAACATTCTCTTCTATCTCTTCCTGATGCACAAGAGGGGACTCAGTTTGGGGAGCATTTTCAATCGATACCCCGTCTTTATTAGGCGCCACTCTTCCTCGGCAATTACTTCTGCCTCGACTGCGACCTCTTGCTGTAGATTTCTCAGTTGGAGCATTGACGGGAGCTACGGGCTTAACGTTGATGTATCTAGTATTAACCATTTACAGACAGAAGAGTGAAGGAGGTTAGATACCAATTCGACAGCTACGAATTGGAATCATGTTATAGCACGAAAGGAGACAAAGAGAAAAATAGAGAGATTTCCTAAAGTTCTATAGCCTCTCGAAAAAAAGTGAAGGCGTCCCCATACTGTTCCGCAAGACTCTACTAGACTCATTTTGGTACATCGAGATCAATAAACGTAGGCTTTGATACCAACTTTGTCATGACCCAGACCATCATGATTGGCACCTACACTAACCCTCCGGTGGGAGAACCACTACTACAACCCAAACCAAGCAACTAAACAAAAAACTAAAGCACTTAAGGATACAAAACAAGTTAAATACTAAAGAAAGAAATAGGGAGTTCCCATAAACTCCAAACAAAGGTCGTCTATCAACTAAACAACTGCGGAAGTAATACCTAGAACCTAAAAGTCAATGTACCAAAACATCTAAAGTTTAACAAGTCTAAACAAGAAGGGATATAACCCCACACTAATGAACTAATAACTAACTAGAAAGTCTAAGTCCAAAATGGTAGACATAGACGAAAGAGAACTCATGGCAGCCCGAAAGAACTGACTCACCCTTGAATTTGAAGCGATCACTGATCTTCTAAATGAGGTATGTCAATAGCCGCCTGAAGATGCCCTATACTCAATAAAGAAAAAGCAAGTGCAGTATCAGTACAGAGCCACAGTGTACTGATAGGATCACGCGGCTATCCCACTAAGTGTAACATACATAAGTCAATATAACAATATAATCACATGCATTTATCGAACATATACAATATTATCAATATTTACGAACAACGAACAACTTCACATCTCTCAAGATACACAAATATGACAAGTCATTGGTCCTCTCATGGAACCTAAACCCAAGCAGTTAACATATCGAAATGTGGTACCCGATCCAATGATTATGATGAAACGTGGCAACCGATTCCATAATTATATCAGAAGGTGGCAACCAATCCGAGTTAGTTATGTCGGAATATGACAATCGATCCATTCAACACACCACAATCACAATCACAAGAATATTCTCAAGTTTATACAATCAAGTCATGATTCATGGCATTCATTATTCGTCTATCTCATTTACAACAAGTGTGATCAATAATGCAACATTCACATACATACATGTATCATAATGAAGCAAGAATAAACATACATCACACAATCATAAAATCACAACCATCACCTACCTCGAAACAAGCTTGAAACCCTAAGAAACTTGATCCTTCCCTTTCTGAATTTGTTCCGCTTGTTCTTGATCTACAAACAATTATAATAACACGGAAATCAATAAAAAACACTAATTACCCGAATCGCTAACAATTCTATGAACCCTAGATCATACACATGATCCCAAACATCCAAAATAGGGTTGTTTCCACCATAAAATCTAGATCAACCCCCCCCCCATCGATAATTACCCATTTTATTACGTTCTACGAATAGAAAAATGGATTCGATGAGTGAAAAGCTTACCTTTAGCCTCAAGAATGGTGGAAAACTGTCAAGAGTTGCCTGAGGTTCGTTCCTTAGCTCTAAAAATCGAAAAGTACAGAATAAAGATGTTGTGGGGTTTATTTATGACCTTAAGTCGCGTCGAAACTGCCACAACGGTCCTCACCCCGACACAACGGCCTCGCCATGGCGGCAGAAATCCTACCCCAGTGAGCTATTTTAATAATTTCAAAACCCCTATTTCACAACACACCTTTAACCAACGATGCTCAGAAAATACCGTTCATGCTAAGATCGATTTCGGGAGTTCTACTCACCCGAATTCAATTCCGTTGTACGGGTTCCTTAACGACTTATCTAACTACTCGTGTAATCAAAATCATAATTAAGTCACCCAGTTGTTACCAGATTTCCCTACACCTTAATGACTCCAATTTCGTCCAAATCTGAACTAGGTTGGAAAATTTCAAGTTACTACGAAAAAGTTTTCCGACCCAAAAAATTTCTCCATTGGCTTTTCTATAACGATAGAACCCGATCGTTACAATGTTTTGGACCACAAATGCCTTTAAAATAATGTTATTTTTCCCATCAAACTAACATGACAGGCCACCATTGTTGTTCTTCCTTGTTCATCCTATCATAAAAAAAAAATAGTTATTTCATTTTCTTGGTTGAGTTATGTCCGTACTTTGAAATTCCAATTTTGAAGTGTGCTAAAGTTCGTTTGAGATAGTGTTGTGTTGAATGATCGAGTTCATTGCTTGGATTTTGGTGTCATCGAATCTGAGGCTGAAAATTTAATTCCAAAAGTTGAAAGATGTTGAAAAACTCTTGAAGTCATTCTTTGTGTGTAGCAAGTTGCAACTGGAAAATAGCTACTCGTTTGAAAGTTTGTTGGTGAGAAATTTTTAGTTTTTTCTGGATTTTTGAAGTGCAGAAATTTAAAGAAATGTGATTGAATGTTACTAAAAATTGTTTTGATATTGCAATTGAAACTGAAAATTGACATTTAACAACTGATTTCTTAATTTGAAGATTGGTATTTGATGATTTAAATTGAAACCCCCACAAATAATAAAATATATATGAAAGAACTCTTTAAAGATTGAAAATCTGATAATCGATTTTGTGAATCTATGACTCGAAAATCCAAACAATGAACTCGATCCTTCAACACGCAATTACGACCTCAAACAAATTTTGACACACTTCAAAATTGGAGTTTTAAACAAGAACAATGGAAGAATTATATTTATTTATTTATTGTGATGGGGAAGAACAAGGAAGAACAACATTATTGAGAGGAAGATATTTTTGCCATGTTGAACTACCCATGTGGACTGTCATGTCAGCTTCAATGACAAATATAACGTTTTAAGATCATTTATGGTTCAAAACGTAAACAACAACAAAGATAGTTTTGATCTCAAAAAATAAACAAAGGATATATATGAGCTATTTCGAATAGTTTGAAAATAATTTTGACCCTTTTTAATAATAATAATATTCAACATAATTTCATAAATAACATTTGAAAAGAATAATATGTGTACAAATTTTATTTTACTTTATAAAGATCGTAAGAAGATTATGCGAGAACATCGTATTAAATAAATCATGTAAATAACAGAGAAAAAGTAATATAGCAACAAACAAGAAATAGAGAGAATATATTACTACTTTACTTTTATTACATATAATAACATGTGAAATCCACCTACTGATAGAACATTGCGTTTTCCCACTAATTTCCATGCCACTTGTTCTTGATTGTTCAATTCATTACTATTAGGGTAGCCTATTTTATTTTCCTATTTTGTCATCGAGATTTTATTATTTTTTTAGTTGCCCTTTTTTAATCCGGTGTTCGGTAGTGGCGTAGTTAAAAAATTCATGAAAAATGTCTAAACTTTGAATAGTAAATTCATAAAAATAAAGCAGATTTGATCTTGTATACCTTTACACACAATTGTCATCGAGCTATTGCTCACTTCACGTAAATAAAACAAAATGCCCAGAAACACAAATTCAAACCTAGGCATCGTGTATGTTTTGTGCAATGCATTGCCACTGTATTTCACAGTCCAAAATAATATATATACCAATATAATGTAAGATTTGACCTATATATATATCGTGTAATTTTCTTACAAAAAATGTCGAACTGGATATCCTAACATCATTGTAGCTCTACCCCTAATGTTCGGTACTCAACTGGAGTCCAACTATTTTGAATACACAAAATATAGAGCTCCATTTGAGAAAATACTTTTTATTAAAAAAATTCATATTCAAAATTAAACTTGAATCCTCTAATTAAGAAAGAGTGTCCCGCATTGTTTAGTGGTCCAATTGGCTGTTACAAATTCTTGAGCGCCGTTTTGATTGGGCAGCCAAGCCCCACTATAGCAGCTGTCATTAAACCATTTTCCTCAAGTACACTATAGGACCACGAACTTACAAAAATAGATTCGTGCTTCAAATGTTCTTACGTTATCTTCAAAAAGTGCCTACAGATACGACCAAATAAATAAATAAATATAGTCATATCATTTTTATTATTTTATATAATATTTTACTAATTTTTTAAAAAGAAATTAGAAATTCTATATTTGGATTCATTCCAAAAATTAATTATGGTGGCTATTATTTTCAAATATATTATTATTAGATAAAAATGGACATTATAACAATAACATATTTTGTATACAAAACCGTTTCACTATAATTAATCGTCTAAAATTAAATTTTAATAAGATAACTTAAATATATAATAAATAATAATTTAAATGTTTTTTTTTTTGTGATTTTACATAATGTAGTATTCTTGAAAGACATAAAATCAATAACTTCCCATAGAATTATCATTTATTTAAATAAGTACTAATTCTATTTAATAAGATGATAGATGTTTGCACTACATTACAATGTTGTTGTAAAAACTTTATTTAGTAAAATGAAATTCGTGTCGTATAATTTAAAGTACTAAATTATTTCTGACAAAGGATATAGTTTTCTACTGAAAATATAAATATGTATTTTTCTTATAATCTTTAATATTATTTAGAGTGAAATTAAAATCATAAATTTCACTATTAATTTCTTTTGAGTCCTCAAAATTTTGAGGGCGTAAAACAAATACTTTACTAGCGTTATCATTAAGTCATATTGTCATTATAATTTCATAAGTGAGATTGAAAATAATAAAACATACACAAATCTTATAACATTTTCGAACTTTCTTTTAGTGTATCAAAAAGAGTAGACATAGCCTTCACGTACTAATCAGTACTGAGATTACTTAATTAAAAATTATATAAAAATAATTCTTACCGTACTACTATATTTCAAAATATTTAATTATAAAAATATGTGTGTGATATTAAAATATATATTTTTGATGTTAAAAATGAAAGTTACTAATTTTCAAGAGAGAAAAACTTTAATTTGTAGAAAAATATCGAGGTTGGTAGACCTTCGCCCGAAAAAATATATTTTCAAAATAGTATTGAAAAAAAAAATATGACAACAAAATAGTTCTAGTCCCAATATAACTTACTATTAGTTTTTGAAAATATTTTAAAGTGATTAATTATTTGTGTGATTTTAAAAGATACATTTTGATATAAAAAATAAAGAAGTTGATGTGTTCAAGAATAATTGATTAACCTTGTTTGGTGAATACTTATTTTCTTTTGTGTGTTTTAAAGTTTTTTCTACTTGTTCGTCTTTCGAGCCTAACTCTTAACATCTTGTCATCAATATGAAAATTTATTCACTACCACATATTGTGAATTCTTGTTAAGGGTATTTATTTGTTCCACTTTCTCATCTTCGCATATCATCTTGAGTTCTTCAGACAAATAAACGATAAGTTTCAAGGGGATAAATTGAATAATAACAGTTGGACGTAGTGTACTAGAAGTTTGATTAATGGTTGAGCTATATTCACATCGTGACATCGCCTATTCGGTGTTCATGATTGTCGAAAAATATTGACAAAACTTATGATTTCAATAGCGGTAATGAATAGAGAAAGAATTTTCTACAACTATATCCAACAAGTCTTTTTAAAGAAAAGAAATAGTTCAACGTATCATTGTACAAATTCGTTTCAATAAAATTAGTGACTTAAAATTAAATTTTAATAACTATAATTAAAATAAATAATTAGAATTGTTTTTTTAATCTTTTTCACATATTACTTATTTTTAGTGAAGAATTCTTAAAGATATTTAATTGTTAAATTCACATAGAATTATTAATTACTAAAATAAATATTATTCTTAGTTAATAACATATACATCACGTGTTTGCAATATATTACCTTATATGTTATTGTAAAAATATTATTTATTCGTATGAATATTTGAGTTGTTTAATTATTAGTTTTAAAATATTTTTGATAAAGGATATAGTTCCTTTTTAAGTATATATTTGTATATATTTATTTTTATAATCTTTAATATGATTTTAAATAAAATAAAAATCATAAAAATTTACTCTTAATTTTTTTTTTGAAGTCATAAAACACACACTTTGCTAGCCTCATTCTAGTCACCTCTACTATTATAATTTTGTAAGTGAAGTTTAAAAAGGGTTAAACATACATAAATCTTACCCCTAAATAGTATTTTCAAACTTTTTTTTTGAGATTCAATCTGATGTTCAATATCTGTATTGAAGATTGATTGAATACGAATTCACGTCAAAAAGTTCCACATTGATGATAAATCATTTCTTAACAAAAACAACTTCATATGCAAGTGGACTCGAATTTGAAACCGTTGATTAAGCATCTTCCAACTTAAAAGGAATGGACATAGACATTCATGTACTAATCGATAATCATATTATTATTTGAAAATTATATATAATTCATCTTTCTAAACATATTATTTTTTAGGATTATAAGAAAAGATAAAAACAAAATAGTTTAATTCCACCATCTAAAATACTTCCTCGATCTCATATTAATTGATCGTTATACTAAAAATAATTGTCTCATATTAGTTGTTCATCTTACTAAATCAAAAAAACATTACTCTTTCAATTAATTATTTTTGAAAGTTTTTACATTTATTTATAAAATTCTCAAGTAATTTTTTAAGGGGTGAATTAGTAAAATTATTTTGTTATTTATGATTTGTTAGGGAGTACTACATTTAGATGTTTTTAAAGAAAATAATGTGTTGTGTGGGTCAGTTGAGTAATTTTGTCGTATGATGTATCATTTTTTCTCTGCTTTTCAATTTTTATTTTTGCTTTTCATTGTTTGAGTCCTTCATTCGGGTGTGTATTATCTATCAGGTGTACCCTCATCCTGCGTCTTTGTTGTTTTGTTTGTGTGCTCCTCTCATAAGACTCTCCTTTTTTTTGGGTTGAAAATTAAATTTAAATAAACGAAATTAAGTATATAGTAATAATCATAGTTAGAATTGTTTTTCTATACATATTACTACTTGGTAGTTAGAGTACCATTTTAAGATAAATATAACCATCAAATTCACACAGAATATTTATTACCCAAGTGAATATTAATTTTAATTAATAACATGTTAGGCATGTGTCTGCGATACAATGCTTTAGAGGTTGTTATTAAAATATTAGTTAATAATATGAATATTTGAATTGTTTAATTCAAAATTTTAAAATATTTATGATAATGTGCATAGTTCTTTTCTTTAAGAATATATTTGTATCTATTTATTTTTATAATCTTTAATATTATTTTAAATAAAATAAAATTCATAAATATTAAAAAAAAATTGAATCCTCAAAATTTTGAAGGCATAAAACAAACACTTCACTAGCCTTACCTTGAAAAGGATTAAACATCCATAAGCCTGTGAGTGTCAATGAGACGGTTCGGTCGATTATTATTAAGAATTTATACCATTCCATTTTTGGGTATTTTTATAATATATAATCAAAATTAGACTTTTTAAAATCATCCCAATCATATGGATTTCTCATCGGTATCGGTACGGTTAAGTTGATTTTCATTTTTTTAAAATATCACCTCAAAATATACTATTATTAAAATATATTCTTTCACAACTATGTTCGTGAAGAAGCACTTGATTCTTCACCAAGAAGTCAAGAATGTAAAATTTTGTTGTCGTATTATTTGATCTTAAACATTATTAGGAGAATGGAATTTGTTTCGCCGTTTAGGTGTATTGTTTGATAGAATATCTATTATAGTATTGTTAATTTTAAACTTAATTTATTAAAGATTAATTAAAGAGCAAAGACCCAAAGTCGTTCAGTCACCACTCACCAGAGACCTAGGATCTAAGTTATATTTATATTTGAAAAATGTTATAAATTATATTTATATATTAAATTTAACATATTTTTAATATATAAAATATATTTATATACACGTAAGGTTATTCGGTTTGGTTCGAAATTTTTTCAGTTTTTTCATAAATTAAAAAGATCATCCCAATTGTTCAGGATGGTTATATACTTAAATAAAAGTCCACGTTTTTATTGAAGAAATGACATAAATCGGTTTGATTCAGTTAGGTTCGATTTGTTCAGACGGTTTTTCATATTCCTTTGACACCCCTACATAAACCTTACCCCTAAATAACATCTTCAAACTTTTTTTTTTTCAGTTTCTTATCAGCGTTTAATATCCACATTGAAATTCGACTAAATTCAAATAGAAAAATCCTATGTTGATAGTAAAACACTCCCTAACAAAAATGACTCTATACACAAGTGGACTCGAATCTGAGACCTCTAATTAAGCATCTTCAAACTTAAAGAAAAATAGACATAAGTATTCGCATACTAGTCAGTAAAACATATTATTATTGAAAATTATATATAAATGTTTTTCATCTTTCTAAAATATATGGATTATAAGAAATAATAAAAACAAAATAGTTTAATTCCATCATCTAAAATATACATTTATTTAGATATATTTAATAGAAAATAGTTTCTTGTGTGGGATAGTTGAGTAATTTTATTCCGTAATGAGTCATTTTATCTCTGTTTTTTAATTCTTTTTTCTCACTGTTCTTTGAAAATCATACTATTATTTGATAATTATATATAATTTTTTTCATCTTTAATACATACCTTATCTTTAAATAACATTTTAACTTCTTTTTTTTATATTTTATGTCCGATGTCTACATTAAAATCCGACTAAATTTAGATATAGAAAATCCTTTAGCAACTGTGTGGAGGGTAACACTATTATCGCCATTTTGGTAAATTCAATAAAAAGACAAATCATAAATAATTTTCAAGAGATCATTAACATTTTGATTGAGATGGACATTTGCCACTTATTCAAATATAGATAGAGTCGATAGAAGTTTTCTGTTAAAATAATAATATATATTTATTTAACTATTACTCTCTCACATTATTATTTATTTTAATAAAGTAATATTACATTTTAATTGTTTTATATCACTAATTCCATGTGAATTGCATATAAAATGAAAAGAATTTTTGAAATTTTATAAGAATTGTTTTAAATAAAATAAAATTTTATTGCATATAATATAAGATCTTACGACAATTTTAAGTCAAGTGAATGCTTTTTTTTTCTTCTATTATTTTTTAGATTAT
Source organism: Solanum commersonii (assembly GCA_029007595.1). Classification (NCBI taxonomy): domain Eukaryota; kingdom Viridiplantae; phylum Streptophyta; class Magnoliopsida; order Solanales; family Solanaceae; genus Solanum; species Solanum commersonii. Next base: position 1,997,234 of record JAJTWQ010000041.1, read on the forward strand.
GATAACCTTCCGATAAAAGAGGAACAATGACATTTTAAATAAACTGAAATAAATTAAAATATAAAAAATAAAAGTTATAAATTTAATCTAACTATTGTATTTCAAATATCTGCGCACAGATACGAATACTAGTTAAGTATAAAACGCAACTTTGTAACCAAAGGACTCTGATTAAGCATTTTCAAACTTAGATCTTCTTTTATCCTTTTAAACATATATACTTTTAGGATTATAAAAAAAAGATAAAAATAAAATAGTTTAATTCCACCATCTAAATAAAATAGATATTTAAAGAAAATAGTGTATTGTGTGGGGCAGTAGAGTAATTTTGTTGTGTGACAGAGTCATTTTCTCTCTGTTTTTTCAGTTTTTATTTTTTCTCTTCGTCATTCGAGCCTTTCATTCGGGTGTGTATTATCGGTGTATCTGCGTCTTTGTTGTTTTGTTTGTGTGCTGCTCACAAGACTCTCCTTTTTTTTTTTTTGTGTTGAAAATCCCAATCGCTTATAAGCCCTAGCCACCATCATCATAAACTCATTTTTTCTTTTGAACTAATGTTCTTTTTCAATCTTCGTCAATGGACTCTCAAACCCTAATGATCGGACCTTCATATCATCTCTCCGGCATCTCCTCCCGCCGGTAACAATTTTTCTCTTCATTTTATATTTTGTTGATTGATTTTTTTTTCATGTAACTTTTTGTTGTTCTTATTTTTGGAGCTTTTGAATGCTTATTTATGGAATATTTGCTTGCTTGAACATGCAAAAAAAAAAGGTTTAAGCTATGAACGAGAGTATTGGAGTTTGCAAGCTTTCTTTAGCTTCTATTCCTACTTAATGAGTTACTTGCATATTTAATACAGACAGCTGAAGCATCAGCGTTTTGTAGTTTTTTCTATGGGAGTTATTAGAAATCGTCATCTTTATCTGTTTTTCTATTTTTGGATTATTTGATTGTGTCTTGTACTATTTTTCATGTCATTCCCAAAATTAATGCCTTTTTTTTTCCTGACTTTTTTCTTATTACATGGGGGGCAGGAGAAGGGGAAATGGGGGAGGGGATTACAAGGTGAGAATGGAATCCTCACCAACAAGGTGAAAGTGAAAAGTTCAGGTAGCCAACCCAACCAACTGAGTTACTGAAACACCCTTTGACTTCTTTTCATTATTAAAATTGGTGCCTTTTGTTTTCTTCCTGAAATAATAGACTACTATCAGTTTGTACTATTCTTGTAGTTGTTGTGGTGGAGGTGTTAGTACCTTCCCCAAAATTTTAGTTTGTGTTTGCATATCCACTGCCTAATAGCTGTTTAAAGTTTTTGTCTTTCTTGTAAATGATGATTGATGTTCTAATTTTTTACATCAGCTATTAATTTGTATTAGTAATTTCTTCAGGAGAGTGTTTCACCATGGTGAAGCATTCTGCTTTATGATGGTTCTGTTCCATATCATCATTATTCTGGCTAAAGGTGAACCATGTTCAATGAAGGGACAGCAAAATCAAGTAGAGTATGATGCATGTATGTCCTACAAACCCAATGAGGTGGATGGCTTTAGTGGTGATTTGTCATCTGGTTTCGTTCTTGAGAACCCCGTACCTCGTCAAAGTCTTGATAGCGTGTGTTCACATACAGACTTGTTCTGCTTTCCATCCAGATTGCGGGGATTTTTGTTTGAAGAGAAGAATGCCCAATCACAAGTGGAAGAAGTTTCTGGGGTTCAATCTGATGTTGATATAGGATCAGATGAAGAGGATAAAAATCTTAGTAGGTCATCTGATTCTTGTATTTTCAAGTTTTTGGGTGGAAGAACAATTTCATGCTATCTGAGTTACCAAGAGTGTTACAGTGAATTGCCTTGTAGTTGTATAAGAAGGAATAGGCAAAATGGTGTTTCTTTTGGTGAAGTGCCTCTGTCTGATGATAAATATCAAAAATTGAAACCAAAAGCAGAAGACGAGACAGACAGTTTCAACATTTTGGGTGGTTCTTCCCCTCATGTAGAAATCAATCCCCCTTTGCTTGACTGGGGGGAGAAGTATTTATATTTTCCTTCATTAGCTTTTCTAAATGTTAAAAATACACACAGCGACAGGATACTGACTGTATTTGAACCTTATGGAACCAATTCTCAGTTTTACCCTTGCAATTTCAGCGAAACATTGTTGGCACCTGGTGAAACTGCATCAATTTGTTTTGTGTTTTTGCCTACATGGTTGGGTTTCTCTGCAGCGCAGTTTGTTCTGCAGACTAGCTTTGGTGGTTTCTTGGTTCAGGCTAAGGGCTTTGCTGTTGAATCTCCATATCGCATACAGCCTTTAGTCAGTCTTGATATTTCCTCTAGTGGAAGGCTGAGTAAGAATTTTTCTTTGTATAATCCTTACAATGAAGCCCTCTATGTTGAGGAGGTAACTATTTGGACGTCTATTTCTTCAGGAGATAATACCCGTTATGCAAAGGCAATTTGTAATATGAATAAAGGTGAGGATTCAAACAATAATTTCAGCTTGCTTGGTGTTAAGGAGTGGCTAGATGTCAAGGGTGATGAGGTTGGTATCCCTCTAGTTGCAATTAGACCCCATAGGAATTGGGAAATTGATCCTGACAAAACTGAGACCATCATAGAATTAGATTTCCCTAGTCATACAAGGGGAGAGATATTTGGTGCCTTTTCTCTGCAGTTGCTTAGCTCTTCCAAAGGTAAAGCCGATACAATTATTGTCCCTCTCAAAGCAGAACTGGGCAAGATGTCTGCTCACAGTGAGCTCACGGATCCACTTTTTTTGTCTATTCAAACTGTAGAACCATGTGCTACTGATGGTACTAGTGTTGTTGCTTTGTCAGTGAGAAATGATTCTCCTTACATATTGAGCATTGTCAAGGTAAGTGAGGCTGGAGAGAACATCAAGTATTTTCGTGTCAGATATGTTGAGGGACTAATACTCTTCCCCAGTACTGTTACGCAAGTCGCTGTGGTCACATACAGCTCCCCATCTGTTCAGCTTGATCCTCTGGTGCAAGCTCATGAAATGAGCATGAACTGTAAATTGCTCGTATCAACTAATGACTCAAGAACTTCTGAAATTGAAGTTACTTGCATGGATGTAGTCAGCCTTTGTTCAGGAGGTAAATATGACACTTCAATTGGTCAAGAAGAACACTCTGATGAAGTAGAACTTGGAAATACAAGAGCAATCTCTTCAAGCAGCAGCATGCGGTCACCATTAGAAAGGAAGGTATTGGAATTCTGCTATTTGGTTCTTATTATCTCTCATTTCGTGGGTGTGGCATCTTCTTTTCAGAGGATATTCTAAACACTTAAATGAGTAAAAATAATTTGTTAAACTTCAAGAAGTTTCAGGGCTGTTAGATTTGAGAATTCAAGATTTGTCTGTTCCTATTAGAGGCATTTTTGCAAGCAACTGGAATTTATGTTTATTCTTTTGTCTGAAACTAATATTGTGGCAAGAAACTCAAACTAAGCCCTTAAAAGGGATCTGTGTATGTAGAGTATAGAAGTTTCTTTTTTTAACTGGTAGAGTATTGAAGTTCTTAATTATCAGCATAAAGTAAGACTGAAGATTGTGTCCTGTAACATGTGATAGGTGGAGCCATAAATACCATATCATGTATAATGTAGGGGCTCTTCTTCTCTATCTAATCTGTAGTAGGAGATACACCCTTATACTTAAATTTAATGTATCAGAAATACTGAAGATAACTGAAGTCATCTTCAGTGGAAAATAATTGTGCATGTTCAGTGTATATTTCAGGATGCTGGATACAATTGCACTCTCTGATAGAAGTTGTTTTGGTTAACATTGTGTTTTTTGAATACATAATGGGAGGAGATTCTTCTGCAAATATACTCACACAGTCACATGATAACTTATACTCCCTCTGTTTCAAAAAGAATGAGTTGCTTTTCTTTTTAGTCTGTTTAAAAAAGAATGATCCCTTTATTTTTTTGGCAACACTTTAATTTCAGCTTTCCACGTGACATATTTAAGGCCACAAGATTAAAGGACATTTTGGTACATTTGACATTTAATTTAGAACCACAAGATTGAAAAGTCTTTTTTATTTTCTTAAACTCTATGTCAAGTCAAACTAGGTCATTTTTTTTTAAATGGAGGGAGTCATGTTTATCAATAGCTATTCATTTGATTTATTATGCTTGAATCAGTGTAACAACTACCACAGAATTTAGCAGAAATGATATGGAATGTCCATAGCGAACTGTTTTTACTAGTTCAGCAGAGTTGTACTTCTGAGTCGTATTTACTTCATGTGAAACTTCACTTTGTTTTAGCTTTTCTTAATTTGAATGTACCTGTAGTTGAAATAATTGTCAGTACTGTATCAGTCGCATACCTTTGTTTAGTACAGATGTATATAGAATTAGCTCCTGATTGTTGATTTTTCTATCCATTTAATCTGAAGGCTGTGGATACAACAATGGCAGATGAGTCGGTATTGAAGAACTGGAAATCTCATGCTACTGCTAATGGCATGTCCATACTGGATGAAAGTGAAGTAGTGTTTCCAGTGATTCAAGTCGGAAGTTATCACTCTCAGTGGATCACAATAGAAAACCCAAGTCAAAAACCCATCTTGGTGCAGCTTGTTCTAAACTCCTGGGAAATTATTGATGAGTGCAAGACTTCAGGAAGCCATTTGCAGCCTTCTCTATCAAGTAGAATAGTTGCTAACTATTCTATTGCTCCAAAGAGATATGGTTTTTCGCTAGCAGAGAATGCAGTAACTGAAGCACTTCTTCACCCTTTTAGTAAAGCGTCATTTGGTCCAATTTTATTTCAACCTGCTGCTCGATGTCAGTGGAGAAGTTCAGCTTTGCTCAGGAACAATCTTTCTGGTGTGGAGTGGTTAACTCTCAAAGGATCTGGGGGATTGCTTTCTTTGGTCTTGCTTGATGCGTCTGAACCTGTACAGAACTTGGAATTCAAATTAAACATGCCAACCCCTCTTAATCTCTCTTCTTCGGGTGTGCTATATAACGTGAAGGATAAATTTCATGCATGTTCCCTGTCATTGTCAAAGGAGCTTCATGCAAAGAACGTGGGGGACTTTCCCTTGGAAGTCAAAAAAATTGAAATCTCTGGAACAGAGTGTGGAACAGATGGGTTCGTGATAAATGGTTGTAAAGGCTTTTCTCTTGAACCTGAGGAGTCTATAAAGCTTGTGATATCATATCATACTGATTTTTCTGCTGCCACTATACATAGAGATCTTGAACTGGCTTTGGCAACTGGTATACTTGTTATACCAATGAAAGCTAGTCTTCCTATCTGTGTGCTTCATTTCTGCAAGAGGTCTTTGTTCTGGACGAGGGTGAAGAGATTGCTCGTCACAATTCTTTTTCTAACTTCTTTATTCTTTCTGGTTATTTGGTGCATCATACCCCAAGTGGTGGCCTTTGGCTCCCATGAGTGCTTGCCTAAGAGTGGAAAAAGCTATATGACATCTGTTAGTCATACTGGAAAATTGTCTCGCATGCATCCCACTGAGAAACAGATTGGCAAGTTCCTCTTCTCCTTTAAATTGAACGGTTTGCTTAGGTCAATTGGGGAAGGTGAGGCTCTGTCAGTTGAAAGTTTCAGTACATATGAAGATATTCAAGCTGTCTCCCAAAATCAAAGTGTAACTGATCAGAATGTGAATCATTGTGCAGGATATAACTCTGTATCAGATACCCAAAAGGGAATGGAGGTGTCATCCTCTGCAAAGTCGGTAGCGATTCAGAGTTCTAATATATATGAAACCTCAAAAGCTGGTAATCTCTCTGTCAAAATTGCAAAAGAAAAAGGGAGGAGGCGGAAGAAGAGAAAGAATTCTGCGACTGCTTTGGTTGGAGTTTTTGATGTTTCAAGTAGTCATAGTGGCAATTCTACACCATCCTCACCCCTGTCTCCTACCTCAAATTCAACACCTCGTCGGCCATCTCCACAGTCTGCTGATGTGGATCGACCTGTTAAGCTCATCAATCCCTTTGCTGATGTTGGTAATCATCAATGTAAAAAAAGTATACACCCCGAATTTTTATCTCAGAGGAATGTCTTGCAGAGAGAGGTAACATTAACGGATGGTGGAAAAAATTCTTGTCCTCCTCAAGAGAAGCCTGCTGCACCTAAAAGATCAGCCAGCAAACCTGTTCTTCTGCCTTCAGCAACCTTCCCTTGTGCTGATAAATCTGCTCCTCGCTTGATGTGTCGTCAACCAGTATTGGCTTCAAGTTCTGTAATTGCTCCTCATTTACGAGCTCCTGGATCTAAACCTCCAAATCAGATGGCAGTTAAAACTGATGAAAAGATGGGTATGGAGGAAAAGTTTACTTATGATATTTGGGGTGACCATCTTTCCAATCTTCCCCTTGTAGGTAGGTCAAAGGAGGTATTGGAGACGCCTCCGTGTGCTTTAGAAAACAGCTCCAGTAGTTTCTTTCTAAGGGGTCCACAGACCCTTATTACCAACTACCAACAAATAACTGTAAGTTCTGTCCGTGAAGGTTAATGATAATTTAGTTAAAATCTAATCTGCTGTCTATGTTTGGGTACAAGCACTTACCTATTAGATAACTTTTATAAAAACTATGTGCATAACCATGTTTTGATAAAAGATCGACAAAGTAGGACACAACTAATTGCAACTATAAAACAGATCAATAACCATTTGATAATGGAATGTAGAACTATAGACACACCTGCATAATGATCGAATACCAAGAAAGCATCAAGTTACACGAGTTTTACTTTCGTCATTTTGGAACATGCTTAAAACTATACTTGTCTTGCAAAAATGTTAAATTGTATTTCATACTTAAATCTTGATATACTTATCTATAATTTTGAGTATAATAATTGCACCATATTGCATGCCAAATTCCTTTAATGAAGTTTTGGATCTTCTTATCATTTAATGCTAGATCATATCATGTAATAGGGTGCCCGCGGTTATGTAATCTAACTACTGCTGGTTGAATTGACATCGTTCATTGGATTAATTGATCAGTTATATAGGGTTTTCACCCTTTCTTTTACTGGGTAAACAATAGGAACAATGGTGATTAGAAACAAGTCATACACGACTAGTGACAACCTAGAAATTTCCTCCACTAGGGAATGACTTCAAATTTATTTGCTTCACTTGAATTTTCTCTTACAATGCCTATTTTCGTCTCTTGTTACTATTTTAGTGCGTCTGAATCATTCCTATTCTCACAACTTCAGTTTCACCTTTTTATTGAAATAGGAAGGAGCTCGCAGGTAATGCATCCGTAAAAATAGCCTTTTTCTAATGCCACTCTCATAGACTACTCTATGCATATCGCCTGTGGTAATCCAGATTCTCCTTAGAACTAGCTCCTTTTGTTTTCAAAGCTACGGAGTGAATTCATGCATTGTGATGATTTTTACTTAAATATATTTCCAATTATCATGTTTCTGCTTGATATATTTAACAAGGTGGGTTAGAAGTGTAACTCTTACTTTTTAGCATTTTGGGTATACTTATTTCTTCGTTGTTGGGGAAGGTCTGGGTTACTTGAGGTATGTGAACTTTTCTTAATTATATAACGGCTAGGAGTTTTTTCCTACAAGTTGCCTCGGATCCTAAAAGAAAATGTCGCTGCATCTGTGACAGATCCTCCAAAAATACATAATCTTTGTGTCTTTGGAGGATCCTACATGAATGCAACAACAATTTTAGAGGATCCAATCATCATAGCGCTTGGACATAAGTTTGAGTCTCATTGGCTGAAGAAACTTGTCTGAGACATGTTCCTTTGGTTTCAACACCATAACTTTCCTAGAAATGTGCATAACCATGTTTTGATAAAAGATCGACAAAGTAGGACACAACTAATTGGCTATTAAACCAATCTATAACCATTTGATAATGGGATGTAGAACTATAGACATGCCTGCATAATATGATAATTTACCACCAAGAAAGCATCAAGTTACACGAGTTTTTTTTGTTTTGGAACATGGAAAAATACTATGTTTGTCTTGCAATTTTTTTTTAAAATTATATTCTTAGTAATCTTGATATACTCATAATTTTGAGTATAATAATTGCCCTATATTGCATGTCAAATTCCTATAATGAAGTTTGGATCTTCTTATCATTTAATTCTAGATCATCATGTGATAGGGTGCACATTGTTGTGTAATCGAACTACTCCCTGCTGGTTGAATTGGCATCTTTCATTGGATTAATAGATCAGTTACATGGATTTTTCTCTAGGGAATGACTTCAAATTTGTTTGCCACACTTGAATTTTCATTTCCCCTTTTTTTTCTTTTTCTTCTAGTGTCTGAATCATTCCCTATTCTCACAAAACTTCAGTTTCACTTTTGTATTGAAATAGGAAGGAGCTTGCAGGTAATGCCTCCGTAAAAATAGACTACTCTAATCTATGCATATGGCCTGTGGTAATCCAGATTCTCCTTTAGAACTGGCTCCTTTTGTTTTCAAAGCTCTACAGAGTGAATTCATGCATTGTGATGATTTTACCATAAATATATTTTCTTTTGTCATGTGTCTGCTTGCTGTTATTTAACAAGGTGGGTTAGAAGTGTAACTAGTCCTTTTTAGCATTCTGGGGGTACTTATTTCTTCGTTGTTGGGAAAAGGGTCTGAGTTATTTGAGGTATGTGAATTTTTCTTAATTATGTAACGGCAAGGAGTCTTTTTATGGGAACTGATGGTTGAACGCTAGGTTGCTCGGATCCTAAAAATAAATGCCGCTGCACCCATGAGGATCCTCCAAAAATGCATAATCGTTGTGTTTTTGGAGGGTCTGATATGCATGCAGCAGCAATTTTTAGAGGATCCAATCATCATAGCGCTTGGACATAACTTTTGAGTCTTATTGGCTGAAGAAACTTGTCCGAAGCATATATGCATTCTGTTCATGGATATCACCTGCTATGGATGTCAATCACGGGGGCATCTCCATGAAAGATAACTTACCATATGAAAGTGTTTGTTAGATGTCTTCTTTGCTACCTTGCAGCTCTAGTGACAGTGTAATGTCAAACACTTCACAGCCTCTTCGCGATGAAGGTATTGAAATATTCAGTCTGTCCATATTAATTTACGTTATTGCATTTTTGTTAATGTGTATTAGAAGGTTTTGTTCTGTAGAGAGCACATCATACTTATTTTCCTTGTTCAATTGGTTGGTAAACTAGTAATTGCATGCATTATTCCCAGATGATGATGCCTTTCTCTATCTTAAAGGCAAGCTGGGTTTTCTCAGCAGCCTTTGTTGTTTGATACTAGTTTTAGAATATGACAAATTCAACAGTAAAACTTATCTGATTTTTGAATTTTTTTCATTGAAGAAATCATGAATTTACTGGGATATATGGAAAATTTACCGCAGGTTGGTTAGAAACTTGATCTTCTTGCTACCAATAAGATTGTATATGAAGACTTTTTCTTTATTGACAGAAATTGATCCGGATACATCTTGATAAAGCACCCTTATGTGTTTAGTGCGAAAATTAGACCCCTAAGTTGATGGTATTGCTTACAATTGACAAGAAAGGGAAATATTCATGTGTGTGCATAACTAGTTGGAATTCAGTGGCTTTTGCTTAAATAATGTACAATATATGCAGTTAGAGGTGTTAACGGTTTGGATAAAAATTGATTCAAACCAAAAAATCGAACCAAACTGATTAAATGAACCGATTTTATTTAGGGTTTGGTTTGGTTTGGTTTTAGATTTTTAAAAAATTGATAGTATTGGTTTGGTTATGGTTTTGTTTGAAAAAAATCAAAGAAATAATCGAACCAAACCGATAAATAATACACATAAATTTTATTATTATACATACATAATATACTATTTTATAAACAATTTTAAAAATCTTATATATGTATTCATCAAAATTTATTTATAATTTACTTATGAAAGTGAAAATGTCCAAAGTAAGAACTTCTATCTTATTGGTTTCATGTATATGAGTGTGTGAGATTAAAAATGTCAATGTCTCTTCCTTCTTGGACAAAACTAGTGAATTTTGAAGCTTTATTTATAGTAAATTCAATGATCGAAAGTTTTATAGTGTTAGTCATTCTAGCTATTTTTTTTTATTTTGAATGGATTATTGTAACTATTTTCACGTTTTGAATAAATTATTTCTTTTAATTTTATGTATATGGTTAATAACCGAATAATCGAACTGAAACTGATAAATATATATTATATTAGGTTTGGTTTGATTTTGATAATTTTACAACCGATTAAGTTGGTTTGGTTTTGGTTTTGACCAATAACCAATCCAAATCAACCCGTGAACACACCTATATGTGGTATGTGAAATTGAGTAGATATGGCCTTGTGCTGAGAAATCCATTAAACATGTAAACAAATTTTAAAACCCAAATTACCCTAGTAATCATCATATTCTAAAAATGAAAACCCTAGCCTCACTTCTACAGTAAGTAATCTGATTTGAGTTGTAAGTATCATTCTAAAACAAAGGTGATCTACAGGGCCTTCTCTTTCTTCTTTTTCGTGGGCCATTTTCTTCAACAATTTCACCCTCGTCGAGTTGCTCTATATCTCCAATAATCTGCAATATATTATATGTTTTACACAATAATATCATTAGTCAAAAAATTATTCTAACAAACGACATTATTATAACGAAGTTCGACTGTACTTACTTTGCAAGAAATAGAGCAATATTGATAGAATTCATCCTTTATTTTTCCTTGGCATATGACACACTTGGGATTTCCCCCGTTTCCTCCTTTTGGTTTCAGCAATATAACTTTGTGATTGTTTATTATATATGGCTGAATTTTCCTAACATCTACCTCACTTTCTATATCAGCTTTTCGAACGGATGCTTTTTCCGATACTTTAAATATCTGCATTTTGTTAAAATAGAAGAAGAGATAATTAAAAATATAGCTCTAAGAAATAATTGCCAATATATATATAAAGAAAATCCCCCCCTCTTATGTTTTGGTGAAGGATTATGTACCTGTAAAAATAGGTGAAGTTCATGTTCAGCTTCTGCATCTACCCTCCAACATGATTCACAAAGAGGTTTGTTTGTGCACTTTTTACAAAAAAATGTACAATATTGATTATGTACCTCACATATACAATTATGTCCATAAAAATCAATATCTAGTAGAGGTTCCAACCATGGTGGACGGAGTTTGTTATCCCTCTCCATATCTGAACAAATAATATAGAGAGCTTTTGACAACAAAAAGAGAAACAAAACTTATTGCTTATATGACAACCTCAACAAATTCAATGTAGTCTCACAAGAAGGGGCTGAGTAGGATGGTGCAACTTTACCGCCTACCTTATATAGAGATGTCAATAACCATATTCCTAATTTGTATAGGACTTGAAATCCATGTGAAAAAAGGAAAGGAAGGAAAAAATAGTATTATTCCTAGTAATATTGGGAAAAGGAACGGATTACTTTAGTCATTGTGAATTGGCAAGTATGAAAGTTCTTTTTGGGTCATTAGTTGAATATATTACCAAAAATAAACTTGGACAGTTTACTTTTATGGTAACTTTTTTTAATCAAATATATAACGATTTGTTTTATAGGCAAATTTAGCGTAGACTGCAACTATTTTTTTACCACAATATTTCGTATGCATTTTAAATATTTTGAATTTATATATTGCATATAAATTAATTTAATTATTTTATAATTTTTAATCATTTAAATATTACATTATGTCAACACCCCTGGGGTAATCACATCTTGTGGTTATGGCTTGCACGGGAAAATATGTTAATGCAAAGGGATTGGCTACAGGAAAATATATTTATTTTTTTATTTTTTGATATTGGTTATTTGACAATTCAGTTTTCTACGAAATTGACGGTCTGACAACGAATGGATTTAAAAAATGAACTATTTTTTACCATAATTTTTTATATGCATTTTTAATATTTTGAATTATTATAATTGATAATATCTTTTTTTTTTTTTATGTAGTTTTCAAATATTTGAAATTCATTTAGAAAAAACTAAAAGATTATATGTCCAAATTTATTGTCAAAATTAAGTAGATTTAATCTCGAAAAGCGAAAAATATTATCAAAATTAAGTAGATTTAATCTCGAAAAGCGAAAAATATTATTTAGATAAAGTAATTTAATTTTATAATATGAATTTATAAATTAATTTAATTATTTTAGAATTTTATACTGATTTGATTTGTGTACATATAATTGCACAACTTGATAATTACGTTATTTTACAGGTGCAATTTGAGCTAGAAATCCTAATTAAGTTAAACTAAGACGAAACAAAAACAAATTGAATTAATTTCGGTTTGAAATCTAGTCGAAATTTAATAAAAACAGAACGATTCAATCAATTAATAATGTTAGTTAACACGAGTAATAGCAAACTCGTCTCATAAATTTGGACAAATAGAATATGATGCTATTAGTCTCAAACAAAACATAAAAAAAAATGAAAAAAAAAAGACAAAACTGAACGACAAAATGAAGAAGACTTGATAATCAAAAAAGATATGAAATACATGTCATATGTTCATAGCAACTGAAATCTTACTCTATGCTATTGAATGTATGTTGACGCAATAAAAAAATAATCTAATTTCAAGTTGTAAAGCAAAATAGACAACATAGATAGAGATAAATGAAACGACAAGAGAAAAGCATGTCAACCTATCTTATATATTAGACATACATCACTACCAGATATACTAATTTTACCTCTACTTTCAAACAATTACATATATTACCACTTTTAATAATTTATACCATATATTATTGAAGATACAATCAATACCCATATCCCTTAAAACTAGAATTGATTAATTATTTTAACATTTAAACTCCAAAATTAGTGTTTTAATAAAAAACAATGAGTATGAGTTAGAGTCAAACTCTAACTCTTCCTCTTCCCTTAATCAGTCGAAATTTACTGTGAAGAAACACTCTATTAAAATATATGTTCTACAACTTGTCAACACACACATCAAATTCTTAGCCTTTGATTATCTCACTCTCAAACCAATCCCACGAATTCACCATTTTTTCTCACAAGGGGAGACACCTCTCGCGCACAGAGACAATGGGTATCGTTGTAAGCAGAGATTTCAAGACCAATAGATTTATCAAATTCGACATTGACAATGGTACTGCATAGATCAACCAAGAAACTTTGCGTCACTTCTCCCGTCGGATCTAGGTGCAGTGAGCAACACTGATGAATCAAAAGGTGAAGCAAACACTGCTGCGGTGAGATGCTCTGACCACCCACGAACGTATCAAAAAGTTTCAATAAGTGGAGATTTATGCATGTATTTGACACATTATTGAGATACGATTATATGTATCTAGTTTTTATCAGTATAACTTATTAAGTATGTATGTATCTAATGAATTTATTGAAGATTTACGCATTATTGAAAATTTACGCATGTATTTGACACAATTTGTTCTTGTATGATACTCATATATCTAAGTGTTTAATTTATTGGATACATTATATATTGAAAATAGATGCATCAAATTAATAAATTCATTATTTTAAGAGTAATAAAATGAAACAAATCAAATTACATGACCAATATATACATGTTTTTATCTTTTATTAATAATATGAATTTATTATTAAAAAATAATAAAATAAAATCAATTAAACATAGATACACTCCTTGATTTCTGTCACGACTTGAGCCTACACCTTAGACGTGGCCGACACTCGAGAACCATTGCTGGTCCCCAAACGAACCTTTATTCTGGTTGACTACAAAGACTAACTCAAGCATACATAAGCATCAAATTGAAAGAAACGTTTAAAACAGTTTACTGAATCTCAAACATTCGCTGAATAAACTGAGTATGAAACATTAGTTTTTAATAAAACATTTGAAACTGAAAGACTCTCCAAAACTGTCTATCGATGAAGCCTCTAATGTATACAAGAATGAGTGTTGGGACAAGACCCACGACTCCTCAAGAGAACTACTAGTAGCAACTCATAAAAACTGAAGTCCTCTAGAAGCAAGGAGGTCTTACTCAAAAGTTGATGGAATGATCTCAACGGACTCTTGTCGAGGATCCTAAGAACTTGTATCTGCATCATTAAAAGATGCAGGTCGAATGACATCAGTACATTGAATGTACGATTATGTAATATAACTGAATAACAAATAAGTGAATGAAAGGGCTAAAATAGATAACAATATACTCAAGTTGAACGTAAAGAAATAAAAGAGTTAAATCATTTAAAACTTTACAAAACACATTCTCATCTCTGAACTCAACATAATAAGTGATATATGAAAATACACTTTAACTCTATTGGGATATTTTGTAACTGACAACCATCACTATGAGCTACGTGATGATACAACGTCTCGTCCACACTTCCAGAACTGTCTTATACCTTGACGGGGTATAGAACATCCTCAACTAAGTGGAACCACTAAGCTATGCTTAAAAAGCAATAAAGAATCATGTAAAAAGTATGATCCTTTACCCATGTTGGCATACATGGTTTATGGGGGCTGTGAGTTGTTTGTACTCTCCCCCATATCGGTGCTCAATATTACTCCCAATAATATATACTCATCTTCATATGTTTTAAAAAACCATATCTCTTTCTCTGGTTTGAGATAATTGCTCAAACTACCCTCTTAAAAGAGGTAACTACTCTTGAAATAACTTTTGAACTCATAACTCATTTAGAAATCTCAGTTTCTCTTTTATCAATGTAAAAATTGATGCTCTGGGAATACATAGTCCCCTTATACTCATACTTGAAAACCCTTTCTCAAAAACATTTCAAAATCATATTATAATATGATCATTGATGACTCGGGAAGTCATACTGCATAAACATTGATGGTATATCTAGATACCATATTGCTTTAACAATGATGACATACTCGATTGTCATACTAATCATGTTTTAGAAACTCTCTTCTCAAAACTCATCTTTACTTTCTCAAAACTCAGTTTAAGAACTCAAGTGTTGACTTTAAAAGGATTTTCAAACTTCATAACTCAAATTATGGGGTTCACGTGGAATTATGGAGATCAACAACTCAACTCAGGGATCTTAATAGAAATAAAAAAACTCAGTACTCATAAGTCAAGACTAAAGAACTCAAAACTCATAACTCAACGATATTTCTCCTCTAAAAAATACTCAATTCATAGGGTTCATGCTGAAATATAGACATGAACGAATTAACTCAAGAATTTAAATGCATAACATATAAAAATCAATAATAAGGAATAGAATTTTAAAAAGAAACAGGAACTCAAGACCTCAAAATCAACATATCTCAAGAATACTCAAATCCAGGGATAGAATCCTAGATTACTCTTTTACTGATTTGAAAGTAGGTGTAGGGCGTGAGGACAAATTAGTCCAATACTATGATAGCCTTACATGAAAGAATAAGGTTCTTGAAGAAGAACTTGATTAGAAGCCTTAAAACCCTAGCTTGAAGGAGAAAAATCAAGAAAACCTTTCTTGAGATTCTTGAATTACTTTCTTGAAATCTGTATGGCCAAGAATTATGATTTTTATTAGTGATTCATAATTTGAGTTATAAAGAATGAAATTCTTGGAGAAAGACTTACCATGAAGAATAATCTTGAAAAAGATTGAAAGAATCTTGAATGGAGTCTTCTACTTTGATTTTTCCTTAGGGTTTGAGAGAGAAGAGAATGATGGATTAAGAGATGAAAATCTGATTATTTCCGGTCTTTAATTAGTCAAGAAATTAGTTTAGGGTTTTCTTAGAGGTAAAAAGACAAAAACGACCCTTTTTAATGTTTTCTCGTCGGCTAATTCGTCACAACATTGTATCAGGTTACTAAAATGGTTATAACTTTTTAATCAAAAATTGGTTTGACGCGAAATTAGTGGCGTTGAAAAGAAGATTAAAATACCTTTAATTTGATAGGTTATGGGCCACGTAACTCTTTATATTCTAAGAGATATGGTAGTTTGAAGTTGATCCAAGTAGAATCTTACATCAAAACTTAATCGGTAAGGAAACTTTCAACTCAACTTTGTGCTAGGAATTTCTAGTGACCTTAATTGATATCCAAAATCATTCCATACTAAAGAATTTACCTTTTCACATATGAGCAATTTAAAAATCACCCGATATGACCCTACAAGTAAATGAAAAATGGTTCGAGTCTAACTTAGAAATTTTCGGGGTGTTATAATTTCCGCCTTATATTAAAAAATTCAATTGATTTAAATTTATAGAATTAATTTTCATGTATTTTAAAAATCCTAAATTACTCCTTTAATTAAGGAAATCACTTACAAACAATTAAAATAGATTAATAAAATATGTATCTCGATTTTAAAATTCGGCAGATACATGTATCTAGCGGATTCAGACTCATGTTTCCTAAGCACAAAATATGGTAGATGAATTAATATTTGAAACTACCAGGAATCCTAGTAATTAGGACCTAAACTAATGAGATTTATGTAATTGCCCAATAGTTTAACCATAAAACAAGATAAAAAATAAATCTCTTAACAAAAAGTAACATTTCATATGATTGCGTGAACCTTAACTATTTCAGTGAGTATCTGTTATTTTTGACCCTCACAAATAATGAATAACTTTGCTCAGATGGAAAGTACCTGTATCAAATATGCTCCAACTCCTTAAGATTTTCTTTAAAGTTGGGGGGGGGGGGGTGAAAATGATTTTCACACTTTAAAAAAAAAAGATTAAAAGAGAAAATAAGGCAAACAAATTAAAATGGTGAAACATAAGAACATATAAAAGGTAAAACAGTAAAGAGTCAACTATCTTTACACTATGTGAAATTTAGTAAAAAGGTCTTCAGTAAATACTTCGATACAAAAATGCTCCTGCCTTTCATAATCTGGTCCAAAAATACAGGTGTGGCTAGTAAAACATTTGCATTAGAATTTTGAGCCCCAAAATTATAGTAGTAAAGTTTATGATCTTAGTTTCACTTGAAATAATATTGAATATTATAAAAGAGATACAAAATTTAAATTTAAAAAAAAAGAAAAGAAGAGAATAACAATCTACTTTTTATCAACAATATTTTAGAACTTTGAATTAAAGAAATTAAATTTTCATATTAATAAATAAAGTTTTCACAACAATATCCAAGATAATATATTGCAAATAAATGGCCAAACTTTTATTAACTAGAATTATTTCTTATTTTTAATAGTGTGGGTTAGCTGCAAACCCCAACAAATTGAATTAAATAAAGGGATTGTGTTACGGTTGATGAGTCGGGGATTTCGACTCATTTAGGGCTTAATTTTTACAATTTTATTGTCCTAAATGTCTACTTTATGCTCTAAACTGATGTTAAAATGCTAATTTGCAGTAATGAAGGCAAAAGAACAAGGCAAGGACATTACCGGCAAAAAGGAGTGAAACAATTGAAAAATTTGAAGAAAGCAAGGTTGAGGATCACCAAGACCACTCGGCGAACTGCCGAGTGGTTCTTCAGCTCGCCAAATGTTCTAGAAGGTCAGTCCTGGGAAAAAGCCAACTCGGCGATGAAAAGTGCAACTTTAGCGATCTGTCCTGAAGCTGAAACTATGGAAGAGTATAAATTTGATTTTTAAAAGATGAAAAGGGGAGTCTTCCAGTTCTTCCAGTTCTTCCAGTCCTCTTGCAGTCCTGCTTCCATGCAACACATTCTAACTCTGGGTTTTTGATTCAAACGCTGTTTTTAGTAGTTTTTGAGTAGAATTTTGAATTGAGTTTTGATTTGAAGTTGACTCCAAGCATTGTGAAGACTTGAATTTTGTTACTCAGCTGATGGAGAACATAGTTGATAATAATTTCTGGCTTTTAATGACGTGTGGCTAAACCCCCATTCTTAGGGGTGTGATTATGTGATTAAATGCTCTAATTAGCTTATGGGTGTTATTATTTACTAATTTAAATGTTTATTTGAAGTGGATTTGATTGATAGTTGTATTTTAAATCATGAATTGTAGTTGCAAATGTAGTTCTAACTTAGTATTCTAGGGTTGCTTGAGAAAGATGTTTTAAAATTAAGGCTATCAATTGATGATTGTAGTGATTGAGTTATTGTTGATTCAGCTTGAGAAAGTGAATCTGAACTCACTTCGACCAATCTAGCTCGAGAGAGTAGATTAATTGAGGTTTTGGGCTATTCATATTTTTATGCTTGTCGAGGTTCGAGAGAACTCGCTTGAATCACGATAGCTGATTGAGAAGCCTAGCCTAGCCTCTAAGATTCAACGTCTTTTAGTAAATTATAATCACCCATATAGCGAAATTAGCATTTAATCGATCACAACCCCAAAAATCTTTCTCTACTTGATTATTACCCTATTTTCGTAGTTGTTAATTGTCACTCTGAACCCCCCGCCCATTTGACACTAGTTGTCTACCCCTTCAATTTACTTTAATTGTTTTCGATAATGTTTACCTCTACAAATGACTAGAACACTTCTGTTACTTCGTGATTGAATTCTCTTCTGTATCACTCCCTGTGGGATCGACCTAAACGCTTTGTTGGGTTTATACTAGATTGCGATCGCTTACACTTAGAATTGGATTAAGCATAGTTGAGCGTTATCAACGGTCAAAAAATATAAGTAAATAGTGAGTTTGAAACCTCCGTCATCTAGAAAGAGAAAAAAATATATGCAAGTAGCTGGGGTTTGGAACCTCCACCATTTGAATTTTTTTTTTTTTAAATTTCAAAATACAAACATGTAATATTGTATTTTTAATTCCAAATAATATCACTTGAAAATAACAATTTGTATTTTAATTCCAAATAACCCAAAAAAATGTGTATTGTGAGTTAAAAAAAGTGTTTACTTTAATTTGATACTTCCTTTTTGTTCAATTTTACTTGTCACTTATTTCTAAAATAGATTTTCTCATTCCTCGCACTAACATGATTAGAGATTGTCAATCGTCTACTTTTAAATAAATGATCAAATAAATGTCATTTTCTTAACAATACTTATATTTACTAATTTTAAGTCATTGATATACTTTGAAAAGAAGAATAATGAAGAGAGACAGTCAAATCTATACACACTATATAATATTTTTTTTTTTTTTTGAATAGATGGAACATATAAAAACTAAGAGATGGGAAGAGAGATTTTGGTATTACTTTCACAAATACTATTTTGAAGTTTAGGACAACTAACAAAGTGTTCACCTTTGTATCCAAACAGAGTTTTATCTCTCTCTAATATATGTACATGATTAGTCATATTGACATAACATGAGATATATACACCAGTATAATATTTTAGCAGTTTGGAGATAACAAATTTTATATCACGTACCTCATATGCTGTGTAATTGAATAATTGTATTCCTCCTTTTATTAAATAGTCAATCAGATTATCATTATTCATTTCCTTTAACGTAAGCATGTTATCTACCTTTTCGTCTGCCTCGAAGTATTGAGCAACGCTGAGTACATACAGAGTATAATACCCATGTTCACTCCATTCATGCCTCCACAATCACCATCGGTATGGGCCATCTTCTATATTAGGCTGAGGTGGAGTTAAGTGGGAGTTTGTGGGTTCTGATGAACCCAATAATTTTTTTGTAGACTCTGTATTTGTATTAGAAAATTAAATAAATATATATGTTTATTAACTTGTGAACCTCCTAACTAAATTATTTGATTGTTCAGTGGTAAGAAAGGAGTCATGAAAATGTTTTCCACACAATGGTTGAGGGTCCAAACCCTACTATCAATAATGATTTTTGTTTTTATTTTTATTTTTAAAGAAGCATGTTTTACAATATTTTTCTCTTATGTCCTAAAATTTAGAAACCCAAATTTCTAATCCTGACTCCAATATTTGACCAAATAATTTGGAGACGATCCTCATAGTTGACTTGTTATTCATCTTTAATTTGCAAAAAATAATGACAAATGACAATAATAAGATTAACTTTAAACCATATATTATTACTCTTATTTAGAAATGAGAGTGTGGGTGTACTAACAAAGCTTCTTGTACAACTCTAGAGTGCAGTGTTAGTACACTCACACTCTCATTTCTAAATAAGAGTAACAAGAAGCTTTGTTAGTTGTACTGAATTAATATTTTTCAAATTTACCCCTTTTTTTCCTAGATTGATGGTCTGTATTGTTTTTTTGGTCCTTCTCCTTTGAACATGTGTACTTTAAAGTGTTCTTTCTTTTTCATTTTCAAATCCTTTGTTCCTTGGAATTTTAATATATTCGTTTGACATAGTTGAAAATTGAGGAAAGAAAATTTCTGAACTAACCTTGGTTTCTTCTTGGAGACCATCATTTTACACAGTTTAATCATCGCGGAATAACCTCTGAAGTTGTCTTTTGCTTTCTATTTTTTTTCATTTTAGTTTAATGTATAGGGATAATAATTGTTCATATTTGATTTTACTCGTCATGTTTTATTGATGGAATCTATGTGCTTTTGGTGTTGTTATGGAATCTGAAGGAAGAACTTCTTACACTACTAAAGTGTTTGATGAAATGTCCAAAACAATTAAGCAATTTTTTGTTTTAAATGTTAAGATGATTTTTCTTTTGGATAACTAATCTTTCACATGATTTATGCACCTACGTACGTCTTAAAAATTATGTAAACAAGCCTTACCAGGAATACATAATCAATTATAATTTATATCTATTTATTGAGTAGGCGTTAGTGTTTAAGAGGGTGTTTGAATTGACTTAAAACTTGGTCAAACCTACATTTAAGTCGGTTTTTAACATTTTATATTTGATATATTTCTTTATTGATAGTCGTTTTGCAATGTAAAACTGTTGGAGCTTTCTTCTTGAATGTCATAATATGACTTGATTTGTGTGATATTTTGGGGTTATAGAATGACATCCAGTTCTCTATTTGAATGTATTTGTGAAGCTTATTATTTGATACTCGACACTACAATGAATAAGAGGGAACGTGATGAACTTCCTGTTAACGGGTATTAACTGGAAGGCTCTTGATATTTTTTTATTGAGACTATCAAATTTCTTCATATTGAAATTTTGCCGTTAATTAATTGTTAGTAGAGGAAAAATATGTGAACCACATCACATAATTGTTCTAAGATGGCAGGTAGTAGAAGTGTGTTTTGTGTTATATAGAAAATAAATGTACGAGCAAGGAGAAAATTAGGAAAATCAATTGCTAATCGTTTTAAGAAATAAAAAATTGATTGAGCCAAAAACTTTGTAGAGACAATATACAATCTATGTGATAAGTGTTGAAGAAGAAGGAAGCTGACGATTGGAACATGTCCAACGAAGCTGACTGATGTGTCTACAACAAGTGTTGATGAAGAAGGAAGCTGACGATTGCAACATGTCAAAGGAACAGGTCCAACGAAGTTGACTGACGAGTTTACAACACTGCTGCAGAATTAGAGTTGCACTAGAATTAGACTACTTATATTAATTAGGATTATATTATGACTAGGATTAGATTACAATTAGGATTAAATTATGACTAAAATTATATTATGACTAGGATTAGATTATTTATAGTTGTTTTATTATTATAGTAGTAGTAATAGATATTGTAGTAGGACTCTAAGTATAGTTAAAACTATACAATTCTCTCCCTATATAAGGAGCTTGTAACTCAACATTATTTATATCAATACAATCCTTGATTTCTCTATTCCTAGACGTGAGATTTTTACAATAAGATCCAATGGTAAGTAGAAGCAACATAGATTACTTTGGTCTATACATCTGATTCTGCCAACATATATACATATTTGAAAATGTATCTATCATAGCTTTATCATTTTTGTATATATATCTTCTGTTTGTGTCAATGATACTAGCATATGAGCTTATCCTTCATAAATGTAAAACATCAACTACTTGAAAATATGAAGTGTTGAATCCGTGTTGACAAGGGGCCATGCCCATCTAGTATATAATATATACTGCAATATACTGGTAGCAAAAAAGAAAAGAAAAGAAAAGAAAACACTTAAACAAAAGAGACATACTAGTACTAACTTAATTTCAAGTAAAATAACAATTATTCTCTAATTTCAAGTAAAATAACAATTATTCTCTAACTGATCTAAACACATATATATCTACTACCAACATATAAGTGGCAATAAGCACGAGAGTCAATATGAATGCTTCAGTTGTGTGCTTCACCACAAATTCAACTACTTGGATCTGTTGGTTGGAGCTTGGCATTATATATCAAAGTCTCTAGTTCAATCCTCAACAACAACATTAGTTTATTTCATTGTTCATTTTGCTCTTATGTTGTTATATTAATTTTTATGGCATTTTTCTTCTGTATTTTTATATAATTAATTTAGTCAGACATTTCGCAATAAATATTTAGAATTTGAATGTACTTTTCTAAAAAATTAGTTAAATTATTTAATTTGATTAATTTTTAAATTTAAGATATGTAAAAAGTGAAAGCACAATAATTAACAACCTAAAATATTTAAAAAACATATTAAAATGTGATTAACTCTCAAAATCTCACATATGCCACATAAATTGAGACAACATGAGTAACATATATTATTTGAAAATTACATTAAGAGTATTATACATCTTAAAGTATTTAAAAACATATTGAAAATTTGATTAATTCTTGAAATTTCACATGTGCCATGTATAAATTGAGACATGGAAAATAATATATAATATTTTTAAAGTTACGTACTTAAAATATATTAAAAATTGATTAACTCTCAAATATCATACATGCCACATATATTATTTAAAAAATACGTTTAAATTATTATAAAAATAATTAACAATAAAATCATAAAATCAAAATAAATAAAATAATATATATTGGGCCCGGACTTGTGCGGACTTTTGTATCTAGTGTTTCATGACTAGAGGTTAATTTTTTAACAAATAAATTGTAGCTACAAATGTCATTTTCCACTGCAAATAATCTGCAACCATAAATATTAATTTTTTTCTTCCTCCCCAATGTAGTATTCTTAAAACAATAAATGATCTTTTTTAGAAGATGAGTATTTTCTACTCTATCATATCATCATGAAGAAGTTATTACTATAACAAATGAAGAATTTTGCAGTAATTATTTTACTATAATAATACTTTAAAAATGTGAATTGTGAGTTTTAAAAAATAACACTTACGACATAGTCTACTTTCAAGTCTTCTATTGTAGGAGGAGGACTTTTGCATCATATGCCCTTTCCTGATTTCTAGCTGGCCAGAGGCAATGGATAGTAAACTGATATTGTGAAATATCAATTTTATAACTTTTAGTTTGACAAATTGTGGAAGGCAATTGCAATACATATTGCATATTATGAAATCGTTGGTTCTCCACCATATAATAAATTATATTAATAACTAATATATAAATCAAATGGCGTGTTTCCATATTAACTCTTTGTCACGCCTCATTCTTCTCAAAAACAGGTTATGCAACTATGTGACAACTCTTTTAGGATTATTTAAAAGAGAAGAGTAGTCACCTAACGAATTAAAGGAGTGTTAATACTAATCTATCAAATAAATTAATTTTAAAAGGTCTGTGAAATCAAAGATCGAGTAAGAGTTCAGGTTACCTCGAAAGGGAGGTATTCAACGCCTCTCGAGGTCCACAAATATGGGTCTCAACCGTATCTAATATTATTATATGGGGGTTAAACATGTGAAAAATAAGGTCACTAATTATAAGTTCATTTTATTAATTAAAGACAAACTAAGTGATAACAGAAATATTAAATTTAGTACTAGACAAGTAGTGAGTTAATATTTAACATGTATGACACAAATAAATTAAATAAGTTAAGAGAAGATAGAATTTCAAACAAATAATATAAAAGAATTAATATGTTTTAATTGATTAAGCTACCCCAAATAATTCATACAATAATATAAAGGAAAAGGAAAATAAATTGAACCTGAGCTAAATTATCCTTCTTGGATCAACGCCCCACTTATTAATCGGAAGACAAATAAGGGTTTTTCATTTTTATGCTCAGGGAAACTTACATCCTTTCCGAAAGACCTATCTAACCCTACTCCTCTTAATTTCAATTATTATTAAAAGTGTCATAACTCGAACCTACACCCTGGATGTGATCGACACTCGAGAATCATTTCTGATCCCCAAGCGAATCCTTGACCTGACTAACTATGACTCACATGACTCATAACGATACGTGAAAGCTTAAATAGATGAGCATTTAGACATTTAAAGGGAAGTTTTAAAACATTGTCTTGAAATACTTAACATAATTCATAAGTTAAATAAGCATCCTCAAAAACAATGGAAAACATCTAATTATGTTCGTCTATGAAGCCTCTAACTTTTTCAAGATAGATGTGGGACAAGACTCACGACACCTCAAATACTTATAAAAACTGAAATGAAATTGGAGTCTCTCGAAAGCAAGGAGGCCTCACCAAATACTGTTTACGAGTGTAAGATGATCTCAATGAAACGCCTATTGATGATCTTGAACACGTATCTGTATCATAAAAGATGCAGGTCAAATGACATCAACACATTGAATGTACAAGTATGTAATATGGTTGAATGAAAAATTAATTGAACTGAATAACTGAAAGCAACACAACTGAATCAATACATGAACATGAAGTGTAAACCATGTAAGTTTTACAATAACATATGCAATAAAAGCAATATGAAAATAATATACTTTACTTGTGAGGAGTTTTTCTAATCGACAACCATTACCATGAGCCTAACAATGATACAACGTTTCGCCCACATTGCAAGGGTCATCCTATACTTTTCTGGGATATATGATGATACTGTAACTATGGATCCATCTAATAGGCCTTTTCAGAGGCAGTGAGGAGTCGCATGATGAATCAATGCTATCCTATCCTACACTGGCTACATAGTTTTATGGAACTTTTGAGTTACAAAAGACTCTAACCCAATTTGGTGCTCGATACTTCTCCCAAAATAATAAATATCAATTAGGATCAATTCATCCTTTACAAAGAAAGGGGAAATTACTTTACTGAAGTACTTTTCAAAAACACAACTCATACTTGTATTTAAACGTATACTAATGGACTTATCTTTCATGCCTAAGATCAATATACATAGCATTGAAAATGTGACGCCCCAAGCCTACACCCTGGACGCGACTGACACTCGAGAACCATTGATGGCCCCAAGTGAACCATTGGCCTGGCTTAACTCTTAGAGGAAGACTTACTCAACAGTAAAAGAGCCTCAAAATCAAACTTTGCTCAAAGTTTTTAAAAGAAATAACTCATAATGTTTAAAAACATTCACTGGCCAAAAGAGGCAACTCAAGTCTTAACATTAACAACTAAAAATGAAAAAAACTCATGAACTACTACTGTCTATATATCTATGAAGCCTCTACTATTATGAGGGATGTCGGGGGGACAAGACCCCCGATCATCCTAAAAAAAACTGAAATAACATGACAGAATTAAATGAAGGAACCTCCGGAATCAAGGAGGCTCACCAAAGCTAACTCGAACAACTATGGTATCAACAAAGCGCCTGTTGATAACCTTGATCTCCTGTATCTGCATCATGAAATGATACAGGACAAATGACATCAGTACATTAAATGTACGATCATGTAAGTGGAAAACTAAACATAACACCAAAGCTTGAACTGGAAGGAATGAAACATACTTACCTCAACTTAACCTTAACTGAACTCAAGGATACTCAACTCAAAGCAGTATAAAAACAACAATAAAGATGCAGTTTATATAAAGAAATTGGAATAGTAGATAACAACTTAGTGTATCTAAAAATACAATAATAACTCATATTTTTTTATGTAAAGATACAAAATAACTCTGTTTGAGAGATTCTCTAACCGACAACCATCACTATGAGCTATGTGATGATACAACGTCTCGCCTACGCTGTCAGAACTGTCATATACTTTATCGGGGTATATGACTACTCACCAAGTGGATCCACTAAGCTATGCTGAAAAAGCAATAAGGAATCATCTAAAAAGTATGATCCTTTCTACCCACGCTGGCTACATGGTTTATGGGGCTGTGAGTTGTTTGAACTCTCCCCCATATTAGTGCTCAATACTACTCCCAAAATATAACTTAGCTCATATGTTTTTTTTTAAAATATTTACTCATCCTCTACTTTGAGATTATTACTCAAAATATTTCTCTAAAAAGAGATAGTACTCAAAACTTCTCATGAATTCCTTTGGAAATTGATGTTTCATCTCATCTTAAATGTAAAAACATTTACTCTTGGGAATACTTAGTTCCCATATATCATTTTAAAAAAATAAATCAACTCTCCTCATTCTTAAACTCAAGTACTCAAGTCTTAAAACAACTTTAAAAGATTGTAAAAGACTTTTCAAAATGACTCGAAAGAACTCTCAAGACTTAACTCTTAACTCTACCTTGAATATGAATTATGAGTTCAAGGTTTAGAATTCATATTATGAATGATCTCTCGATGTTTAGATGTAGTTTTAGAGTAGTTAGAATCAATAGGGAATAAAGGTATACTTTAAAAGGACTAAGATGGAGCAAACGACGAAAAAGGGTGAGGGCAGGCGACCCTGGCGCAATGTTGACTTCAGAGACTGATTTGTGGCGCACTGCTGGGGCGCCACACCAGCCTTTCTAGAGCATCTGAGGCGCGCCGTCCCATCCCCTCCTCAGGCCAATCCGATAATTTTTTTTCTCGTTTTCTGATCCTAAATAACTTTTAATCGATTGATTTCCTCAAGTTTTCCTTAGATTCAATTAACCAATACATGTACACAAGAATCTACTAAAAAACAACTCTTAAACTCAATACGATTATCTCAAGAACTCATCAAACCCATCTTAATTCAAGAACAAAAGCAACACTTATCAAGAACTTAAATCCTTCAACATTTATGGATGAATTCAAATATGTAAATCATGATTGGTGATGTTTGACGTAATCAAAGATACGACTTCCAATTCAGGTGTCAACGATCGCGTGCAGTAATATAACCCAACCAAATGGGTTGGGGTCGAGTCCCAAGGGAGTGGTTACAAGAATTAATAGAAAATTAACATTATGTTCTAATCAATCATAGCTATAAGCATTAACGAATAAAAACATATTAAATCAAAAAGTAACACAAATGTCATTTATAAATGTGGGGTTTTGTATTCAACTAATGAACAAAAACAGCAAAAATATAAAGATGCGAGATAGGGAGACGAGAATCTTGGGATGTGATAGGAAAATGGGATAAAATACACTATTGGGTAAATGCTATTGATAGTATATCGCTGAATATTTGTAACTAGGCTAGACTTTAGTGGGGGCAAATTCTCTCTCGAGCAACTTACCCCGAATCAACTCGGTTTCTCTCGAACACCGAGTTGCAGCATTTAAGAGCAGCCTCCGCCTTAGCCCATTCACTCTCTCAAGCTGAATGTGTGGGAGAAGGTCTAGGATTCACTCTCTCGAGCTGAACCCACGACGACCCAATAACCACTAACTATCAATTTAGTAGTCTTAGTTTTAAAACGTCTTTCTCGAGCAAGCCAAAAACACTAAGATGAAATCGTATTTGCAACTACAATCCTATTAAGTTCAAACACAACTACTAAATGAAATCACATTTAAACAGAAAATAGACTAACAATAAGCAATACCCAACAAGAAATTTAACCCATATTCACAAAATCACACCACAAGAATTGGGGTTTTAGCTAGACATAAAAAAGAGATAGAAATCAATACGAACAAGTGTTTCCATTAAGTGGGTACGATAGAAAATGTCTTTAAACACATCTAGGATGAAGATTCTTGGATACCCACTTGTAATTTCTTGGAGCTGAAAACCTTCAAAACCTTCAAGCTCAAGAATAATGTCTCCCATAAACTCTAAGAACTAAAAATTAAAAATATTCTAAGTTTCAGTAATTCTCTACAACTTGACAAATTTCTTAATTATTTGATCAATTGATTCTACGCTACATAATTAAATAAGTATTTATAGTTTTCAAAAATTTGTGTTGCAAAGGTCCACTCGACGCAGTTAGTCGGGATTGCCGATACACTCAGCGATCCGCCTTTTGGTTTGGTTCATCGCTTTTCAGCATCTTCGCATTTTGATTCATTGGGCGACAGGGAACTGCTTCGCGGAACTACTCGGTGATGCGCTGACTGCTCCCTTTCCTTGCAGACTTGATCTTTTCCTTCCGGGATCAGCACACTGGAACATTAGGCGAGATTTGAGACCTTTCGGCGATTCGCCTAACAGATTAGGTGATCTTCAGGCCGTCTTTTGTTCCTTCTTTTAGCCGCTTTGTTCCTTTTTGCCAAGTAGCGTCCATGCTTTGCCTCAAACTCCAAATACCTGAAAATTAAGGATTTGCATCAGTTATTGAGACAAAATATGCATTTAAGAACACTAAATCTATCAAAATAAAGCCATAACTGAGTCCAAATCATGGACTCATCAACACCCCCAACTTAAACTTTTGCTTGTCCTCAATTAAAACTCAAGTTCAGCAGTTCAAAAAGGATATCTCAAACAGTGCTAAACAAAACTCAATCATGAATGTACACAACAAGACTTAACTTACTCATGCAAGGATCAATTGTATACTCAAAGACTCAAGTTGTGACACCCCATTATCAACGATTCTCAAACTCACTATACTTGCTTTAAATGCAAGTTCAAGCTCAACAAAGGTATTCACATGCCCTCACACAAAAGAACGATTCCATTTTCACACACAATGATTTAATCATTTAAAGTTTCGAAATCAAATGCAGTGCTCACACTCACAAAGAAGAACACTATGCATGCTTTCACCCATATGTTTGCTCGTAGTTTCCAATTGAAAATTGCTTCAACTCACTCAAGATCAAAAAGGTCTTTTCAAGGCTTGTAATGGGACTGAGTGCAAAGGTATGATCATTTAGGCTTAGTGACTTTCATCCTCATAAAATGTGGTGCTCACAACACTTCCTTTCCTCTCATTTCATCATTTTCTTTAGTACTCATAAGTCATCTTGTTATTCACTCTCCATGGATTGTTCGGAAACCCATTCTTTTTTGCATTTTTGTAACTTTATTCCACGACTCTTTTTTTTCATTCTTTTCTTTTCTCTTCTTTTTTTTGTATGGAGGGGTTCCATTTTTCTCAACACCATTGGTTAAAGGAGACTTTTCTTGCACTTCTTGACTTGCCTTTCTCTTTTCACCATACCCCTAACTTAGGCTTTTGGTCTAAGTTGGCTATTCAATCAACCACAAATCAAGACGATTATAGGTAGTGTATTAAGAGAGGTCATGTTTTCATCAAGTTTCTTCCAAAGAAAGGTAAGACTCAAGGGGTGCTCAGAAGAGGTTCACACACTCACAAGGTAGGTCATAAGTAGGGCTGGGCATAATATGGTTAAAACCGAAAAAACCGATCGAACTGATTTTTTTTTAAATTTCGGTTTTGATTTTCAATATTTCAGTTTTTCGGTTTGGATTTCGGTTTTTAGCTTAAAAAATTCGATTAACCGAAAAACCAAAATTATTTGTATATATTCTTTACCCCCTTAAATCTTAATTAACTTTCAGCCCATGCCCAACCCAGCCGGCCCAAATCCAATCATAGCTAAAAGCTGATAGTCCACAACCTTTAACATCAAATTACAATCAAAATTCAGCCCATGCCCAGCCCAAATTCCAATCAACAATCAAAAATCCCTAAATTGATTTCCCTAACATCTTTAGTCGTCTCTCATATCTCAAAATATGCTACAACTTTCATCTCTCAACTCTCATCACTCATCGTAAGTCGTCTCTCATCTCTCAACTCTCGTCTCAGTTATGACTTACGTCGTAGGTTCACAGCTCGTCTCTCAACTCTCATCTCTCATCTCTCAGTCTCAGCTTGTCATTCGTTGCTCCTGGCTCCTCGCTAAGTGCTCAGCTACTCACAAGTCGTATAGTCGCAGGTGCAGCCCGATACTGCCTATTGCTCAGTGCATTGCTCGACGCTCGCAACTCAAAAATTGATGGTAAGTGCTCACTGGATATGTTTATATATCTTGTCTTAGGTCTTAACATCATCTAGAATTCTTTATATATGTTATATGCAATTTCAAATATGAGATGAGTTAGGACTGATCATGCCTCTACCAATTATGTGTTCTTTTTCAAATGTAGCCCAAAATGTAAACAATAATGGCTCTTATGAATTACTTGTCTGGAGAAAAAAAGAAGGAACACTTTTTATGCTCCTATGTTTGGAAGCTCAAATTGGAGGTGCATTTAATCTTAAAGTTCCTGAACAATGAGGACATTGTTACCAATAAGTCAATATCCTTTCATCCAGATGAGACACACATGTCTCTTGTCTTTTATAGAACTCCTTTTTTTCCCTTGAAACTGTATTTATAGAGAGGTATAATAATGTTTTTCCAAGTTAAAATTCTTTATGTGGAACACAAAAGTAGGGGCTTATGAGGGAGGGCAAAACATTAAAACAATTTGGCATTGTGGCCTTGATCAAATCTCGAACACACTTTTATTGTAGTATGTATGAAAATCACATCAAAATTGCTATACTTTAAGAATCATAAGATGATCTCTATATATAACTTTAGAGACTCTTAACTAAATTTGTGTACTGTCCATGACTTCTGTGCTCAACCAGATTGTTTACTATTTATGTTGGAAACTTTTGCTGAGGGCGTGAATTTTTTATTAGGTTTCGTTTGACTGGGACTAGATATGTGAAATATGTATCATTAATACTAGAGATCTCTAGGTTTTATTTAAAAAAGATGCAGTGTCATGATTAGTCATATAGCACAAATAGACCTTAATTAAGTAATATGTTGAGAAAAAGTCAATTGTCATATAGCACAAATAGACCTGAATTCTGATTGTTGTTCTTTTTGTTTGTTTCACTTTTTTATAGATGACACAAATTGAAAGTAGGGTAAGTGAAAGTGGAGCTTCAAATGAGAGCACACCTAACACCTCATCTCCCAATGAGGTTGAAGTTGATGTCGATACTTCAAAGAAAAGGAAACTCATGGAACCTACAGCTACTTGTTGGAAGCATTTTGACAAGTTCACCGATGAAAGTGGAGGTAAGAAAGCCAAAAGCAAGTATTGTGCGAAACCTTAAGCAGCTTCTACATCAAGTAATGGTACGTCATCAATGAATACTCATATGAGAACATGTCCTAAATTTCCTCGTGACACCGTAGATAAAGGTCAAAATCTAATTAATTTTCTACCATCTTCAACGGGAGCAAAGGAAGGGGTGATTAGCACTTAGAAATTTGACCAAGCACAAAGTAGGAGAGCTTTAGCCAAAATGATTGATGAGCTACCGTTTAATTTTATTGAGAAAGAGGGCTTTAAAAACTTCATGAGAGTTACAATGCCACAATTTCATAGTCCTTCTCGTAGAACCGTGACGAGAGATTGTTATGAACTATACCTTGAAGATAGACAACTTTTGAAGAAGGTTTTCAAAGAAGCATATCCAAGAGTTTGTCTTACGATAGATACTTGGACCTTTATACAAAAAATCAACTACATGTGTCTGACAGCCCACTTTATAGATAGAAATTGGACTTTGCATAAAAGAATAATAAATTTTTGTCCTATTTCTAGTCATAAGGGAGGGGATATGGCAGCTTGCATTACTAATTGTTTGCTTGAATGGGGTTTGGATAGTGTGTTTACTATTCCAGTTGATAATGCTAGTTATAATGATGTTACTGTGAAAGTAATGTCTAAACAATTGAGTAATTGGGGAACTAACATTATAGATGGTGACCATCTTCATGTGAGGTGTATGACACATATCCTTAATCTTATTATGTAAGATGGGTTGAAGGAAATTGGTAAGTCTATCAAGCTAGTGAGACAAGCCGTGAAATACATTAAACAATCTCCCGCAAGAATTAGAAAGTTCAAAGAATGTTGTGAATCTCAATTGATAACTTGTAAGAAATCATTACGTTTAGATGTTCCTACTAGGTAGAACTCTACATATTCGATGCTTGATGTAGCACAACATTTTGAGCTTGAATTTGAAAGATATAATTTTTATGATATTGGATACTTGAACCATTTTTGTACCTTTGGTTCTGATTCTTTTGAAGGTGAAGATGGAACTAGTGCAGATATTCTTACAAGTGTTGACTTGAAAAATGTGAGGTCAATGGTGAAATTTTTTGAAACTTTTTATGTACTTACTTTGAAGGTCTTTGGTTCTAATTATGTCACTAGCAATACACACTTTGTTGAAATTGCTGAACTTAATCTTATTTTGAAAGAGATGATGGAAAATGAAGATGGTAATTTGAAAGAAATGGCAAAAAGTATGAAGGAAAAGTTCAAAAAGTATTGGGGTGAACCACATAAAATGAACAAGATGATCTTTATTTCATCCGTGTTGGATCCCCGTAACAAGCTTGATTATGTTCCGCTTGCAATTGGGGATATGTTTGGAAAAGAAGTAGGGGATGAGCTATGTTCAGAAGTGAAAAAATACATGAACAAATTATTTGATTATTATGTTGAGAAATCCTAAAATGCTCTTTACATGTACCATCTTCACCCACTTCATCTGACAACTCATCAATTATATCTAGTGTGAGTGGTTCTGACAACTTTGTAAATAGAGGCAGAATGAGAACGAAACAACAATTTGAGAAGCATAAAGAAGTTAGTGGAAGTTCAAGTAGTAAATCAGAATTGGAAAGATATCTTGTTGAAGATATTGAGCCAGATAGTGATGGCTTTGATATATTAATGTGGTGGAAAGTAAATGAGCCGAGATTTCCTATTCTCGCGGAGATGGTTCGTGATGTGTTAACCATTTCCATTTCAAGTGTTGCATCAGAATGTGCATTCAACACAGGAGGTCGTGTTCTTGATTCCTTTAGGAGTTCATTAACTCCTAAACTTGTGCAATCTCTTATTTATGTTCAAGATTGGCTTAGAAGTGAGCCTTTTCCAATCAATATTGAGCAAGATTTAGAGTATCTTGAGCAACTTGAACTTGGTAAGATTTTGGTATTTGTATTAATTATATTGAAAATAATTTTATTACTTATGTTTCTTAACAACTAACAAATTCTTTCATATTTTTTTAGATTTTGCTTGTAGTGGGACTGAATCTAGTATTATTGATATATAGTTGCAACTTGTAAGTTCAACTATTAACTAGTGATGCATGGTATGGGTAAGTAAAGAACTTATATACATAACTTGCTTGATAGTTTTATATATTTTATTATGAAATGTAGATCATTTGTCTAAAGAGTTCTATTTTCTCGTAGACACATCAATGGTTTGTTATTTTCTTGATTGCTATTTGTTGTAACTTGGGAGCTATTACACTGGAGTTTGGAGGTTGCAGGTTGCAACAATGTTTTGTTGGTTTTTTAATGTTTTGGTTGCTGACTTGCTGCAAATTACAATGCTGTCTACTGGCAGCTGGACTTTCAGTTTAGTGGTGTTGCCGTGCTGAGCACAAGTTTTTGAATTTTCTAGTGTTGTACTATTGTTGGCTTGACTCTTGATAGTCTTTTTATTCTTATTCTGGACTAGTTTGTTAATGTTGCTGCCTGCTGGACAAGAATTATTTGTTTTGTTTAGATATTTTAGTCAATGATATGGTAAGTTTCAAGTAAAAGGCTTGTGAGTTGTGACGTGTATATAAAGAAGGGTGTCCATTGTCCTGCACTTGTTGATTTATAGGTCTTGACTCTTGAATATGATATCCTCATTCCTCTGGAAGCTCATTGCATTTGTTTAACTGCCAAGAAACAACTTGAATGGTTGAAAGTTGAGACTTGGTGAAACAAATTAAGGCTAAGAAAGTCAAATTTTGATCAGTTTATAATCAAGCCAGTAGAAAATTATCTAGATGCCGCAACCCACAGGCCGCATTAATTAAATTTGGTTAAACCGAAAATCAAATCAAAATAAACCGAACCGAATTTATTTTAGTTTGGTTTGGTTTCATATTTTGCCAAACCGAAAATCGAAAAAATCAAACCAAAATTTACAAATTGAATCGAACCGACCGAATGCCCAGCCCTAGTCATAAGAGGTATATGTTAAAGTGGCTCACACTATTCGAAGTTTCCTTAGATCATATCAAGAGATAGCCTTGCTTAGTCGACTGGACCAACGGGGCAAATTCTAGGTGTTATCATGCATAGTTTACAGTAAGCTCATTACACAAGGCATCGACACCAAAGTCAAACAGGACTTCACACTTTCGCTAGTGTGTAATGTTCACTACAAGAGAATCAATTTGATACTTGGCTAGTCCAAACGAGATGGAAAGAGTTCACATATTGTCTATGTAACTTCACTTGGACTTATCGTAGCCACACATTCATGTTCATTCCATTATAAGCACTATTTGATCATCGATATTGATCAAAACCAAGATTCAAATTTGCCAAAGAACAGCCACATTCGAGTACATACAAGAGTGGGCAATTTTTTTTTAAAAGGGTTCAAAATCATTTAAAATTAAAGCAAAAGGAGCCACAAGCTCAAACATCAGCAAAAAGCAGTGTATAACATAATATTAAGCATAATGACCCAAATATAAAAACAAAACATCAATCACAAAAGAAAGGTGGGTCTCACCCCACCACAAATAAAAGTATATGTCCTCAAATGCAAACAATTCAATACTATCCAGAATTTAAAATAATGAAAGACAGAGAGGGAAGTAAAGAGGGTATCCTGTCTATTGAGTTGATCCATCTGTGTCTGGTGCATTGATCTGGATTTGGGCATCAGTTTCCATAGTCACCGTGAGAGGAACAATAGCACCAGACTCATCAAAGACTACCACGTGTGTATCTGCCAAAAATCTCCGTAAAGCTGAGAAAAGTCCCTAGGCCCATGAAGGAATAGAGGTTTCTCGGGGAGTAGGCCTCTTGCCCTTTCTTTTATCTTTAGATGTGTGTTCTTGTTTGCACTTCTTTGGAAGATTCGACCTCTCTTCATTCATTTTAAAATTCAGTGCTATAATCTTTTGGGGTGGCACAATTTTCACAGTAACTTTTGGTTTAACCATGTCTGCAAAGCTTCGAGGCAAAGCTAGAAAATATTCGAACAAAAGTATTGAAAATCAGTTGCAGGCAGACTCGTCGAAATGGTCGACGAGTCGCCAAATCGCTTCGACGACCAAGGCTTCTTGCCGAAAGTTACAGAGCCAAACAACATGTATAGCATGAATTTAAAGGCGTAATAGGGCATTAGGCGAACCGCTAAGTGGTTAGGCGAGCTCAACCCAGCTCGCCAAATGACCTAACATGCCTATTTTCAACCCAACTTCTCAAACTCAACCCCTGACCTCCGAAAATAAAATCAAACAATGCGGTGCTCAAATTCAAATAGGACCCATATCATACGAGCATAACCCCACAAGATTTAATATAATCCAATGCACCAAATTATGGGGTTTCAATATTTAAAGAAAAATGGGTAATGTTTTCAAATTGAAAATAGGCATTCAAATATTTTTAATCATATCGAAGAGGCCCAACACATGTGACTACGATAAAATCTATTGCATAAGATTACAAATATCAAAAGTAAGTGAGGGGTTTGGAAAACCAACCTTTATTGCCGATTAAAACAAGACTGCAATGCTAGGCGACAAAGCAATCCAGATCCAAACACTAATCGATCAACTAAAAATAATTATAGTATGCGGAAATATTGAAAATACTAATTAGGTGCAATTTTTGCGAGGTTTGAAAGTGAGGGAAAATAAATATTTTGAAACATTGAAATCATTGGCCTTTAATAAACCGTCTAGTTCTTTGCTCATTCGGCGACGTTAGTCGCACTCGCTGACCAACTCGACAACACGCTAAGTGTTCATGTACCTCGCTGAGTTTTATAGGCCCTCCAAATAATGTGGGGTCCAAACGGCGGTTTACGTCGGGTTTGACGATCTGGTTGGCGACTCACCAATAATTACCTGGGTTCGCCGAGTTTTACAGACTCTCATTTTGAAAATGTCTTGAGTCAAACGGCAATTTATATTGGGTGCGCCAACCTATTCGGCGATGTTTCGACTAGACCTTGTAGCTCGCCAACCTGCAATTTCAAACACTCTCCACTCTTTAACCTTCAAAATCAACACACCATTATTTCTAAAACAAAAAAAAAGTAATAAAGGTTTTGGGTTGCCTCCCAAATAGTGCCTTAGTTAAAGTCGTGGCATGACGTAAGTCACCATTCAAACCTCATTCTCGGGGTTAGCCATAGTCTCACTAGGTAACCCCTCTTTATGCTGTGAGTAGATACATGACATCACTTGGCCTATTTGAGCATCTTGTAGCTGAATGATCATGGAATGAGAGGCCGTCATCTGATTCAGCATTTCAACATTCTCTTTTATCTCATTCATCACTCTATCTTGTTCCTCAATTTTGTGTAGAATGAGTGAGATGACCTCTCCATTTTGTCCACCCTCGTATTGCTTCAGCTTTTTACACTTGCGAGGGGGAAGGTACTTGCTCTTTTTCTTAAACCTTGTTTCTATCTTCATTACCTTCTTGGACAAATCATCCAGCTAAATCAACAATGCTGCCCATTCTTGGTACTTTTTTGCTTCCTTATTGGCTTTAACCATGCCATCAAGGAGTTGGGCTACCACTTCATAGGGTTGTTGTGTTAAACAACCTGTAGAGAGTTGATCAACAATGCTTCTATTTTTGGGATTAATTCCCCGATAGAAGCATTCCAGCAGCAATATATCAGGCATCCCATGAGCTGGGCACTGCTGTAGTAGTGTCTTAAACCTAGGCCACATCTCATGGATAGTTTCACCCCCCCTCCCCCTCCCCCCACTTGCTTGAACGTTAGCAAGTTATCCCTAAGGTTCAATAATTTCGAAAGGGGGTGATCCGTTAGATACCTAGAATTACCATTCACACTCATCTTTCATGTTGCGATACACAAGCAGACAAAACAAACTAAAACTAAAAATTAAGTAAGTAGAACTACAACTAATAAGAACAAAAATTTTACTAAACTAAATATTCTCAACTAACATCACTCCACGGCAGCGGCGCCATTTTGATATTTGACGTAATCAAAGTAATGACTTCCAATTCAGGTGTCAACGATCGCGTGCAGTAATATAACCCAACCGAATAGGTTAGGGTCGAGTTCCAAGGGAGTGGTTGAAAGAATTAATAGAAAAGTAAAAGTATGTTCTAATCAATCATAGTTATAAACATTAACGAATAAAAGCATATTAAATCAAAAAGTAACATGAATGTCAATTAACAATGGGGAGTTTTGTATTCAACTAATGAACAAAAACAACAAAAATATAAAGATGCGAGATAGGGAGACGAGATTCTTGGGATGTGATAGGAATATGGGATAAAATATACTATTGATTAAATGCTAATGATAGTAAATCGCTGAATATTTGTAACTAGGCTAGACTTTAGTGGTGGTAAATTCTCTCTCTCGGAACTTACCCCGAATTAACTCAGTTTTTCTCGAACACCGAGTTGCAGTATTTAAGAGCAATCTTCGTCTTAGCCCATTCATTCTCTCGAGCTGAATGTGTGGGAGAAGGTCTAGGATTCACTCTCTCGAGCTGAACCCACGACGACCCAATTACCACTAACTATCGATTTAATAGTCTTAGTTTTTAAACCTCTTTTTCAAGCTAGCCAAAAACACTAAGATGAAATCGTATTTGCAACTACAATGCCATTAAATTCAAACACAACTACTAAACAAAATAAGATTTAAACAACAAATAGACTAATAATAAGCAATACCTAACAGGAAATTTAACCCATATTCACAAAATCACAGCCCAAGAATTGGGGTTTTAGCTAGACATGAAAAAGAGATAGAAATCAATACCAACAAGTGTTTCCATCAAGTGGGTATAATAGAAAATGTCTTTAAACACATCTAGGATAAAGATTCTTAGATACCCACTTGCAATTTCTTGGAGTTGAAAACCTTCAAAACCTTTAAGCTCAAGAACAATGTCTCCCAAAAACTCTAAGAACTAAAAACTGAAAATATTCTAAGTCTTAGTAATTCTCTACAACTTGACAAATTTCTTAATTGATTGATCGCTTGATTCTAATCTATATAATTAAATAGGTATTTATAGTTTTCAAAAATTTGTGTTGCGAAGGACCACTCGACATAGTTAGTCGGTATCACTGATACACTCGGCTATTCACCCTTTAGTCTGGTTCATCGCCTTTCAGCATTTGCCTTCAGCATCTTCGCGTTTTGATTCATTGGGCGACAGGGAACTACTTTGCGATAATGTTCGGCGATGCGCCAACTGCTCCCTTTCCTCACATACTTAATCTTTTCCTTCAGGGATCAGCACACTGGAACATTAGGCGAGATTTGAGACCTTTTGACGATTCACCTAACGAATTAGGCGATCTTCAGGTCGTCTTTTCTTCCTTCTTTCATCCGCTTTGTTCTTTTTTGCCAAGAAGTGTCCATGCTTTGCCTCAAACTCCAAATACCTGAAACTTAAGGATTTACATCAGTTATTGAGACAAAATATGCATTTGAGGACACTAAATCTATCAAAATAAAGCCTTAAATGAGTCCAAATCGTGGACTCATCAATTGACGTGTGGGTGATCAAACCCAAAACTATGAAAACTTACATACTTCCATTTGGTGAAACAAATCCTCGATTCGCAAGAAACCTCAATCGTTCTTCCTTTTCTCAGTTTTTCTCTTCTTGAACTCTCTTCTAAAACCCTAAGCGAAATTTAGGATTGTGAAACTCACCCAAATCAGTTTTGACCCCTAAAATATCACTAAACACGTTTAAAGTTAATGGGGTAAGGAAAAAACCAAAATGCCCCTCACTTATTCAGGTAACTTTCCTTAACTGGATAGGCTGACTTCAAATGGGTATATTTGCCTCATCTGAACTCAAAAATTAGCAAACTCAATGGCATTGGAAAGAAGATTTCAAGACCTGTCATTTGATATCTTATTGGCCACCTAACTCATCTTGTACTGAAAGTTATGGTCATTTAAAGTTTACCCAAAACTCACAACTTAAGTATAACTTGCCAAATTCTCAAATTGGCTCTTCCCAGATTGGTTCTTACTAAAATTAGTTCTTTTTAAGACGTGATGTTACAATATCTCCCCATTGGAAAAATTCATCCTCGAATGAGATTACTCTAAGAAGAAATGAGGGTGGAAACATCTACAACCAACTCAAACACCAACATGCAATATATTACACAACATTTCAACTTTAAAAGTACCAATAAGAGAATTAGTACCTTGATTTGGAATTTCTCCGAATTCATAGAGATGTGGGTATCTCTTCTTCATATCCTCCTCAGCCTCCCAAGTAGCCTCTTTAACAAACAGATTCTTTCATAAGACCTTGACTAATGCTACCTCATTGGTTCTCAACTTGCGAACCTGATGATCTAGAATCTGAACGGGTACCTCCTCATAAGATAGGTTGTGCTTAATACCAATATTTTCAGTAGGTATAATAATTGAAGGATCACCCATACACTTCTTCAATATTGAAATGTGAAACACCGGATGAATTGCTGCTACCTCTTGTGGTAGCTCTAACTCATAGGCTACATTGCCAATCGTCTTGGATATCCTGTAAGGACCAATATACTGGGGATTAAGCTTCCCCTTTTTACCAAATCTCATCACACCCTTCATGGGTGAAAATTTCAAATAAACCCAATCATCTACCTCAAACTCCAAGTCTCTTCTCCTAACATCTGTATAGGATTTCTAACAACTCTGCGGTGTTTTCAACCTTTTTTGAATAGTCTTCACTTTCTCCATAACTTGATGAACTAAGTTTGGTCCTAACAACCCAACTTCACCAACCTCAAACAATCCAATAGGATATCTACATCTTCTCCCATAAAGAGATTCATAAGGAGCCATCTGGATGCTTGAGTGATAACTATTATTATAAGAAAACTCAATGAGAGGTAAGTGATCATCTCAATTACCCTTGAAATCGATCACACACACCCTCAACAGATCCTCTAAAATTTTAATCATGCACTCTGCTTGACCATCAATTTGAAGATGCAAAACAATACTCAGATTTACCTTTGAACCCAAACCTTTTTGGAAAGACTTCCAAAATTGTACAGTGAATTGTGCACCTCTATCTGAAATGATGGACACCAGAAATACATGAAGTATAACCACCTCTTGAATATATAACTTGGTATAATCCTCTACTGAATATGTAGTTTTTACCGATAAAAAGTGGTCTGATTTAGTCATCTGATATACAATCACCCAAATCGAATCATGTTGCCTGAGAGACCGTGGTAACCCAGTAATAAAATCCATATTTATCATCTCTCACTTCCATTCCAGAATATCTATATTCTGAGCCATATCACCGGGCCTTTGGTGCTCTACCTTGACTTTTTGACAATTCGAGCATTTAGCAATGAACTCTGCAATACATTTCTTCATACTACTCCACCAATAGACTTCTCTCAAGTCACGATACATCTTTGTGGAACCCCGATGGATCGAATATCTGGAGCTATGAACCTCTTCCATGATCCTCTCTTGGAGTTCATCCACCCTTGGTACACACAACCTACCTTGATACCTCAATACACCATTTCCCCCTTGTTCAAAAGCCATCACTTTATGCTTATGAACATTTACCTTCAATTCAAGAAAAATAGGGTCTTGGTCTTGTTTCTCTTTCACTTCTGACACTAATGATGATTCAGCCCCATTCATCACCACTACTCCACCTTCATTGGAGTCCAACAAACAGACTCCCAAGTGTGCAAGTCTGTTCACTTCCTTAGCTAATTCCTTTTTTTCTCCCTCAACATGGGCAATACTACCCATAGACAACCTGCTCAAGGCATCATCAACAACATTAGCCTTACTTGGGTGATATAGAATACTCATGTCATAGTCCTTGAGTAATTCTAACCACCTCATTTGTCTGAGATTAAGCTCTTTCTGACTAAATACATACTGAAGACTCTTTTGATCGGTGAACACATCTACATGAACACCATAAATATAGTGATGTTATATCTTCAAAGTGAACACTACATCAGCCAACACTAGATTGTAGGTTGGGTAATTCTTCTTGTGAACCTTAAGTTGTCTGGAGGCATAAGCTATAACCTTGTCATTCTGCATCAATACACAACTCAGTCCAACTCTGGATGCATCACAATATACAACAAAGCCTTGTGTACCCTCTGGTAAGGTCAGCACTGGGTAGTAGTCAATCTAGTTTTTAATTCCTGAAAGCTTTTCTCACAAGCTTCAGAACATTGAAATTTTAATGTATTCTGAGTCAACCTGGTCAATGCGGATTAAATAGATGAAAACACCTTGACAAATACCTATAATAACCAGCCAATCCCAAAAAACTCCTAATATCAATCGAAGATGTGGGTCTAGGCCAGTTCTGCACTGCCTCAATTTAACAAGGAGATCTTTCAACTGCTCTTTTAATACTTTCAACTCAGTTGGAGCCATTCTATATGGCGGAATAGAGATAGGATGAGTATCAATAAGAATATCTATACCGAAGTCTATTTCTCTCTTAGGAGGAACTCCGGGAAGATCATTTGGGAAGACCTCTGGAAACTCACTCACAATTGGAACTGGCTGAATAGGTGGTGTCTCAATAATAGAGTCATTAACTCAAACTAGGTTATAGATACAACCCTTGGAAACTAACTTTCTCACCTCAAGGCACGAAATAAAAGGACTCTTAGGCACTGCTGAACTACTCCTCCACTTAATAACTGGCTCATTAAGAAACTGTAACTTAACTACTCGAGTTCTACACTCAACTGAGGCATAACAGGAATAATGTCAATTCATACCTAGAATGACATCAAAATCTACCATGTCTAACTAGACTAAGTCAACCATGGTGTCTTTGTGATTGACAAAAATCATACATTCACGATAAACTCTCTTATCTTATTTTAAACTCATCAACAAGGTTGGAAACACTGAAGGGCTCAAGAAGTTGCTCAGGAAGAATATCAAAATTCATAGAAATATAAGGAGTCACAAAAGATAAACTTGCTCCTGGATCTGTTAAAGCATATATATCAAAAGTAAAGACTTTGATCATACCAATGACAACATCTGGAAAATTCTCTTGGCGACTGGTGATAGCATACAAATGGTTTGCTCCTCCACCTGTCACTGAAGTAGCTCCTCTAGCAGTTCTGTCTGGTGGAGTTGATGAGGAAGATTGGGATCTATTACCCCCATTACCACACCATGCCTGTTCTTAGGGCACTCTTTTATGAAGTAACCATTTTGACCATACTTGAAGCAACCCATGGAGCCATCACGACACACTCCTGGGTGGTTCCTTCCACACTTAACACATGCAGAAGTCCCATGAACTCCTTGTGCCACACTACCCTGAGACTGTGCAGGTCTAGCTCTGAAGTTCTGAGAGTTTTGATTCTTGAATTCACCTATGTTCCTTGGTGCAGTTGCACTAGCAGATGATGGAGCAGGTCCATTTAGCTTTTGCTGAAAAAATGATCGATGCACATTACTCTTCTGCTGCCTGGACTCATTTCCTGTTGTCCTAGCCTTCTTGTTTTAGAACTCTTCTCTATCTCTCAGCTTATCCTCATCAACCTATTGCATATGGATCATCAGTCTTGCTATGTCCATGTCCCCTATCAACATCACAGCTTTACCCTCTTTTCTTGACAAACGAGACAACCCAAATACAAATAAGCTCATCCTATTCCTCATGTTATCAACCATCTCCGGAGTATAGAGGGGCAGTTGAGTGAACTTGAGGTTGTACTCATGCACACTCATAGATTCCTGTATAAGAGTGAGGAATTCACTTACTTTTGCCTCTCTCAGTTTGTGGGGAAAGAAATACCCAAGAAGGCCTCTTCGAACACAACCCAACTCACAACTGGTGCACCTTCAGCCCTACTCTTCTTTCATTGGTCGTACCAGACTCTAGCAACACCCTTTAGTTCGTATGCAGCTAGTTCCACACATTCAACATTTGGAACATGCATCACCTCAAATACTTTTTGTAACTCTTCCACAAAGTTTTTTAGATCTTGTGAAATCTAGAGGATTCATCCTTAAGAACTCACGGATTCTAGATGTGTGAGTCAAATCCTGTCGATTCCCTCTTTGATGTCCATCTTACATTAGGATAGCATCTTGCCTTGGGGTTGCACTTATGTTGCATTGGTTACCCTTTGATCCTGAGGTTCAACATTCCTCCTTGCGAGATAACCTCAAACAACTCTTCGTGGAAGCTTGATATGAAAGATACACACAAGCACGAATTAGAGAGAAACTTTATGGAGATGAACTCTATCGCACGAAAAGAGTATGAACGAAGTGAATTGTTTCCTAAATGTCGCACCCTCCTAATTATAGATATGGCACGCTTCACATCGATAACTAGGACTCTATAGACACGGCTTCATAAACACCCTATGACTCTTGAACTCTGTGCTCTGATACTAAGTTTGTCACGCCCTGAGCCTACACCCTGGATGCAACTAGCACTCGAGAACCATTATTGGCCCCAAGCGAACCCTTGGTCTGGCTAAATATTAGCGGAAAACTTATTCAACAATAAAAGAGCCTCAAAAGCAAACTTTACTCAAAGTCTTTAAAACAAATAACTCATAATGTTTTAAAACATTCACTAGCCAAAAGAGGCAACTCAAGTCTCAACATTAACAACTGAAAATGAAAAAGACTCATGAACTACTACTATCTATCTATCTATGAAGCCTCTAATGCTATGAGGGATGTGGGGAAAAGACCCCCGATCATTCTAACAAAACTGAAATAACATTTCAGAAATAAATAAAGGATCCTCCAGAAGTAAGGAGGCTCACTAAAGCTAACTCGAACTGCTATGGTATCAACGAAACGCCTGTTGATGACCTTGATTTCCTATATCTTCATAGTGAAACGATGCAGGAAAAATAGCATCAGTACATTGAATGTATGATCATGTAAGTGGAATACTAAACATAACATCAAAGGTTGAACTAGAAGGAATGAAACATACTTACCTCAACTTAACTCAAGGATACTCAACTCAAAGTAGTATAAAAACAACAATAAAGATGCAGTTTATATAAAGCATTAAAAATAGTAGATAACAACTCAGTGTATTTAAAAATACAATAATAACTCATATTTGTATGTAAATATACAAAATAACTCAGTTTGGGAGATTATCTAACCGACAACCATCACTATGAGCTATGTGATAATGTAGCGTCTCGCCCATGCTGCTAGAAATGTCCTATACTTTGCCAGGGTATAGGATTACTCACTAAATGGATCCACTAATCTATGCTTAAAAATCAATAAGGAATCATAAAAAAGTATGACCCTTTCTACCCACGTTGGCTACATGGTTTATGGGGGTTGTAAGTTGTTTGAACTCTCCCCCATATCGGTGCTCAATACTAGTCCAAAAATATAACTTAGCTCATATGTTTTTTTCTTAAAACATTTCCTCATCCTCAACTTTGAGATTATTACTCAAAATATTTCTCTAAAAAGATATCTTACTCAAAACTTCTCAAGAATTCTTTTTGAAATTGATGTTTCCTCTCATCTTAAATGTAAAAACATTTACTCTGGGGAATACTTTGTTCCCATATATCATTTTGACAAAAATAACTCAACTCTCCTCATCCTCAAACTGAAGTACTCAAGTCTTAAAACAAGATTAAAAGATTGTAAAAGACTTCTCAAAATGACTCGAAAGAACTCTCAAGACTT
Organism: Solanum commersonii; assembly: GCA_029007595.1. NCBI lineage: Eukaryota > Viridiplantae > Streptophyta > Magnoliopsida > Solanales > Solanaceae > Solanum > Solanum commersonii. The sequence goes on from JAJTWQ010000041.1 coordinate 2,042,115, forward strand.
AACTCTTAACTCTACCTTGGATATGAATTATGAATTAAAGGTTTAGGATTCATGTTATGAATGATCTCTCAATGTTTAGATATAGTTTTAGAGTAGTTAGAATCAATAGGGAGTAAAGGTATACTTTAAAAGAACTTAGATAGAGCAGACGACGAAAAAGGATGGGGGAAGGCGACACTGGCGTACTGCTGGCGCGGGGTGCCAGCTCCTAAACTTCATAGACTGATTTGTGGCTCACTGCTGGGGCGCGCTGCCCCAGCCCCTCCACAGGCCAATCCGACGAAATTTCTCTCTCATTTTATGATCCTAAATCACTTTTAATCGATTGATTTCCTCAAGTTTTCCTTAGATTCAATTGCCCAATACAAGTACACAAGAATTTACTCAAAAACAAATCTTAAACTCAATACAATTATCGCAAGAACTAATCAAACCCATCATAATTCAAGAACGAAAGCAACACTTCAAGAACACTTATCAAGAACATAAATCCTTTAACATTTATGGATGAATTTGAATATTTAAATCATGATTGGCGTGTGGGTGAACGAACCAATACTATGAAAACTTACATACCTCGATTTGGCGAAACAAATCCTCGATTTGCAAGAAACTTTGATCGTTCTTCCTTTTCTCCTCTTTTCTCTTCTTGAACTCTCTTCTAAAACCCTAAGTGAAATTTAGGATTGTAAAACTGAACCAAATCAATTTTGACCCCTAAAATATCAATAAACATAGTTAAAGCTAATGGGGTAAGGAAAAAACCAAAATACCCTCACTAATTCGGGTAACTTTCCTTAACTGGACAGGCTAACTTCAAACGGGCATATATCCCTCATACAAACTCAAAAAGTAGCAAACTCAGTGGTGTTGGAAAGAGTATTCCAAGACCTTTCATTTGATATCTTATGGGTGACCTGCCTCATCGTGTACTTAAAGTTATGGCCATTTGAAGTTAACCTAAAACTCACAACTTAACATAACTTGCCAAATTCTCAAATTGGCTCTTTCCGAATTGGTTCTTGCTAAAATTAGTTCTTTTTAAGACAGGATGTTATAGAAAACTCTTATATTGTTTTCTTAAAATAGAGCCCTTAAACTTTTCATGTAAACTCACTTTAGTTTTGAATGCACACTTAGACACGTGATTAGGATATGTAGGGATTTTAAAAGGTAAATGGATTTTGTAGGATCTTATAAAGAGAGGCAAAATGTAGCCACAACTTAAAGGAATACACTTCAGATGAATTAATGAAAGAATTGACCAAGCGACCCTGGCGTATTGCTAGCCTAGGGTGCCAGGTTCCAAATTACTAGGGTTGGGTTTAGGCACACTATTGGTGCGCCACCCCAGACCCAGGCCCCAAAGTACTAGGACTGGGTTTGGGCGCACTGTTGGCGCACCACCCCAACACTTCCCCCAAGACCCCGATGAATTGTTTTGTTGAAATTAAGGCTTCAAAATGGTTTAAAATTGGGAAATTTCTCTTAAACTCTTTTTGTTTCTCAAACCCAAAACTAACACATGAGAAATCCATACATTTCCTTGGGAAAACATAACTTTACCACCTCAATAGTGTTCATGTGATTCTAAGCATGAACAACACTATAAGATTCACAAAACAAAAGAATCAAAACCCCAATTGTTAATGAACCGAATTCAAATTTAAAGAACTACGAATGTATCCTTTAGATGTAACGATTTCTTGACTAAATTGAGACGTAGAGCGTGAGGATGAACAAGTCCAACACTATGAGAAGCATTACATACAAGGAAATAACAAAGGTTCTTGGCAAAAATTGTTGGAATCTTGAAGAACACTTGGAACCTAGATTTTTCTCCTTTTGGAATCTTACTCTAATTCCCCTAAGTGTTAAATGTAGAAAAAACAGTACAGAGAAGAAAAACAAAGCTGGTTATTATTGATGTGTTTTTTTATATAAAGCTACCGCACAATATCTCCTTATATAGGCTATTGGCAGGTTACAATATAGGAGAGTTCTACTTGAATTCTACTTTGTAAGTTAACTCCTACTAGTAGTACATAACAAAACTTATAGTCCTGATGCAATACAGTAACACAACTTTTCTCCTTACACTAGTCTCCAGCATTTCCCCTCAAGCTAGTGAGAGGTGGATCAACCACTCCCATATTGCTTTGAAAGGCTGCAAATTGTTGCTTTGTAAGTGCCTTGATGTGTATGTCAGCTAGTTGATCTTGTGATCAAACAAAATGTGTTATGAGCTATCCCCTTACCACCTTTTCTCGAACAAAATGATAGTCCATCTCCACATGTTTAGTCCTAGCATGTAATACTGGATTCACGGTCATATAAAGTGCACTAAGATTATCACAGAACAGTATTAGAGTTGTGGTAAGTGTGACACCAATATATCTGAGAATATAGGTGATCCATGTAATCTCAGTTTCAGTAGAGGCTAGTGCTCTATATTCAGCTTCAACACTTGACCTGGCAACTGTATGTTGTTTCTTTGATGCCCATGAAAAGCAGTTAGCTCCTAAATATATTGTATAACATGTAGTTAATCTTCTTGTTATAGAAAAACCTCCCCCAATATGCATCAGAGTATCCATAGAGCCTTAGAGGTGACTTTGCAATTAGCCTAAGTCCAAGTTGAATTGTCCCTCTAACATATCTAAGAATCCTCTTTACAGCGTGAAAGTGCTCACTATTTGGATTCTACATGAACTAACTTATGAAATTCACTACATGAGTTATATTTGGCCTAGTCAGGGTGAGATACTGCAGACTACCCACAATACTTCTACACATTGAGGCATCTGCAGAACTTTCTTGAGCTTCCTGTAGACTATGCTTTTAGAAAGTGGTGTGTTTACTGGTCTAGCCATGGCCATATCAGTTTTCTTGAGGAGTTCAGTGGCATATTTGCTTTGATTTAGGTAAATACCTCCATCAAAGTAAGTAACCTCAATCCTAAGAAAGAATTGAAGAGGACCAAGATCCTTCATTGCAAACTCCTTCCTAAGTGCAATAATTATTTCTTAAATATGAACAAGAGAGGTTCTTGCAATCACTATATCATCTACATACAGAAAAGGCAGGATAGTACTACTTTTGCAATGATGTACAAATAAGGATGAGTCTTCTCTACTACATTTGAACCCAAGGTGCAAAAGAAAGATGTTGAACCTATCAAACCAGGATCTAGGTGCTTGCTTGAGACCATATAGTGCTTTCTTCAGAGAACAAACATGTCTTGGATACTGGGGATCAACAAAACCTAGAGGTTGTACCATATACACTTTTCCCCGTAGATGCCCATAAAAAAAGGGATTTTTGCCATCAAATTGTCTAATATGCCATTTGAGACTAATAATAATTGATAGCACTACCCTTATAGTGGTAGCCTTAACTATAGGGCGAAATGTTTCTTCAAAATCAACTCCTTCATGTTGAGAGTATCCTTTGGTAACCAACCTAGCTTTGTTTCTATCTATGAAACCATCTTCTTTTAGCTTGGTCTTGAATACCCATCTTGATCCAACCACATTCATGTCTATTATTCTAGGTAACAGTGTCTATGTTTTTTTTTATGTAAGGAATCAAACTCTTCTTTCATAGCTGGATACCACTGTGGAACCTTTAGTGCTTGATCCACAGTTATTGGCTCAATAATTCCCACTAAAACTATGTGAGGGGGTGGACACATTTTTTGCCTTCAATCTAGTCATCATGTGATGCCCTTCTATAGTGCGAGAAAGTTGTGGTTCTATAGTCCTTCTTGTAGATTCTGGATTCTAATTGATCTCTTCATTAAACCAGCCTAACAGATCACCTTCCAAATTTACACCTTGTGCATTAGACACTGAGATGTGGTTAGGTTCCTGCACTTCTGTTGCATCTTGACTTTCTGGTGAATCTTGATTTTCTGGATCAGCAACATGATTATCACTTTCACCATCTGAGATGTCTTCTGGATCATGAATACTATCTAAAAGTACATAATCAGGCTCATCATGATGTGAATCTGCAATATCAATGCTGAGGGTTTTCGACAATACTTCCCTTGTAGTTGAACCACCATTTGTTGACGAGTTATCCTGCATAGTGGAGAAAAACTTAAGAAAAGTATCTAGGTGAGTAGAGGTGTTTGGAGAGGATTGTACAGGTTGCACATAGGGAAGCAGATGCTCATCAAAGATTACATGTTTTGATATAAACACCTTTTTGTGGATGGTTGGTAGCACCTATAGCCTTTGTGTAAACTGTTATAGCTAACAAACACACAAGGGTAAGTTTTAGGTGCAAACTTTGTTTGACCCTTGAGGTGTGGATAACATCTACATCCAAAAACTTTCAAACTATTATAACATGGAGATGCCCTATGAGTTTGACAAAAGGTATATCATTGACGATGGTAGTCTGTTTATCAAGAATACAATAGTGAGAAAAGCTTTAACCCATAAAAACAAAGGTAGTTTTGCATGAAAGAGTAGAGTGAGACCAATTTCTACTATGTGCCTATGTTTTCTTTCAGAGATTCCATTATGTTCTGGAGTATTTGGAAAGGACAATTGTCTTATAATTCCAAAGTTTTCCAAGTATTTAATGAATTCATCGTGGATGAACTCACCACACCCATCACACTGAAAGATTTTAATTGATCTTGAAAACTATTTTTCAACCATTTTTCTAAAACTTAAGGAAAATCTCAAGAAACTCAGACTTCCTTTTTATTGGATACAACCAGGTGTATCTAGTGTTATCATCCACAAACAATACACAATACTTGATGTGTTGAGAAGATTCAATAGGGGCTGGTCCCCAAAGATCACAATGAATTTTGAATAATGGTTCCTTCTCAATTTTATTTCTCAATGCAAAAGAAAGTTTACAAGTTTTCCCTAGCTGGCAGCTAGTACAGATGATAGGCACTTTATTCCAACTCTTAACATCTATATGCTTATTTGTATTCAAAAATTGTAAAGATTTCTATTTAGGATGAACTAATCTAGCATGCCAAATGTAATCTGTTTTCCTCCAGTGAAGGATTGTTGTTAAAGCATAAATGTTGTTATCTTCTGGTGCATAGAGTCCTCATTTCTTACTTCCTTTGGCCAGTTACTTCCTTGACTTCTTGTCCTTAACAACAAAATCATATTCATCATACTCAAGGGTGCAGCAATTATCTTTTGCTAGCTTGCTAACAGATAAAAAATTCTTATTAATCTCGGGAACTACTAGTATCTCGTTAACCTTCAGACATGACCTTATTGTATTCCCAACATGTGTAATGTTTAGATGTGATCCATTACCAACCGTTATATTACCAGTTCCATTGTAAGTCTTAAGATAAGATAAATTACCTTTGTTGTTAGTCAGGTGATTGTTGTCCTCAGCCTGTGTATCTTGAAAATTGACTACTGCTAAGGCTTGTGGGAGGTCTTCTACAACTTGATATGAGTAGTCCCATCTATAAAAGCACTTGAGTGAAGTGTGGTTATTTCTTCCACGGATTTGGCAAGCATTGGAGGCTGAGTCCTTTTCCTTCACTTAGTTTGATGCCTGCATATTTTGACTATTTTGACTATAGTTTCCCTGTCTTGCAGGTCTAAAACCTCTTCCCCTTGAGTTTTAGTTAGAGTTAACTCTATTTTAATTGTGATTATAGCCTTCTCTACCTTTACCTCTGTCTCTTTGTGCAGAGAAGGCCATGTTATGATTCTCCTGTGGTACTTCTTCATCATCTTCTCTCATGTCAAAGCCTCTAAGAGCATTGACAAATTGCTTAAGTGTTGTATATGGTGCCTTTCCAAGAATAACAGCCCTAAAGGTCCTATATTTAGGGCCTAAACCTCAAGCAAAGTTGATTACTTTGCTATCCTCATCAATAGGTTTGTGAATGGCTGCAAGGCCATCACATATTCCTTTGAACTCCTTTACATACTCATCAAGTTTTTTGACTCCCAACTTGATGTTCTGGAGTTGTTGTTAGAATTGAAATTCCTTGTCTTTAGTTGCTTGAAGATATGTTTCTTCTAAGCATTCCCACATCTCTTAGGATGTAAACAACCTACAATGAGATACATGATCTCCTCAGTCATAGTTCCTGAAATTCATGTTCTCAAAAACACGTCTTTCTCTTCCCAAATACTGTCCAGATCGTCTTTCTTCTTACCTTCAAAAACTTTTCCCTTTCCACCTATGGTAGTTAATTCTGCTTTAATTGGTCTCTCTCCTTTGATCAAGTGGGTTACTTTCATGACCTGCATAAGCTGCATGATCTGAGTTCTCCATATTAAGTAGTTACTAGGCTTAAGCTTGACTGGACAGGCAACAATAAGATAATGCAGAGAGGATGTTGATAGGGACATGGTACTTGTGTTTGCGGCCATATTTGCGAGATTTTTGTGGGTTTTAGTTGCGTAATTTTGGTTTGTTATTATTGCTCTAATACCATGTAGAAAACACTGTATAGAAAGTAAAAAGAACGTTGATTATTATTCATGTGTTTTTTTATATATAAAGCTACTCACAATACCTCCTTATATAGGCTATTGGCCAGTTACAATATAAGAGAGTTCTACTTGAATTCTACTTTGTAAATTAACTCCAACTAGTAGTACAAAACAAAACTTATAGTCCTAATGCAATAAATATATACAGTCTGCTAATGCTAACATAACTCTTTTCCTTAGGCTAGTCTCCAATATTAAAGAAAGTGAAAAATTGAATTAAATTTGTTTCAGACCTTAATTAGGGGAAGAAAAATATGGGTAGGCTTAGAAGAGATGGGAAAAGACCAAACTACCCCTCTAAAAATGATTGAGATGCCTTCAAAGAGAGGCCTTCACGAAAATGGGCATAACTTTTTACTCCAAGCTCTAAATGAAGCAAACTTGGTGGATTTGGAAAGATGACTTAAAGACCTTTAATTTGATAGATCATGGGACAACTAATTCTATATGTTCTGAGAGATATGGTCGTTTGAAGTCAATTCAAAACTAAAAACTGATGGGTGACTTGCACGAACCCCTTTTTAAAGTCCAAAGTGTTACAATATCTCCCCCCCGGGAAAATTCGTCCTCGAATGAGATCACTAAGTAAAATAGGGGGTGTGTCTAACACCCAACTCAAGCACAAAACATGCAATTAGCATAAACTCAACATATCAACTTATAGAGAACTTTACAAAGAGTTAGTACCTTGGTCTGGAATTGATTCGAAAGGGAAAAGGTGAGGGTATCTAGTCTTTATATCCTCCTTAGTTTCCCATGTTGCCTCCTCAACAAACTGCTCCTCTATAAGACCTTGACTGATGCAACATATCAAAATTCATCCTCGAATGAGATCACTAAGTAAAATAGGGGGACTGTCTAACTACCCAACTCAAGCACAAACCATGCAATTAGCATAAACTAAACATAACAACTTAGAGAGAACTTTACAAAGAATTAGTACCTTGGTCTAGATTTGATTCGGAAGGAAAAAGGTGAGGGTATCTAGTCCTCATATCCGCCTCAGTTTCCCATGTTGCCTCCTCAACAAACTGATTCATCTATAAGACCTTGACTGATGCAACTTCTTTGGTTCTCAACTTGTGAACCTGACGATCAAAAATATGAACGGGAATCTCCTCATAAGATAGGTTGTCCTTGATACCAATGTTCTCGGTAGTTACAATAAGTGAAAAATCACCTAAACACTTCTTTAGCATAGAGATGTGAAATACCGGATGGACAACTGCTAACTCTGATGGTAGCTCCAACTTATAAACTACATTGCCAACTCTCTCAGATATCTTGTAAGGACCAATGTATCAGGGATTGAGTTTTCCCTTCTTAACAAATCTCATAACACCATTCATAGGTGAAACCTTCAAATAGACCCAATCATTAACCTCGAATTCCAAGTCTCTCCTTCTGACATCTGTATAGGATTTCTGACGACTTTATTTTATTTTCAGCCTTTCCTGAATAGTCTTCACTTTCTCCATGGCTTGATGAACAAATCCTAGCCCTATCAATTCAACTTCACCCACTTCAAACCAACTCATATGAGATATACATATTCGCCCATATAAAGCCTCATAAGATGCCATCTAGATACTGGAGTGATAACTATTGTTGTACGCAAACTCTATGAGAGGCAAGTGGTCATCCCAATTATCTTTGAAATCTATGATAATGCCCTCAACATATCTTCTAGGGTCTGAATCGTGCACTTTGTTTGGCCATTCGTCTAAGGATGAAAAGTTTACCTTTGAACCCAAACCTTTCTGAAAGGACTTCCAAAACTGAGCAGTGAATTATGCACCCATATCTGAAATGATAGACACAGGGACTCGATGAAGTCAGACTATCTCTTCGATGTATAATCTGGCATAATCTTCTGCTGAATTGTGGTATTTACCGGTATGAAATGGGTTGATCTAGTCATTTGATATACAATCACCCAAATTGAATCATGCTACCTACGAGATCACGGAAAGATAGTAATGAAGTCCATATTAACATCTCCCACTACTATTTCGGAAGAGCTATGTTCTGAGCCACACCACCTGGCCTTTGGTGTTCTACCTTGACTTATTGGCAATTTAGGCACCTCTTCATACTATTCCACCAATAGACTTCTCTCAAGTCATGGTACATCTTTGTGGAATCGGGATGGATCGAATATCTTGAAATATGAGCTTTTTCCATGATCCACTCTTGAAGCTCATTTATTTTTGGTACACACAATCTACGTTGATATCTCAACACACCATCCCCCCCCCTCCTTGTTCAAAAGCCATTAACTTTTGCTAATAAATATATGCCTTTAGTTCAAGTAAGAGAGGGTCTTTTTCTTGTTTCTCATTCACTTCAGCCAGTAATGATGATTCAGCCCCATTCATCACCACAACTCCACCATCACTGGAATCTAACAAACGGGTTCCCAATTATGCAAGTCTGTGAACCTGCTCAAAGCATTAGCAATAACATTAGCCCTACTTGCTCAAAATGAGCAAGTCTAACCACCTCCTTTGTCTAAGATTAAACACCTTATCACTAAAAACATAATGGAGACTTTTATGGTTAGTGAACACATCCACACGAACACCATAGAGATAGTGACGCCATATTTTGAGAACAAAAATCAATGTTGCCAATTCGAGATCATGAGTTGGGTAGTTCCTCTCATGAATCTTAGGTTGTCTGGAGGCATAGGCTAGAACCTTACAATGCTGCATCAATACACAACCAAGTTAAATTCCAGACGTGTCGCAATAAACAACAAAACCCTCTATACCCTTTGGTAGGGTAAATACTGGAGCAGTGGTTAACTGAATTTTAAATTCCTGAAATATCTTCTCACAAGCTTTAGACTATTGAAATAGATAAAAATCCTTCGACGAACCTTCTATGGTAACCAATGAATCCCAAGAGACTCTTTATATCAGTTGGAGACATGGGATTGGGCCAGTTCTGCACTGCTTTAATCTTCTGAGTGTCAACTCGAATCCCTTCGCCAGATACAATATAGCCTAAGAATGCCACGAACTCAAGCCAGAACTCCGACTTAGAAAATTTTGCATATAATTCTTGATCCTTGAGAGTTTAGAGGACGATTCTGAGATGGCTAGCATGATCCTCCTCATTCTTTAAATATATCAATATGTCATCAATAAATACGATGGCAAGCATATCGAGATATTGCCTAAACACTATGTTTATAATATCCATGAACGATGCATGAGCGTTAGTCAAACTAAAGGACATAACAAGGAACTCATAATGACCATAACGAGTCATGAATGTTGTCTTTGGGATGTCACTTTCAAGTGATGATAGCTAGAACTAAGGTCTATCTTAGAGAAACAAGTGGCACCCTGAAGTTGGTAAAAAAGATCATCGATTCTCGAAAGGGAACACTTATTCTTTATGGTGTCCTTTTTCAGCTGGTCGTAATCGATACACATCCTAAGGGAGCCATCTCTCTTCCTTACGAATAAGACCAGAGCACCCCAAGGTAAGACACTTGGTCGAATGAAACCCTTATCAAGAAGATCTCTCAACTTCTCTTTTAACTCCTTTAACTTAGTTGGAGCCATTATATATGGCAGAATATAAATGAGTTGGGTATTGGGAAGAATATCTATATCGAAGTCTATTTCTCTCTCAGGAGGGACTCCAGGAATATCGTCTAGAAAGACCTCTAGAAACTCACTCACAATTGGAACTAACTGAATATGTGGTGTCTCAATACTAGAGTCATTAACTTGGATTAAGTGATAGATGCACCCCTTAGAAACTAACTATTTGTCCTTAAGGGATAAAATGAAATGACCCTTAGGCATTGTTGAACTACTTCTCCACTCTAACACAGGCTTATTAAGAAATTGAAACTTGACTACTCAAGTTCTACAATCAACTGAGGCATAATAAGCATAAAGTCTGTCCATACCTAGAATAACATCAAAGTCCACCATATCTAGCTCAACTAAGTCAGTCGTGGTGTCCTCGTGATTGACAAAGATGGTATTATCACGATAGATTCTTTCTACTATAATAGAATCACCAACATGTGTGGAAACACTGAAGGGCTTAAAAAGTTTTTTGGGAAAATGCTAACTTCATAGTTACATAAGGAGTCACAAAAATACAAACTCACACCTGGATCAAGTAAGGCATAAACATAAAAAGTAAAGACTTTAAGCATACTAGTGACAACATCTGGTGAGTTCTCCTGATCCTAGTGACTAGCTATAGCATACAGACGGTTTGTACCACCGTCTATTCTTGAAGTAGCTCCTCTCTGGGTATTTCTATTTCTATCTGCTGGAGCTACTACAAAATATTAGTCTTTATTGCCCCTATTCCCCTGCATGTTCTTAGGGCATTCCCTAGAAAAGTGACCAGTCCTACCACACTTGTAGCAGCCATCGGTACCAACATGACATTCTCCTAGATAAATCTTATCACACTTACCACAAAGTGGGTTGCGAGTGAACCATTGTGCCACACTACCCTGCTATTGAGAACCTTGAGCTCTGAAATTCTGGGAGTTTTAGTTTCTGTAATCAGTTATGTTCTTTAGTGCATGCGCACTAGCTGACGATGGAGCAGACCCGAATGGCCTTCGCTGAAAAGATGATTGATTTACATTCCTGGTCTTTTGTTGGCTGGACTCATGATTTGTTGTCTTAGCCCTCTTACTGCGGAACTCTTCCCTGTCTTTCAAATTAACTTCCTCAACCTACTGAACATGAATCATGAGCCTGGCTATGTCCATGTCTTTTATCAACATAGTCATATTACCTTTCTTACTTGATAAAAGGGATAACCTAGACATAAATAAGCCCATTTTTCTCCTCATATCAGCCACCATCTCCTGAGCATAGCAGGATAGTTGGGTAAACTTGAGACTGTACTCTTTTACACTCATAGAATCTTCATATTAAGAAAATCTCTTACCTTTCTTCCCAGCTCTTAGGGAAAGAAGTGCCTTAAGAAAGCATCTTCAAACACAACCCAACTCAACTATGGTGCCCCCTCTGAATTGTTCTTCTTCCACTTATCAAACCATATCCTAGCAATGCCTTTGAGTTTGTATGCAGCCAACTCCACACGCTCAGCATCAACAATATGCATGACCTCAAACACCTTTTGAAGTTCATCCATGAAATTTTTTGGATCTTTATTGATCTTCGACCTGGTGAACTCTGGGGGATTCATCTTTAGAAACTCTCAGAATCAAAATGTATCATTAACATTCTAATGGTCGGCTCCTTGGCGAGCAACATGTTCTGTCACCACTTGGGTCAATATCTGAATGACATTCCTAAACTTAACATTGGTGACATCTCCTTTAAGGGGTTGCACTTCTGGTGCATTAGGAGCTTCTTGGAATTGAGGATTAACATTCCTCCTAGACGGATGCTCTCTAACAACTCTTCGTAGAGGCATGATCTGAAAAGACATGCGTAATCACTAGTTAGAGGAAACTTTTATAGAGTTGAACTATATTGCACGAATAGGAGTATGAAGAAAGTGAGATGTTCCTAAATATCGTAGTCTCCTAATTATAGATGTGGCGTGCTTCACACTGATAAGAAGGACCCTACAGACACGACTTCATAGACACCCTAGGACTCTTGAACTTTGTGCTTTGATACCAAGTTTGTCACGATCCAAGCCTATACCCTGGTCATGACCGGCACCCGAGAACCATTTATGATCCCCAATCGAACCCTTGGCCTAGCTAACTATGACTCATATATCTCTTAAAAGAAATGCGGAAGCTCAAATAGATGAGAATTTAGACATTCAAAAGGAAGTTTTAAAACACCGTCTTGAAATACATAACATAATTCATAAGTTAAATAAACAACCGGAGAAACAATGGAAAACATCTAATTCTAAAGCCTCTAACTATTTCAAGATAGATGTCGGGAAAATACCCCCAACACCTCAAATACTACTAAAAACTAAATGAAATTGGAGTCTCCCGAAAGCATGGAGGCTTCACCAAATATTGTGTACGAGTGTAAGATGATCTCAACAAAACGTCTATTGATCTTGAACACTTGTATCTGCATCATTAAAGATGCAAGTCGAATGACATTAGTACGTTGAATGTACGAGTATGTAATATGGCTAAATGAACAATTAACTGAAGTGAATGATTGAAAGCAACTCAACTGAATCAATACATGAACATGAAGTGTAAACCATGTAAGCTTTACAACAAGATATGCTATAAAAATAGTATGAAAATAATATACTTTACTTGTGGTGAGTTTTTCTAACCCACAACTATTACCATGAGCCTAGAAATGATACAAAGTTTCACCCATATTGCAAGGGCCATGCTATATTTTACCAGGGTATAGGATGATATTGTAACTATGTATCCATCTAATAGGCCTTCTTAGAGGTAATGAGGACTCGGATGACGAATCAATACTATCATATCATATGTTGGCTATGTAGTTTTATGGGACTTTTGAGTTATAAAAGACTCTAACCTAATTTGGTGCTCGATACTACTCCCAAAATAAAAAATATCAATTATGCTTAATTCACCCTTTTCAAAGAAAGGGGCTATTACTTTACTGAAGTAATCTTTAAAAACAAAACTCATACTTGCATTTAAACGTATACTTATGGACTTATCTTTCATGCGTAAGATCGATATGCATAGCACTAAAAATTCTTATATTTTTCTAAAAATAGAGCCCTTAAACTTTTCATGTAAACTCCTTTAGTTTTGAATGCACACTTAGACACATGATTAGGATATGCAATGATTTTCAAAGGTAAATGGAGTTTGTAGGAGCTAATAAAGAGAGGGGAAATGTAGTCACAACTTAAAGGAACATGCGTCGGATGAAACAATGAAAGAATTGGCCCAGCAACGCCTGCATACTATTGGCGCAGGGCGCCAGGCCCTAAAGTATTGGAGCTGGGTTTGGGCTCACTACTGGTGCGCTGCCCTAGGCTCCAAAGTACTAGGATTGGGTTTCGGCACACTGCTGACGCGCCTCCCCAGCCTTTCCCTAGCGACCCTGACAAATTTTTTTGTTGAAATTAAGGCTTCAAACTAGTTTAGAATTGAGAAATTTCTCTTAAACTCTTCTTGTTTCTCAAACCCAAAACTAATATATGATAACTTCATACAATTCCTTTGCAAAATATAAATTTACCACCTCAATAGGGTTGATATGATTTTAAGCATGAACAACACTATATGATTCAAAACAAAAGAATCAAAACCCCAATTGTTAAAGAACCAAATTCAAATATTAAGAACTATGAATGGATCCTTTAGATGTAATGATTTCTTGACTAAATTTAGATGTAGGGTGTGAAGAAGAACAAGTTCAATATTGTGAGAAGCCTTACATACCTGAAAAGAACAAAAGTTCTTGGGAGAAAATTGTTGAAATCTTGAAGAACGCTTGAAACCTAGCTTCTTCTCATCTTGGAACCTTGCTCTAATTTCTCCAAGTGTTACAGAACATGACAAATTGAATTAACGCTATTTTAAACCTTAATTAGGTGAAGAAAAATGTAACACCCCAAAAATTTCTAAGTTAATATCAGAACTATTCTTCATTTACTTGTAAGATCATATCGTGTGATTCTTAAATTGCCCATATGTGTAAAGGTAAATTCTTTAGTATGGGAATGATTTTGGATATCAATTAAGATCACTAGAAACTCCTAGCACAAAGTAGAGTTGAAAGTTTCCTTACCATTTGAGACAGACGCTTCTAACATAGGATATGGAGAGATCCTGACTCAATATTGTCCAGATAATAAACGTCATTACATTATTCAGTTTTATTCTGACAATGGAACGATGCTCAGAAAAATTACGCCACTATAACAAAAGAAATATTGGCTATAGTTAAAAGTGTTTTAAAGTTCCAAGGTAAACTTTATAAACAGAGGCTTAATACAGACCATCCGATGTACAAGAAATTCTTGAATTTTATGCAATCTAAACAAGGACATGATAATATTCCTCAATCATATTCCACAGTTCTCACAGATGATGAGAACATAGAAATATTTTATCAAAATGATAAAAAAGAAGTTATACTTCTTCTAGAACAAAGTGATTTGCAATGAAAAAATGACCCATGGCAAATAATGCACAGGTATCTGGATTTAGTTTTTTATACCACATTTGCTTATAAATACAGGGTGCATTATGAGATGATACTCTCAGCAACAGGGACTGGTGAATTCTAGCATTTTTACCCCGTCAATACCAAAAAAGTTTATAACTTTTCAAAAATTATTATAAAAAGAGTTATGGCTCCAGAAGAATGGGGAATGAGCCCCTTAAAAGAGAGGGATTATATCTATCCAGACCAAAAGGTAGCAGTAAAATATAATTACTGGGACTATATGGATAGCTTTAATAGAGCTCTATTATATGAAACTACTAATAAAAAGCATTCTTGATTTATAAAAATATGCTCTCATGTTTTTAACCAACCTATACCAAATTGGTTTTGTCAATGTTGAACTTTATATGGTCCCTTAGTAAAAAAATTTACCAGAACCTTACAAAAGATTATATTCTGAATGGGTGGATGTCTCCTCTAAGCTAATAAGTTTAGAACAAGATAATATATTTTTTGAAGGTATGACATTGATGTACTTTTTTATAGCATTTTCAATCCCTAGGATTATGAAATGGTCTGTAAAAGTTAATAATACCCCTGAAAGATTGCCATATTTACAGAGAACTTTTTATACAAAGTTTTGAAATAAATTAATACAAAAAGACCTCGAAGGAAACATTCATGGCCAAGAAACTATAGATTTAATAAATACAACGATGGACAAATACTAAAAATACAAAAAGATCAAAACCACAGGTGGATGATCTTAGTCCATTCAAACAGATTGCAAGAAAGCTTCAGAAGAAGAAATGATTAATATCCAAATCAGAAGCAATAGCCATATATATAGAGGAAGTAAAAAGAGATTTAATGAAAAATCTCGATACAGATATAAAGGATAATATATCCATGGCATCATCTAGCCACACCAATGAAGATGCAGAATCATGCATGGCAGGAGAAGCACAAAGTGCTAATAGCAATGAAGAGATTGACATTGATACTCTTCTCTAAAGACTCCAAAATCAAGTGGAAGAATTTTCCAGCAACACCGCCTGCAAGGGAAAGGAAATATGTAAAGCAAGAGTGCCCCCACAAATTGAATAATTGGGGTAATAAGTCAAAAAACTTTAATAAAATAGGCCATGATAATAGGTGTCGGTCACATGTTCTAGTGGAAAGATCACGTGTGTTTGTCGATCTTATCCTTTTCTCATTGGCCATTGTAAGTTATGTAGCCCATCTTATCTTATCGTTTTAGATTTTCCGACTTCTATATAAGGAGGCGAGATTTTATTTAGAGAGGCAGGTCTTAGAACCCCTCTCTCTCTCTCTCTCTCTCTCTCTCTAACATTGTAATACTTTCTTCTTTAAATTTTTGAGTTTAACTAATAAAAGCTTTCAGTTTGGTATATACTTCAAGTTCCTCAAGAGTTCTTCTCCAAGTACTATTTTAATTTTAGTTTGTTTTTCTTTATGTTCTTAGACTAAATGATAGGCTAGACTATATGTGTTGAACTATAGCATACTAGGTTACTATAAGAAATGGTGATTATGTCTATTGTTACTTGTTAAACAGTTCTACTAAGGTTAAGTTAAAATGATCTAGGCAGATTTTTGGTATGGTTGTCGAAGGAATCCGTTGGATTACTCGTTAGTCAGGAAGGCGTTAGGGCGAACCCGAATAGTAAAAGCTTTCACTAATCTTGTCAGGATTGTTTATACTTGTAAAGGCACTTTGAGTAAAACTGAACGATCCATTGAAACTTTGGTATCCGAGCCATGGACTTGTAGTAGCTATAGATGATATAGCTCAACACTACTTTAATTATGAATATCATAAACAGAAGATATACTGTTAAAAACAATAGGAAAAAAGAATATGATATACCCCAACATTTAGATCACTGATTGTAGTAGGAGAACTTATAGTTTCCTTCTTTCTAATAGGAGATTTTTGACTTCCGTCATGGTGTATGAACCTTCTTTGGTAAGGACATCTTCTGTGATATGATTTTGAGAAGTGGAAGTGTTGCTGATTTTATCAATAATCTGAGCTCTTATCTCTAGATCTTTAACAATTTGTAAGAGCTCTATGACTTTGTCATTATCAATGACATTGATGCTTAATTCCTTGAACTGATAGATCTTATAAAGATCATTTTCTTACTACTAAATTTGTTTTTCCTCCCTTACAACCTTTCCAAATTTAAAAGGACAACAAGATTGTTTTTTGAATGCTCTTTCAAAATTATTTGAAGATAATACTGCTTTACTTACTGCTCAGCATATTAATATTATGATCAAACAGTAAAATTATGCTAGCATTTATATGAGCATACCAGGAGAACAGATTTCTTCTATTCATGATAATGTTGATAAACTAATTTCTAGAATTAATTCTAATACTAAAGGAAAAGAGAAAGTAACCAATACCAGTATCCAATTAATTGATGGCCTCATCCTGTCAGTAAGATGAAAAATATTAGTTTAAATATTCTCTTGTAAGAAAATCAGGTAAACTATTATCTGAACCATTTTTATAATGGATATCAAAATCAAATAGAGCTAATAACGTCTGCCATCTTGTAAATATTTGTTTTGTAAAGGATTTAGTCAAGGATACTACAATTCTTTATGAGAGGATAAAAACTATCCCTAAATCTTGGTCTAATAATCATACTGAAGCAGTTAAAAATATTAAAACAAAGGTTAAAAACCTTCCTTGTCTTACTTTGACCAACCCAAAATGAGAAAAAATGGTTGAGACAGACGCTTCTGACATAGGATATGAAGGGATCCTGACTCAATATTGTCCAGATAATAAACGCCATTACATTATTCAGTTTTATTGTGGTAAATGAAACGATACTCAGAAAAATTACGCCACTATAGCAAAAGAAATTCTGGCTATAGTTAAAAGTGTTTTAAAGTTTCAAGGTGATCTTTATAACCAGAGGCTTAATACAGACCATCTGATGTACAAGGAATTCTTGAATTTTATGCAATCCAAACAAGGAAAGGATAATATTCCTCAATCATATTCCACAGTTCTCACAGATGATGAGAACATAGAAATATTTGATCAAAATAATAAAAGAGAAGTTATACTTCTTCTAGAACAAAGTAATTTGTGATGGAAAATTGACTCATGGCAAATAATGCACAGGTATCTGGATTCAGTTTCTTATACCACATCTACTTATAAATACATGATGCATTATGATATTATACCCTCAGCAACAGGGTTTGGTGAATTCGAGCATTTTTATCCAGTCAATACCAAAAAAATTATAACTTTTCAAAAATCATTATAAAAAGAGCTATGGCTCCAGAAGAATAGGGAATGAGCCCCTTAAAAGAGAGGGATTATATCCATCCAGAACAAAAGGTAGCAGTAAAATATAATTATTGGGACTATATGGATAGCTTTAACAAAGCTCAATTATATGAAAATGCTAATAAAAGCATTCTTGATTTATAAAAATATGCTCTCATGTTTTTAACCAACCTATTTCAAATTGGTTTGTCAATGGTGGACTTATATTGTCCCTCAGTAAAAAAAATTACCACAATCTTACAAAAGATTCTATTTTGAATAGGTGCATGTCTCCCCTAAGCTCGTAAGTTTAGAACAAGATAATACATTCTTTGAAGGTATGTCATTGATGTACTTTTTTTTTATAGAATTCTCAATTCCTTGAATTATGAAATGGTTTGTAGAGGTTAATAATACCCTTGAAGGATTTCCATGTTTACAGAGAACTTTTTATACAAAGTTTTGGAATAAATTAATACAAAAATACCTCGAATGAAAAATTTATGGTCAAGAAATTATACATTTAATAAATACAACGATAGAAAAATAACAAAATACAGAAAAATCAAAATCACATGTGGAAGATTTTAGTCCATTCAAACAGATTTCAAGAAAGCTTCACATGAAGAAAGGATTAATATCCAAATCAGAAGCAATAGCCATATATATGGAGGAAGTAAAAAGAGATTTAATAAAAAAATTCGATATAGATATAAGGGATGATGTATCCATAGCATCAGCTAGCCACACCAATGATGATGAAGAATCATGACTGCAGGAGAAGTACAAAGTGCTAATAGCAATGAAGAAACTGACATCGATACTCTT
Organism: Solanum commersonii; assembly: GCA_029007595.1. NCBI lineage: Eukaryota > Viridiplantae > Streptophyta > Magnoliopsida > Solanales > Solanaceae > Solanum > Solanum commersonii. Next base: position 2,060,867 of record JAJTWQ010000041.1, read on the forward strand.
CTCCAAAGACTGCAAGATCAAGTGGAAGAATCTTCCAGCAATACCGCCTGCAAAGGAAAAGGAAAGGTGTAAAGTAAAAAGGCCCCACAAATTGAATAATTAGGGTAAGAAGTCAAAAACTTTAATAAAGTAGGTCATGATAATAGGTGTCAGCCACATGTTCTAGTGGAAAGACCAAGTTTGTTTGTCGATCTTATCCTTTTCTTATTGGTCATTGTAAGTTGTGTAAGCCATCTAATCTTATCATGTTAGATTTTCCGACCTCTATATAAGGAGGCGAGATTTTATTTAGAGAGGCAGGTCTTAGAACCCCTCTCTCTGTCTCTCTCTCTCTAATATTGTAATACTTTCTTCTTTAAATTTTTGAGTTTAAATAATAAAAATTTTCAGTTTGGTACATACTTCAAGATCCTCAAGAGTGCTACTCCAAGTACTATTTTATTTTTAGTTTGTTTTTCTTTATGTGCTTAGCCTAAATAATAGGCTAGACTATTTGTGTTGAACTATAGCATACTAGGTTACTATAAGAAATGGTGATTATGTCTATTGTTGAAACTTATTGAACAGTTCTACTAAAATTAAGTTGAAATGATCCAGACAGATTTTTGAAAGGCTGTCGAAGGAATCCGTTGGATTACCAGTTAGCTTGGAAGGTGTCAGGGCTGACCCGAATAGTAGAAGCTTTCACTAATCTTGTCAGGATTGTTTATACTTGTAAAGGCACCTTGAGTAAAACTGAACAATCCGTTGAAACTTTGGTATCAGAGCCATGGACTTGTAGTAGTTATAGATGATATAGTTCAACACAACTTTAATTATGAATATCATAAAAATAAGATCTATTGTTAAAAACAGTAGGAAAGAAGAATATGATATACCCAAACATTTAGATCACTGATTGTAGTAGGAAAACTTATAAGTTTCCTTCTTTCTAATAGGAGATTTTTGACTTCCGCCATGGTGTATGAACCTTCTTTGATAGGGACATCTTCTGTGATATGATTTTGAGAAGTGAAAATTTTGTTGATTTTATCAATAATTTGAGCTCTTATCTTCGGATCTTTAACAATTTGTAAGAGCTCTATGACTTTGTCATTATGAATGACATTGATGCTTAATTCCTTGAACTGGGAATAAATCTTATAAAGATCATCTTCTTACTACTAAATCTATTTTTCCTCCCCTACAATCTTTTCAAATTGAAAAGGACAACAAGATTGTTTATTTTAATGCAATTATTTGAAGATAATAATGCTTTACTTACTGGTCAGCATATTAATATTATGATCAAGTAGCAAAATTATGCTAACATTTATATGAGCATACTAGGAGAACAAATTACTTTTATTCATGATAATGTTGCTAAACTACTTTTTAGAATTAATTCCAATACTAAAGGAAAAGAGAAAGTAGTCAATATCAGTATCCAATTAGCTCCATTTGATTTTGATATCCATTATAAAAAGTGTTCAGATAATAATTTGCTTGATTTTCTTACAAGAAAATATTTAAACTAATTTTTTCATCTTACTGACAGGATGAGGCCATGACAAAATCAAATGGAGCTAATAACGTCTGCCATCTTGTAAACATTTGTTTTGTAAAGAATTTAGTCAAAGATACTGCTATTCTTTATGACAGACTAAAAACTAAACCTAAAGTTTGGTCTGATAATCATATTGAAGTAGTTAAAAAGATTAAAACAAAGGTTAAAAACCTTCCTTGTCTTACTTTGGCCAACCCAAAATGGGAAAAATGGTTGAGACAGACGCTTCTGACATAGGATATGAAGGGATCCTAACTCAATATTCTCCGAATAATAAACGCCATTACATTATTCAGTTTTATTCTGGTAAATGAAACAATGCTCAGAAAAATTACGCCACCATAGCAAAAGAAATTTTGGTTATAGTTAAAAGTGTTTTAAAGTTCTAAGGTGATCTTTATAACCAGAGGCTTAATATAGACCATCCGATGTACAAGGAATTCTTGGATTCTATGCAATCCAAACAAGGAAAGGATAATATTCCTCAATCATATTCCACAGTTCTCACAGATGATGAGAACATAGAAATATTTGATTAAAATGATAAAAAAAAGAAGTTATACTTCTTCTAGAACAAAGTGAATTGCGATAGAAAAATGACACATGGCAAATAATGCACAGGTATCTAAATTCAGTTTCTTATACCACACCTGCTTATAAATACAAGATGCATTATGAGATGATACTCTCAACAACAAGGTCTGATGAATTCCAGCATTTTTACCCAGCCAATACCAAAGAAAATTATAACTTTTCAAAAATCATTATAAAAAGAGTTATGGCTCCAGAAGAATGGGGAATGAGCCCCTTAAAAGAGAGGGAGTATATCCATCCAGAACAAAAGGTAGCAGTAAAATATAATTACTGGGATTATGTGGATAGCTTTAGTAGAGCTCTATTATATGAAAATGCTAATAAAAGGCATTCTTGATTTATAAAAATATGCTCTCATGTTTTTAACCAACCTATTCCAAATTGGTTTAGTCAATGGTGGACTTTATATGGTCCCTCGGTAAAAAATTTACCAGAACCTTACAAAAGATTATATTTTGAATGGGTGGATGTCTCCCCTAAGCTCATAAGGTTAGAACAAGATAATATATTCTTTGAAGGTCTATCATTAATGTACTTTTTTATAGAATTCTCAATCCCTTAGATTATGAAATGGTCTGTAGAGGTTAATAATACCCCTGAAGAATTTCCATGTTTACAGAGAATTTTTTATACAAAATTTTGGAATAAATTAATACAAAAAAACCTCGAAGGAAAAATTCATGGTCAAGAAATTATAGATTTAATAAATACAATGATGGACAAATACCAAAATACAGAAAGATCAAAATCACGGGTGGACGATCTTAGTCCATTCAAACAGATTGCAAGAAAGCTTCAGATGAAGAAAGGATTAATATCCAAATCAGAAGCAATAGCCATATATATGGAGGAAGTAAAAATAGATTTAATAAAAAATTTCGATATAGATATAAGGGATGATATATCCATGGCATCAGCTAGCCACACCAATGATGATGAAGAATCATGAATGCAGGAGAAGCACAAAGTGCTAATAGCAATAAAGAGATTGGCATTGATACTCTACTCCAAAGACTCCAAAACCAAGTGGAAGAATCTTCCAGCAACACCGCCTGCAAAGGAAAAGGAAAAGTGTAAAGCAAGAAGGCCCCACAAATTGAATAATTGGGGTAATAAGTCAAAAACTTTAATAAGGTAGGCCATGATAATAGGTGTCGGCCACATGTTCTAGTGGAGCTTTTAAAAATATTTTGAATTATTAATTATTGTACTTTATAGTACTTTTATGTAGTTTTCAAATATTTAATTTTTTAAAAAAAACTAAAAGATTCTATGTCTAAATTTATTGTCAAAATTAAGAAGATTTAATCTCGGAAAGCGAAAAATATCATTTAAACAGAGTAATTTTAATAATATAATTTGAATTTATATATCACATATAAATTCATTTAATTATTTTAGAATTTTATAATGATTTGATTTGTGTACATATAACTGCATTACTAGAAAATTATGTTATTTTAGAGGTGCAATTTGATCTAGAAATCCTAATTAAGTCAAACTAGAAGAAACAGAAGAAAATTGAATTAATTTCGGTTTGATTTGGAAAAAATAAAATATCTAGTTGAAATCTATCTATATATAAAAGAAGAAGAAAAATGACACATGTCTACACCATAAATTTTCAGTATTTTAATTAATTTAAATAATTAATAATCAATAATTAAATAAATAAATATAGACACATATCAATAATTAGAATTAGAATGGCACATGTCAACACAACAAAAATAAAATAAAAATAATCTATCTATATATAAAAGGAGAAAAAAAAAATGACACATGTCAACACCACAAATTTTCAGTATTTTAAATAATTAATAATCAATAATTAAATAAATAAATATAGACACGTGTCAATAATTAGAATTAGAATAACACATGTCAACACAACAAAAATAAAGTAAAAATAATTAAATAAATAAATTTTAAACAAACTATTTAAAATACAAAAATAAAAATAAAATACCAACGGATAAAACAGTAAAAAATGTTTAAATAGGTTATAGTAATAGAAAATGTAACAAAGAAAAAATAAAATAAAAAACGTGCATCAATCATTTTAAATAAATAAATAGCAAAACTAGCCGCACATTAAAAAAAAAATGTTAAATGAAGATATGCTTTAGTTTTTAAAAAAAAATAAAAATATTTTAAATGTGTTTTTTCAAAATAAGTAACGAACTCACGTAACTATTTTTTAAAAAAAAAAAGGGTAAAGTAGTTATTTTTTGAATTTAAATTTAAAGTGGTTACCTAAAATTATTCTACCCATTATCTCTACTAGTATACGTATCCGCACGTTGTGTGAATATTTGAAAATGAATAATTTTTTAATTTAAAAATAATTCATATGAATTATTATTGAGTATTAAAATTGCAGGTGCAATCATATATAATGTTTTGATTTTATATTAATAGTTGATGCTAATAAAATTTTATCCTTTAAAGAGATCACACATTTTTCTAACAACTTTTATTTTTCATTGTATAATGAAAATTAATAGTAGCATATGTGGTGTGTGTTAGATTGATATTGAGTTAATTAATTAAATTTAAAATTTATAGACCGGATTTGAATGTAGCATTAAAAATAATAACTCTAAATTTAGTAAAAATATTAATATAATTTGCAAAATATATTGCAACCTATTAGCACACTCCTCTCTAGTTCAAACTTGTAACGTAAAATGATTTTTATTTAATTAAACAAATATAAATTCATAAAATAAGGATACACAAAATCAAATTATTATTCAAATTTAAAAAACTTAGACGTTTGGATACTAATTTGGATAACTACCATTTTTTTAAAATAAATTTAAAAAGGAGACCTCAGAAGTAGTTAAGTTCTTTTTATTTTTATTTATTTTTCCAAAACCGTATTGTTTTTTTTAGTGTTTACCCTTTTTATTTTATTGTCAATTGTTAATTAATTTAATTCATAAATCTACATATTATTTTATATGCAGATTATTTTGTTTTAACAAAGAAAATGCAAATGTGGGGATTCCTTTTTGTTTTTAAACTGATTTTTTTAATTTGCTTCCTATATTTATATAATGCAAACATTAAAGAAAATAGGATAGTAATTCCTGTTTTTAGAAATCTTTTTGAAAAATAGTATAAAATTAATTTGAAAATTATAATTAGCTTTAAAATTATTTAGGAGTTTGTAATTTTATTTTATTTTTGTTAAATTTTGATCTAATAATTACAATAATTGGAATTACAATAATTTGAATTATGGATTTCTTAACAGGAAGAAAAAAAAGTTGTTAATCAGTTACCTATATTTTAGGAATCCATTACTATCCTTCTCTGTGTAACTCATATATATATATATATATATATATATATATATATAGAATTCTTTTTGAAAATTAGTATAAAATTAATTTGAAAAATTAATTAGCTTAGAAAATTATAATTAGCTTTAAAATTATTTGTGAGTTTGTAATTTTATTTTATTTTTGTCAAATTTTGATCTAATAATTACAATAATTTGAATTATGAATTTCTTAAAAGGAAGAAAAACGTTATATATATATATATATATATATATATCTGTGTGTGTGTGTTAAAAATTTGAATTATCCATAATGGTAGTTGTAACTGATAACAAATTAATAAAGCTAATTGATTAGGATATTGATATGAATAAATACTAAAGCTTTAAACTACTCTCGAAATTGATGTATTATTAAAATTAAAATAAAAAAGCAATTTCAAAAATTTTGAATTTAAAAACTTAAAATAACTATAAGAAAATAAATATCTATAAGAATTTGATTTATTTTCTTCAAATGTTAATACCAAATTGCTAATGTTTCACCCGATTAGGTAGTCCCGTAGTTTACTAAATTTTTTGGTTTGAATTATATGACATTAAAAAATAATTAATAATAATTTTAAATTTAAGTAGATAGAAAAAAAATTAATCCTGATTTTATATCCTAGGCATATTTTGTGGAAATATAGTTTCAAAAAATAGAATCTTATTAGAAGAGAGAAGTTATTGAAATTTTTATATGATTTTAAAAATATTTTAAATTTTTAGCTATTGTGATTTGTAGTACTTTTTTTAACATAATTTTGAAAAAATATTTATTACTCGTTTTGTTCTAATTTATATGACACATTGAGAATTTCAAATATTAAGCCTTTTTTATATGTCTCTTTAATATATTAAGTTGTTAATTATTGCATTTTATTGTACATTTTGAACCTAATTTTTTAATAATATATGTTATTTGCCATGTCCCAATTTATGTGGCATTAATTGATAGATTTGTTGGAGTCGAGAGATTTATTTTGTTAATTATTGTAATTTATATATTTTTTTTCCGTCAATTTCAAACAATATATGTTGTTAATTGATAGAATACTTTTAATGTAAATTTTAAAAAAAATACGTGTGACTCTCCATGTCCCAATTTATGTGGCACATGTAAAGTTTTGACAATTAACCAAAATTTTAATACATTTAAAAAAATATTTTGAAGTCGTTAAATTTTAAGTAATAAGTAATTTAAATTGTTGTATTATTTATTACAATTTATAATACTTTTTAAAGTAGTTAAAATATTGTACTATTTATTATGATTTATAATACTTTTTTAAAAATTTATGTCATATTATGGAATTTGAGAAGTTATTGAAATTTTTATATGATTTTAAAAATATTTTAAATTGTTAGCTATTGTGATTTGTAGTACTTTTTTAACATAATTTTGAAAATAATATTTATTAATCTATTTGTTCTAATTTATGTGGCAGATGCAGAATTTCAAATATTAACCATTTTTTATATGTCTCTTTAATATATTAAATTGTTAATTATTGTATTTTGTAGTACATTTTGAACCAAATTTTTTAATAATATATGTTATTTGCCATGTCCCAATTTATGTGGCATTAATTGATAAATTTGTTGGAGTGGAGAGATTTATTTTGTTAATTATTGTAATTTATAATTTGTTTTTCGTCAATTTCGTCGACTATTTTTTATTAATTATTGTAATTTATTGTTTCTTTTCGTCAATTTCAAACAATATATGTTTATGATATAATCCATTTTATGTGATATCAATAGAATTTAGAGAGTCAATTAAATTTTGTATATAAGTTTTAAATAATTAAGTTGTTAATTATTGTAATGTATAGTATTACTTATAGTATTTTTAAATATATTTAAATATTATATGTTAGGTTTTTTATCCTAATTTATATGGCATTGATAGAATTTAAAGTGTCAAATAATTGTTAATTATTGTAATAGATAATATGGAGTATTTAAGTCATTTATAGTATAGTATAATTAATATATAATATGTAGTATTTAAGTGTTATATTATGGAATTTGAGAAGTTATTAAAATTTTTATATGATTTTAAAAATATTTTAAATTGTTAGCTATTGTGATTTGCAGTGCCCTTTTTTTTTTTTTACATAATTTTGAAAATAATATTTATTACTCTATTTGTTCCAATTTATGTGGCACATGCAGAATTTCAAATATTAACCATTTTTTATATGTCTCTTTAATATATTAAATTGTTAATTATTGTATTTTATAGTACATTTTGAACCTAATTTTTTAATAATATATGTTATTTGCCATGTCCCAATTTATGTGGCATTAATTGATAGATTTGTTGGAGTCAAGAGATTTATTTTGTTAATTATTGTAATTTATAATTTGTTTTTCGTCAATTTCGTCGACTATTTTTTTTATTAATTATTGTAATTTATTGTTTCTTTTTCATCAATTTCAAACAATATATGTTTATCATATAATCCATTTTATGTGATATCAATAGAATTTAGAGAGTCAATAAAATTTTGTATATAAGTTTTAAATAATTAAGTTGTTAATTATTGTAATGTATAGTATTACTTATAGTATTTTTAAATATATTTAAATATTATATGTTAGGTTTTTTATCCTAATTTATATGGCATTGATAGAATTTAAAGTGTCAAATAATTGTTAATTATTGTAATAGATAATATGGAGTATTTAAGTCATTTATAGTATAGTATAATTAATATATAATATGTAGTATTTAAGTGTTATATTATGGAATTTGAGAAGTTATTAAAAATTTTATATGATTTTAAAAATTTTTTAAATTGTTAGCTATTGTGATTTGCAGTGCCCTTTTTTTTTAACATAATTTTGAAAATAATATTTATTACTCTATTTGTTCTAATTTATGTGGCACATGCAGAATTTCAAATATTAACCATTTTTTATATGTCTCTTTAATATATTAAGTTGTTAATTATTGTATTTTATAGTACATTTTGAACCTAATTTTTTAATAATATCTGTTATTTGCCATGTCCCAATTTATGTGGCATTAATTGATAGATTTGTTGGAGTCGAGAGATTTATTTTGTTAATTATTGTAATTTATAGTTTCTTTTCGTCAATTTCAAACAATATATGTTGTTAATTGATAGAATACTTTTAATGTAATTTTGTTAAAAAAATATGTGTGATTTGTCCATGTCCCAATTTATGTGGCACATGTAAATTTTTGGCAATTAACCAAAATTTTAATACATTTAAAGAAATATTTTTAAGTCGTTAAATTTTAAGTAATAAGTAATTTAAATTGTTGTATTATTTATTACAATTTATAATGCTTTTAAAGTAGTTTAAATATTGTACTATTTATTATGATTTATAACACTTTATTTTAAAATTTATGTCATATTACGGAATTTGAGAAGTTATTGAAATTTTTATATGATTTTAAAAATATTTTAAATTGTTAGCTATTGTGATTTGTAGTACTTTTTTTTAACATAATTTTGAAAGTAATATTTATTACTCTATTTGTTCTAATTTATGTGGCAGATGCAGAATTTCAAATATTAACCCTTTTTTATGTCTCTTTATTATATTAAGTTGTTAATTATTGTATTTTTTAGTACATTTTGAACCTATTTTTTTAATACTATATGTTATTTGCCATGTCCCAATTTATGGCATTAATTGATAGTTTTTTGGAGTCGAGAGATTTATTTTGTTAATTATTGTAATGTATAGTTTCTTTTTCGTCAATTTCAAACAATATATGTTGTTAATTGATATATTTTTGGAGTGGACTATTTTTTTATTAATTATTGTAATTTATTGTTTCTTTTCGTCAATTTCAAACAATATATGTTTATTATATAATCTATTTTATGTGGTACCAATAGAATTTAGAGAGTCAATTAAATTTTTTATATAAGTTTTAAATAATTAATCTGTTAATTATTGTAATGTATAGTATTACATATATTATTTTTAAATATATTTAAATATTATATGTTAGGTTTTTTATCCTAATTTATATGGCATTGATAGAATTTAAAGTGTCAAATAATTGTTAATTATTGTATTAGATAATATGGAGTATTTAAGTCATTTATAGTATAGTAATTCATATATAATATGTAGTATTTAAGTGTTATATTATGGAATTTGAGAAGTTATTGAAAATTTTATATGATTTTAAAAATATTTTAAATTCATAACTATATATTTCAATGTACAAGATTTTGATAAAATAAAATCTTTAAAGTTAAATTATAATGTTTTTGAAATTTAAATTATTAAAACATATATAATGATTTTATAGAAAAAATAATATCATATAAAGTTAAATGAAAAGGATAATAAATTAAACTTTTACCATGATAAGGTTGAAAAATATTATTTAAGTGGAAGGATGTGGGGCCCAGTTATATATTTTATATAGTAAGTATTGGACATTTGTAATGATTTAATTGGAACAATGGTAGTAAATCCTAGACTCTTCTAATATATAGTAATGTGTGTAACTTCTTTTTAAAAATGAAACTGTTTTAAAAAATATTATAATTTGTTGAAATTTAATTTTATTCTATAAATATTAAAATCATGCATGTGGATGTTTGTGAGTTAGTGAGGATGTGGGGTCAAGGACGTGCATGATTTTATTTAGCTTTTTGTTCCTTTTTCTTTTCTTTTTCTTAAAAGATTAATATAATTTATACTTTATGTTTTAACCTAAACATATACTTAATATTTTGATTTAATTAAACTGATCTAATAGTATATATACTGTAGTTTTAAATTTAAATTCAATCTTCTTACATTGTTAGGTTTTATGAAATATGAATGAAATTGTAAATATTATCTATATTAATTTTTCTTTATTTCCAAAATTCTTAGGGATGTAAACAAATTTTTACTTTTCTATTTTAAATTTCATTAATTGATTTTTCCTTGAAAATTTCAGTCCTATCTAATATATGAAAAATATATTTGAAGCTATATAAAAGAACTTGAGTTGACCTTCTCTTCTTTTTTTTTTATCTTAGCAGAAAAACTTCACATAATAATATCAATGTATAGTTACATAATTTATTATATTTTTATTTGAATTTTTTAATTTATTTCATTCAAATTTTTTAAACACGTGATTTATGTTTTCCTTACAATATATTTTTTAATTTTTGAAAAATAAAGGCACCAAACCGTGAGAGACTACATGAAACATGAATAAGGATATGCATGCAGCATAATACCTCTATTGCATTAAAAAAATAAATCAATAATCTGCATAAGAATTATAAAAAAATTAACCACATGCTTCACAAAAAAGAATTAAAGTATAAGCCTTGTATTATACATAAAATGAACTCTTATTTTTATGTGGATTTATGTTATGTGAGCATAAATTGAAATTCAAGTGTTAGAAACTATTATTTATTTTTTATTACATTTTTCAAATATAAAAGTGATTAATACAAAATGGATTTTCATTTACCATCTCAATAGAAAAGAAAGATATCAATGAAATTTAGAATATGTTCATCAATGTCAAAAAATATTGGTTGAGCAATCACTTAAGTGCAATGAACGTACAATGATCCCAAAATACTTAAAAGAACACCTAGAACATTAAAGTTTAATTGTTTAAATTCGTTAAAAAACACATTTTAATATTGAGAGTCAAACAAATTCAAAATTCAGATCGTTTCATGTTACTATATCATGGTACATTTTATGAAGATCTAAAAAGTAGAATAGTATTCATATCAACCGACAACATAACTATAATACAACAAAAGCTAAACATATTTCCTTTCAAAATTCAGATTGCTTCATGTTAATATATCATGGTACATTTTATGATAATCTAAGAAGTAGAATAGTATTCATATCAACCGACAACATAACTATAATACAACAAAAGCTAAACATATTTCCTTTCAAAATTAAATAAGCACATTGATAGTATAAAAGATACTTCTTATCTTAAACAAAATTAAACAAACTCTTCTTAATTAATAGGAGAAACTATAAACTTATCTTAGAAAAAACATCAATGTCGTCTACATCTCTTTCTGAATATTCTTCAAAGCCAAGAAATCTTCTTTTCATTAACTAATCATAAAAAAAAGGGAAAAAGGACAAATATACCTTCGAACTATAAAAAATGGTATACAAATACCCTTCGTTATACTATTGAGACACTAAAGCCCATGCCGTCCAAAAAGTGGGACATCTATGCCCTTCACTCTAACGGAAGGACACGTGTCATCATCCTATGCATCTACCCTTATTATCACTAAATTATAAACCCACGATCCGAATTAAAAAGACCCACCCAAATAATCCCTAACCCACTCATTACTAACACCTAATAATATACCCAAACCTACCAAAATACACGCCTTGATCCTTTATTTTATTCTTCAAAAATCTCACGCAATTTTGCCAACTACTCGTTTTATTTCCTCAAAAAAAGCCTAAAAACACAATCAACCCAAAATTGGTTTTGAAAGGAAAGGTAAGCATTTGATTTTGAATTCGAGTTCAAACATGAAGATGGGTGAAGAAGAAGATATACAGGGGTGAATCTCGTGATGGAGTGGGATAGAACCTCGGATTTGAGTGGAGAAGAAGAAGATGACGTGATTGAGCAAGAAGTTGAGGACGAATTAGAGGATGGGGAGAAGCTAAGGTTTTAGAGAGCCAAATAATTTTAGCAGCCATGGTTGTTCTATCTAGGCTTCAAAGCTTAATCAATAAAACTTCACTCAAAAATCTCATTCACCGCCATCTTCTCCGCCCCGCCGTTGCCGCTGCCGATGAAGATGATTTTATCTGAATATGTCCGAAAAAAATCTCACTCTCCCAATGAGTGTAACAAACGTACCGGCAACACATAACGACTATTCTTATGGAATAGTTTTCTGGTGCACCGTCCCAACAATACTCATCTTTCCAGTAAACTTCACACACAACATTCTCACCTCATACACTCGTCACTTTCAGCTCCGACGGACCACGCATCCCATACTTGCACAATTGTTATCAGAAATCAAAGAATTTTGATGATGTGTATGGAAGTTGCGATGATTCTGATGAGGATGACGATGACTATGGCCGTCGTGGCCGCGGTCGCAGTGGTGGCTCTGTAGCGGTGCTTATACAGTGTGGAATTTGGACCCAAATATCACTTTAATTTTGCTTTACTATTTGGGTGGTTTTTTTTTTTAATTCGGGTGGATTTTTTTGTGGGTTTAAAATATGGTGAATAATAAGGGTAAATGCATAGGATGATGACACGTGTCCTTCCGTTAGAGTGAAGGGTATAAATGTTCCACTTTTTGGACGGTAGGGGCTCTAGTGTCTCAATAGTATAACGAAGGGTATTTGTATACTATTTTTGATAGTTCGAGGATATATTTGTCCTTTTTCCCTAAAAAGAATATTCAAACAACACTAAAATCACCCAAAGGAAATGCAAATAGAAACATAGCCATGAACTAAGAAATTGCAGAGAGTTATTTGCTTGTTTCAACAAAAAAAAAAAATCAGTAAATATATATATATAATGAAATATTATTGTTTCAAATAACAATAAAAAATTTAAATTTTGAAAAACAGTAACCAATTTTTAATTTAATTTTTTTTATAATTATAAAAATTTGTATTGTTGACATGTGTCATTCTTATTCTAATTATTGATATGTGTCTATATTTCTATATTTATTTATTTAATAATTAATTATTTAAAATTATTTAAAATTCTGAAAATTTTGTGGTGTTGACATGTGTCATTTTTTCTTCTCCTTTTATATATAGATAGATTCCCTATATATACATAAATAAAGTTCATTAAAAAAATTAGTTGATCTTATTTTTCTTCAAATGTGTAGTATTATTTGTTGAATTATTTCCATTCTTCTTATCTTCATCTTTTTATGGAGCGAATAGATAGATTATTTGTCTGCTAGCCGGAAAAATAAGTTTGAATATACTTACAAATAACAAAGTGAAAGTCCAAGAAGCAGAACAACAACATTTACCAAAATAGAAATCTTCTGCAAATGATGATATTTAGATCTATAATGTCTTTTTGTGAATTTTTTGGGTTCACTTCGTTCAATTTGATTTGTTCCTGTCATATATTGTACTTAAATTCTTTAGGTCAAATGAGTTTTTCATGTTCTTTTTTTATTTACATTTGTAATCTTTGATGATTTTTATTGTGATTAGTTTTTTTTTTTTACGATTGTGTTATTTTTTATTTAATTTAAGTGAAGTTATTCTAATACTTTTTATGTTATCATTTTCTGTTAATTTTTTCTATTCAATCATTTATATTAACATGTGTTTTATATTATTGAATTATTTTAATCGAATAATTTTTTAATTTTATTATTTTTTGTTAATTTTTTATTCCATCATTTATACTAACATGTGTTTATTATTGAATTATGGATGTATTCTTCTTCAAATGTGTAATGTTGTCTGTTAAATTATTTCTATTCTTTTTATCTTTATCTTTTTATTTGGTGAATAGGTAAATTATTTGATGGCTAGCCGAATAAAATAGTAGAAGTTCAAGAAAAGAAGAACAATATTTATCAAACTAAAAATCCTTTGCAAATGATGATATTGTTAGATCTATAATGTCTTGTTGTTGTTTTTCCAGTTTATTTCATTCAATTTGATTTGTTTTTGTCATATTTTGTACATAAATTATTTAAATCAAATTATTGAACCATGATTCTATTCTTCTTCAAATGTGTAATGCTGTTTGTTAAATTAGTTTCATTCTTCTTATTTTCCATTTTTTATGGGGTGAATAGATAGATTATTTGATGGCTAGCCGAAGAAAATTTAAATATATTTGCAAATAAAAAAGTGAAAGTCCAAAAAAAAGAACAATATTTATCAAACTGAAAATCCTCTGCAAATAATGATATTGTTAGATCTATAATGTCTTATTGTTTTTTTTTTTAGTTTATTTCATTCAATTTGATTTGTTTTTGTCATATTTTGTACATAAATTCTTTAAATCAAATGATTGAACCATGATTCTATTCTTCTTCAAATGTGTAATGTTGTTTGTTAAATTAGTTTCATTCTTCTTATCTTCATTTTTTATGGGGTGAATAGATAGATTATTTGATGGCTAGCCGAAGAAAATTTGAATATATTTGCAAATAAAAAAGTGAAAGTCCAAAAAAAAGAAGAACAATATTTATCAAACTGAAAATCCTCTGCAAATAATGATATTTATCAAACAGATTTTTTAAATAATTAAAAATTAATTACAAACATAAAAGGGAAAAAAAAACTGAAAACACGGTTGAGTTCAAATTTTAATTATTAAAAAATGTATAACTTCCCACATTTTCTAAAAAGATAAAAATATGTATTACGGACAAAATCCAACTTTTACCACTTGATTTTTTTTTAAGAATATTTTAAAATGAACATTTAATATATAATAATTATAGGATTATTTCTAAAGAGAATATAATAATAATAAATATAATAATAGTAATAATAATATATATATATATATATATATATATATATATATATATATAGGAGAGGTGATAGCATCTACGTGTCAGCACAAAAAAAAACAGATTTTTTAAATTATTAAAAATTAATTACAAACATAAAAGGAATAAAAAAAAAAACTAAAAACACGGTTGAGTTCAAATTTTAATTTTTAAAAAATGTATAACTTCCCACATTTTCTATAAAGATAAAAATATGTATTATGGACAAAATCCAACTTTTACCACTTGAATTTTTAAAAAATATTTTTAAATGAACATTTAATATATAATAATTATAGGACTATTTCTAAATAAAATATAATAATAATAATCTATATATATAACATTAATAATAATAATAATAATAATAATAGAATAACAACAACAGCAACAACAATAATAATATTATTATTTATTATCAAATTGGCTAAATTAATTTAAAATCTAGAAATAAAAATAAAAATTACAAACATAAAAGGAAAATTTTTTTATCTATCTATATATAAAAGGAGAAGAAAAAATGACACATGTCAACACCACAAATTTTTAGTATTTTAAATAATTTTAAATAATTAATAATCAATAATTAAATAAATAAATATAGACACATGTCAATAATTAGAATTAGAATGACACAGGTCAACACCACAAAAATAAACTAAAAATAAATAAATAAATAAATAAGTTTTGAACAAACTATTTAAAATACAAAAAAAAATAAAAAAATACCAACGGACAAAAAAGTAAAAAATGTTTAAATAGGTTATAGTAATAGAAAATGTAACAAAGAAAAAATAAAATAAAAAACATGCATCAATCATTTTAAATAAATAAATAGCAAAACTACCCGCACATTAAAAAAATTTGTTAAATGAAGATATGCTTTAGTTTTTAAAAAATAAAAAAATATTTTAAATGTGTTTTTTTCAAAATAAGTAACCAACTCATGTAACTATTTATTTTTTTAAAAGGGCAAAGTAGTTACTTTTGAATTTGAATTTAAAGTGATTATCTAAAACTACTCTACCCATTATCTCTATTCCCTATATATACATAAATAAAGTTCATTAAAAAAATTAGTTGATCTTATTTTTCTTCAAATGTGTAGTACTATTTGTTGAATTATTTCCATTCTTCTTATCTTCATCTTTTTATGGAGCGAATAGGTAGATTATTTGTCAGCCAGCCGAAAAAAAAAGTTTGAATATACTTGCAAATAACAAAGTGAAAGTCTAAGAAGAAGAAGAACAATATTTATCAAAATGGAAATATTCTACAAATGATGATATTGTTAGATCTATAATGTCTTTTTGTGAATTTTTTTGGGTTCATTTCATTCAATTTGATTTGTTTCTGTCATATATTGTACTTAAATTCTTTAGGTCAAATGAGTTTTCTATGTTCTTTTTTTATTTACATTTGTAATCTTTGATGATTTTTACTGTGATTAATATTATTTTTTTACGATTGCGTTATTTTTTATTTAATTTAAGTGAAGTTATTCTAATACTTTGTATGTTATCATTTTCGGTTAATTTTTTCTATTCAATCATTTATATTAACATGTTTTTATATTATTAAATTATTTGAATCGAATAATTTTTTAATTTTATTATTTTTTGTTAATTTTTTATTCCATCATTTATACTAACATGTGTCTATTATTGAATTATGGATGTATTCTTCTTCAAATGTGTAATGTTGTTTGTTAAATTATTTCTATTCTTTTTATCTTTATCTTTTTATTTGGTGAATAGGTAAATTATTTGATGGCTAGCCGAATAAAATTTGAATAAAATAGAAGAAGTTCAAGAAAAGAAGAACAATATTTATCAAACTAAAAATCCTTTGCAAATGATGATATTGTTAGATCTATAATGTCTTGTTGTTTTTTTTCCAGTTTATTTCATTCAATTTGATTTGTTTTTGTCATATTTTGTACATAAATTATTTAAATCAAATTATTGAACCATGATTCTATTCTTCTTCAAATGTGTAATGTTGTTTGTTAAATTAGTTTCATTCTTCTTATCTTCATTTTTATGGGGTGATAGATAGATTATTTGATGGCTAGCCGAAGAAAATTTGAATATATTTGCAAATAAAAAAGTGAAAGTCCAAAAAAAAGAAGAACAACATTTATCAAACTGAAAATCCTCTGTAAATAATGATATTGATAAGTATAATGTCTTCTTGTGACTTTTTAGTTTATTTCATTCAATTTGATTTGTTTTTTGTGATATTATGTACTTAAATTATTTAAATAAAATGAGTTTTATATTTTTATTTATTTACATTTGTAATCTTTGATATTTTTATGGAGATTAATATTTTTTTTAGATTGTACGTTATTTTTTAAATTTAATTTTAATGAAGTTATTCTAATACTTATTTATTTTTTTCATTTTCTGTTAATTTTTACTCAATCATTTACACTAACATGTTTTTAATTGTTGGATTATTGGTAATATATTCACATTTTTAAAATGCTAAATATGTGCACTTGAATATCTTAATTGCTATGGAATTATTAATATAATGTATCGATAAATGTAGAATGTCATGATTTATGCATATTATTCCACTTTCTTATAGCTTTTTCGTAATATACTTGTGAGTAATAAAATATTAAAGTATGAACAAAATTTTGTTTATTTGTTCAGGTAAATTTTATTTAAAATATAATTTTTAAAAATTGTTACTATACTTAAAATAAATGGTTTGTCTTTGAAATTTAGAACCTTCAAACCTATAGAATATACAACTATTCTAAAAATTAAATGTACAAAAAAGACTTCTTATATTACAAGATATTAGAGAATTTGAAATTATTTTGTCAATATTGAAATAAATAATAGGTCATTTAGTTAATTAGAAATTACCATTTAATTAATAAGAGAATATGCACCATTGTATATGAGATCGAGACAAATAGTAACGTGTTTCAAAATATTAGATCAAAGCGAATTCAAAATTAAGATTATTTTTTTATAACATGGAATTCAGACATTTTTTAAAAATATAGAATTTATATAAATTTTTAAATAGTTAATTAGGAATTATAAAATTATTTTTAAAATGATAAGTTAGTTATTTTAAAATTATAAAAAAAATTGTAATTTTTTAAATAATTGAGACTGACTAATTAAAAGTTCAAATTTTGAATTTAATATTTATAGTTTTTGAAGATAGTTACACTTTTCTGACTTTATCATAATTGTAAGATAATTATATAACTAGAAGGTACTCTCTAATAATGCATGTAATTATTTTGTTTGTTCAAAAAAAAAATTATGTGTACGTTACCTTATTTTTTATCTCAATTATGTAGAAACTTTAATAGTAATCATAGATAATTTCAATCATTATTATTAATAGAACATTAGAAGAATTATTACTAAAGGTATTTATGTTAATAAAAATTAAATTGTTGTATGTATTATTGATGTATGACTAAATAAAATAATACGGGGAAGAAAATAGTAAGTAAACATTATACGTTATATTGAAATATATTTAAGTTAATAAAAACAGAAAAAGTATTATTTTTTATGATTAAACAAAAACAACAATTTGAAGAAAATAATAAATAAAGATTTCACGTTGTATTAAAATAATAAGTACTAAAAATTATGATAAATTTTATAATAGACATAAAAGGAATTTATGCAATAATTACTATAATAGAATACTAGAAAAATTGATAAGTTCCTCGACATATAATCATTGATAAAAAATTAAATTATTATTTTCTTTTTCGAAAGTTTAAAAGTAACTTTATTCAGTATTTGTGATTAATTATTTCCAATGATTAATAAAAAAAAAATAAAAAAAATATAAAATATATATATATATATATATATATATATATATATATATATATATATATATATATTATGAACATGTTTCTATTATTATATGACATTATTTTATATTGACTCTATTTTAAATTACTTTTTTATTATCATTTGACACAAATTTAAGAATGTAAAGAATATGTTGAATCTTTTGAATT
Source organism: Solanum commersonii (assembly GCA_029007595.1). Classification (NCBI taxonomy): domain Eukaryota; kingdom Viridiplantae; phylum Streptophyta; class Magnoliopsida; order Solanales; family Solanaceae; genus Solanum; species Solanum commersonii. Next base: position 2,079,874 of record JAJTWQ010000041.1, read on the forward strand.
TGAAAAAAAATATATGCAAAATATATTAACATGTCATTTAATCTTATGATATTTTACTTTTCATGTGAAATATTTTTAACTAATAAATTGTTAATATGAAAAATATATTAATATATCAATACAACATAAAAATAATAAAGGACAAATATGTAAAAATATTTCAACTATTTGATGTTTCATGAAATTAAATTAATTATAAATTCATATATAGTTGCGCAACGCGCAGTGCGTATTTATTGCTTTTCATTCACACAAATACTGAATAACTCTGCTCAGATGAAAATTGTTTGTATCAATTATACTCCAACTCCTTAAGATTTTCTTCAGAAGCATCAATAGTTGGAAGTTTTATCCTAAGTTGTTCTACATTTTCATGATATTTTCCATATGAGAAAACAAGATAGCAATAATCATCTTGGTAATTATCACTAACCAAGCTATAAAGTTGTTGTCCTGCTGCAAAGCCACCAAGAAGTTGATATGATCTTTCTGATTGATCCATAGTTACACAAATATCATCACCACAAGCAGCAACTTCTATTTGTGTTCTATAGATGAAATCCAAAACTTGTGAAATTTCTTTTTCAAACTCATAAAATGGTCCATTTTCAAAGTTGAATTTTCTAAGCTTACATAGTCCTTCTCCCAATTCCATCATTGCTCCTTTGTGATTTTTGTTGAATAAGTGATGGAATCCTACTGCACATTGAAGAATTCCGTGGAGTAGAGTTCGAATCGGCTCTTGGGATTCGTTCCAAAGGCCTTCAAGAACATCGTGACATCTGTCAGAGGTGGCAAAATAAATTCATATTTTAGTAACATGTTTAATCCACCTAACTATAAACAGATTGACATTGGGGTTATTTGCATAAAATTTAATCTTTTATGAGAATTTAAATTTTGTTCCCGTTAGACCAGTGGACTAAATTTATCTATCATAAGAGAAATTTAACTGCTTTCAAAGACGAAATTTATAGTCGTTTGGCTAAGTTTTTGAGAGGTCAAATAAGTAATTTAATAAATAAAAAAGGGGCGTGGGTGGGGGGGTTTGACCAATTTTTAGGGAGTAACAAAAATTGTTTTCCAAAAGTAAAAAGTAAATTTTTTCCAAAATTTCTTTTTTGAAAAATACTTTTATAACTTACTTTTATAGGGCTTGACCAAATAATATCTCTCAAAAGTTCTTAAAAGTTTATACATCAAATACAAATGACTTCTTACCAAAGTACTTTTTTAAAAAATTACTTTCCAAAATAAGTTGATTTTAAAAATTTGACCAAACGAGATATTAGTCTACTGAACTTAAAAACATAATTTAAAAGAGTAACCTCAAAAGAAGTTAAAAGGGGTCTAAATAGTGTAGCGTGACAAGTCAAAATGCAAATCCAGTCCAGACATACATTATCAAATTAAGCAATTGGGAATTGTGTGAATTAACTAAACTAATAATTTAAGAAAAATAGATTTAACTTTCACAATTATTATTTTTTATAAAAAGATAGATAAGGAAAGGAGAATGGTTATATTAGACTGAACCAATTTTTACCTAAGCAAACTTGGAAAACATTACATAACGAATCATTTTATAATTTGACTCGTTCATTTGTTATTTTTACCTGTAATAATCTCTGCTATTAAAGAGCGCCACAGCTTCTTGGAAACTATAGTTTTTCGATTTATGATCATCTTCGTCCTCCACAAAACTCCTTCGAGAAAAAAGGCGATAACTATATGATGATGGTGAAGTGTAATTGGTCTCCTTGAATTGATTATAATATAATTGGTTATGGAAATGAACCTTTGAGTATGGAAAATTAGAGAGTGAAGATATGTTAGTAAAAGATATTAGAGTTTGATTGAATTTTGGGAGACTGATAGAAATGTTATTAGCCATAGAAGAATGATTTTCCTAGCTGCATCTTTTTTGTCTCTTTTATTGTGATGTTTTTTATTTGTGGTTCATTTTTTCTCACTTCAAAAATTAGAGATTGTTTTACAAAAAAATCTCCCAAGATTTTTCCTTTAAATGTAGGGAAACTTACACATTTAATAGGTCGGTCAAAAATAATGAATTACATTTGTTAGTCAATTATATGGAAAAAAAAATTCTCTATTTTCATTTGTCTGTTTAACTTTTCTTTTTTAGTCTATTTCAAAACGAAGATCGTTTCTCTTTTTTGACAGCTCTTTAATTTTGACTTTTCATATAAAATACTTAACGCCGCAAGATTAAAGGATATTTTGATAATAATTCATTTTAAGTTTCTTACCTTTTGTTCAGAAAATAATTATAACAATTCATTTTCTAAGAAAATAAAAAATATAAAACTTGACTTATGTTTTAAAAAAACAATATCTTCTTCGTATCATTTAATTTAAGAATCTTAATTTTCTTTTAGAAAGTAATAATTCATTTAGGATGGTGCATACTCGGGTATTTCCTAGCACTTTCTATTTGTGGAATATTATCTAAGGCCCAACCTGTTAGGAATAGAACTCCCAAAAAAGTAAAATATTTACTTTTAAATGTATCGTTACTTTCATATCCTCTTTTTATTTTAAAATGATATATATTAATTTTTTTTGCGCACTGACATCATGTTGATATCAGCGCCCACCCTTTTTTTCCTCTTCGATGCTATTACAATATATGGATACACTTTGGTGATATCAAAGAGTAATTGAGCAATGTCTTCATTGAAGGACTGTTTCTTCCTCCTTGATTCCATCAAAGTATAATATATTCTAGCGGTATCAATGAGTAATTGAACAATGTTTTCTTTGAGGTTTGCTTCAGTCTTTCGATAAGATTATTCAATCATCCATTATACCATTACGATATATCTACATATTGTCATGGTATCATTGAGGTATGTTTCAATTCCTCAATATTAATTTTTAAAAATATAAGAATATAATTTCTACTAATTTAGAGTTTAATAAATAAGATTGTAACCAACATGGGTTGTGGTGCACTGATAAAAGTGTTTCACCTTTAACCAAAGATCTCGGGTTCGAGCCCTGAGTATGGAGAAAATCTTGTTGGGAGCGTCACCCCCGAATGGACCCTACAGTGCGCGATCTAGATTTAATTGGTGCTCCTATGTGGGCTCCGGACACCGAGTGGGAAACCAAAAATAAAAATAAAAATTGTGACTTCAATATTTTTCTCTTAATTGTTTCTTATTTATTTCTTTTTTAAAAAGTCAATCCTATATGATAGAAGAAATTAACAATTTACGTTTGCGGCACGTCAAAATCAAGCTTTGAAGAAGCTTTAATGGATAATGGAGTCTGACAATCTCAACCAATTCAAAATCTCCTCTTAACACTCCCAAATTTTATATATAAGCTCCGCTCGATGTTTCAAATCTTTCAATATATTATTCACTCAAAACAATTCACATTTACAGCACGCCAAAATTCAAAATCAAGCTTTAATGATAGAACATTTTTGGCACACAATTGGTTGTCAAACATAGGTAACCTTTTGTTCCATGCCCCTCTAATTCCTGAATAGCCATACTCAGGTAGAGTTGATCCAATCTGTACTTCTACTACTTGTGAACTAATATCCTCCTCTACAATTTCACATATTTTTAGTGTTACATACTCTCATAATTAATCCGGCCTCTACTGTTTTTAAAATTTAAAACCAAATCGAATGTTAATTTAAAACACACCCATGTTTTCATAAATTGAAGAATTTTTATATTTATGAGAAAAAAATATAATTAAAGAAATTTCAAATTATATATCTAAATAAAATTTCAACTTGAAATCAAATCATTTCCAAAAATCATTCTGCAATTTTAAATCTATACAAAAGAATTTTCCTACACCTCAAAAATAAGAACACTCCTGTAAGGACAAAAATAAAAAACAGTTGAAACTAGACTTGTTGGGGTACTAAGAAAAGAGAAAACCCCTCCAAAAATTGGCGTATGCCACTAATTGCAGCGCACACACGGTATTCTTTAGTAAAAGGCGAAAGAATAGTTCGCTCTGTGCTCACTGCGTGGCTGTGTATGTTTTGGTACGGTTTGATGTGCTTGTTTTATATTACAACAAAGTTTATATTTACTTATTATTCGACGGTGTGGTACTTGCCTCACTCCTTTAATATCTGTATGAACGAAAACTAATTTTTAACATTATATATGCTGTGTGATTGTTTGGTGAAGGCTCAGCTTTGCCTCTTTTGTGGTTACTTTAAGTTGGTGTTGTAATGGCATTGAGTAATGCCGAACTCGCAATTTCATCTGAAGGTTGAGAAGCAACGACTACATAAAAAAAATTAGCGGCAATAAATATGCACATTAACAAAAAATGCTAAGACTTTTATCAATACAAAGAGTACTAACATGTAATTATCACTAGTATAATTACCTATAAAAAAAGAGCAACTTTCACATATAGCAAACACAAAATTCATATTTGTATGCTATAACAAAGTTTGCATAATTGCGCATCATAGCAAACATAAATATGTATATTTCGCTATACATTTACAAAAGAAAGCAGCTGTATAATCTGCTTTGGTATACATATACAAAAAGATCAATTGTATAAAGTGAGAGAGACGAGTGAGCGAGCGAGATCTGGGAGAGGGGAGAGAGGGAAACGAAAATATATGTATATATACAATTTTCACGCATTTTATACATTTGTGTTTTTGTATAAAGTGAGAGAGGCGAGTGAGAGAATGAGATCTGGGAGAGTGGCGAGCGAGATTTGGGAGAGGGGAGAGAGGGGAACGAAAATATATGTATATATACAATTTTTCTCTCGCTTTATACAAACACAAACACATTTTATACAATTTGCGTTTTTTGTATAAAGTGAGAGAGGCGAGTGAGAGAGCGAGATCTGAGAGAGGGAAGAGAGGGGAACGAAAATATATGTATATATACAATTTTCTCTCTCTTTATACAAACACAAACGCACTTTATACACTTGCGTTTATATAAAAAACGAGAGAGGCGAGGGAGAGAACGAGAGTGGAGAGCGAGATTCACCAAGAGAGAGGTGAATTAGCAACAGTTTGCTATGAGGTACAATTAAATCAAACTATATTTATAGCATTTAATTTGAATTAATAGTTTGTTATTATATACAATTTTCCCATAAAAAAAAATATATTTTTCAAGTGAAGGGTCTATATTCTATTTTCAACAAACTAGAATCTCAATTAAATTTTATTGAAGAATTGGGAAGGGGCCACGCGAACGCATGCCCCACTATCACAAGTTATGACATAGGCTAGATCACTTGGTCTGACCTTAGGCGGGCACCCTTCCAAAGTGCAATGGAAGTCATCAGCCTAGGCTATGAGTCTTAAGGGTCGTTTGGTTTGAAAATGAGTTATGATGGGATAAGTTATGTTAGAATTAATTATGATGGGATAAGTTGTGCTGGAATTATTTCTTAGTGAGTGTTTGATTTGTTGTATTCAAAATAATATATATTGATAAATTTTAAAAACAAGTTATTTGTTTACAAAATTACCCTTCACTTTATTTAATTTTTTAAATTTTCTTTGCGAGCTTTAGTTATTTATTTTTTTAAATAAAACTTTTATTTTATTTAACATAAATATTTTTGTTTATGTATTCCCATGATAAGTACCATGTGTATTTAAAAATATAACTTTTTTTTATTTAGCTTAAAAATAGAACTTCCCTCTTTAGTTTGTTAAAGAGAAGAAAATTTATGAGAAATCAAAATAAAATAAACATAAGAATTAATCAAATAAAAATTATATTTATATAGTATAATTTTTTAATAGAAAAATATGAATGATTATCATAAAAATAAGAAGTAGTAACTATTATTATACATGATATTAAAAATAATGTAAATATAAATAAATGTGAAAAATGATGTATAAAAAGGATTTAAAGGGATATATTTGTCATTTACCTATTTTATCCCGGGATTACTATACCACCCAATGTGAGGGATAGCTTATCCCGATACTAATTCATAATCTTGGGATAAGTTATCCGAAACTTTCCAACCAAACAAGAAAATAAAGGATACTTAAAATTTATCCCAAGATTTACTTCCACGACCCCTTATTGATTGCCCATTGACCCCGTCCAGCTAGGTATGTTTCATGTGGGTCCTTCCTATCTTTTTATATCCATCCAGATTCTGTTCTCCTTCATTTCAGTCGATGAGGGACATTTTGCCCTTGATTTATTTTTTCAACTTATAACACCACATAAACAATAAACACATCTTTACAGTTCTCTTAAAAGAACAATGACATACTCATGGACAAATAACGTTATGTTAGCCAAGAACTACTACGAACCAGGAACAAAAATGACCTTAAAAAATTATTTTAGGGACAATGAATGTCGAAATTCATGTGTTATAGGGCCTTTACTCGATTTCTCAGGTTAACGACATTAGCTGAGTCTGGAGCAATTGATTAATTATTCTTTGCTCTTACAATACATATAAATCACTTTGTAAATACAAAAGCTAAACCAATAAAACCATGTTCAATTTTTATAATTGAACCCCAAGTTTAGCAGACACCATGTATTAGTAACCAGAAATAAGAAAAAAATGTTTAAGAATTGGGTAGGGGCCACATGGATTGAATAGAGTCCCACACTGCCACAAATTATAACATAGGCTCTACTACTTGGGTCAATCTTAGGCACCAACCTAGGTCATGGGCCTTGTTGATTGCTCATTAATTGTATCAATCGGTGAGATTGCCCTTGTTTTCTCCTGTATTCGTATTTCATAACAAAAATACCTCCACTTTCTGTTTTGATTTCATGTTTTTTTTCCCTTTAATTTATAGCACTTAATATGCACAATAAACAAATCTTCTCGGATCTCTTAAGAGAAAAAATGCCACTTGAAAAATTTTTGTTTTAGAATTGGGTAGGGGCCACATGAACACAGGCCCCTGCTGCAACAAATTATGAGGTAGGCTCGTCCACTTGGGCCGACCTTTAGTGGACACCCCTCCAAAGTGCAATGGAGGTCACCAACCTAGGCCATAGGCCTTATTGATCACCCATTGATCCCGTCCAGGTAAGTATGTTTCTTGTAGCTCATACCTTTTTTCTTATACCCATTTTAATCCCTTTATTCCTTTGTTTTAGCCGATGAGGGACATGTTACCCTTTGATTATACATTTTTTCATTTATAGCACCACATAGACAACAAACAGGATGACTAATTCATCTCTCTTTGCCTTTGTAAGTGGAACATATGGAAGGCGAAAGACAGGCCTCACAACTCCCGAGTTGAGCTAAAGCTGTATCCATGGCAAACCCGCATAGACCCGCAAACATACTAACCCTCCCTGCTCCGCCCCACATAACAAAAAATTGTGTTTTCAATCTGTCCCACCGCACATAACAAAAAATTGTGTTTTCAATCAGCTCCACATAGACCCGCTCTACTCCATGCCGCATAGTTTTTTTTTTTCTTAATTGAGTTTCACTTAACAAATAAAATTTATAAAAGTTTTTTTTTATTTAAATAAACTTGTAACTGTTATACTATTTCCTACTAGCATATACATATATAGAGAGATCATTGTCTCAATCATGTAGTTGGGGAAATAAATATTTTTTCTTGTTTGATAGAAAGGGTTAGTGAATTTGTGGGTCAAGCTTATGTTTCATTTAGTTTCTAAATATTTTTTTTTGTCAAACACAAAATAATACAATTTCAAGAAAATTATAAGGCTTCATTATAGTGTAGCTTTAGTGTTTCCAGAAAATTATAGTGTAGCTTAAGTGTCAAAATATTTGAAAAAAAACAGTGATAAAGTAGCTAAAGAGAAAAGCCTGGACTAACTTATGAATACTTTTCTCAATATTAGAAACTAATTAAGTGAAATTGAGTAGCTGAAATCTTGTAGAACATCTCATTGAGAACTAAATAAATGATTGATATCAATGAAAATATAAAACAATGTTTTTTTTTTTTTTTTGGTTATATAAAACAATGTTAAGTTTTGTAAAGTGAACTTCACCAAAAACTTGAAGCAAACGAAAGTGAAAGAAAGTGGCGAACATATATTGAGAGGGAGTTGCAATTTTCACAACCCGCACCCGCATAAAGCCATACCCGCCCTGCCCTGCATAAGGTAAACCCCCCCCCCCCCCGCCCCATTGCCATCCCTACAATTGGTTGTCAAACATAGGTAACTTTTGTTCCATCACACTGTCCCTCTCAGGTAGAGTAGATCCAATCTTTACTTCTACTACTTATGAGCTGATATCCTCCTCTACGACTTCACATATTTTCATGTGTTACATACTTGTAAATAATCCGGCTTCTACTTTTTTATAAATTTAAAATCAAACCGAATGTTAATTTGAAACACCCCCTTGTTTTCATAAGTTGAAGAATTTTCATATTTATGAGAAAAAAATATAGTTAAAGAAAATTCAAATTATATATCTATATAAAATTTCGACTTCAAATCAACCAAAGCATTTCCAAGAAACATTCTGCAATTTTAAATCTATATAAAAGAATTTTCATACCTTCAAACTAAGAATAACACTCTTGTAAGAACAAAAATAAAAAATTGTTGAAACTAGATTTATTGGGGTACTCAAAAAAGAGAACCCCTCCAAAAATTGACGTATGCTACTAATTGCAGCGCGCACGGTATTCTTTAGTAAAAGGCGAAAGAATAGTTCGCTTTGTGCTCACTGCGTGGCAGCGTAAGTTTTGCTACGAATTTATGTGTTTGTTTTATATTACGACGAAGTTTGTATTTACTTACTATTCAACGTGTGGTACTCGCCTCACTCCTTTAATATCTATATGAACAAAAATAATCATGTTTCTTGATGATTTTGAATTATATGGTCACAAGCTGATCGATGAAATGTCACATAGAATATTTTGGCCAGTATCATGAATATACTTGATTTGTGCACGAAGTCAGAATTTTTACTAATGAAATTCAAAAATAGAAAAAAGTACACACAAAAAAGGCAAGAGGATTCAATAATAAAAATAATTTTAACACTATATATGCGGTGTGATTTTTCGGTGAAGGCTCAGGTTTGCTTCTTTTGTGGTTACTTTAAGTTGGAGTTGTAATGGCATTGAGTAATATAAGGAACGTTGTGTCTCGAGTAGGAATGGCAATGGGGTGGGATGGGTTGAGTTTAATCCGCAAAATTTTTAACCCATCCCGCTCTATCTTGCATAACAATTTTTTTCATTTTCAACCTGCCCCGCATAGATCCGCCCCGCGCCCCACATAATTCTTTTTTTCTATTTCAGTTTGATATAAAATTCATAAAAATAAATTCATTTTTCATCAAGTAATATTAATTTAATAGATAATTACTTAAAAATTTATTTGTTAGAGGTCAATTAGGAAACATGTAAGAAATCGTATTATTTTTTATTGAACTATTTTCCTTTATTATCTTGAATATTTTAGTAGCTTTAAAGAAATTATCTTAATAAATAATGTTCTATCACTCTTATAACATGTAAAAAGTTAAAATTAAGTTTGAACCCGCATAAAATCACACACACCCGCAACTGCCCCAGCCCGCATTAGTTTTAAACAACACACTTCAACCCGCCCCGCCAACCTTAAACTCATCCCGCCTCACATAGCCTTAAACCCACCCTGTCACGCATTTGCCCCGCCCCATTGCCATCCCTAGTCTCGAGCTAAGATTTTGAAACCAACAGAAAGTGGAGTGGATAGGGTTTAAGCCAACACTACCTTGTGTTTTGCCGAACTCGTAATTTCAGTTGAAAGTTGAGAAGGAAACACTACAACAAGAAAAGTTTTTAGCAGCAATAAATATGCATATTAACAAAGAATGCTAAAAATTTTACCACTAGATGAGTACTAACATGAAATTGTCACTAGTATAATTACCTGTAAAAAATAAAATAAAAATTAAGCGCACAACTGGAATACTTGGACTACTTTCAAGTGAAGGGCCTGCATTCTATTTTCAACAAACTAGAATCTCAATTAAATTTTGTTTTAAGAATTGGGAAGGGGCCACGCGAACATAGACCCCCACTATCACAAATTATGACATAGGCTGGACCACTTGGACCAACCTTAGGCAGGCACCCTTCCAAAGTGCGATGGAAGTCAACAGCCTAGGCTATGGGTCTTATTGATCGCCCTTTGACCCCGTCCAGGTAAGTATGTTCCATGTGGCTCCTTCCTATCGTTTTATATCCATCCAGATCTGTTTTCCTTCATTTCAGTCGATGAGGGACATTTTGCCCTTGATTTTATTTTTTCAACTTATAACACCACATAAACAACAAACACATCTTTACAGCTCTCTTAAAAGCAGTTAATATGCACAATAAACAAATCTTTTTCGGATCTCTTAAGAGAAAAAATGCCACTCTTGGAAAAGTTTTAACAAAATAATAAAATCTTATGAACCCTGGTATATGAGCAAATCATGTAACTTCCATTTTGCTCTTTCTTCACCAAAGTCCACATTTCTCCTACATAAAATGATTTCTAGGAGTAGAACACAAAAAGCTTGATTGGTATGTTCCGAAACCATTATGGTGCAACATATCCTTTCGTTCCTCTTGTCAATTATCGCTGTTTGAGTCTCGGGTTGATCCATCTTCAGTAACTTTGCTAATCCAAAATCTGATATTCTTGGATCATCAAGAAGTGTATATGTTCTTTAGGCGTTACGTCACAATGGATGATCCGTGTGCTACACGAGCACCCGTGCAAATACAAGAGTCCCCTGGCTATCCCAAGCTACATGAGCCCTCTGACTCCGTATATGTCAATGTTAGATCACCAAAAAGGAAACTTGCTAATGTCCCATTATTCAACAACTCATACACAAACAATCTGCAAAGTGTTTTCCATAAATAAAATGGCTTATAGTTTTTCATCTTTTGTGTATCTATAAGCTACAGCAAGAATGCTGGACTCAATGAGCTTGTCCAAGTTTGCTTTTGGCAATGACATTATTCACTGGAAGTTTACTTCTATAACAAGGTGAAATATGTTAAAATTTTGTTTTAGAATTGGGTAGGGGCCGCGCAAACACAGGCCCCCGCTGCAACAAATTATGACGTAGGCTCGACCACTTGGGCCGACCTTAGGCAGGCACCCCTCCAGAGTGCAATGGAGGTCACCAACCTAGGCCATGGGCCTTATTGATCACCCATTGACCCCATCCAGGTAAGTATGTTTCTTGGAGCTCATACCTTTTTTCTTATACCAATTTTAATCCCTTTAACCTTTGTTCCAGTCGATGAGGGACATGTTACCCTTGATTATATTTTTTCATTTATAGCACCACATAGACAACAAACAGGATGACTAATTCATCTCTCTTTGCCTTTGTAAGTGGAACATATGGAAGGCGAAAGACAGGCCTCACAACTCCGAGTTGAGCTAAAGCTCTATCCGTGGCAAGGTTTGGCTCATGAAAGAACCATTCAACCCATGCAATTTTGTTTTTTTTCTTTAGTCTTATGGTAAATGGAGAGACTTATTGCAAGAAAATTTTGTTTAAAAGTAGCATATTCTTCTTTTGATTTTCAATCCTTTCTCTGTTTCATCTTTCTTAACCAAACAATCTTTTTCTTGCTCAATTACTTATACACCCCACACGCATCCGTCAACATTCCTAAAGAGTACAAGCAACATAGGCTAAACCTGATTGCTTAACAGCAATAACAAGATTCCATAATGCTCACTGCCAAAATATCATCTATCTCATTTAGGACCCTTAACATCAAAGAATCAAGCAACTGAAACATTTGGAGGGAAAAAAAGTATCAAATACACCTGACCATCTTATTCCATACATGGAAGGCAAAATTTCAAACTTAATGAGTGACCAATCTAATTTCAACTGATTCTATCACACTTCAAAGCTTTAGCTGAACTAAGAATAGTCGCACACAATGACAGTTATGACATGAATCTTAGATACCAGCCCATACGATGATGTCAAGAAATAAAGTGGTCAGCATTATTAAGCTATTTTCATATTCATCTACAGCTCTTTGTTTGGACAACCAAGCCTCAGTTGGTAACAATTCATGATCACAAAACATCCCATGTAAAACATCTATTGGACTCAGTTTTAGTGTTCTATTTGGATATTGTATATTTTCTAGAGACTAATGTAGCTACTATTACTCTGGCAACACAATATTCCAGAATCGTCTAGTCCCAAATGCAACAAACCTCACCGAATGCTAACAGATCATCAATTCTCAAAGAGAACTCATGCTTTCACCAAATAAGATATAAGCATAGTAATTTTCCTCAATATATTTTAAAAAAAAACAAAACAAAAAAAGCTTCTCTAATTCAATGAATGAGCATTAGAAAACTTTTCGGGATGATGAGGCTTTCTTGGTTTCTTTAACTTTCTTCTGTTTTGACAAGTCTATTAGTTTCTTTCACTTTAATCCTTTTTCCAAAAAGAAATGCAAATGTTAAGAGCAATAATGACAGAAATCAGTTGGGTTGTTAAGCCCTATGAACGAAATGAGAGAAAAATGTAAGGAAGTCTGCAAACATGTCACAAAGAAGCAGTAAAAGTATACATTACGTGCCACAAAGGAGCAGCCAGTACAGGGGTAATCTGCACTAACTGGCTTAAAAATCCATGAGAACATATGAAATGCTTCATTTATTTGTTTATTCTTTTTTACTTTTTAATAGGAAAAATACTGGAACCAATATTAGAATTCTAATTAACGATATAAAACGGATAAACTATCGTTTACAGGATTACAGAAGCTGAAATGGAAAGGAATGCAGATTAAAGTCAAATAGAGTTTCAGAAGCATCACAAGGCTAGATGGTGAATCAGTTATCAGGTTAACGTCGTTTAAGTATGACTAGTCTCAACTGACAGCTAAAACTCCTAAGAACAGAGCTGAATTAAGATATAGTAATACAGGCGTAAGCATGAGAAGAAAGTACAGGAAATTGAACTCTACATAGCATTAAGGGGCAGTTCAGAGAGAAAGAAAGTCAGAAAAAGGGAAGAACGTTAGAACATGAACCTGAAAAGTAGTTTTGAGTGCTTCATCAACTGCTTAAAATGAAAGGGGTCAGGAACAGCAAATTAACAGTGTTGAAGGAGATATCAAGAGGGAATAGTATATTTATTACCTTGCTCCATTAAAGCTTCAAAGTCTGTGATCGTTTCTTCTGAAATCACACACATGGCAGAGCTCGTTGAATTAGGGATGGTACTGCTCTAATTCAGCCTATACCTATGCTTATTACTCCTATAATGGCCAAAACCACCCAATCGACACTTCAATTTTGGTGGCACTTTCTTGAGTAAGTTCTTTATACGTCACCACATTACCATGAGTAAATACTTTCCTTCATAAAGTGAACCAATGTGACAGCATGTGCAAGTTAATTGACTTTAGGAGAATAAATTACATGCTTCCTTCCTCAAACCCCTCTTGTTTAGAAAGAATAAACCAAGTGCTTTCCCTCATCTTTAAAGACATTTATATTTCAAATTTGTAGTTAATTCCTTCAAATATTCACCAATTATACAAAACTTGAAAGAGCATGTTCTTGTCACCATCTATCCGTCAACTCTGGTTCAACCAATGTTTATGTTGTTAACATCATTATCATAGTGAGGGCAGCCAAATCCACAATGCTATTCACAAAATCTAATCAGGCAATGCAACTTCGTCCTTTTCTTTTCCTTATGGTAAATGGAGAGACTATTGGCTATTGCTAGAAAATTTTGTTTAAAAGTAGCATTTTCTTCTTTTGATTTCAATCTTTTCTCTGTTTCATCCTTCTCATAGATGACCAACTATAGTAACTTGATAAGACTAACACTAGGATGGTATGATCCTTGCTTAATATGATGAATTCAGGTAGTGGGAGCAATAGTGTATGATCCTCGGCTCCTCAATACAATGGATAACATATGTAATTTCCAAAGGAATATGATGTTTTCTACAATGCCTCAATTATATGCAGATGTTTGGAAGACCAGCATTATACTCCAAAATGACCCTAAACAGGGATGGATTGGACTAATAAACATGTCAATACTAATACAAGAAGACGCGAAACTAAAGAGGAATCATGATGATCACACGACTATATAACAGCAAAATCTTGCCAGCTATAGTCATGAACTAAAGTCACATCTTTTATGAATCTTTTTAGGCACATGAGCTAATCTTATGTATATCTTAAAGCAATAAGTAGAAGAAAATTTGCAATACTATAGTATACTCATGTTCCCAGCTCTATACAGAAAGTTGCTTATAATTGAGTAGCTGAAGTTAAGTGACCATAATTATTTGCACTGTGATAAGGCAGATTCTGCTGATGTTGCAAAAGTAAACCATACTCTGCAACCCTCTAAAACAAATTATAGTAACTCTTCTCTTCATCTATATAAAGTACTTCGGAGAAAGTTGACCAATACACCACAACATGCCGAGGCAGAAGAAGATTAACCAGGATCTAGTCCGTAAACAGAGAAAACAGAAGAAAATGATCCAGTCCAGAAACTAACATCTACAATGTACATGCCTCCCAAAAGAGAAAAGCAAACAAGAAGAATGCGTGTAAAAAACAACATAAAGAAGATATCTTCATGTCAAGAAATTTTTCAAATTAAGCCGCTAATAACAAAAACTTACTTCTCAATACCAATTGGGGAAAAACTAATACCTACCAACCAAAAAAAAATCATTATCATCCAAAACTTGGACATCTCTTTCCCCAATAAAGTTTTCCCGTCCAATTTTCTCAACAATCTTCACAAACTCCTCTCTCTTTGCCTTTGTAAGTGGAACATAGGGAAGGCGAAAAACAGGCCTCACAACCCCAAGTTGAGCTAAAGCTGTATTCAGAGCAATGGGGTTTGGCTCATGAAACAACCATTCAACCAAGGGCATTAGCTTTGAGTTCAAAACAGGGTTATTTCCTCCAAACATTAGTTCACGCATCAGACCAGGAACCAAGTTGCTGGTGACAGAAATAACTCCCGTAGCACCATGATGCCACCTTGAGTCATGGCATTCATCATCATTCCCACTCCACACAACCAACCCATTACTTGTATACTGCTCCACTCTATCATTTCCTACACACTCTTTGACACCAGCAAGGTTAGGGCTCTTTGCTAATGTCTGGATTACATGAGGGGGAATGTCTTGACCAGTTCGTGATGGCACATTGTAAATGATAGTAGGGCCCATAGGGAGCACACTGTCAAAGTGAGAAATCAAACCCTCTATGGAGGTCTTCCCATAGTAAGGATTAATGTGAAGAGCTGCATGCATACCTACAGCAAATCCTTGTTCTGTCGCATGGATTGCTTCCCTCGTGGAGTTGCTTCCTGTGTTTCCAATGACTTTAATTGATCCACCAAAACAATTGATGGTATGACCAATGAGCATGATGTGTTCATCCCAGCTCATCAATTGACCTTCACCTGTAGTGCCACCAACAATCACACCCTCAACACCATTTTCAATTTGCAAATTTACTAAGGCGTCATAAGCCTCAAGATCGAATCTTCCATCTGGTAGATATGGGGTTTTAATTGCAGTAATCAATCGAAGTTTTTTTATGTCCTCCGCAAATGTCCTGCATAAGAGAAGGTTAAATGAATTTATGTTAACATTGTGGTTGCATGTATCTCCTGTAAATTTCCTTGATGATGATATTCACCTATTAGCTGTTTGTGTTAACTAAACGGAAAGCATGTATCATCGATTGCTACCTACAGGGAAATGTTTATCATTTCCAATGCATATCATCGATTGTTGCTAATAGCTCATCAGAACAAGATGATAATGCATGTCCCATTTTGTTGACAATATCAAGCATTCAATATACTAGATAGTTCCTAATATTGTTTTTTTATTTTTGATAACCGAGAAATCTATCTATGACCCGCCCTTTGAACCAATCACAGCCTTCTAAACTCGGTGGATAATGGGCCCGCCCCTCTACCCTTCTCCACTTAAATACCGGGCTTCGCTTTGCATGGTGTGGGGCTTGAACCTGTGACCTAAGCCACAAATCCTCCACCTTTTGCCACTTGAGCTAGGCCTTGGGGGCAGTTCCTAATACTGCTTATTCACGGAAGACTAACTGTATGAAATCTAAAACTGACCTCATTACAAGGCTAGGAATAACATGTCAAACAGGCGAACAATTCATCAAATCACACGCGCAAATAGATGATAAAACTATGATCAAGGAACCACCATTGCCTTCTAATCTCTTATTCTGATTTATTAAATTGATTAAACTATTGGGTTTGGCTAACCTATTGGTTGGGAACATAGGTGTCATAACGACTTGTATTTTTGGATCATGACAATTTGGTATTAGAGTGGGTAAAAAGGTTTTGACAGTTCAAAATCGCGTGATTAGGAGATAGCCAATCCATTCCATGGATAGCATCAAAGTCTACCATATCTAAGACCTTCAAATTCGCTTAAGTATCATATCCCATCAAAGTAACTACACACAGACCGATGTACCACTACGGAATCCCCAACAGGAGTAGAAACATGTATAGGCAAATCAAGCGACTCACAGAACATGTCCAAACTTGAAGCAAATTATGTAGACACATAAGAATAAGTAGAGCCTGAATCAAATAATATTGTAGTCAACCGATGACAAACTGGAATAATAAATGTGAGAACAACATCTGAAGCTCTTCTCTACTCGGAAATGCATAACACTAGGCATGATCGCCCTCAGACTTCACACGACCGGAATGGAATCCACCTCTCCCCGTATGAGAACCGCCTCTACCACTTTGTGCACCTCCCCATATCGGAGGTTGAGCAGCCTTAGAAGTCAAAGCATGAAAACCACCATGTCTGTCTGGGGATAATCATGAAATGTCCCGTGTCACCACACTCTAAACAACCCCTACGGGACATAAGCTAATGTGAGGAACCTGAATGCCCTCCACGGCCTAAAGGTCACGATGATGAGCACTATGAAGTTTGTATTGAACTAGAAGTACTACGTCCGACATAATCTCAGACAATGGTATGAATGGGTTTGTCAGACAGGGTGATAACCCCTCCCTAAGTAACCTCGACTCCTAGGTGGAGCACCACCATAATCACCTACCTGACATGCCCTCTTACCCTCACGCTAAATCATTTTTAACTCCTAGGCAACAGCTATCACTTTCTGAAATGGAACCACGGAAGCGAAAACCTAATAAACTCACATGCAAATCGAAATAATCAATCATTTGACAAACCTTCTCACTCTCGATGGGAAGTATCATCAAAGTGTTCCTAAGCATGGCATGAAATTTAGTCTCATACTCAATAACTGACATACCCTCCTACTCTAATCCCTCAAACCGCGTGGAACAAACTATGCTAGAAACACCTTGGTAAATTTAGCGCATGAAAGTGGAGGTGATCCAACTGACCTACTATCAATATAATTCCACCATCATTGATTGGCAAAGCCAATCATCTGAAATGTTGTGTAGTCAACTCTACTAATCCAAGGTTGTGCAACCTCTCATGACAATTGACTATAAACTCATATCCATCACACTCAAGTCACTAGTGTAGGTCAGAGGATTCAACATCCTAAACCTTCTAAACATTATTTGCTTATCAATGCACATGACATGATTATTAGTCGAATGTGGTTTCTATTCCGACCGTGGTGGTGGTCGTGGATGTTTATAGTCTAAGAGTGGTTGTGCCTAGTGTTATGATTTTCTGAGTAGGCCAGAAGCATAGGCTCATCTAATGTTTTCACATGTATTATTCCAGTTGGTCATCGATCGGTTACAATACTATTTGAACTAAGCTCAACATATTCTTATATGTCTACATACATTGCTTCGAGTCTGGATATGTTATGTGAGTCACTTTATTTGCATGTACATGTTTCTACTCTTGTTGGGGATTCCATCGTGGTATATCGATTATGTAACTACTTTGATGAGATATGATGCTCAAACAAATTTGAAGGTCTTAAATATGATAGACTTTGATGCTATCCTAGAAATGGATTGGTTATTTCCTTATCATGCGATTTTGAATTGTCACAACTCTTTACCTACTCTAATATCAAATAGTCATGACCCAAAAACACAAGTCATTATGACACCAATCTTGGATGGTATTTCATTTTTTCTGCATTTCATATTGTGAAAGACTTTGTGTTTCTGATATTTTGCTTGTCACTTACTTTTCCAATTGGTTTATTAAATTGAAACGATAAAATTACTGGGATTGGCTTACCTATCCCAATAATTGACTTGTGTTTTTGGATCGTGACAGCAACATGGTTTACAAACTTTGAATCTGCCAACTACAAATTGTGTTATCTACTACAATTAAGTCAATTTTGATGTTCACTGTACTTAATTTCGCAAGTAAAATTGGTGAATATACTACATTATTTCTTCTATCATCTCCAACAACCTATAGTTTTTCCTAACCATTTCACCACTACATTCCAATTATACAAAAATAATCAAGATGTCATGTACTATTGTCTGGCATACCCAAACAAGAAACACAAGGAAGTGGCATTATCCAATAATGCACTTCAACCAGTCAATCGCACAACAGTAAGAATACTGAAGGAAAAGGAAAAAAAAACTTGTTCATATCATAGATCACATTTAATCCCAAATCAACTGCAGGTGGATATTACCTATTTTTAACTTCATTACTGCGCATCGGGAGGTGGATACATGTAATTACTGCTGCTCTTGGTGGCTTCCATGTTGCAGTTCTCCTGTTAGCAAACAATAATCAATTCACAGTACAGAAATTAAGAACTCGATCATCATTTGACGATAAGGCACAAAACTTTGTTGATGTCGAGCAACATACATACCTGTTTGTTGTTCTGGCACGTTCAACATAGAAATGGCAGCAATTTGTAATTGAGGATGACATTTCTCCCTATCGGAAATGTGTAAACGGAGAGAAAAGAAAGAAATGGCCAACGGCGAGAGAGAAAAGAGGCGCAACACGTTTTTATTATATACTTATATATATATATATAAAAGGAAAGAGGCGCAACACGTTTTTATAAAATCTAAGGAAATAAACAGGCTTAGGGTTTTCTGGCGGGATGATTAAGGGCATTTCTGTCATTTAACTCAATCATGAAAGTCACCTCATGCACGTTTTTGTAGCCTTTGAATTTTCTCTGATCCTATTTAGTTATGGGCCCTTTAGAAACATGTCTTGCAATTGAGAATTTGTATTCATCTTACCATTTAATAACACTCATAATCACATCTTATCACTATTTTAGCTTTTAGCTTTTTTCAAAAAAAATAAATATTGGTAGGTTTATCATTATAATCTTATTTTGTGTTATTTGGAAGTGAGTTTTTCCATTAATGAGCATGAATTAATTTATTTTGATTAAATAAATTGATCAATAAACATGAATTACATTATTTAGTTTTCTTATATTGGTCAAATTTATATTTTCAAAGCAAATAACTCTCAAGGTTAAATAGAAAAAATAATGTCATTTATGCATTGATTTTGAAATACAAGTTAGTAAAAACGACATATAAATAAGAAAAAAGGAGTAATTTACTTGGCTCATTTTATTTTTCTTAATTATTGTCTCAACAAAATATATACACCTTTCTTTTCATTTCATGCGCTTCTTCTTCTTCTTCTTTTCATTTTAAAAAATAAATTATTTTAATATTATTAAAAATAATTTTAACTTTATAACTTTATTTATATTCTTAATGAAATAATTCAAAATCACAAAAATATCTAAATTATTTTATATTATAAATATTTTTTAAAAATAAAAAGTTAATATCAAGTCAAATAATATTACATAAAATGAGATGAAGAAAATAAGTAAAATATAACCTAACAGATAAAGGGTTTGGGGGGGGGGGGGGGGTGACCAGGAAGCATTTTAGCTTTTTTTTTTTTTTTTTTTTGCAAGGTTCAAATCCAAGTTCGGAATATTTTCAAGAAGAGGACAATAATGCAAATTCGAAAAGTATTCATTGCATATGTAAGAATTTCTACTTGACATCAAAAGTTTAGAGTGTTTCAAAAAGGTATTAAAAAATAAAGAACGAATATAAATATATAATTAAGGATATTTATGTTTTATCTTATCTTAATTAATATAATAGTATAAATAGTATAGGATGAATATTATTTTCTCTTGAACTAAGATTAAATAAGATTATTCATGTATGAATTTAATCTCTTCTCCGTTGAGTTTATTCATACCGTTCTTTGTTCAAATTAGGTTATTACAAAACTTTATTCATTGATTTCTAATTTGAGAAAATACATCAAATCGCCCTTAAATTTGGCAGCACAATTTATTTTAACATTGTAATTACATGGATATTTAAATACCCTCTTATTTTAAATGTGTAAAAATATATTCGACTCGATTTATATTTTAAATTGATAAAAACGAGTTACCCAATAAATAATATGAATAACTATGAATACCCATATTATAGTAGGAATATTATTAAAAACTTCAAAATCAAAATCTTAACTCCACTCTTCACCCCAATCCCCCACCCTACAAAAAAAAAACTTTAAATTTTTTAACCCTTCTAACCCATGGCCTTAGGTAGTTATCAGCAAGATAATAAATCAAATAACACCAAATCATAGCTCCGGCGAACGTAAGCAATTGTCGATCCCACGTCATAGGAATCCATCCTTAACACCTTGTTTTGATTATTGCTTAAATTTTATTATATCGTATCGTTTAAATCCATCCTTAGTTAATGACAAAAAGACTCATTTTATGTAACGACCGATTTGGTATAATTGGTCGTTACCTTCATATTTTATTCTTATTTTGTCTTTATGTATTATTTAATAATTAAAATTTTTAAAATTGTATTATATGTTCTCACTTATTCGGATTATATTGTGTATAAACATTTAAAGAAATGAATTTCACTTAATCACATCTCGCGCTAGATGTATGTTAAAATAATTATAATTAGTAAAAGTAAAAGTATATTATCAATTGTGTGACCAAGTAAGATCTAAATAACCATTAGAATATATAACATGTTATAAAAGAACTAAAAGTAACAAAACTAAACTAAAAGGAAGATGATATTGAGAGAATGTACTGTATTTTTCCTTCTTCGTTCGTATCTTTTTAAATGAAGTAGCAAGCCCTTTTACAGGCAATGTAAATTGGACAGTGAATGGTTAACACAAGCCATCTACTACTTTGCACAAGATGTGCACAATTTCTACAATTTCAACACTCCAATACACATACTATCCACATATCATATTGTGGCATCCACACGTTCACAACACTCCCCCTTGAATGTCTATGCCTAACTAAAGAAACTTTAGGAAAGGAAAATGAGTACATATATCTTTAAATACGCATTTCTTGTTGCCTCATTAAAAACCTTGCTAGGAAAACTCAATGGGACAAAACCTAGACTAAGGAAAAAAGAGGACAACAGGTATTCTACTCCCCCTGATAAAGACCATGATTTATATTGTTAAGTCTTCACATTTCAATTTTGCGTACCATCTTCTCAAGAGTTGAGGATAGTAAAGATTTGGTGAATAAATCTGTTGGATTATCACTTGAACAAATTTGTTGTACATCAATATCACCATTCTTCTGGAGATCATGTGTGAAGAATAATTTTGGTGAAATGTACTTCGTTCTATCTCCTTTTATGAAGCCTCCTCTTAATTGAGCTATGCATGCAACAATATGGTATGTGGATAGTATGTGTATTGGAGTGTTGAAATTGTGGAAATTGTGCACATCTTCTGCAAAGTAGTGGATGGCTTCTGTCAGCCATTCACTCCCCAATTTACACTGCCTATAAAAAGGCTTGCTACTTCATTTAAAAAGTTTCGAACGAAGAAGGAAAAATACAGTACATTCTCTCAATATTATCTTCCTTTTAGTTTTGTTATTTTTAGTTTTTTTTTAACACATTATTAGCACGAGTCTCTGCCAGTTCAAGTGAAGACTTTAAAAGCCTCGAAGGTATAAATTTTCCTTTCTTAAATAATGTCAAATCTTTCTAAACTTGAATTTCGTGCTTTAGACATATTGGGAAAAGGCTATCTATCATGGGTATTAGATGCAGAAATTCATCTTGATGCGATGAATCTGGTAGACACCATCCAAAAAAAAATCAGGCATCGAATCAAATTGTGCCAAGGCAATGATATTTCTCCGCCATCACCTTGATGAGGGTTTATAAATGGAATATCTCATTGTTAAAGATCCTCTGGTGTTGTGGCCGAAAAATTTAAAAGATAGATATGACCACCTAGAGTTGGTCGTTCTTCCACAGGCACGTTATGACTGGATCCATTTGAGACTTCAAGATTTTAAATCTATCAGTGAGTATAACTCTTCCATGTTTAAAATCATCTCACAATTAAAATTATGTGGAGAAAATATCATTGACCATGATATGCTAGAGAAAACATTTTCCATTTTTCCTGCCTCGAGTATGCTCCTGCAGCAGCAATACCGAGAAATGGGATTTAAAAAATATTCAGAATTAATTTCACATCTCCTTGTTGTTGAACAACATAATGACTTACTAATGAAAAACCATGAAATTTGACCTACTGATTCTATGTCATTTCCTGAAGTGAATATGGCAAATTTTCACCAATCTAAGCATGGAAAAGGTCATGGCCCCAATCGCATCAGTGGTCGTGATCGAGGAAGAAATTTCAATCAAGGTGATCGTCTTGCACTAAATAATAACCTTCACCACCAGCAGTGTAGAAATGTCACGACCCAACCCACCATGCCGTGAGGGCACCTACTCTAACACCTAAGTAGAACCCTCGATTCTCAATAATTAAAACATGTGGAAAATTAAGAAAACTGGCAATTAAAAGAAGTTCGTATAATATAAAAATAAATAAGAGTTTAAAGCGACTCAGAGTTCAAACTTGTAAAGTAATTAAATCCCCAAGGATCTAGTCTAAACAGGTACAAGAGCTACTAAGAGTACAAAGTAAAAACATAATAATGAAAAAACACAGCTTCCATCATACGGAAGGAAAAATAGAAGCTGCTGGAGGATTGCCTTCGTCTTCACATATGAAACATCATTGATCCTGCAACCAGACTATGCCCCAAAAAGGCATAGCAAGAGTAGTATCAGTACAACCACACGCACTAGTAGGCATCATCGATCAACCCAAATACCCACCGCATAATCTAAGAAATCAACTGGTGAAACATGCAATAAGACTAATTGTTCCTCCACCCTTCCGCTTTGACTACCCTTACACTTCCGAATTATTAACATCAACTAATTCACTTGCCTCTAATCCCTTACTTACTTTATTCGTGATTACACCTAATCCATCAATCAATCCACTAAGGAAGTTCCTGATATACTATTACCAACCGACCAACCATTCACGTCACACCCTTACGCTTCCCTCATCTCCACTCAACCTATGACCCCATATTACGCCTATCGAGGCTTACTATCCGCTTATGTTACCACCCCAAACCTCACAATAATACCCATGACCACATTGCAATTAACAAAGATAGCATTGGGACCCTTAGTTCCCCCTTACCATACTACAACCAAATTGGGACTCTACCTTTCACAATTTAAAACACAACTAGATATATCCAGTTAACTTACACATCGTAACACTTACCTATAAGAACATAATGTACAATCCACCAATCATTTCAGAAAACATGCCCAATTCCACATTATCAATAATATATGCAATTACACGTATAATACAAGTCAATGGCCCTCTCATGGAACCCAAGCCCAAACTGTTATTGTGTTGGATCGTGGCACCTGATCCAATGCAATATGTATGTCGGTATGTGATATCCAATCCCAGTTAGTGTGCCGGGATATAGCACCTGATCCAATGCAAGTTAGTATGTCGGTACGTGACATCCGATCTCATGCATCATAATACAAGCACAATTACATCCATAACGTACAATACTCGCATCATATAGTCAAGTACTTAAGTTCTTGGCATGCATTGTTCATAATCAATTCATTAGGTTACGGTTATGCTTTGCTCATTCGCATGCATATCATACAGCCACCAGTCAACCTACGTCCCAAAAAATAAGAAATCACAACCATTCCCAAACCCTAATTCACGAAATAAGGCCTTTTCCTACGGCATACGTCTAAGGGAACACTTAGGGATATACGCATAATCAATCCTTTTTCAGTGCACAAAAAGCATACGCATGAATTCTACTGTCAATTCCAACATACTACATAGTGAATAACAAATTTATAATTACTCAATAAATAAACCTAGCCTACTTTGGCACCAAGCAGCTGCACAAAATTATAGCTCCAATTCTGATTTCTGGGCCTCATGACGGTGGATTGACCAAGGATTTTCAAGTTATCGACCTTCTCACTCTAGAAATCTCTTCCTCCTTCTTTCCCAAGCTTTTGGAGGGTTTCTGGGGGTGATTTACGTCTAATTAAGGTGTTTTTGGAAGAAGGAGAAAATAAGACTTTACGTTATTTATATTTTGTCTCGCCTATCTCGCTCTGGTGACTACTTATCCCACTGTGGCGCTGTCGCCCCAGTGGAATATAGCCCGCCCTGGCAGGATAGTGTCTCTAGTATTTTCCCAATGTTTTTCTTTTTCTAAATATCGACGGTTCGGGTCTTTATAATGAATATCAATTTACCCCTCGTTCGTCCCCGAACGACTAGTGAACGAATCATCACGCGCCGATCTCGGAGCATTTTTAAACTAATGAACTGACCTATCACGGAACCACGATGGATGGTGACTTTTCAAAATTCGAAACACGAAATATGATATACTTAAAGGGTCAGTTAGGAATTTGTGGCAACACACGAAGAAAAAAATTCATCCTATTTACACAACATGGTCCCGCCAAAGCGACAGGCCTCCCGCTAGGGCGGGGCCGTTGTGGCAAGACATCTCCCGCTGTAGCGGGAGATCGTAAACAGTAAAGGGGGGAATGGGGAATGGTTTCCTCATTTCTCCCTTTTTCTCACTCAAAATCCTTGTTGATTCACCTGCTCCGAACATCATTTCTAAGGTAAATTTCTTGTTCATTACACTCTTTACTTCAATACTTGATTAACAACGATTGCATGTTGCTATTTAATTGATTAGAAGTGGTTTCTGGGTAGTTTTCAAAAATGAACATAGTTTGCTAGTTTGATAGAAAAAATGTAGCCTGGGCATTTCTCTCACATCCCCAACGTCTCCACAACGTCCTGGGAGTGAGGATTTCACAAAAATACAGTCTAATCGGTACCAAAATGGTGGGGGAAGTTAAAAGGTCCTCTTGGTATAAAACTCGGATTTGGACATTATTTAGGGGTTATTTCGCTAAAATGATAGTATATTTAGGTACTAGGGTACTTTATAGGTTTTGATCTGCTAAATTTCTGTTGAAAACGAGGGTTTTGGGATGAAGAGGCATCATGATCGCGCCCGGTGTTCATCCCATATGAAGGCCACTCTGGCGACGGCCACTCTTATCCTGCTCTGGCGGGATTTGGGCCGCTGTGGTGGGACTCAAGAAACCAGTGGCTTGCATCTCTTAAAGATAGAAAAAATTCCTTTCCTTCTAAACCAGGTATTATCTAATCTTGTGGGGTTCTAATGTGCTTATTAATATCTTTGCGGGATTCTCTAAATGGTTTGTGCTAATAAGGAAAATCTTCATTTTGTCCGATTTCCCGATACTATCAGTTGGGAAAGGCATCACGACTACCAGAATAACAAATTTTGTTGCGAGAGAGGTTTTGTCTTGCTTAAACTGGAGGAGAAGGCCCTTGCCTTTTATGCTCGCCTGACGAGTTAGGATGGGCTCCACTGATTGAGGCTCCAACTATTGGGCATTCTGACTAGGTGAGGGAGTTATATGTCACTCTACCTACCGTTCGATGGGACAATCCCCATCCTTCCATTCGCATCCGGGGAGTCGACATCCCCATGAAAGCCACAACCATAAATAAGGTGCTAGAGGTGCCCAAGGTCTCAAATGCGGAGTATCAGGCCAAGCTGAGGAAGATGGATCTGGGCTGGCTGAGGGATACATTGGTGGATCTTGTGCGCTGGGACATGGTTTATTGGTCAACTGCTGAGAGTATCACTAGCGCGGACTGGTCACCAAATGCTAAGAGGTGGTTGCACTTGGTTACTAGGAAGATTTTCTCGTTGGGCAACGTGACATTTCCTCGAGACTTGGTGGTGGCGTGCGCAGTGCAGGGCATCGAGCTGAATGTGAAGGCGCAGATTATCTCTGAGTGGAAGATGTTCTACCTGGGCAACAAAAAGACTTTCTTCCTACCATGGCTTGTGACTCCATTGTGCAAACAGGCGGGGATACCCCTCCTAGACACTGATGAGGTACTTTTTTATGGATCCCCCCTTCACCCTCTTTTTGTTAGGCAGGGTTCTACTTCCTGGAGCAAGAGAAGGAGGAGGACGGACAGGGCCAACAGCAGTTAGGTGGCCACAGAGACAGACAACGAGGGAGGCGATGACACTCATCCCACCCAGTCCCAGACCCCACTCTCAGGTGCACAGGTAGAGGAGGACCTGGTGGCTGTCTGGAGGAGATTGGGGTGCTCCTTTGCCGACACCACTCCGGTTCCACCCAGCACTACCCTAGAGGTTGAGATACTCTATCGCGGGCCGCGCTAGGAGAGGAGAAAGGGTCTGGAGAGCGACCATTTAATGGTCCGGATATGAAAGACCTTGAAGATCGTCTTCACTTGTGTTGCTCCCGGATAGGAGATTCCCCGAGTCGAGACATGGGACTTCCAACATTTCACCTTTATGGATGAGGCTTTGAAGGGCATGGCACCCCTGGAGGACCTCGACTCTAACGACGACACCTCCTAGTCCCAGGGATCTTGATTTGGCTTTTCGCCCCCTTTTTGGGCTTGCAATGAACAATACTAGATTCTCTTTCGTCCTTCCTTAGGTTTTTATAGCACATGGATGCTGGTTTTTCTACTGTTTTTCACAGCAAATGATTAATTACTAAGTTTTATAATCTATACTCGATTGCTGAACACTGATTGAATTGCAGGGATTAGTTCGAATACGATTTGGGGTTTATATTCGTGACTAGAGAAAATGAAAGAGACAAGGCTGAGATTCTATCTCGCCTTATCCCATTCTGGCGGGAGAAATCCCGCACTGGCGATCTCGCCGTAGTGGGAAAATCCCGCCCCAACGGTTCTGACGAAAATAGAATTCCTGCTAACAATTTTTTGGGGTTCTTCTCTTTTATAACTTTCCCCTAGATTCCCCGATTATAGCTAGGCATTTAGGATAATCCCATTATCTAGGATAATAGTCGCCTACCCTGAGTTGACCCAGCGATACATGCTCCAAAATCCTTTCACATTACTCAAATAGTACAACACACTCGTCCCCAATATACACCCAGACATTCACACAGTTGTTAGTTGGTCGCGAAGCACGTCCAAATTTCATTTATGAATCACATCGTAAATCATCTAGACCCTTGCATCGAACTTAGTCATGACCTTCTTTTCACAACGAGGTTCGTAATACTCAAGCAGTTACAACTTGCATAATTTCAACAACTCGACTAGTATATTGCATATATCAAAGTTCAGACACATATTTATTGTGCACTTAATCATATCATCACATCCAAGAAATTACAACTTTCACATTCATAATTTAGACAACCAAAAGGCATGCATTCACAGTTTTAAGTTACAGTTCACAAACAAGTCCAAATTATTAATTACTTCGTCCCATGGGTGACCATTATTGATCATCCATACATTTACACCACCCCTAGGGCCAGATACCAATTGAAACCTTCTTAGTTCCAATTTGTTTTGCTTGTGTCCATTCAGCCGTTAACACGGCGTCTGATTCACTTTGTTAAGATACCAATTAGAATCGGGAGATATAAATTGAACTCAACTCATACCACAAGCGACACTCGCACGAAAAGAGAGAAAAGGTGGAACAACTTTCTAGAATGCTTCCTAGCCTCCTGAAGATTAGATGTGGACGTCAACACACCAATCTGCACGAGTCTATTCCACATTTTGCTCTTGTACTGGGAGGCCAGTAACCTGGGCTCTGATACCAATTTGTCACGACCCAACCCACCAGGCTGTGCGGGCATCTACTCTAACACCTAAGTAGGAGAAACCTCGATTCCCAATAATCAAAACATGCGGAAAATTAAGAAAACTGGCAATTAAAAAAAATTCATATAATATAAAAATAAACAAAAGTTTAAAGCGACTCATAGTTCAGACTTGTAAAGTAATTAACTTTTCAATGATCTATTCTAAACAGGTGCAAGAGCTACTAAGAGCACAAAGTAAAACATAATAATGAAAAGACACAACTTCCATCATGCGTAAGGAAAAATAGAAGCTGTTGGAGGATTGTCTTCGTCTTCACCTATGAAACATCATTGATCCTGCAACTAGACTATGCCCCAAAAAGGCATAGCAAGAGTAGTATCGGTACAACCACACATACTGGTAGACATCATCGGTCAACCCGAATACTAACCGCATAATATAAGAAATCAACTGGTGAAACATGTAATAAGACTAATCGCTCTTCCACCCTTCCATTTTGACTACCCTTACTCTTCCGAATTATTAACATCAACTAATTCACTTGCCTCTAAGCCCTTACTTACTTCGTTCGTGATTACACCCAATCCATCAATCAATCCCCTAAGGAAGTTCCTGATCTACTACTACCAACCGACCAACCATTCACGTCACACCCTTACGCTTCCCTCATCTCCACTCAACCTATGACCCCATATTACGCCTATCGAGGCTTACTATCCGCTTATGTTACCACCCCAAACCTCACAATAATACCCATGACCACATTGCAATTAACAAAGATAGCATTGGGACCTTTAGTTCCCATTTACCATACTACAACCGAATTGGGACTCTACCTTTCATGATTTAATACACAACTAGATATATCCAATTAACTTACACATCGTAACCCTCACCTATAAGAACATAATGTACAATCCACCAATCATTTCAGAAAACATGCCCAATTTTACATTATCAATAATACATGCAATTACACGTATAATACAAGTCAATGGCCCTCTCATGGAACCCAAGCCCAAACTGTTAGTATGCCAGATCGTGGCACCCGATCCAATGCAATATGTATGTCGGTTCGTGACATCCGATCCCAATTAGTGTGCCGGAACATAGCACCCGATCCAATGAAAGTTAGTCTATCGGTACGTGACATCAGATCCCATGCATCACAGTACAAGCACAATCACATCCATAACGTACAATACTCACATCATATAGTCAAGTACTCAAGTTTCTGCATGCATTGTTCATAATCAATTCATTAGGTTCGTCACTATGGTTAAGCTTTGCTCAAATGCATGCATATCATACTGCCACCAATCAACCTACGTCCCAAAAAATAGGAAATCACAACCATTTTCAAACCCTAATTCACGAAATAGGGCATTTTCCTACAGCATATGTCTAAGGCAACACTTAGGGATATACGCATAATCAACCCTTTTTCAAGGCACAAAAAATCCTACGCATGAATTCTATTGTCAATTCCAACATACTACGGAGTGAATAATTGATTTATAACTACTCAATAAATAAACCTAGCCTACCTGGGCGCCAAGCAACATCACGAAATTATAGCTCCAATTCTGGTTTTCGGGCCTCATGATGGTGGATTGACCAAAGATTTGCAAGCTATCGATATCCTCACGCTATAAATCTCTTCCTCTTTCTTTCCCAAGCCTAGGGCAGCTTTTGGAGGTTTCTGCGGTGATTTACGTCTAATTAAGTTATTTTTGCAAGAAGGAGAAAATAAGACTTCGTGTTATTTATATTCTGTCTCGCCTATCTCTCTCTGGTGGCTACTTATCCAGCTGTGGCGCTGCCGCCCCAGCGGAATCTAGCCTGCCCTGGCGGGACAGTGGCCCTAGTATTTTTTTGATATTTTGCTTTATCTAAATAACAATGGTTTGGGTTGTTACAAAAAAGAAGGATGAAAAGCATGAAGTGGTGCAGAAGAAAAATCCAGACAACAAATGTTAGCGAGGTGGTGGAAAAGGGCATTGGTCACGTACGTGTCATACACCAAGTCACCTGGTTGAGTTGTATCAAGCTTCCCTGAAGGAGGTGAAAAATAACGCAGAAGCAAACTTTATCTCTGAAGATAATATTGAGAGAATGTATTGTATTTTTCCTTCTTTGTTCGTATCTTTTTAAAATGAAGTAGCAAGCGCTTTTGTAGGCAATGTAAATTGGGCAGTGAATGGCTGACACAAGTCACCCACTACTTTGCACAAGATGTGCACAATTTCCACAATTTCAACACTTCAATACACATACTATCTACATACCATATTGTGACATCCACACGTTCACAACATAACATAATTTATTCTTTTTATGTACAATGCAATATACGTATTAATTAGGTTGTATTAAGATGAAAAAGAATTTTCAAATAGAATTTTATAAAAAAAAATTGAAATGCCATATTTTAATGCCATTTGCTCTAAACAAGTAATTTTTTATTATATATAAATGATTTAATTTAAAAGGAACAACATAATATGTGAAATTCCGTAGAGACTACATTTTCATTTCTCACACACATGTACATAATACATTTGACAAGCAATCCCCTAACATACATACATGATTAATATATTACTGAGTTAGGTAAATAAATTAATATTCATTATTTTTTTAAAACTTGTATTTATTTTATAATTCTAAAATGCTTTCTATTATAATTTTAATTAAGAAAATACATATTTACCACAAGCTTACCTAAAGACTGGTACAAATAAAAGGACATCCAATCAAAAAGATTGTCTCTCATTAGTTACGTGATTTGAACATTACGTGTAATCCTCTATATATGTGTGAAATTATTTCTAACCCTTACATTTTTATCTCTTTTCATTGATCTATTTATTCTTCACAATGATCGATCGGCGCATGCAGTTAAATCAATTGAAAAAATAACAACTTGACAAAGGAAGATGAGACACCCTATTATTATGTCTGATTCTACTTTATTTTTTTGATAATGATATGCATTATATTTTTGCAATACATGCATTCATAAAAGTTATGATGTAAAACGAACAAAAGATGAAAAATTTAAAGATCTCTTATGAAATAACTTTACTTACATGTAGCTTTTTTACACTAGAGGTTTGTTTGGAAAGTCACCTGGTAATTGGAATTGGTGTAATTACTAGGGTAGTAATTACCAGCCTAGTAATTACACAGTCTAGTAATTACACTGACCTGTTTGGTTGTCACAGTGTAATTTCATTTGTCCTGTTTGGTTGGACGAATGTAATTACACAATTAAATTTTAAAATAGATCAGATTTTGAATAAATAATATTACTACTTAATTAATGAATGAATACAAAGTTTTCTTCTGGCCACAATGACAAACAAAATAATGAAACTTATCATGCCAAGAGTATTATTGAACTTATCATGCCAGCTTTGTAACTTCAAATCTTATGTGCGTCATTTTCCAGATAGATGCAAGCAATGTTCTTAGAGAATAAGATAAATGAGCCACTAGAGTTTGAAGAAAGCACGTGAGATATCCACGAAAATCAATTTTTTGATATAAATCTCAAGGTACCTCAAGTGAGTTAGAGATTGTATCACACTAAACCAAGAATTAGATAGGTTTGCATCTAGAAAATGTAACAAATAACACCTGAACAAGCTAAGTCTTAGTTTTACAAGTAAAGGTAAAGCATTTGCTATGTTCCATGTGTTGAATTTTGGATGAGCAATAAACGCGAAAGACGACAAAGGACATTCACCAAAACACTTTATTTCATCGGACTCGAGCATTGGAATCTTATCAAATAATGTAAATAGGAAGAAAGCAAGAGCAGAGGTATATCGACTGAGGCAAACTTCACAAAATCATAAGCTAGTAAGACAAAGAAGAGAAATAAGTAAGCCAACATGCTTAAAGCCATGATTTATTAAAACCATATAGATCCTGAAATTACATAACCAGATGATTGTCATTGTAGGAAATATGTATAACTGATTGTTAGAATCAATTTTCTAATTTATTGTTATTATCAGAAATTAAAGAAAAAAAATTAATTCTCATATTTATTTTAATCTCAAGAACTAACAAGAGAAAATACAAAGATCAAGTTCATACATAATCTACCTAGACATCAAAATATGAAAGTAAAATGAACCAAGGAAGAAAACTTACTTGAAAGAAGAAGTACAGGGTTTGTTGTTTTGCTGTTCTTAGAACTGAAAATGTCCAGACAAAAAAGAAAGAAGTGTCTTTTGGTATTCCAAACAAAAATATATTTAAAAAATATAATATTAAAAAATTCATGTAATTACATGATGTAATTACACTCAATTCCTTACCCTCCCTTGGGAATTGAGGAGTGTAATTACTTCCCTTCAATTACACCCAACTCCCCTCTTACCAAGTAATTACTTGGTTTACCAAATAGGACAAAGAGAGTAATTACACCAATTACACCAATTCCCAATTCCCAATTCCATTGTGGCCTTCCGAACAAGCCTAAAGTGAAAACTATTATTACTTGACTTTTTTATGGTAAATTGAACCAATTCCCAAAAAAATCTTACTAATATTTCTCATTATATCCATTATTTGTTTGCTTAGATAGACACTTTAATTTAATTTGTTGATTCTTGAAAATTTGCTCCAGATATAAAAATAATTTTGAGTAGTGAGAGATGTTTTTATAAAGATAATTGACTATTTAAACTTGTTTTGTTATTTTAATTTATCACTCCTATCCATGAGTTATGACAATTTATGTAAAGTTTTATTAAATTCATTGTTACAATTTAATATAATAAATACTAGTCTAATTAAAAGAGTTTACAAGATCGAATGTTTTAATCTTTTGATGAATCATAATTCACTAATTTTTATATCACTTTCAAAAGTATTCACATATCGTATCTTATACATACTTTTGTCAATTACTGTCTAAATTCTCTCTATAATTTATATTCTCAAAAGAAAAGTAGTCGGTTCGAACTGTTAGCGTATATTTGGGTTGCTTTAGAGGAATTGGGGGTCCGATTGGGCCGCAATAGTATCTCAATGCATTATTTCTTCTTTTTATTTTTGTTAGTACCTTGTATGATTTATACCCCCAGCTTGAATGATTTCACTGCATAAGTTCCAACAGGAAAATCTAGTGAATTCTTCCCTAGAAAGTTATCTCTTTTGATACAAACGGATCTATTTATTAGTTTATCCAATTAATCAAAGGTTTTTACTGAATCACCACCTCCCATACAGTGTGAAATTCACAGCCTCTAGAAGCACTAAAAAACATTTTAAAAAAAAAGTGAGCCCATATCTTCACAATGTATTAGGAAACAATAAAATATGATTAGTACAAGTTATAATGTACAAATATAATAATTTCTTAACCTACATTAAGAACACAAAAAATCTAGGAGTATTACTTGTCTCAATACCATACATCATGGTCATTTTAGTTCGTGAGATAGCAATAATCACACCTTTCTTGCACCACATGACAATAATTAGTGCAGTAGAACCGACAAAAAAAATCTACTTCAGTTGCTCAAGTCAATAAAATTTTTATATATACACAAAATAGAGCAAAAACTTATTTCACAAGAAAGCATTTTCATTTGATGGATATAATTTCTAGAATCTTCTCAATAAAGGAAATCAGTAAGACATCGACATTGTCTCTAGTAGTATATATTTGTAATTGAGCTTGTCAAGTTGAAATTAACCCATGTTTTTTCATACTTAACATTAAAGCACTCTACATATGCAAATAGGTTTGTGTATTTCATGAATTTTTGGTCGGTAGGCGCATCAACCTGAATGCAAAAGAAGAAATAAACAACTCAATATCTAACAATTATCACTATGATAATAATTACTTAGTATAAAAACTTAATCATTTTATAGTTCGTTGCGTCAACAAGATATGACAATCAAATAATGCATGACTTGGAATATAGCAAAGATAGTTATATCACATAAACTTTAAAAGACTCACTAGTCCTTTCACAATCACCAATGAAATGCTGACCAAAATAACATTTACAGTTGTTACTGAATTGAAATCTCACTCATATTTATTTTCCTTCTCTATCACTATTAGAAATATTATGAAAACTATCTTCTCACAAACACTTATTAGTATGTTACATATTGACAAATGACAATAACAATGGATCCTTATATTTTACTATCGTTTGCAAGAATCAGAAAATATTTTAGAATATAAAGGACTCGTGAGAATTTTCTCTTTTTTATTTTTGAATCTTTTTCATGTTATTTGAAAATCACTATAAAAACATGTAAAATTCTACGTTCAATATATATATATTCCTTTGTTATTTTTTACTCTTATTTTTCATTCTAATAAAATGACATTATTTAAATCATTGTTTTAAAAAATATTCAAACATTCAAATAGGGCTGACAAACGAGCAAGTCAAGTCGAATATGAGTCGATCAAAAATATAAATAGATAAAATATTCGACTCGACTCATATTTAAATGGTCAAAAATGAGTTACACAATAAATAATATGGGTAAATATAGATACCCTACTATAGGAGCCTGTTTGGTATTGCAGCTAAAATTACTTATTTTTAGAAGCATTTTTTTAAAATTAACTTTTTAGAAAAGTACTTTTGAAAAAAAACAATTTGTGTTTGGTTAATTCATTTGAAAAGTGTTTTTGATAAGCAAAATGTGTTTAGCTAATCTTTTAAAAACATACTTTTGAGAGTCAAATTACGAAAAAGACAAGTTTTAGTTCACTTTTAATATTAAGATTATTATAGAGAGAAATTATTTTAAATATCTATTACAAATTTTTAATTGATTTCTTTATTAAATTAAAATGTACATATTCAAATTTTCAATCAATATTACACATAGATAAAAAAAAAATATGCATATAATATTAACATGATGATTTAAATATAATTAAAAATATCAAGCAAAATAAATTCAAAATTATTTCACAAATTAAATCCACCAGAAAAATAAAAAAATATAACGGATATATTAATAAATATATATATGGTAGAGATACTTTAGTCTTGGAAAAAAATATTGTTTCTGTTTTTTAGCTTCTTGCTTATAACAGAACAACTAGCTTCTGCTTCCATTCAAAAATAATTTTATTGATTTGCCAAACGCCTTATTTTTCGAAAGTAAAATCTTTTACCCCACTCCTCAGCCCCATCCTTCACTCCACAAAAAAGAAAAACTTTTAGATTATGTTCACCCATGAAAAAACAAACTCCCATCCAAAATTTCAGTTAAAACCGATCGTTATTCGACCCCGAAACAAGATTTTATTCTAAGAACCCTAAGGTTATATTTTCTTAATTTAATATAAATTCTACACGTTTCTACCCTAAAAATATGTTCAAATCACGTAAAAAATTAATGAAAAGGACGAGAATCATTACCTTAACTCTTTGGAATGAACCTCAATTTTCTCTTCTCTTTTCTCCTTTTTTCCCTCTGCGTTTTTCTCCTTAATGCGTGCATATTTATTTTTTTGTTTCTTTTTGTTTGCAGCGTTGTTGCTATTCGAAAAATTTTAAGGTGAGAGAGGCACGACTATGATTTGGCATGTGAGGGATTATTTTTGAATAAAAAAATGTGTGGATCCTATCTCTTTCATTGTCTCTCTCCTACTTTTTACCCTAGCCCTCTTTTTTCCCTTTCTTTCTTATCAACGTTATCTATTTCTCATTTTCGTAAGTGTTCGTTCAATTTACTGATCATTCTTTTCAATTGTGAATGTTATTTATTGATCTTCCTTTTATTTGATAATTGATACGTATATTAATTTTAATTTTCTTATTATATCAAAAAATGAGAAGGAAAAATGAAAGAGTAAATTAGTAGTGGATAATAAAATTTTCACTCACGAGATAAACGTCTAGGTAGTAAATCAACTAAGCTATTAAAGTCTCTCATTTGATACATGCATAAATGTTTGATTGATCGATTTTTCACTTAACAAATCAAATTATTTATAATTTTTTATATCAATAAAGTATAAATATTTGGTTAATAAATCAATTTTTATATTATAACAAAGTAACTTATAATAAATATTTGTATATGAAAAATTCTAAATTTATTTTCGCATTATGGTTAATACTTTTTTATATGATTATTCACCATAAACTAGATTTGATCTAATTATATGAAATAGTGTAGCATTTACATCATATTTCATAAATGTTAAATTTACATTTATTGTAATATGCTTCAAACAAACTCAAAAAATGAGAAAATCGGAAAATAAGATTTTATTTTTGATTTATAATATTATAAAAATTGATAAAAAAACAATATTTGATTTTATTAGTACTAAAAATAACCAATTAAATGTCTATGCATGTACCAATGGAGAATTTTAATAGCAGCTTAGTTCATCGTCTAAATATTTATCTCGTAGGTGAAAATTTTATCCTCCATCTTGTAATTCTCTCTTTCATTTTTTCTTCTCATATTCGTGATAAAATAATTTTTATTTTTTTAAAAATACCCATCAATTATCAAAATGAGAAGATAAATATATTATAAATAATAGAAAAAATTGGGTAAATAAGATTCACAATTAAAAATTGATAAGAAAATTAAACATATAAGACCATCCCCAACCCACCTCTATTTTATTCTCCAATTTCTATATTTGGAGAGTAAAATAGAAAATGGGCACTCCAACCCACCTCCATATCACTCTCTATTCTTCACATTCCATATCACTCTCTATTTCACTTTTTTGATTATTTTATTATTATTTCTATTACTTCTAATTAACATATTATTTTACATATAATGTCATTAATTAAATATCTAATATTCACAATTCTTTTTAAATGTAATATAATATTTTAAAAAATATATTATTTAATATATACTACTTTCATCTCAAATTAATAGTATTTAAATTTTTTCTAATTTTCATCAATAATATAATTTGATTTTATTATTAATTTTCACTATAAAGAATACACAAAATTAAAATGATAAGATGAAAATTTTAGTTTGAAAATACAATACATAATATGATAATTTAAATACAAGATAACATAACAATTTAAATACAAGATAAAATACAATATATAGCATAATAATTAATCCGCAATAAAACAAGAATCATGCCGAAAAGATGTTGAACGCGCATTTGGAGTTTTGCAATCACGTTTTGTAGTTATTGCAAGATTGTCATGTTTTTGGAGAAAGAAAGTGCTACATGATATAATAACTACATGTGTTATACTGCACAACATGATAATTGAGGGTGAACGTGATCCTAATGCACCAATTCAAGATGCCGTAAAGGTTCCAACTCCAATGACAGAAATGGTGGTAGATGAAAATCTCCAGTTTGAACAATTTTTAGCTAGACATAAAAAAATTAAGGACAAAAATGCTCATTTTGAACTCCTTAATGCATTAATAGAGCATTTATGGGAGCAACGTAATAATTTCAAAAATTGAGTGTTTAAGTAATTGTATTTCACGTTTATTTGAATTTGTCCATTAATAATTGTATATTATATAATATTTTCTTGCAATTTATGTTATTTTAAAATTTAGAATAAAATATAATTTTATATTAAATAAAAATTTGAAAAAATAAAATTTTATATCACATGAAAATTATATAAAATAATTATTGGAAAAAAATAAAGAATTTATATTATAAAATAAGAAAATAAAAATAATAATATAATATTGAGGAGAGAGAAAAAAATTCTTTTTTAGAGAGTAAAATAAAGAATTGGAGTTGGTTGTCTCAAAAAATAGAAAACTCTATATTTGAAAAGTAAAATAGAGTGTAGGATTAGAGATGCCCTAACTACCAAAATAAAACTGTAAGGGGTCGTTTGGTTTGAATACAAGTTATGCTGGGATAAGTTATGCTGGGATAAGTTATGCTGAGATTAGTTATGTTGGGATTAGTTATCCTGGCATTATTTCTTATTGATTGTTTGGTTTGTTGTACTAAAAATAATAATCATTGCATACATCCTAAAAATAAGTGGTTTGATTACAAAAATACCCTCTTATTTAGCTTTTTGTATATTTTTTTGGTAGAGTTTTAGTTAAAACCAAATTTAACTACTCAATCCATCCAACATAGAAAATCCACCAATTACCCATTTTAAAACTAAATCCAACCTATCCACATAATATTTTTGCATACATTAGGAAAGGCAATGGATCATATTAAGAGACAATTTACATTCTTAAAATAAATTTGATGCGTCAAAGTACTTGTAGTAAGAAGGTGACTCCCTTATAATTGTTAACTTGCTTTTTTTTTTTAGGATGCATTTTTACTCCAATACTCAATAGCTCATACCAGGATGGATGCTGCTAACAAATGAGTGTATATCCAAAAATAGGCAACAAGATCAAGTTCAAGATGACACCAAAATTGGTGAACTCCATACTACCTACTTTAAGACGGTTTTTGAAGTACATAGATTATTCAGCTAAAAGAATCTTCCCATCAGTTTGGATAAAGTAATCTTCCCAAAACTATATTGATAGGAATATTGAAAAGACCAAATGTCTAACCTAAATTTCCGCGAGTCAATGTATCACCACAAAAATCTTAAAGCCTTTGAAGGCGTGAGAATAAAGAAAGAGCGAAAACAATACTAATACAACAAGGCGAAGATGTTATTTCTAATAAAGCTCAACTTAAGAGGATGTATCTTTTTTTGCAACAATCACAATCCGATTTTCTTCTCCACCTTCTGAATTTGGTTAAGAAAAATCCAAGTCATCATCACATGAGGGGCAATCCTAATACAATATACTGGAAATCCAGTGTAAAATTTGAAGGGTCCTCCTGCCTTCAAAGTCTTCATGGCACAATCGAAAGAACCAGTGTAGGGCAATTTTCCTTCAAAGATCTGGCTGCATTTTTCGAAACTGGTCTTGACGTAATCAAATGGTAAACCGCAAGCAGTGACAAAGAACCCGAGACTTTGTTGGCCCCTACTATCAGCGAGTCTCGCCCATGCCAAGGTTGTCCCTCGAAGAACTCCACACTCGATCATAAGAGGCAAGCATACCCATGTTCAATGCCATTGCCCTTACTCTTTTGTTGGGCCAGCACCTTTCCAGAGGGCTAGAACTCCCTCATCGGTCGCAATACGGGAGAGTGCATGGAATGCATTTGTGTAATTGTGTCTCGTGCTAAAGGCAAGGTAGCATCGGCTTGCATACGAATGAGGCCAAATCTGGATCTGCCAACAGTTGCACCAATTGCTCCAGCAGTTAGACCACACAAAGCCTTTTGGTACAGAGGTAAGGGCTTCCCTTCATTAGCCTCAATGGCCTTGTTCGTCAAAATTCTGAATGACCCAAGTCGGGCAGTTGTGTAGGTTGCCTGCCTAAGAAGCCCAGCTAACAGACCCTTGTAAAAGGCACCAAAGCCTTCATTTTTAAGCATGGTTTTGGTAACATCAGCTGCTAATCCCTGTCCCAATTGTATCCTCACCTTTATCATATCAATAGGCTGAATAACACAGGTAGCAAGCATACCAGAAACACCTCCATTAATAAATGGCTTAACAGTAGGCCAAACACCTCCAGATACTGGCTTCTCACCCATTCTTTCTCAGCTCTTTCTCTTCAGATTTCAAAAAGAGAATAGGGCCTTTGGGGACTGAAGCTCTCGAGGGTTTTCACAAGAGTAATTGTTAACTTGCTTTTAAGGACAAGTACGAACAGCATGCCATATTTTAGAGCTTGTTTAGGAAGCATTAAATCAAGTGCACCATAAAGTCTTATCTCAACTTTGGAAAATAAAAGAGACACAAAAAACAGAGCTTCCATAGACAAAATTGTTAAACCAGGAAGCATTGGAAAAATGCAAACACTACAACTATGTCTAGGATGCAGACAATTATAGCAATATATAATAAAAATAATTGAAACCAAAGAGTACAAAATCAGATAAGCAAAATATGCCTTATGATGATCCAAAAGCTCGTCGAATCGAACCTAAAATAGAATAACATAAATAGATGATAACTCTTAACGGGTTAACGATTAAATCATTAAGAGGTCTTGTAATAGACAAAGAGAAAGGTAAACTGGTTAAAGCACACAGATTTGGATATATCAAGTGGGCAATGCATCGAACAAGAATTCTTTCAACTCGTATTCATACTAACCGAGAAACTTAACCAAAATTGCAGCATACAACAAACCAACCAACACCACAACTAAAACAACAGCTAAAACAAGAGTAAAATTTCAGTAAATATTCACCAAAACACCTGTCAAAACTAAAACAAAAGCTCTACATCAAAGCAACAGAAAAAACAAGACCAAAAACTAGTCTACCATAATAGAAAAAATGAGACCAAAACTGTAGGGAAGCAACATAAGCAACTGCACAAAAATTGATAACTAGCAACAAACTTACAATAAACTTAACTTTTACATGAGAGTTAATCTATTTAATAGATTTTACATATACAAAAGATTCTAGCATCCTCATGACCTACATTAGTCATACACAAAAGAGTGAACATAACTAGAGGATCAAAAAATGGCACTCCAATAAAAGTTTTGATTTGAAACTATTAGTTGAGCAAAAACTATCACACTAGTGCCACCATTCATATACACAAGCTTATCATACTTCAAAGTTTATCATTGACAACCATGAACATCATTGTATGGCGCTCAAGCTCACCCATACGTAAAAAGATTTCCATATTTTTGACATCTTCACAGATAACCTTTTTAGCTTTGATACGTTGCTCTATGGTGTACAAATCAAATGTAGGAGATTCAATGATGGAATAAATTTGACCACGCATATCAGAGTGGTCACGATTTCCAATCTTTTCGATCAAGGAACCAATTCTTTTATCTTGGCTTTCAGTAAAAAATTTCATAACTTCCGCCATACTCTTGAGAAATGTTTCATTAACATCTTTCACAACCCTCTTTCTTTTCTTGCCTTTTTCTTTTTCATTGACACTAGAAGAAGATGTTTTAGCATATTCACCTTGCTTTTCAGATGGTCCAGTATGTTCACGAGGAGATCCTCGAGCATATTCATTTTTAGTATTTTCAGCTTCTTCAGTAGGTGCATCAGGTCCATGACTAGCTTCATCTTCATATTCATCGTCATCAACATTGATAAGAAATCCTAAACTCATATCAGTAGAAAGTCTTGATGTTTGACTCTTTAAGATATCCTCAACAACATCCAGTGGCCCTTCTGCATGTTCTCCAGTTGCCCTATCTTTTCCAAAAATGTCCTCCCAATCCGCAAACAATGGCCATTTTTTAGTATTCATGTTGCCTGCACCAGGATCATCCTAGACAAACAATAAAAGAAAGACGACAATATTATATGTATTAATTATAAATTATGAAGACTTAAGAAATATCTACATGAAGTAATAGTATTCTAATAGCAAAATATTAATTACCTTTAAAAATTTATCCCATTCTTTTGGATCATCAATAATTATAGTTCCATCACTATATTGAAATCCCAAACCACTCCTACCTTTTAGTAAACTTAAGCTTGCATAACATCTCTTCCAAAATTTTAATTTAGAATTGACATGTGGTTCACCTTTCAAGCCAATTTCAGGATGATGTTCACGCAAATAGTCCTCCAACTCCATCAGATATCCTGGCCTAAAAGTTCCATTATCAGCTCTCCAACCATTAACACATAACTCTTTCAAATCATTTATAAGAGTACTTTCTTCTGTAGGAGTCCATGTCCTTCAAGTTGATGGTGTTGATCGTCTTCGTCTTGATCTTTTTGGTGGTTGCATTGAAGATTTCTGAATTTCCATTTGTCTGAATAATTGTGAAACAATCATTGTTAGTATTAGTTACCATCATAAAAAGCGAAAGTATCTCCAAATCATTACTTAGCATCATAAAAAAAATTCATACACTTCAATGTACAAAAACAATAAATTAAAAACATACCAACACATCACAAAAAAGAAATAAATTAAACACATTACAAATTAATGTAAGTAATTATTTCTTATATCATAAAAAGCTAAAAGTTGATGCATCTTACAAGAATATCATAAAGTAAAGGGAATAATAATTCAAATGCAGCATAAACATATAGCAAGCACAAAATAATGGGAAGATCAATTGTTTAAGTTAGCATTCCACATTGATTGAGCCAACTCATCCCTCCATGTGGTCCACTCCTGAGATGATTCAACAACATCAATGTTATCTTGTTGATATTCTACTTGTTCTTCCACATCGATCTCTAAGGGATCCACTTCCATCTCTTTACGAATAAAGTTGTGTATCAAACAACAAGCACTAATAATCCTGTTATGTATCTTAACCGAGTACCAAGAAGGGCTTCTAAGAATTCCCCAACGTCCTTTCAAGAGACCAAATGCCCTTTCAATAACATTACGAGCTCTAGCATGCTTTATATTGAAAAGCTCTTCTCGACATTAGGATGGTGGATTTTCACCTTGCCAATCCCTTAACCAATATCTATATCCTCGGTAAGGTGAAAGAAAACCATTTCCATTTGTATATCCTCCGTCGCACAAATAATAATTACCTATAGTATAAATAAGAAATTAGTTGCTTTTATATAACATTATTTTTGTGATATAATTTTAATGTGAGCATATGTATAGAATTACCCTCGGGAATTTTCAAACCATTCGTTCGAGTTATAGCATTTCGTAATACACGACCATCATCACCCGGTGATCCTTCCCAACCAGGTAATACATAAGTAAA
Source organism: Solanum commersonii (assembly GCA_029007595.1). Lineage (NCBI taxonomy): Eukaryota > Viridiplantae > Streptophyta > Magnoliopsida > Solanales > Solanaceae > Solanum > Solanum commersonii. The sequence goes on from JAJTWQ010000041.1 coordinate 2,122,790, forward strand.
ATTAAGATTTTTATCACAAACTCCTAGTACATTAGTTGCTATTTCTCCCTTTCTTGTCCTGTATCTTGGTTTGTCCTTAGATGGAACTCTAATTTGAATGTAAGTACCATCCAATGCACCTAGACATCCCTATAAAAAAATTATAACATTATCTCAAACAACAAAAATTTCTTCATAAAATTATATTTATTTTACTTTTACATAAATTAATAGATACCCAATTGAAAGTGCATATACCTTAAACCATCTCCATCGATCGTCAAGCTCATCTTCAAGCACCGATTTGGGGTTAACAAGTAACAATGGAGCTAGTTTTAGAATAGCTTTCAAGCATTCATTGAAAGCTTGACTTACGCTCCAACCCGATCTAATATAATCAACCTTAATGGATCTATTCTTCTCATGATGAGCCAAAATATTTAAAAACATTGCTAACTTTTCACTACTTGACATATATTTGCTATCAGTTAGACCTCCAACTTCCTTAGTTAAGAGAACTAAAGTGTGAAAAGAATTTCTATCCATCCTTAACTTATCAATACATGTTGTGTCACTATCTTGTACAATACAATTTAAATGAGATATAATTTTAGGAACTCGACTACTCATAAGGTACCTAATCACATGCCTATTTCTTTTTATAGAAATACCATGAATAACCATGAAAAGAAAAATAAAAATAACAAGAAATTGTTGGCACAATATCTCCTCAAGGATGATAAAACATTCAATATCGGACTGTAGTTGATGATCCATAAGAAACCCTATTTTTTCATTAAAAAATGAAAAGAGTTAATACACAAAAAAAAAAAAAAAAAAGAATCAACGAGGGCAACTTTACAGTGAGGACAACTTGAAATTGTTTACAAATATTTCAAGCACATAAAAAGAACAAACTTTTTTCAAAATGTATAAAAACCCCAAAACATAACATTCCAAAAAACAAAATTGATTTCTTCCATTAAATAGAAAAGATGGGTGTATCCAAATTATTATGCAACAAATCAGAGAATTATTAATGATGACAAAGAAAGAAAAGAGAAACAAATTCTGGAAAAAAAAAAATTAACCTTGTTAGAAACTTGAAAGTTGAAGGTTATTGGTAAAGAAGTTCTTCAATCACCCATCTATGGCTTCAATCGAAAATGAAAAGTTGAGTATACCCAAATGAAAGAGTGATTCTCACTGCAATGAAGAAGAGAAGAAATCTGGAAGCTAAGACCATAAGCGGCGCTTATGAAAGCTTATCAATTAAAGGGTTTGAAGGGTAGTTTTGTCATTTAATAAATTTATCTCATCACAAATTGTGATGGGATTACTATCCACCCTTTTGGAGGGATAACTTATCCTGGTACTATTTATTAATACCAGGATAAGTTATCCCAACCTTTCCAACCAAACACTAAATTAAGTGCCACTAAATATTTATCCCAGGACTATTTGTACCTATCCTTCACACCAAACGACCCCTAAGGAAAGAAAGAGAAAAAAGTAGAGTTGACAAGGCAGTAGAGATACAATGCGGTTTGAATGAAGTAGGACCCACACTTTTTTTTTTTAAATAATCTCTCATATCTATGCCTCTCACACCATAAAATTTTTGGTTGCTATTCTCTCTCTCTCTCTCTATATATATATTTTCTTCTTTTACTCTTTTTCTTTCTTATTTAATTTGGGCTCTTGCCCCTTTTTATTTGAAAAATTATTGAAATACACGTCTTATGTTTCCTTTATTTCTAATATTCCCTTCTATTTCTAAAAACCTCCAAAATCCCTTATTTCTCTCCTAATTTTAAATTATTTTATAATGTATCAGAGCGGAAAGAAAAAAATCTAATTTTTTTCTGATAAACATATTTTTTAGAAGGGGCTGGAAGGAGGGGTGGGTGATAAAAAAAATTTAAGAAAATTAAAGAATTCTTTTTACAATTTTTTGGGATAGTGGTGGGGCCGGGGGTAGTATAAAAACATACTCCCTCCGTTTCACAAAGAATGATCTCCTTTCTTTTTTAGTCAGTTTCAAAAAAATGACCTCTTTCCTTTTTTGGGAACATTTTACTTTTTACTTTCCACGTGACATGTTTAAGACCACAAGATTAAGGGCAATTTTATACATTTGACATAACTTTAATTTAGGACCACAAGATTCAAAAGTCTTCTTTAATTTCTTAAACTTTGTGCCAAGTCAAACCAGATCAATCTTTTTGAAACGGAGGGAGTATATTTTTAGGCGTGGGAGTGGACTGACAAGGGTTGGGGCCCAAGTTAGAGGTCGGGGTGATAAAGAAAATTATTTTTTTTTTTAAAAAAAACAAATTGTTGAAAAAAAATTAAAAATTTCTTCTTAAAAAATAATAGAAACAGAAAATTATTTTTTTTCAAGACCAATAATTGTAACGACTCTCTTAATCGTTTTATGAATTTTAACCAATTTTTTTATATTAACTCTTGTAGTAACTTTTATAAATAATTTATGTCTTGTGAAAATGAATGACATGATTTTCAGATGAAATAGAGAATTATTTTTTTAATAATAATAGAAAATAAAATATTAAGAAAAAAGGGACAAAGCCCAATTTGAAAAGGAATTTTGTTTTTTCCAAATAAGTATAAATTTTAGGAATCATATAGTTTTAATATGAAATTACAATCTATTCCTATTTAGTTTGTAATTACATTAATCCCTAAAAAAGTAAAACAAACCGAATACATAATATGTAGCTCGGATACATTAAAAACTAGCTCAGATACATTATAAAATAAACTGGATACAAAATATGTAGCTCGGATACATTAAAAACTAGATTTTTTTCTTTCCCTTAGCCCCCTACCCCGACTATCTACACCAAAAAAATAAAAAAATTAATGCTTTTTTTTCGTCCTTTCGTCAGTGAATCTCTTTTATTTGTATAATAACTATCTACTTTAAATGGATAATATGAATTTCTCATTTTTTACTCATTTTAAATAGATTTGGTATGCGTTGGAACTCATCCCACACCTATTTAAAATGGATAAATTTGAATAGGTACCTATATAACCTATTCTACCGCCCTTATGCAGAACCTATCAGTTGTTTGATTTGATTAATGATCATAACCCACTATTTAAATCAAGATATTTTAGTAATGCACGAAATTTGAAAAAGATCGAATCACAAAAATTTATTGCAAAAGGTTTTCTTTTAACCATACCACGAGTGTTAGTTGGAGGAGGGGAGGGGAGAGAGACTATCTATCACCAATTCTTTTCTCTTACATACATATTTTTTAGACACTATTCTGAAATTTACGGTAATAAATTACACTAGTGCTGGGTTCCTTCATGTTAGAAGGTGTTAAGGTGCTTTTGTTTTAACTATTTTTATGAATCAATTTTGACCAATGTACCATAATCTCCATAGTTGGTAATTGATATATTATTTATGAATATCCTTTAAAAGTATTTATCAATCGAAGAGTAAATCAGAATTTTAAAGTTTAATAGAGACAAAAGTGTTAGATGGCTTCTTCTCTTCTGACTGAACTTTGTTGGACAAAGTTATCTAATATTTCATTCGTTCACTTTTACTTGTTACATTTAGTTTTGACATATTAATTAAGAAAATAATTTTATCCCTTGCTTACATCGTGCTTATGTGAGATGAAATGACACTTAATGCGGGTCCCATCCAATTATTTTCCTTCACTTTAACCTTCAATTTGTCAATAGGTCTCTCTCTGCATGACTTTTCCCTTATTTTGTTAAAATTTACTCCTTTTGTTTCAATTTATGTGATATTTTTTGTTTTTCGAGAGTCAAATAATTTAAGTTGAACAAAAAATTTGTACATGAAATCTTCAAAATTTTTGAAATGAAATTTATATATCCGTAAACTACGTAAAAAATACTACTTCCTCCGTTCTATTTTATATGTCATCCCTTTTTATAAATAATTGAACCACAATACTTGTCATTTTATAAAATTTATGCATAAATTGTCATATTTTGCCTATTATACCCTTGATAGATTAGTTAATTAATCTTGAAAATGTATTCATCATTTATTATAAAGTTGACTTAAGAAAATATTAAATAAGGGTAGAAGGGTAAAGTTACATCATTTATTAATGCAAGTGCAAAGTAAAAAGGAGACATATAAAATGGGACGGAGGGAGTATAAGTCACAATAATTGGCAATTCAAAATAATTAAAACATATATGAAAAAATTACAATCAAAGATAAACTTGTTTGAATCTCGAAATTCAAAAAGTGCCACATAAATTGGAACGGAGGGAGTAATTGGTTTTATTTGAACATTTATGTATGACCATTGAAAATTTAAAATTAAGTTTACGTTATATTTTATATTTTAAAAAAGTAACTTATAGCTTGTTTTCTAGGCCCGTGCACAACACGGACTATAGAAAAGAATAAGCACACAGTTGGACATCAACATGCCTGCTTCAGATGTGTGCTTCCCTCAAAGTTGAACAAGTTGATCGGGTGGTTGAAGTTGTATAGTTTATGCTCGAGGTCTCTGGATCGGACCTGACCAACATCATTTTTTTAATACAATTCACACAAGTCACAATGTGTGTCATTGATCTCTTCTCCCCACAACTATGAAGAATTGCAACAATTCAAGATTAATCCACACAACTATGAAAAACTGCAACAATAGACCCCTTAATTTATTGATTCGAATTACTCCATTTTCTTACCAAAATGCACCACAAAAGTAGCAATTATGCCGCTGATTTACCTTTAAAGCTACCTTTTCTTTACCTTTATAGTATAACATATCGTTTTACCTTCTTTATATAACAGCTAGTTAACAGGTTCGCGCAGTAATAGAAACCTCATTAAATATATATTTATAATATTTTAACTCTTTTTTTTTCTTTGTTAGAATATAATTTGATTACTTTCATAATTTTATCCTTGTAAAAAAAAAATTAAAAAGAAAAAAAAATGTAAAGAAAAGGTCTAAAAAAATTCTAGTTTTTATACTTTTTTATTTGTTTATTTTTCCTTAGAAAAAGATCTATATTTCACTTATGATTCACACGTGATACATTTGTAAGCGATATATTGTTGATAATAATTTGTAAGTAATTTTCTTATTAAAAAGCATAGTTTTTTAAAAGTTGCGAGTTTTCACCATCCACATAATTAAGATAATAAAGTTAATATTCTTATGCATGTGAGATATCAAAAAGTATAATGAAATTTCTCTAAAATAGTTAAATACTTACATATTTACTAACATGCTATCTTCATGTTGTCAATATTTGGTACAAAATAATCACTATTTACATATTTCAGATAATAAATTTAAATAGTATTCTTAAGTGAAATTGAAGACTAAGATATAACTTTGGACAATAGCATAAAACAATGTCAAAATTTTGGAATCACTTTATGAAGAGAAAATCTTTATATGTGTGGAGGAATTTCATCTACATGGTTCATGCTTTATTATTGATCAAGAATATGATATCATTGTTAACAACTTGTTCCTTGGAAGCTGCAACAATTATTGAGATTGTTGATGAATTTTTCTTGCCTAAGATAAGGATGAAATACATATAAATATTTATCGATTTAACTTTTTTTTCTCGTTAGTTAAGTGATAATTGTCATTGCATGACTTATATTATGCCATTAGAACATGTCATTTGAAAGCATAGTAATTATAGAAAGCTAAATTAGAACTACAATATGCTATTTTATTTTTCGAATAGCGAAAGTCTGTCACTATATTCGCCTTAGTTTGAAAAATGAAATTAGATACCTTGTGATTTTTTTCAAGTATTCCAAATTCTTAATTCATATTAAAAAATTATAATATAATTCGTGAAGTCTTCAAGAGGTTAAAATCACAATAAATCAAGGAAAAGAAAAAATAAGAAGGGCATAAACAATATAACAATGAAAAAGATGTTACAATACACCTTTAAATCTTGGCTTCCTTGAAAAATTTAGCATATGCACCACTTTCCTTCATTTTTTATCACAAGAAAACTCAAACTCCCCCAACTCAAAAAGAACTACAACATGCTATTTTTGGTTTTGTCACCATATATGCCTCATTTTCAAAAATGAAATTGAATACCTAACAATTTTTTTCAAGTATTCCATAATCTTGATTCATATTCAAATAGTCTACATAAATACATGAAGTCTTCAAATGGTTAAATTCACAATAAAGGAAAATTATAAAAAAAATAAGATTACAAATAGCCCTTTGAACATTGACTTCCTTGAAAAATGTAACACACCTCTTTTCTTCAATTTTATTACAAGAAAATGAAGCTCCTACAACTCAAAAGAAATTAAATGAGGAACTACAAAATTAAAGAACTACGTTCCATAATCTTGATTCATATTAAAATATTCTACTGCAATACGTGAAGTCTTCAAATGGTTCAAATCACAATAAAGCAAAAAAAAATTTAATAAAAGAGCATAAATAATATAGAGAAACAAAAAAAAAAAAAGGTTATGAATACCCCTTTGAACATTGGCTTCCTTGAAAAATGTAGCACACCACTTTCCGTCATTTTTATCACAAGGAAACTCAAGTTCCTACAATTCAAAAGAAATTAAGTGAGGAACTACAAAATTAAGAAAATGCATATTCCAAAATCTCGATTCATATTAAAATATCCTAGTGAAATACATGAAGTCTTCAAAGGGTTAAAATCACAATAAAACAAAAAAACATAAAATAAAAAAGAATAAATAATATAATAACAAATAAAAGGTTAAGAATACCCTTTAAACATTGGATTTCTTGAAAAATATAGCACATCACTTTCCTTCATTTTTATCACAAGAAAACTCAAGTTGCTACAACTCAAAAGAAATTAAGTGAGGAACTACAAAATTATGAGAATTTTATGGAAATGATGAAAGGATAAAAGGTTTGTAACCGATTTGCAATTATACTAACTAATAAGTATAACTCAATTAATAAAAAATAAAGGTGATTGAAATTTATCAAAATTTAAGAAGTGTTTTAATTTTTAATGAATGAAAGAAATATGTGAGAAGGAAGAGGGAAGGTTTTAGGAAAAATTAATTAATACTATTAGTCTATTAGTGATGAAATTATAAAAAGATAAAAAAGAAGATTAATTTTCTGAAATTTGTTTATGACAATACATTAAATGAGACTGATTGAGATAAAAATTTATGAAAAAAAAAGTTTATGGTAGTAGGAAAAACGAGTTCTTTTGTAGAAAATTATTATAGACGTATAAGGTAAAATGAAGAATTTAAGGAAAAGCAATAAATTATAATTATAGTGATGAGAGATGAAATGTAATAAATTGTAGTGAATAATGATGAATTTAAGGAAAAGCAATTTAAAAAATTATAATTATAAAGTGAAGAGGGAGATGAAATGCTTTATATATAACTAGGAAAAATTGTAAATTAATCAATTTAGAAAATATTTCTAAAGTACAAATTTTGTGAAACAAATATGATAAAACTTTTCATGTCTATGCACAAAAAATAGTTAAAAATATTCGTGAAATCTTTCTTATATAATTTTGTTATTAAAATTAGAGTTAGATGAATGGTATATAAAAACATTTTCATTTTTAAATACAATATATGTGATTCTAATAGTAGTAGGTTTGTTTCTTTCCTCAGATATATGACATATTTGTTTTCCAAAAATTTCCTTCATTAAGAATAAAACAATAAAAAATAAATGAAACTAAACATATAAAGGGAAAAAAGAAATATAAGAATCCACTACAATGGGATCGCTCCTCTTCAATTAGACGGTTTAAAACTTAAAAGGTATTTACTACAATTTCTTTTGATTATAAGATTAAAATTTTGAAACAATATTTTTCTTTTATTTTAATTATAAATAATTAAAACTCTTTTCTTAGTTATTATCCTATGTCCAAAATTAAGTCAACTTTACATATATGAAAAGTATTATAAATTATAATTTTACTCATGTATTTATCAATATGAGTAAAAAGAAATTTTGATAGAAATTTATATCATTTGACTCTTAAGAAAGAACGAATTAAAAAGAGAGAAAACAATTTTAAAAAGTGAAAAATTAGATAATAGGAATATGATATGACCTTGTTACAAATTTATCCAAGATATAATATGGATTAATGGATGAAATCTTCATGTATTTATGCATAAAAATTAATTATTTTTTGTCAAATTGGTTTGAAAACTTTGTATATCACCTATTTTATAATTAATTAAGTTCATAGCTTAGATTTTTTTAAATTTGCAATTACAAAATTCTCTAATTTTAAATTTAAAAGTAGATATTCTAACATTAAAAAATATATGTTAATATAATCCATATCTTATGTAAAAAAAACTATAGATTTCAAAGTAAAAGGAAAAAAAATTAAATCTAATTTTGTAAAATATTCAAAATATGAAATATTTATCCTCTACTAATTTATAATCCATAAAATTTAAAATAGTTAAAAATGTATTAATGAAGAACAATGTCACGGAATTTTATAAGCCTCAACTTGTTTAGTAACTCTAAGCTTATATATGAAAAGTATTATAAATTATAATTTTACTCATGTATTTAATAATATGAGTAAGAAGATATATATTAACTAAATTTTGATCAAAATTTGTATCATTTGACTCTCAAGAAAGAACGAATTAAAAAGAGAGAAAAAGATTTTAAAAAGTGAAAAATTAGATAATAGGAATAGTACAATAGGAATATGATATGACCTCGTTACAAATTGATCCAAGATACAATATGGATTAATGCATGAAATCTTCATGTATTTATGCATACAAGTTTAATTAGTTCGAAAACTTTGCATATCACCTATTTTATAATTAATTAAGTTTATAGCTTAGATTTTTTAAAATTTGCAATTACAAAATTCTCTAATTTTAAATTTAAAAGTAGATATTCTAACATTAAAAAATATTTGTTAATATAACCCATATCTTATGTAAAAAAAACTATAGATTACAAAGTAAAAGGAAAAAAAAATTAAATGTAATTTTGTAAAATATTCAAAATATGAAATATTTATTCTCTACTAATTATTTATAATCCGAAAATTTAAAATGGTTAAAAATGTATTAATGAAGAACAATGTCACGGAATTTTATAAACCTCAACTTGTTCAGTAAGAAAACTTTTTAGCCAAAAGTAATGTACCCCTTCTCTAATTGCTTTCAAAAATTTCTTGACTGCTTCCTCTTAACTTTTCTCAAAATCATATTTTTAATATCCTCATACTATTTCAACATTTATATGAATTGGAACATTTAATTAATTCAAATAATAGAAGAAAATTCTTAGACATTCTTAGTATAATTTGTAAATATACGCATTTCTCAATGAAACAAATTTCTATTATATTTATGAAGAATGGACAATTAGATCATTTCAATGATGAAAATTTTAAAATAAATAAAATAATGATAATTCACAAGGAGACTATAATTAGTTGGAACTTGGAAGCCATATATATTAACAAATAATTGATACATATACTAAATCAAAATATGGATCAAAATTCACATGTTCTTTCCTCATTAGGAATCAAATCATTAATCCAAATTCATTGAGATAAACTTTTTGGCTTGTACTTCAAGAGGATCGGTGGCAAGTCCAATCAACTTTAAAAGTTTTTTTTCTTCACATGTGTGTTTCGCGAGGCAAGGACCTAGTTATCCTTCAATCGTTATTCCTTTGTTTCAAAAGAGAGATCAGATTTGAGAGCTCAAAACACTCAAAATAATAATCTAACAATACAATTATGCATAGAATATAAAGAAATAAGTTATTATATGCCAATGTGATATAATTATTCTAAAAGGAAGAGAGATCAAGGAGCCTAGCAGCTGATTACATATGTGAAATGAAAGAGGAAATGATGAGATAGAGAATGGCCTTTAAGCCTTGGAAGGAATTTAATTAGCTGTAGAGAGAATATGCTTAGGAAAATAGTGAGGATTAACAGAGTTTAGATAGCTATCAAAAATTAAATATAATCATTAATGTTACTTTTCTAATTAGTGCTAATTTGTAGATAATCAGTTATGTGGATTAGGAAAACGTCCTAATTTAATTGGAGAAATTACTACGTGTTATATTAAAGAAATACAAATAACTAAATGTAAAAATCATTATAACTGTTAATAATAAGGACAGAGAGTAATGATTTTACAAAAAATAAAAGAATTTTTTGCACATTCCTTTTTTTTTTTTCCAGTTTTATATATATATTGATTGATTGATATATAAAGCATGAGAGAATAATAATTATTCCGTATTACTATTAGGCAACCAATACCTAGTATATTAAGAAATACAAATACTTTCATTATACTCGATTTTACAAAATGCTGTAAAGTGTAAAGCATGATCGAATAAACTTGCTTAGGTACAATAATTTACAAATTACATTTAAAAAATATAAATCACATAAGACAAGTGCAATGTGATGAATTCTAACTTAAAAAATCTATATATTATAATAATGCTGGATATGAAAATGATGATGTGGCACCTCCCAATGGCCTCTATTAGTATTTATCTATTTTGTCAATTTTTTGAGCTTTTATCTCATTTTAATTACAAATTAAAAATGTATTCATGATTTAAAAAAAAAAAAAAGACATGTAACTCCTATAATTAAATATATTCATGAATACAAAATTCATTTAACACGCCATTGATTAAGAAATTGTGTAACAGACAAATAAATAATGGTGCTATTATGATACATCATAACACATAATTTCTTCAATTAAATTACTATTTAATAATAACGGAATTAAGCTTAATTAAATCTATAAAAATGGCAGTAACTAAAAGATGAATGTTAATTTTGCTAATTCAAGATAATTGATTGACTAAAAATCTATATACATAGTGGAGCTAAATATAATCTAGGTGATGTTGCACCTCTCAATGGCCACCATTCACATTTATGTTTTTTTCTCAATATTTTTGAATTTTCTCATTTATTCTATTTATATGCTATATTAAAAGGTAAAAAATAACTTTAAAATTATATTTTTTAATTACACCTCCCTCATTTACTCTTCTTTATTTTTCATAATTTTTTCCGTTTATGAAACCCAAAAGGCTATCATTAATCCTCTAATAACTCCACCTAGCTAAATGATTACTCTACAAAATAAAACTATTTTTTATCTTCCTTATGTTTAATTCTTATGACTTCACCTATCACTATATAAGTATTAGAAATACATGCTACATTTGACAAAGATTGCTATCATCTCAATGATTTAGGGTATTATGGTTAAATAATTTTGTTTTAATGTTTTTTTTTATATATAAATTTTTGTCTTTTACATGGACTAATTGGTTTCAACCTATGGAGTCCAACTTATTATTTTATAGGTAAATGTTTAAGGGAGCATGTTAGAAGAGTGCAAGATGGATCAAGATTTGAGACTAAGGAAATGAGAGCTTCTTATCAATATTAGAGAAGTGATGCACCTTTTTTTTAAAAATCAATTTTATTTTTTTATTTTATAATTTTTTCTACAATTCTATTTACTTATTATTGTTCAAATGTAAATATGTCACTTAGTATTTCATCATCTCATTTCTTATATATAAAGAAGAAACATAAAGAAGGTGATGTGATACCTCTACCTCCATATACTTAAATTTAGGGGTTTATCTTTTATTTCCTTTTTAGGCCTTTTTCTTATTTAATCAATTATGTTATTGTAAAGGTAATTACTTAATTTATTGTACATAAATATTTCATTAGTAGAGGAACAATTACAACAAAAAAATCTTCACATGTCAATTTACAAGGACTAAAAAATATCTATAATTCACATCTCTCTAATTTTCACTCTTAAAAAAATTAATATTTTTTTACCTTCTCCGAATTACAAAATGTCAATATGATTTTAATATTTTAAATTCATCTCTCTTTATTATTTAATTACTTACAATCAATCTATATATCTATATGTATAATCTATATCTATATATTAGAATATAAAAATTATCTCTTAATTATATATTTTTTCTATTTATGTATTTTAATTATTGTACAAAAATGAATATGTCAATTACTACTCCATTTATTCATATTCTTTCATATAAAACTTAATAATCTTTATTTTCATTCCTCCTATGACTTTTGATGATTATTACTCCTAAATTATACCAATAGTCATGATATATATATATATATATATATATATATATATATATAACACTCCTTTAATTTTCTTAATTTATGTTACATATGCTATGCATGTTAGAAAATTAATTTTCTTTTAACTCTTTTAATTATGAGAAAAACTCAAAAGTCCCTTATTTAATTAATATTTTCTCACGCTATTGCATCCATCCCATTCAAGCTAATTGTTGCTCTTAAATAACCTATAAATGGGTTCTTTAAAATTTCAGTTTTTTCTTTAATCTTTGGTTACCTATTATAATTATCTATTTTAAAGACCTTTCTTAACCATTATTGCCATAATCACATACTTATGTAACTAGTACTGATGCTATTACTGCTAGTACAGCAGCTACTACTTTAGAAGATAGAGATGCTAATATATCTACTACTAATGCTGTAATGTTCTAATATATATATATATATAAATTATCTCCGTTTCTACCAAAAAAAAAAATCATATTGTTTAAAATTTAATTGTAGGTTTGATTTAGTTTTCAAATTAAAGATAGACTTGGACGTTTGTATTATCTTTTCGAAGAAAAAATAAAGAGCAAAATAAACTTATTGATTATTTATAATATTGTGGTATTAGATAAAGATTAAACCACAAATTAATAGAATTTTTTTATTATCGCGCGAAGCGTGAATAAGTTTACTAGCTTATTTATAACAAGTAATCATCCACTTACACCTCTTTAATATTGATCCTCCTTTTAACTTTACCAATGTTCAAAAATAATAATATTGATCCTCCATTTACTTTCTTTTTCTTTTTTTCAATAACTCTAAATATTTGATTTTCTTCTCTTCACCACAATTAATATTTATTTTATGTAATGAATGAGTAATTACAAATCAAATTACTTCTACTACGTTATCACACTATTCATTCCAATAGTCACATTTTCTTTAATCACCTTCATTACTCTTACACTCTTTCTCTACCCCATTTTTTGTTTTATAATTTTAATGTATATTAAATGTGATATTCATATAAAATATAAATGCTCAATCTGTTTTTTGTATATATAAATCAAACAAGACAATACTCATCTGTATTGTTTGACTTTTGAAAGTATTTGGTCTTTTAGATTTTTCAATTATGATTCTTTTAGTTTTTTTAACACTTTTTTACTTAAATAAAATTCATTATCTTTCTCAACATGTAGCGTCTTACTGTTTAACTTCTCATATCACCTAAATTCGCATAAATTTCATTTACATGTTTCCAATCCCCATTTCTTGAGGATCAGTACTTATTATGGCTTTCGAGTGTGGTAATAGATTAGTATCACATTTTTTCGATTTTTATCATTAACTACGACTTAGAGTTTAAAGAATTAAAAGACATAACAAGGAGGGAGAAACTGCAAGTGTCGTCACTTCTTGAATGCAGCCACACTTGCACAGAGGAATTCCCTTTCATATCCCGCTGTTGATTCCTCTTCTTCTTGTTGCATTTTTGGTGGATTAAATTGGCCAGCTCCATATGCCAAATTACCTGGCCTAATGTACATGTTTTTTTTATTTTATTAAAGTAATAATTTTTATTGTTGATGTGGTTTTCTTTGTTCATGGTTCTCATTATTTTTCATTTTATGTGATTGAAACTTTGTTTGCCATATTCTTGTATGACTACTATGTTTTTGTATGTGTATAGGTTACAACTAAGGCCTCAAATTGGCTCTGGCTTTGGCTTCGCGCTTTTGCAACATACATTTTATTTTTATAACAATTCTCCTAAGTTTTGTTCAAGAAAACATGAGATCGAATAATTCAATTAGCTCATAATTGTGCAATTACTTAAAAGCTAAATTATAGAAGTTTTTTTTTATATCCTTGAGTTTTTACTATTTATCTCTCAAGTACTAGATTTAGCAAGATATATGAGTTGTTTCTGTTATGTGATTGAAGTATTGATTTTTATATATAATTCTCAATTTTGTAATGGAGCTTTTTCCTACATAAATTAAAATGGGAAAATATTATATAACATAGAATTGTGACAATAATTACGTCAACAAATTCAGTATAATCACACAAAGTGGGTCTATGAAGGATAGAATATAAACCTTACCAATCGATCCCAAATCTCTTATGTGAAAAGTTACTTATCCAACCAACTCAGTAAACCACGATAGATGTTGAAATGATTAACACTAACATCTAATTTTAGGGACCAACCATGTGCAAGTGATTGAGATATTTTTTGGGTACTCTATTCAGTGTTTAGTATCCACATTAAAGTCCGACTAAATTCGAATCCATACAAAAAGGTTTCACATCAAGATTAAAACGCTCTCTAACAAAAATAACTATGTACTCCAATTACTCCTTATTGGTGTCCCTGCCGTCCAAAAAATAGAGCATATAAACCCTTTAAACTAACGGACATACTCAAATTCAAAACATCTGATAAGATTATGACACGTGTATGTCATACTCAAACTAACGGACATACACGTGCATGTATTCAAAACTCAAATTCAATACATGGTAGGAAATCATGAAATCCTCTCTAATAGGGTAAAAGTTCAATTATCCAACCAACTAAGCTACTAACGATGATTGTGGTCCGTCCAACTGAAACAAGAAACATAAGATTTACTACATCATAACCCATTCATATCAAAAAGAAAAATTGTCTAGCCATTTCAACTACATGAATGTTTATGTAATCTTCCGTGTTGTCAATATATTCTATTAAGTGAAACAAAAAGAGCTCATGCTAGCTAGTAAGTAAAGGGGAATGAAGGGGGAGGCATTGTGTTGAATGAATGGATTCAATGAAAACAACAAAGATCTTAAAATTACTTTTCATTTTAAACATTTGCCAAGTTGGAAAAAATTGATGTCTAAGAGGCACGAGAGAGGAGGTAAAACGTAAAATAAAGCAATAAATAACAATTCGGGTTCAGAGAGAAGGAATATCTATATGAAACAACATATTTCATGTTCATCAAAACAATAGGTATATCAAAATGGAGCAAAAAGAAGTATGTTTCATATAATGGATTACAATTAATTCTAATATATACAGGTTAGTCATGTCTGAACATTGAACTTCTTTAAGATCATTATCTAGTTTTTTTTAATTTCCCCCTTTTCTCGATGGGGAGGTGGCAACTTCTGTACAAATATATATATCTCCGAGCTTGCATATATTATATCAATATGAAGCTAAGGCTGGATTCCGTGGTCATGAGAAGACAATCTTTAATGAAATAAAGTAATATTATAAACTATGCCTCTTTGAATAAACTGAAGAGGAAAAAGCTCAAAGAATTTAAATGTTATTCAGCCTGTTAAAATGACTAATAAAAATGAAAGCATAATGTCTATATCACTTTAAATAATAGCAGGTTCTAACCTTTTGCATGTGAGCCGTCATTCATGTCATTTGACTTAGGGAATATAGATCATGCCAAAGCCTCAAGTCTTTCTCCAGCAGAGCATTTAGCATAAACAGTAGTTACATTGATAAAATTTGATTCCCATCTTTCAAATAGGTAAGCTGCACTGTCAATTGTTGATCAGAATATGAAATAAACCCCACATGTATATGATCATTAACAAAAAATCATATATATATGTCCATTAGTATTATAATTCACATACTGCATTTGCAGCCCATTTTTATATCTCTGAATATTTCTAGTGTCTTGAAAAGGTTCCATCAAAGCAATTAATTAAGTCAAATATTGTCACGACCCAGGGGTACATCCTAGATGTAACATGGCATACTTGACCCCGAAGGGGTCTCATACAAGCCCTTAGCATATCATAACATAAGATAATAGAAAAGTACTGAAAAGTTTAAACTTTTATCCATACAATCGAAGTCTTTTTAAAAGCAAGCGGAAGTCTTACTAAACTTTGTCTCAAACCATCTATTACAACGTTGAATAACTCTTGGGACATAGCCCATACAATAGTCTCAAATCATAAAGAAAGACATAATAGGAAATGGTGGTTTTATCCTCGATACTATGAGGACTCACCAAGTCTTCAACTCCTTGCTCCTTAGAAACCTATCCTCAAGAATGGAACTCAAATCACCAAACCCTACATTTGATGAGAATATAGGCAAGAGTCTGCGTTAGTACAAAATTACTAAATATGTTAGCTGTCATAACATCATAAAAGCATAACAAAAGAGTTAGCCAATCTAAGACATAAGTCATAAGCATAAGAGACAATAACATAATCATAAGCATAATCTCCAACATAGGCATAACATGAGCATAGGTCAACATAAGGCATAATTCAACAACATAGGAAATACCACATATTCATAAGCTTAGTCCATACTCAATTCCTCTTAACATAGGAGAAACTTCATAAGTAACCTTCAAGTTATACTTTGTGCAATGCATAGATGAGACCCCATAATCCCATCTAGGCTAAGTATCGCTTTTAGGCCATCATACCTCCTTATCATATTTAATTTTATCCTTTAGCTTACTTCTCATAGACAAGGGAATCTATCACCTTTAGTCAATCATATCATGGAAGGCAACTATGGAAACAATCCATAAAACATACATCATAAGCATAAGCCATAAGCATATTCATTACATAGATCATCATAACATAAATGGAACATACCATAGATACCTTCAAAGCATACTTGTGCAATGCATGAGTAAGATCCCATACTCTCACCCATACTAAGTAAAGCTTCTTAAGTACCCATAGTTCATAATTCATTTCATATTACTACCATATTGGGGACATAAGCCTTAACCGACATAGACCATGTGAGTTTAACATGGAATCCGGTGTCTACTCCACACTGAAAAGGGGTTGTTCTACTTGTCGAGGGTAGAACCATACTCTTAGCTTAGGTGGATCCAATATCTAAGTAACCTACGGGGGCACGTAGTTTATGGGATAAGGAGATTGCCACTAGAAACCCAGACTCAACTAAGGTAAAAGGTTTCCGTCTCATGAGATACATACTTTGGGAATCCGAACTCAGCTAAGGTAGAAGGAACCCATTTGGAAAGCTGGACTCAACTAGGGTGAAAGCTTTCATTGGGAAGACGGACTCAACTATGGTTAAAGCTATCATCTCATATTCATATCCACTCGATGTTGGGCATTAATTCCCATTAAGTTCATATTAAGTATTGACTTAATTTCATATTTATGGAAGAATGTCTTGACACTCAATCCAACATAACTCATACTATAGCTCATAGATTCAATAGGTGAGACTAGTATTCCAACCTTAGAATCACTACATGTGACAAATCTTTCACATCATATCATATTCATGCATAAATGTGTATATAAGGATAATCTTTCAACAACACAACAACTAGATCATAAGCATATTCACTTTACTCTCAAAGTGTTTCTAAAGCATGTGCTAAACTTCATAAAACATGCATAATATCATATCTTTCCCCTCTCAAGGGTCAAATCTCATATTAAATCAATACATCTAGAATGACTACATTAGACATGGATATATTCATAATCATAGAAAATCAACACATCTAGAATGACTACATTAGACATGGATGATAACATGATTCAAATAGTTCAATTACTATAAGCATAATATCATAATTCACCTCCTTGAGGTTCAAGACTTACTTTCAATCATCGCACTTAGGGTTCATGCACTATACATGGATATCATCCTAACTCATGTGATTCTATCACTTTATGCATTCAAACTTTCATAGGTAGATTAGGTAGGTAAAGATCTTTCATCACAATTATATCATTGGCCTTCTATTCTCATATAGATTTTTACTGTCAAACCTTATCATCCATAGTTCATCATATTAGCGTTACTCTCAAAGCTTTACTTCTTCCAATCATCATACATATCTAGATCACAAGATAATTTAGTCACAAGCTTCATCTTTAAGCAATTCTAGTCTTAATTCATCATAAAGGTTCAATTTCATTCTTTACTAGTCAAGATCCATTATATAATACTTAATCTAATTCAATTCATGTTTACATACTTCTATTCTTGATCAATTGCTATACATGTCATTAATTCTAGAAGATCACCTATGAATCCTCAATTTCCCCTCACAAGGCATAAACCCACATTCTAAAATTTCATCAATTAGACTAGGGTTAACCATGGAAAACACATAATATCATCATAATATCTTAATTTAATACTAAATAAATCAAAAACAAGTACTATCCACTCAATTGGAATCATACTCAACTAAACCTACAATTTTGGAAGGAACCCTAACTTGAATTGGGGATTTCATCTTCACAATTGGGGGGAAATCTAGGGGGCTCCATGGATGGAAGAATCCATGGATGAATAAGCTAACATACTTGATTATAAAGCTCTCACAAAGCTTGCATCAATGGAGGAATTTTCCCTAACTTGCTTCTCTTCTTCTTCTTCTTCTTCTTCTTGAGTTTTCTAGAGAGAATATTTTTGGGGAGGTTGAGTTTGGGAATTGATTTTTGGAAATAATGAGAGAGATCATTTAGTTTAGGGTTCTTAAAAACTTTTATAGGTGTATAAACTAAGTTAAAATGACACCACTTAATAATAATTAACACCCCAAAACACCCCTAGACTTAACCCCTAAAGTTAACAAAAAAAAACTGTTTTCCAGCCCCCTTGACCACGACTCCACGACCCACGGCCCGTGCTGGTTGGGCGTGGTTCATAGTCTAGGGCATGAAGTGGAGGGCTTGACTTACGAAGCCAAGCCACATGGCGTGGACCAATTCACGAGGCGTGGGTCCTGCCCGTGGCTACTGCCTTAGGCAAATTCCAAGGAGACCTCACCTACTCTACCCACCTATGGGGCGTGGGTCCATCCACGTGGCGTGGGTGGTGCTAGCTTTGGGCAGTTTTAGGGTCCTCCTTGGGGACCCTTGGTTGGTCCTTGGGGGTTCGTACTTTGACGTTCTAGTCCTAAACCCTTCATTCTAAATATGAGAAACCAATTCTACAACTCTAACCCCCACGTAAAGCTCTAGAACTCTTATGTTAGGCTCTAGTTAAGTCTACAAATTTCTAGAATGTTACAAATATGTGATGTCTGTGCAACATTTACATTCTATGAAAGGCATGTTGTGTGGCAACAAACCTAACGTTCCAAAATAAGGCTTTATAAGTCATGTAGAAGAAGCTTTAACCCTTTTTTTTGTTTGGATCCTTGTAGGCTTTATAGTTTTGGTAGTATCCCCTTTTGATTTACCCTTCTTGTTAGATACACCTCTGGGAGATAGTCTAGCTCCTTTTCATATTAGTTCCACACTCTTCTCATCTCCCTCCTCCTCTTTATCCTCTAACAACTTTGACTTTGATGTTTCAACTATTGCAGGCATACTTTGATTAATTTTATGACAGACTAAATCATGCACCCTCTACATGGGTATTGATCTTTGTATTGCTGACTGCAATGGTACCACTGCTCCTACGTATAATTCACCTTCAACTTGCAAAATCTATCACATTGTGCCTAGTAGGGCCTTCTTCAATAAATGGTGCTACCTGTAATGGTTCATGATATACTGCATTGGCCAAATCCTTCAACAATATGAGCTCCTTGTTAAGTCATTGTGGATTACAATTGCTGAACATTTTTTATTATGTTGATTTATACTACTAGTACATTCTTCATGTACTCCATAAATACTTAATATTTCCGTGCTTGCTTCCCAATGCTTAATGCTGATTAGCTCTTTCTCCTCATTAATATGTGCATCATCTACTATGGCCAACTTTATCTTTTGTGAATTATTCAGCACATCTCCCTTCATTGTCTTCAAAGACACTAGTTGATTGTCAAATCTCACCCCACCAAAAGTACTATTAACCCATCCCCTTGTGGTTGTAGTGGATTTCGTAATCTCCTTCTCTTGGGTATTGCTTGGAGCCCCATTTTGCTCTTTTATTTTCTCTACAATTATACCACCTAGCTAATTAAAAGAACTAGAATTAGAAAGAACCATTTTTGGAAAGTACGAAAAATCTGAAATTTGGCAAATTTATGTTAAGTATGAGTTTTTGGTCAACTTCAAACGACCATAACTCTCAGTACATGGTGAGTTAGGTGGAAATTAAGATGTCAAATGAAAGGTCTTGGAATTATCTTTCCAATGCCACCGAGTTTGCTAATTTTTGAGCTTGCATGAGGGAGATATGCCCTTTCGAAGTTGGGGATGTCTAGTAAAGGAAAGCTAACTGGAATTTAAAGGGGTATTTTGGTCTTTTCCATACCTAATCAATTTAATTCATTTTAGTAATTAAATTGAGGTCCAAACTAAATTGGTTCAGTTTACACAATTGCAAAATCACGCTAGGGTTTTTAGAGAAAGAACTCAAGAGTAGAAATGAGAAGAAAAGGTCTAGATTTGTCGATTTCTTGAGGATTTGATTGTGTTTGCCAAGGATTTGATCCTACGAGGTATGTGAGTTCACATAGCGTTGGGTTCGTTAACCCACACGCTAAACATATTTATTTCAGTGTAATTTTCGTCCTAAAAAAATGAGGATTTACTCAAAGATTATGATATGAGTATTCTCTATCACCCAAGAAAGGCTAATGTTATTGCTGATGCTTTAAGTAGGTTGTCTATGGGTAGCACCGTCCATGTTGAAGAAGAAAAGAGAGAGTTAGCGAAAGATGTGCATAGACTTGTACGATTAAGAGTTCTACTAATGGATTCCACAGAAGGAAGAGTGGTGGTGATGAATGGGGCTGAATCATCATTAGTGTCAGAGGTGAAAGAGAAGCAAGAACAAGATCCTATTTTTCTTGAATTGAAAGTAAATGTTCATAAGCAAAAAGTAATGGCTTTTGAACAAGGGGGAGATGGTGTATTAAGGTATTAAGGTAAGTTGTGTGTACCAAGGGTAGATGAACTCCAAGAGAGGATCATGGAGAAAGCTCATAGCTCCAAGTATTCTATACATCCGGGTTCCACAAAGATGTATCGTGACTTGAGAGAGGTTTATTGGTGGAATAGTATGAAGAAAAGTATTGTTGAGTTCATTACTAAATGTCTGAATTGCCAACAAGTTAAAGTAGAGCACCAAAGGCCTGGTGGTATGGCTCAGAATATAGAGATTTTAGAATGGAAGTGGGAGATGATCAATATGGACTTTATTACTAGTTTGTCGCGGTCTCGCAAGCAACATGATTCTATTTGGGTGATTATTGATCGAATGACAAAATTAGCACACTCTTTGCTGGTAAAGACTACCTATTCAGCAGAGGATTATGCCAAGTTGTATCTTCAAGAGGTAGTTAGACTTCATGGGGTCCTAGTTTCGATTATATCAGATAGATATGCATAATTTACTGCACAGTTCTGGAAATCTTTTTAGAAAGGCTTGGATTCAAAGGTGAACTTGAGTACTACTTTTCATCCTCAGACAGATGGTCAAGTAGAGCGCATTATTCAGACTTTAGAAGATATGTTGAGGGCTTGTTTTTATTGATTTCAAGGGTAATTGGTATGATCACCTACCTTTCATTGAGTTTGCTTACAACAATAGTTATCACTCTAGCATCCAGATGGCTCCTTATGAAGTTCTTTATGGGAGAAGATGCATATCTCCTATTGGATAGTTTGAAGTTGGCGAAGCTGGGTTGATAGGACCAGACTTATTTCATCAAGCTATGGAGAAAGTGAAGGTTATTCAAGAAAGGTTGAGAACAATGTAGAGTCGTCAGAAATCCTATACTGATATTAGGAGAAGGGACTTAGAGTTTGAAGTAGATGATTGGATCTACTTGAAAGTTTCACCCATGAAGGGCTTTATGAGATTTGGTAAGAAGGGAAAGCTTAATCCCCGGTATATTGACCTTTACAGAATATCCAAAGGATTGGTAATGTAGCTTATGAGTTGGAGCTACCGCAAGAGTTAGCAGCAGTTCATCCATTGTTCCAAATTTCTATGTTGACAAAGTGTATGGGTGATCCTTCACTAATTATACCTATCGAAGATATTAGTATTAAGGATAGCTTATCTTATGAGGAGATCCCAATTCAAATTTTAGATCGTTAAGTTCGCAATTGAGGACTAAGGAAGTATCGTCAATCAAAGTTCTGTGGAGAAATCAGTTTGTCATGATGATCGGGGGTATTGTCATGACATCACTCATAGTTTTAGAGGCTTCATAGACGGATAGTTATAGTTCATTAGTCTTTTCATTTTCAGTTGTTTATGTTAAGACTTGAGTTGCGATCTTGGATAGTTGAATGTTTCTGTTAAGACATTCTAAGTTATTGCATGAGCTTATCTTTTAAGACTGTTTCTTGTTATTTAAGTCTTCCACTGAGTAGTAATTCAGGCTAAGGGTTCGCTTGAGGCTAGAAATGGTTCTCGAGTGTTAGTCCCACCCATGGTGTAGGCTCGGGGCATGACAATAGTTACAAAACTGCTAGAAACACTATTAGTAGTCATTTTATTATAAACTCTAGTATTCGTAAATGTTTCTTCTTTTTATATAATTCTATCCTTCCATGCAGCAAATGACTTTTCCGTAACAACACTTTTCCCATGGCCCTTCCTCTTTTCCATATTGTCCTCTCTTGAGAACATCTTGCTGGTCGGATGCCGCTTTTTGAGATGCTTAACCATCCTTATAACAGGACCCTCACCAAGGTTCTTACTGTCTTCTTCATCTTCTAGATTCTCTTTATCATTCTCTGAGTGAGATCTTCTTAACTCAAGATGTAAAATTCTACAACCCACATTATTATGATTTTGTAGTTTGCATTCTTTGTAATATTTTAACAGAAAGTCGTATTGAATCTTCACTTGTTCTATCCTGAAAGTCTGTGTGTTCTCATTGACCACTTCCAATTTTACAAACTTTGTAAAGGTTGAGAGTAAATCAATTTGTACCTTGACCCTGACACAACTAGGTCAGATTTTATGAATAGTAGCCATATCTAAGAGTAGAGATTTTCCTACCGCAACTCCTAAGGAGAAAATTGATTCCTTAACAAAGTATGTTGGTTTTAAATTTTGAAAGGAGATCCAAGCCATAGCCAGCATAGTTTCTTCATCAACACTAAAATTAGCACCATAAATAAATGGCCTCATCAAGTATGAATACCTATCCTTAGCCATGATATAATAGTTTCGTTTAGACATCATGTTAATGACATCTTCTTGCCAGTTGAATCACATAAAAATGTATCTATTTTACAATAGCCCAATTTTACATTCGCCTTTAATATTGTACTGTTTATGGATTTGAATTTGGAGCTCTTCTAATTCGGGCCACCCATATGAGAACTTATTAACTACTGCGTATTGTAGGTTCTCTATGGTATTCATTCGATCTACTTCAGCTTCAGTTCATGTAATTCTAGGAACCCCATTATTATAACAGAGCTTTTTAATGGGAATAGGTTCAATTGTTGAATTGACTTGGATTGTTGTTGTGTAACCCCTTAGAACATTAACATATTGATTCTTCAAAGGAGTAGTCTCACGATCACTAACTTCAACATGCAAATTTGTTGGCGTGATAGGTAAACTAGGATCGATTGTATTGCTTAAAGAAGGGTGCGACAAGGGTGGAAAGTCAGTTATATGTTGCTGGTTGGCCGGGGAGGATGGCTGACTAGTGGCTGGAGCAGCCATCCACGGCAATATCAACCGCCGTGAAAAGTTAGAATTAAATATGTCCTATGAAGAGTTCTAAGTTAAGATTTAACTTATGATTTTTAGCTTCTTTTTTAGTATTATTATTATTATTATTATTTTATTTTATACTAGTGCTTAGAGGTAAATTTTTTTTAATTATACTCAAACACCATAAAAGTGCTAAAAGCTATTTTGATTTAAGAATATCTAAAATAAATCAAATCAAAAAAATTCTTAGAAATATTGTTGAACACTTCCGTTGCAACAATTCTTTTTTAATTTAAATCATAGTAGAATTAGTAAGGTGAATTTTCCTATCTACAAATAAGTGGTTCTTCATCCTTTTAATGCTAGAGAGATAAAAGATATTCTGAAAAATAGTTTTCTCTATTCATCAATGATACAGTAGAAAACAAATATTTATAGCTATACAATTGAAGGGTTAGAGTTCTATTCTAGGAAGGAGTATATATGGTTATAAATGTATATTTTGTAAATCAGTCCTATTCTAAGAAAGAATAAATTTTATGATTACTATACAATTATAGCTTTTCCTAACACCCCCCCTCAAATTGATACCGGTTATCACAAAGTAGCAATTTGGAGATAAGATATTGATGTTGCGCTCGTGTCATTGCATTTGTAAACAAATCAACAAGTTGATCATGAGAAGGAATGTGTTGTAGAGTGATGAGACGATCGATAACCAATTCTCGAATGTAATGGCAGTCCACCTCTATATGCTTTGTGTTTTCATGTTGCACCGGGTTTGTGGCTATTTTAACCGCACTAGTGTTATCAACATATAGCATTGTAGGAGATGTAATAGTGACATTGAGCTAAGATAATAGCCGTCGTAGCCAAACAATTCCAAACTTGTTGCCGACATAGCACGATACTCAGCCTCTGTAGATGATTTAGATGTATGAGACTGTTTCTTACATTTCCAAGATATTAAGAATGTGCCAAGAAACATGCAACAACCAATAACAGAGCAATGAGAATTAGGACAACCAGCCCAATCTGCATCAGTATATCATTTAAGATGTATAGAAGAATCAGAACGAAAAAGAACACCTTAACTCATAGAACCACGAACATATCGAATGACACAAAGTAATGCAGTGTGATGTATACGGTAAGGATTAACCACAAACTGACTTAGAACTTGTACTGCATATGAGATGTCTGGCCTTGTCATATTGAGATAAAGTAATGATCCCACCAACTGCTTGATCATTGAATGGTTCTCCATCAACCTTCTTGTACTTCGTATTAATCTCCATTGGGGTGTACACAACCTTGTCATCAGTAAGACCAACCTTTGCAACAAGATCACGAGCATACATTTGTTGTGTAATTAAACATGGTCCCAGTAGGCAAGTATAGAACCTCAAGTCCAAGAAAGTATGTCAGTCTTCCCAAGTCCTTCATCTTAAATGAGGTATGCAAGAATTCTTTCAACTTAGTAATATTCTTTGGATAATTTCCTGTGATAATGATATTATCAACATAGATGAGAAGTATTGTGATACCTACTGGAGAAGTATGAAGAAACAAAGAATGGTCTGGAGAACTCTGAGAGAAGCCCTCAGTTTGAATCGTGGATTGAAATTTGTCAAACCAAACTTGGGGAGCCTGTTTTAAGCCATAAAGAGATTTTTGAAGATGACAAATTGCATATGGTCTTGGCAGAACACACCCAGGTGGTGGTTTCATAAACACCACTTCTTCCGGATCACCATGGAGAAATGCATTTTTCATATCTATCTGATGTAAGGTCCAACCTTTCATTGAAGCCACAACCAATAATGTTTGTAACGTTGTTATCTTAGCAACAAGTACAAAAGTCTCCTCATAATCCACCCCATACTCTTGTTTGTACCCTTGAGAAACTAATTGAGTTTTGTAGCAATCAATTGTACCATCTGCCTTAAGTTTAATGGAATACACCCACTTACTTCCAATGAGAACTCTAACTATTGGTTTATCAACAAATTCCCAAGTAGAATTTTCATTCAATGCACGGAGCTCTTTTGACCTTGCCTCTTTCCAATAAGTTTGTGTAGAAGCCTGAGAGTAAGATGTAGGTACATCAACAAAATGTAGTGTGGTATGCATAGCATAAGACTTACCAAATTTCCCTGGAGAGTAATTGAGCCGTTCAGGAGCATGGCGATCAGTTTGACTAGATCGGCATGGGGAAGTAACTGGATGAGATGATTTCTCTTCGGAAGATGAGGATGCATTTGTAGAGTCAATAACTGAAGAACAGGATGGCTAGAGATCATCATGATCATAGTTCATGGGTTGCTCCAAAGGATCCGTATCTACCACATCATCATCAAACTTATACAAAAAGGAAACAAATTCTGAAGCATGTTTAGAATTGTGTTTGTAAGAAAATTGACCTTAAAAAAATAACATGTCTAGATACACGAAGTTGGCGACAAGATGCTTCATAGCATAGATACCCCTTTTGTGTGTCACTGTAGCCCACAAAAATACATTGTGCTTGAAGATGGACAAAGCAAACACAACCAAAAACTCGCAAATGAGAATAATCAAGCTACTTATGAAATAATTTGAAGTAAGGTGTCTCATTAGCAATAACTGAGGAAGTTTGTCTATTAATCAAATATACAGAAGTATGTACTGCTTCAGGCCAGAAACTCTTAGGCATATTAGATGTGCCCAACAAAGCCATTGTAGTTTCCAAAACATGCAGATTCTTCAATAAGATTAATCTTAGTGTACACTCCTCCAGAATCAGAACGAAATATTTTTATAGTTTTATGAAACTGTGTATACACATACTCAATAAAATTCATAATAAGAGTCAAAACCTCAAATTTATTTTGAATAAAAAATACCCATGTGTATCTAGATACATGATCAATAAATAATACAAAGTACTTATATCCCATCCTTGATAAAGTAGGAGAAGGAACCTAAACATCACTATGCACCAAATCAAACAGATCGTCAAAAGAAGATGGACTGGATGGAAAAAGGAGCTTGTGACTTTTCGAACCGGCACAATTAGAACATGTCAAAGGGAGACTTGAATGAATGCCATGTGTTGCTGGAATACATGATTTGAGCATGTGCTAAAGTCAAGAAGAATGAGGATGACCCATCCTATTATGCCAAAGGGTGAGCAACTTATTTGAGCGAGTAACATCTGTGATAGAAACTGAAAGAAACCAATGATCCAAATGATGATGAACCAAATCTAGAAGAAACATTATGCCAACTCTATGCCCCTTGGCCATGGTCATCTCGATTTTCAGATTCTAAACAACACAATCATTGGGTGAGAGTTTTACAACACTACTAGCTGACCTACAGAAACCAAATTAGCCTTCAAATTAGGTACATAAAAAACGTTAGACAAATTTCCAACAGAACCAATACCCAAAGCGGGCAATGTATGCCTATTTGTCGTATGAATAACATGTTTAGAAACATTATCATACAATGAAGAAAATTTGGATAGATCTTCGGTCATATGAATGGAAGCACCCGAATTTAGATGCCAAGTAGATTTAATAGAACTACTTGTACCTGAGGATGCCGAGAGTGCACTTGAGATGGCTCCGAGAAGGGCAACTACTATAGACTCTCGAATCAGCCTTTCAAGATCATCTGCAGAAGGGAAGGAACCAACCGATTTAGTGACATCCGTCTGGTATGCTTGGTGAGAAAACTGTGAACGATTTAAACGACAACGACAGTCTGCAATATGATGGCGAATAATCTTACAATAAGCACAAAATAATTTCTTCTTCTTAGGAAAATTGGCTGCTATGTGACCAAAGTTGTTGCATTCATATCACTCGACATTTCTCTTAGTATTTCCTGATAAAGTATCGATAGTTGATTTTTGTGCAAGTAATGCAACAACGGGTAATGACATTGACTCCATGGCCGCCTAAGTTCCAAGCCTGGTCTCTTCAAGCAAGATGGCTGCCAACATAACATCAAGAGCAGGTGTGACTTCTTTGTTCAACAAACTACCACGAATCGACTCGAATTCATGTCGGAGTTTCATCAAGAACTGTACCATCCTTGTCCTTTGTCGTTCTCCCAACATTTCCCTGAGCCTAGAAATTTGATCTTGTTTTGACCAAAGTAGCTGCACGCCAGCATAAATGGAACGAACATTCTTGTCCCCTTGTGTATATTCAGTAATATTGCGTTCCACTTCAAACTCTCGTGCTAGATTGCTTTGTTGGTAGACGTTACGCAGGTGGAGCCACATCTCTGAAGCTGAACTAAATGGTCTAAGTCCCATAGAGATGTCAGCATGTACCTAATTCAACATCCAAGCGATTACCTTTACATTATTCAAATTTCAGCAATCCAACTCTTTTTCATCTCTTGGCAAACCAGCGGAACCATCTAACCACCCAAAAGGCCCTTTCCTTGAACAAAAATTCCAAAGTGAAATTCCCATAGAGAAAAATTGGAACCATCCAATTTTGTGGAGAGCAAATCATGCTAGGATGATTGTGAATTCAATGAGGAGACAAAATACAAGAGAGAGAGAAAAAAGAGGATAGATGCTTGTATAATAAAACAAAGAGACAAGAGGAACGCAAGAATGTAACAAGGTACCTGTGTAAAGAAAGCAAAGAACACGGAATTTTTTTTAAACGATGGCTCTTGATACCATGCTAGAGAGACAAAGGATATTCTAAAAAATAGTTTTCTCTATTCATCAATGATACAGTAGAAAGCAAATATTTATAGCTATACAATTGGAGGGTGTTGGAATGTATGCGTCCACCAGTTTTGATGGGACCAGGTCCTCAACACAGTTACAATAATAAGCAGTAAAATAAATGCTGAAAGTAAAGATTGCACAAACAACTTTACATGGAAACCTCCTTACTCAAGAGAGTAAAACCATGACCTATGTACCAGGAATTTTCAAACTGCTTTCACTAATCTTCTCAAAGCAAAAGTAAAAGCCAATTTACAAAATAAGATTAACCTACTAATCTCCACACTAAGCAATACCTCTTATTACTTAGATGAGCCAAAGAAGATACAACACTGCCCACTATGCTAATCTTAACTGATTAATATAGACTTTAAAGTAAGACACTAAGTTATCCTTAACCTACTTCTTACAATGATTCACACAAACTTGAAACGTTTCTAACACAAGCGAAATGATTCCTACAATATAAGCACGATTACAAGCAAGCAAAGTAACAGCTGGTATAAGAAGCACTTGAAGCAATCGATCAGGTCCCTACCGTTTTGAAGCTCGAAATATCTCTTTTTGAATGAATGAGTAATGTTGTTATTTTTGTTGAATATATATCATGAAGAATTATTATCCATTGTACACATAACCTCATCACTTTTGATTGGTGAAGTACACTGCAACTCCACCAACTTCCTGACGCAAACAACTTTTATAGCTGTAACACTTTGACCACTGGACGAGTATTCATACTCTGCAGAGGACCAGGTCCCTGCACTTGTGAGGAGATCATCAAAACATCTAGGAACATAAGAACTTATCAATTTTCCCCTTTTTGATGATGACAAACATGCATAACTCCTCACGTGAGTGAATAAACATTCATTCAATTTACATAACAAATTCCAAATTTGTTCAGTGTACCAGTAACAACAATATTCCCCCTTAGTTCAATGCCCCTAATTCCACAACCAACCTTTACAAGAACCGCCAACCTTTACAACACTGCCAATGTTTACAACAACCTTTCCCCTTTTGACATCATTGAAAAAGTGAAGCAGTAAACATATTCAAATTAAATGCAAGGCAATAAAGAATTTAGGGTCTTGGGCCACACATAATATGTGTATGTAAGCATTAAGAGAATATTAAGTCACATATGAACATGGTAAAAACATAAATAGCATTAGATCACAAATACTGACCATTGTAGCCAGTTAAAACAACACAAAGCCACAAGAGTTTTAATATAAGTATGGATAGACACAACAAAAAGGGAAACATGACTCTTTTAGGACGGAGGGGGAGAAGGATTTAAGGTGCGCATGAGCAGCAACATCCTCTCATTTGCACTCTCATGAGACTGAATGAGTTGCTTGTTTAGGGACTTAATTTCCTCACTGAGAGAGGCATTTGTCTTTAGCAACATGGTGTTTTCATCCCTCAATGCTTGGAGCACTTGCTCATGACCCTCACTGGTACCAAGTCCTCTTAAGATAGCCTTTTACAATTCGGACTTGAGCCTAGTGATCTTAACCTCCTTGTCGCTCAAAATCTTGGTGAGATCAGTCACCTCTCTTTTAAGAGTAGTCTGCTATTCCAGAACATCTGCTACCTGAGATCTGCACCTGGCTAATCCCTCAATGCACTCACATTCCAGTAAAGTGGACATTGTGAATATCTGCTTAGTGGTACCAGGTACCACTTTTCCTAAAGGAACTTCAAAATGATTGAACAAAAAATTTAGCAGATACCCATATGGAATTCCATGCTTAGTCTCTTTCCAAGTCATGACCCTGTGCATGTGTTCTAGCATGATGGCAGGAATATTGATTTCGTCAAGTTCATCAAGTTTCTCCATGATAAAGAGATTGGCAGCATATGCCACTGTTCTCTTTTCAGATCTGGGTACCAACACCTTATTGATGAATTCAAACATCAACCGATATGACCCTTTGAGAAATTTCTTAGGCAGCCCTGCCGTCTTGACGTCTCCACGTTTAGTGGCACATTTAGTAAAGCTGTTGGATGAATTATACCCTTCAATCGTCCTTATTCCTTCTTTGGGCACCCCTAAAATGATTCCCAAGGTTTCTTCATCCAACCTAATCTTCACATCCTTTACAGTGGTCGTGATTCCACCTCTTTCCAGAAGTTCCATTTTGTAGTAGAACTCACATACCTCTGGCTCGTGTAAGTACAGAGCTAGGGGAACAAAAAGATGGTTCCAACCTTGAATTGAGACGGCATAAAAAAGGTTTGCCATGCCAGGCTTGGTTAAAATGTCAAAGTAAAAAACTCTTCTATTCAAAACCTTTTGGTGCTCCATTTTCTCTATCCGCTCCACCCTTGTCATCTCCTTTTCTTCACTCTATTTTTGAACCCTGGGACCAGGTCCTTTTATGGATTTAGGTTTTGCAGTCACCTGTTTTCTAACTTTTTCCCTTATACAGGGGATTTCTTTAAGACTTTTGTCACTTTCTTCGATTTTACCCTTTCTTCCTCCGTTTCTTTTCTCCTTTTAGTAACGTATGCAACAACGTCATCTGACCTAGTTTCACTGGACCTAATAGACAAGGGAGTAGAGGCAGGTTGTTCAAGTTCAACCCTTCTCTTCTCCTCTTCCTAGTTCTCTCAGTCTGGGCTTTGCTTGCCACAATAGCACTCACCATAATCTTTTGTGCTTCACTCCTTGTAACATACTTCATTTTGTCCCTTTTAGAGTGAGACAGAACCAACTTTCTCATCCCCTTTCTTTGTCACTCATTTTCTCGTTCAGCAGATTTACCAACAATGTCAATCTCAGACTTACTTTTAACTGTTTCCAACTCAGGAACATTTACTTGATATTGATTTCCTCCTCGCATTCCCCTTGAGTTCCATCTTAATGGGACCTCTTCTACTTCTTCTTTATCGTTCCCAACATTAAAATATTTTGGTGTTTGGTCAAAGATAGGCTCACTTCTGTGAGGGACCTGATTCGGTGATTCCAGTTTATGTTCTAGAAGAGTAGGTTGAACTTCACCTCTTAGAGATGCCAAGCTTTAAATTACCACCAATTTTGCCCCAACGGCTAAAATATAAGATTTCGGACCCCTTCCCTCTACTAGGTCCCCTTCAAATATCCTTTCAGATATAGTAGATGAAATAGCCATAAATCCAACTTCCATTTCCTCAAAGTGAAGTTCAGCACCAAGTTTTGCCACATATTGCACCTCGGAGTTCTAAGATTTTCCCCCAGATAGCACTAGGGTGGGGGAACAGACCAACACATCATCAGAGGGAAGAACAAGGGAGGCTACAACTCCAGTTTGAAGAGTGAAAGACTTAGCCATTTCACTAACCCCATAGACTGGAGTTGAGGGAGGCTCCTCAGGAGTAGGAATGTAGAAGTCGAATAAACTAAGGTTTTCAACTTCGTGGGAGAGGGGAACCTTTGAAGAGGAAACTAAGTTAGACATTTTGAAAGAAAAGGAAAATTTCTATTGAGAGAGAATTGGTGAATCTTCAAGGAAATATGTTTGAAGAACTTTGTGTTTGATTCACTAATTTAAGAAGTATATAAAAAAAATAAAAGGGCATCGAGTCCCCAACAGCAGCGACTGTTGGTTTTAAAGCGAAAGGACATTTGAAACCGACACGATGAATGGGCGAGGGACACACGATAGTGATGTTGACAGTTAAGACAGTGTACTATAAGTGATACTAACCTTATGAGGACCAGGTTCTCGTTTCAATCTGCAACCCTGCCTAGTGTGATTAAATCGTCCTTTCAACTGGACACACCATGAGTGTATACCTGCATTAAGGTACCAAAAGTGAATTCTTTTGTGACCAACATTTAAACAAGTATAGATACTTGCCCTCCTTAACATAGTCAGCTAGAAGGAGCTTTGTGCAAATTGTCAGGGGATGAGGTAATTTTATGCATCCCCAGCCTCATCCTGTTCTTAATGAAGAATTCTTTACTCAGTGCCTTTCTAAAGATGTCAACCAGTTGATCTTCTATTTTGCAGAATTTCATCACCATATTTTGCTTCTCAACATTGTCCCTCATAAAATGAAGCCTCACATCTATGTGCTTTGTTCTCTTGTGCTGCACAAGATTTTTGGCCATATTCATTGCACTGGAATTGTATTAGTAAAAACACCAAAATCTTCCAATTGTTGCTTGATCCATAACAATTGAACATAACATGAAGCAACAACTACATATTCTGCTTTAGCAGTGGACAAAGCAACTGAATTCTGTTTCTTTGTCCCCCAAGATATCAGTGAAGATCCAAGAAAATATGCCATGCATAATGTACTCTTTCGATCTACAAGAAAGCCTGCATAGTCAGCATCTGCAAAACCAATTAGATCAAGTGAGTCACCTATTGGGTAGAAGAGGACCATGTCTTGAGTTCCCTTCGGGTATCTCAATATTCGTTTAGCAGCTTTTAGATGTGACTCTTTTGGTGCAGCTTGAAACCTTCCGCACCCTACACTGAAGACAATGTCCGGTCTGTTGGCAGTGAGATACAAGAGTGACCAAGTGATACCCCTATACATAGTCTGATTTACCTCAACTCTATCTTCATCCAAGTTAAGCTTCATACTTGTGCTCATGGGAGTGTCAAGAATTTTTGCCTCAATCAGATTGAACTTTCGAAGCAGTTCCTTGATGTATTTCTCTTGACATATGGAGGTACTCTGAACGGACTATTTGATTTGCAAACCTAGGAAGAAAGTGAGTTCTCCTATCATGCTCATTTCAAACTCACTGCTCATCAGATCAACAAATTCGTTGCAAAGTAAATCTGTAGTGGCTCCAAAAATGATATCATCCATATAAACCTACACAATTAACAACTCTTTTCCTCTGGATGTCAAAAATAGAGTATTATCAATTTTACCTCTTTTGAACCCATTTGCAAGAAGGAATTTTGACAGGCGTTCATACCAAGCTCTGGGAGCTTGTTCAACCCATACAGAGCCTTGTCTAACTTCAACACATGATTTGGCAATTCTGCATCTTCAAAGCCTCAGGGATGTTTGACATACACTTCTCCCTTTAGATTCTCATTCAAGAAGGTACTCTTGGCATCCATTTGAAAGAGCTTAAATTCCATATGAGCAACAAATGCTATTAAGATTCTGATGGCTTTCATTCTGGCTACAGGAAAAAAGGTCTCATCATAGTCAATCCATTCCTCTTGGTTGTACCCCTGCACTACAAGCCTTGACTTGTTTCTAGTAATAGTTCCATGCTCGTCAAGCTTGTTTCTGAAGACCCATCTTGTTCCAATCACAGTTCTGTTAGGAGGTTTGGGGACCAGGTGCCAAACTTTGCTCCTATCAAACTGATGGAGTTCCTTCTGCATAGATGTTATCCAATCTGCATCCTGTAAGGCTTCCTTGATGTTCTTTGGTTCAATATATGACATAAAGGCTGAATACACAACTAGATTCTTGTCCTGGATCTAGTTTGTATTCTAGAGTCAAGTGGAGAGATCAGATTGTCCAATGGATGTGAGGATTTTCCATCTTGACTTTCTGACTGACTCCACTTCAATTTCAGTATCAGATTCAGCACTTTCATCTTCAAGATTTTGGAGTGGAACCTCCTGAGTAGTATCAGAGGGACCAAGTACTCCTGTGAGATTTGTAGCAATTTCCTTTGTGACCTGTTTGTTTCCAGGGTTTTGGCTGTCCTTGTTTTCCCTTTCCTTGATCAACTCCTCAATCTCATTGTCTCTATTATGATCATCACTTTTCTCGGATTCATCAAAGGTCACATGAATGCTCTCTTTAATGCAGAGAGTTCTTTTGTTTAACACTCTATAAGCTTTGTTACTGGAGGAGTATCCCACAAACACACATTCATCACTCCTGGCATCAAACTTACCCAGATCATTCTTTCAATTTTTAGCACAAAGCATTTGTACCCCAATGGCTTAAGATGGGTAATTGAAGGCTTTCTGTTGTTCAGCAATTCATAAGGTGTCTTCTTTATCATAGACCTGATAAGGCACCTATTAGTAACATAGCATGTTGTGTTGACTGTTTCTGCCCATAAATTCGTAGTCAGCCTAGAGTTAATCAGCATAGTCCTTGCAATATCAACAAGAGTTCTGTTCTTTCTCTCAACCACTCCATTTTGTTGAGGAGTTCTTGGTGCAGAAAAATTATGAATGATTCCATTTTTAGAACAAAAAACTTTCAATTTGAGAGTTCTCAAACTCTGTCCCATGGTCAGATCTAATACTAGCAATCTTGCAGTTGACCTTCAGTTGAATTGTTTTGGCAAAAGTGATTAGAATTCCAGCAGTATCATCCTTTTTTCGCAGAAACATATTCCAGGAGTACTTGGAGAAATCATCAACAATCACAAGAATATATTTTTTACCTCATCTGCTTTGAATTCTGATAGGTCCACAGATCCATATGGAGAAGTTCCAAAGGTCTGGTGGTGCTCACACCCTTCTTTGCCTTGAAAGAAGATATTGTTTGTTTGCCTTTTGCACAGGCATCACAGACTTTGTCATTTGAGAACTTCAGCTTTGGTAGTCCGCGGACCAGGTCCCCTGCAACTAACTTGTTAAATAAAGAGGTACTTACATAACCCAGTCGTATATGCCAAAGATTTGCATCATCAGTTTGAGCACTCAGATGACAAGCTGTCTCCTGCAATAGAATCAAGATCAACGACGTACATATTCTTGACTCTTTTTGCAGACATCACAATTTTCTTAGTTGCACAGTTTGTAACCACACACCCTTCAGACATGAACTTGACTTCATTTCCTTTGTCAGAAATCTAAGACACTTAAGAGATTAAACTTCAGACCATCCACATAGTGTACACTGTCTATGGAATGATCTGCAGTTCTTCCTATCATGAAAATACCAAGAATAAAACATTTCTTTCCACCGCCAAATGACACACCACCACCTTGGTGTGCTTCCAAAGAGAGGAAATTTAGAGTATTTCTAGTCATATGCCTTAAGCATCCACTATACATGTACCAACATTGATTGATCCCTCTCTTCTACACAAGAATCACTTATTAGATTTAGGAACTCACTTCAGACGAAGTTCCCAATAACTATCAAAAGGCTTAATAAGAAACCTTCCTATCCAGGGGCAAAGTGTTCTTAGTGAAATGGTAACGGGGACCAGGTACCTTGTTTCCTCTTTTAACATTCTTTTCTGATCTAACAAATTTCACATGCTTTTCTTTTACTATTCTCAGAATCTCACCTTTTTATTTCAAATGACCATTATGACCACAGTGAGTACATAAGAGATTGTCAGAGACGAACACATATTTGCTATGAGGATTATAAGGAGGTTCTATTGGTCTGCAGCCTAACCCCTTCTTTCCATTAAAGCTCTGACTAGTCAAGTTAGAGAGAATCTTGGAGAAGTCAGTCCACTTTAGAGAGTGGTTTAGCTCCTTTTTTACCCTGCTCAGATCCTTCCTCAGTTGAGAATTTGTTTCAAGAGAAGCAACTAGCTTAGACTCCAAAATTTTAAGTTTTTCTTCCAACTCTTCCTCAAAAATACTAAGCTTTCGCTTTCCACCCTTCGAGGTACTAGGATCCTCCTCAGGTGTCATGTTGCCAGTCTCTAGGATACCTATCCTAACACCCATTTCAGAAATTTGAGAGACAAGAACTGAATTTTCATCCTCACACAAACTTAATTTTTCATTCGTCATTAAGTTTTCAGTGGTTAGTTCATCAACAGAATCAATAAGCAATGCAATAAGCTTCTTCAATTTTTTAATGGGAAAAGTATCTAGATCATCTTTAAGATCAAAAAGAGTTACCTCATTTAGATTCTCTTCATCATCAGACTTTGCCATTAATGAGAAGATGGAGTTGAAGATATTTTCATCATCTTTAATAGCCATCATTGAAACATCTTCATGACTTTCTGTATCGTCTTCTGATTCACTTGACTCATTTCCCCATACGGCCAAGGCTTTTCTCACCAGTTGATCAGCATGAGCTTTCCTCCTAGCATGGTCTGGGAGCAGGTCCCTCTTGCGAGGCCTAATGTCCTGAGTTCCTTGCTTCTGGCTAGGGCAATCCCTCATAAAGTGGCCAGGCTTGCCACATTTATAGCAAAGATCGTTTGCAGTAGCAGTTCTGCTGATCAAAGCTTTCTTTTGGAAACCCCTGTGCTTCTTTATGATTCTTTGAAATTTTCTAGTAACATACGTCATCTCATCCTCCTCCTCAGTCACATCATTTTGAGATGTCTTCAAGGAAACCGATTTCTCCTTCTTTTCTTCCTTCGTGGTCGTACCCTGTTTCTTGTTCATCTCATAGGTCTGAAGATTTTCGATCAGTTCATCTATGGGAGGAATCATTAGATCTTTGGCTTCTGTTATGACATCCACTTTTCTTTCCCAAGACTTAGGAAGCACCTTGAGAATGTTTCGAACTTGATTGCTTATAGGAATAGGCTCACCCAAGCATCTAAGTTTGTTGGTTATAGAGGTGAATCTTGAGTTCATCTCAAAGATAGTTTCACCTTCCTTCATGCAGAAGTTTTCATACTGAGTTGTAAGCATATCGACCTTAGACTCTTTTACTCATTATGTTCCCTCATGGGCTATTTGAAGACAGTCCCATATCTCCTTAGCAGTCTCATAAGCAGAAATTATGTTGTATTCGTCTGCTTCAATTCCACACACCAGAATCTTTTTTGCTTTGTAGTTCTTTTCTATCTTCTTCCTATCTGCTTCATTGTACTCTTTTCTGGTTTTGACAGCTGTAGTGGTGAGCTCTTCATCCTTCACCTCCTTTGTAGGAATATATGGTCCATCAAGAATAATGTCTCAGAGCTCAGTATCCTCAGCGTTGATGTAGTCATGCATTCGATTCTTTCACCATCCATAGTATTGACCATTAAAACGAGGCGATAGAAAGACTGACCTTCCTCTATATTGGGTGGAGCAGCCATTCCTTCTGGATCTTTTCTTTTCTAGGAGTTGACCAAAATGAAAAGTCAGGCTCTGATACCACTTGTTGGAATGTATGCGTCCACCAGTTTTGATGGGACCAGGTCCTCGCACAGTTACAATAATAAGCAGTAAAATAAATGCTGAAAGTAAAGATTGCACAAACAACTTTACGTGGAAACCTCCTTGCTCAAGGGAGTAATACCACGACCTGTCTACTAGGACTTTTCAAACTGTTTTCACTAATCTTCTCAAAGCAAAAGTAAAAGTCAGTTTACAAAATGAGATTAACCTACTAATCTCCACACTAAGCAATACCTCCTATTACTTAGACGAGCCAGAGCAGATACAACACTGCCCACTATACTAATCCTAACTGATTAATATAGACTTTAAAGTAAGACACTAAGTTACCCTTAACCTACTTCTTACAATGATTCACACAAACTTGAAACGTTTCTAACACAAGTGAAACGATTCCTACAATATAAGCACGATTACAAGCAAGCAAAGTAACAATTGGTACAGGAAGCACTTGAAGCAATCGATCAGGTCCCTATCGTTTTGAAGCTTGAAATATCTCTCTTTGAATGAATGAGTAATGTTGTTGTTTTTGTTGAATATATATATCATGAAGAATTATTATCCATTGTACACACAACCTCATCGCTTCTGATTGGTGAAGTAAACTGCAACTCCACCAACTTCCTAACGCAGACAACTTTTACAAATGTACATCACTTTGACCACTGGACGAGTATTCATACTCTGCAGAGGACCAGGTCCCTGCACTTGTGAAGAGATCATCAAAACAGCTAGGAACACAAACACTTATTAGAGTGTTAGAGTTTTATTCTAGGAAGTATATATGGTTATAAATGTATATTCTGTAAATCAGTCCTATTCTAAGAAAGAACATATTTTCTGATTACTATACAATTATTGCTTTTCCTAATAGTAAAAACAATGTAGATTAGATGTATCATCAAAATATTGGAAGTTGATACAAAGCCAAAAAAATTGATACTTTAGATTTTTGTGGACTAATTTTGTAGTAATTTGTTCCAAAGAAAACTACTGACAAAATGACCTTAGAGGATTTTAGTGTTTGGATAGTAATTTTTTTAATAAAAAAATCATTAAAGAATTAGTCAAAGAGACATTAAATAATTTTTTATTCAAAATCACGCATTTTAAATAAAGGGCCTCATCAAGTACGAATACTCGTCCTTAGCCACGATATAATTGTTTGGTTTAGACATCGCCGGCTGAATCGCATAAGAATGTATCTATTTCGTAATAACCCAATTTTACATTTGCCTTTAATATTGCACTATTTGGGGATTTGAATCCGGATCTCTTCCAATTCTGGCCACCCATATGAGAACTTATCAACTACTACGTATTGTAGGTTATCTATGGTATTTATTCGATCTACTTCAACTTCAGTCCATGTAATTCTAGGAACTCCATTATTATAACAAAGCTTTTTACTGGAAATAGGTTCAATAGTTGAATGGACTTGGATTGTTGTTGTGTAACCCCTTAGAACATTAGCATATTGATTCTTTAAAGGAATAGTCTCGCGATCACTAACTTCAATACGCAAATTTGTGGGTGAGATAGGCAAACTAAGATCGATTGTATTGCTTAAAGAAGGATGGACCAAAGGTGGGAAGTCAGTTACATGTTGATGGTCAGTCGAGGCTGACTAGTGGCCGGAGCAGCCATCCACAACAATATCAGTAGGGTTATTCAAAGTTTTCGTAGCCGCCGTGAAGAGTGAATTAAATATGTCATGTGAAGAGTTTTAAGTTAAGATTTAGCTTTTGACTTTTAGTTTTTTTAATTATTTTATTTTAAAAGCAAGTGCTTAGAAGTAATTTTTTTAATCATACTCAACCACCATAAAAATACTAAAAGCTATTTTGGTTTAAAAAATACATACAAATAAATCAAATCAAACAAGTTCTTAGCCATATTGTCGAACACTTTCGTTGCAACAATTTTTTTAAAATTTAAACCATAGTAGAATTAGTAAAGTGCAATTTCCTATCTACAAATAAGTGGTTCTTCATCATTGTAAAAACAATGTAGATTTGATTTATTATCTGAATATTGGAAGTTGATACAAGGCCAAAAAAAAAAAATGATGATTTGGATTTTTGTAGTAATTTGTTCCAAAGAAAACTACTGACAAAATGACCTTATAGGATTTTAGAGTTATTAAAGATAAATTTGGGTTTACAAAAATTACATACACCGCCGTCTGTGGGGATCGAACCCACGACCACGTGGTTAAAAGCCACGCGCTCTACCACTGAGCTAAGACGGCTTATATGTTACACAACATTTTTATATTATATAAATCGTTTACTTCTAGCTTTAATATAGCTCAATGTTAAAGAAGAAGCTTTAACTATTTTTCCTTTTTTGAATTTAAATTTTAGATATCGATACAACGATTGAAAGAAATTCTCTACCAAAACTACATATCATTTATTCATAAAAAAAAAAAGATTTGTTTGATTATTGTGTTGTTGGAAATTTAGGTCAATGTATCAAATAAAAGTAGATCAATCTACTAAAATTAGGAAAATATTATCAATCTAGACACCAAAATCTTAATTAGCTATATTGATAAAAATTAAATAAAATTACATAGTCTATGCTTCCATTCTCACCTAAAGAGGATAAAATAGATCATTGTACTTTTATTCTCACCCAATCTAATGATTTAAATTTGTTGACTGATTTTTTTCCCCACATTCTTACCCCAAAGAATTTCAACATGAGTACATGACGTAGCTTTGTACTACTTTCAAATTATGATATTTTTTTATGATTTATTAATTTACAATATTTGTTTTATGAAATTTATATTATTATTTTTTGTTAATTTTTTTTGTCATCATTCATTTCATATTTTGTGTTATTTTCTTAAAAAGAATCTTAGATGGTTATATTTCGATAGGACTAAAGATATATTTAAAGTACACATTAGTTATATGTTTGTATGAATACTTTATCGGAAAAACCTGAAAATCCAAAAAAAAAACCAAGGTTGAAAAATCCGAGTTTTATTAGTTTGATTGTTTATAAACTTTATAGTCTGACAATAATTTGATATTTGAAAAACCCGACCCAATTCGGTCATGTACACCCCTACCTTTTCTTTTATCACATGTATCTGAGCTAGCTTTTGATCATAAATTTTTAAATATTTTTAAGAAATTAAATTTAAGTGATGTTTTGAATTGAAATTTTAACATGTATTTGATCATAATTTTTAGAAACATATTTCATTTTTTAAGAAAATATGAAATATTTATACTTAAAAGATTTTAAAAATCATAAAAAATGTCTATAAATTTGGCACAAAATTATCATTTTTATAATGAACTAAATAATACATTATTCAAAAATAGTCATTATGAAATACGTCTACACCACAACAAATTACAACTAAAAAATTAGTTCCAGTATTTCATGTCGCAGAGTATAACATAACAAAATGAAAATAATGATTAGATCAATCATTCTATAAGCCGTTAAATCATTTAACTTAAAAGAAAATTCGATCATATGGACACATATCTTGTAAAAGTTGTGGTTAGGCAAGTAAGGCACAATAAAAAAAAAATTAGCTACATAATTTTAGATAAATTGTTACTTGATAGTATAGTGATCTCGAAGTAGTTATCAATTTCAAGTTCACGTTTAAATAAGGAGAAATGTTAGAATATGTATCGCCATCCTCACCTCATTAAATTATATACAGTAATAAATTATTACACACATCAAAACAAATTCATGTAAATATTTACCGTGGTTAAAGTCAATCATTTTGGACAAAGAAAAAAAGACAATCACGTGATGAAGTAAATCACGGGTATGTAAGAAATTTAAAATAAAGACGGACAACAAATCAAAAAGGGCCATGTGAGATGGATGAAGTTCCCCATAAAATTGTATGGCTTCGACTATAAAATACTCCCTCCGTCCCATTTTATGTGGCAACATTTGATAGAGCATGGAGTTTAAGAAATATATGAAGACTTTGAAATGTTTACCAAATTGCTCTTTAAAAAGTAGACTCTTTTTTCTCTTTCCTCATAAATGTATTGGAGTATTATTTTAAGATTAAGTGGGATCAACAAGGATAAAAGAGGAATTGTACCTTTATAAACTTACCATATAAGGAAATGTGACATTCTTTTTGGGACTGACCAAAAAGGAAATGGTGCCACATAAAATGGAACAGAGGGAGTACGAAATTAGCTATGAAATTTGTTGATAATTTTAACTAATTCAACTAAAAAGTTGTTACCTTATTTATACATTTATACTTTTTAATCTGTCACATAGCTAAATAAAATTAGTATGAAATTTTATTGGATCGCTAGCTTTTTATGTTCTAGTAGTATATATGTATATATATAACACATAGGCCTAAACTCTTTACTCCATACTAGTTTTAACAATATTATTACTACACTATGGGGAGATTAAGTTTATTAGGTTCACTTATTATAACTCTCTTAGTGTGTCTTCAAGTTGGAATTGTTTGTGGTGCTACCAATGGAAAGAAATTGGTGACAGTGTTGAGCATTGATGGAGGTGGAATTAGAGGCATTATTCCTGGAACCCTTCTTGCCTTTCTTGAATCCAAACTTCAGGTATCTACTCTTTTAGGTTGTTGCTCTCCCTATCAATTTATACAATGGTGTTTAATCGAAGACGCGAAGTTCAAGCAAAAAAGATGGATTCATAATCAGAAAATATGAAATTAGCTATTAACTTTATTGATAATCCATAGTTAACGTCGCTAATTAACTACATACTTTATTGACAATCCAGTGAAAACATGAATTTTCTTATAATTCATTGTTAATTCATAGTTAAATGAGGTTAGAATAAGATTTTTGTTGTTTAGCTGTGAAGTTTTGTGCGTCGCTAGTTTCTTGTTATCTTGTAGTGATTCTTGAATATGGTTTAAGTCGTGAATATTTGTGTGGTTATTAAAAAAAAAGTAAGGATGAAATGAGAAAGTTATAGTCAAATTGATTTTAAATACTCTATTTGTTTTAGTTTATATGTCATACTTTCATTTTTAGTTTGTTTATAAAAGTCACTTTATCTGTATTTAGTAAATTTTTAATTTCAACATACTATGTGACATTTTTAAAACCATCATTAAAATCTAAAATACCTTATGATACATTATACACATAATTATTAATTTAAGACTATAAAATTTCAAAGTCCTTACTCCTTATGATCTTTAACTTCATGCTCAGACAAACTAACACAAATAAAATAAAGCAAAAGGAAGTATAAAAAAACTGTCATTTGAAAAGTCAGGATAACGAGTGCTCCATCCATCAGGCGATAGGAGCAACATGCAAGTGATTGGTAAATTAATAGCCCAGTGAACCTGGTGGGACACTCGAAGGAAAGTGAGCCACACTGAGCAAGTATGAGAAAATAGCCATGCTCCACTTAATTTCTTAAAAGCAAGAACCATTACCGGAGGTCAACCCAAGAATTAATGGAATTGGAAGCTCGTCCCCATGGGGGGTTGTAGCTTATGTTTTTCATATAGTTCTCAAATCGAATGATTGTATGAAATTAAGTCGATACTTACATATATTATTGTGAATAAGGCATGAAACATCTATATTGCAAACTATTATGGCCACCTTATAGCCTAACAAAAGCGTGGTTCTTTCTTTATCTGTTTCCACCTTTTTTGATCTTTATGTTAATTTAAGCATATAAAAGTTAAAATTTTAATAGATAGACTATATTGGCTGTATAATTTCTCTTACATTATCATTTCGTATATAAGTAAAATTTATAATCTAATATTGATCCTCAACATATAACATATATATATTTGATTATGGTAGGAGATTGATGGACCTAATGCAAGAATTGCAGATTACTTTGACGTGGCTGCGGGAACAAGCACAGGTGGACTAATAACCACTATGCTCACAGCACCAAATAGGGATAATCGTCCTTTATATGAAGCAAAAGATATTTCTAGCTTCTACATGGAGCACTGCCCTC
Organism: Solanum commersonii; assembly: GCA_029007595.1. Taxonomy (NCBI): domain Eukaryota; kingdom Viridiplantae; phylum Streptophyta; class Magnoliopsida; order Solanales; family Solanaceae; genus Solanum; species Solanum commersonii. The sequence goes on from JAJTWQ010000041.1 coordinate 2,166,342, forward strand.
ACATCTTTCCTCAAAGCCGGTAAATTATTCTAATGGCGAGTCGTATTTATATAACGAGTTCAACTGAATAAATTACTTTCATCTTGAGTCACTTATATATATTATATACATATGCAGAGAATTTTAAAAATATATAAATGTAAAGTATATCATATTCATTTTTGTTAATGTTAACCTTAAACTCTGAATTCATCTATGCTTTTAATGATGAACATACTCATGAGAAACAAGTTCCCTTTATTGTAATTATGACTCTCTCCGTTCTTATTTATATTTCGTCCTTACTAAAAATATATGTTACTTAATATTTGTCATTTCATAAAATCAATGCATAAATGACACTACTTCGTACCCTTGAGAGTTATTAGCCTTGAAAATATGACTTTGACCAACATAGACAACCTAAGTAATTAAATAATTCATGTATGTTGGTCAAATTAATTAATCAAAATAAATTAATTCGTGTTCATTAATTGAAAACTTGAGTTTAAGAAAACATTAAATAAGGACACAATGATAAACTTATATAATTTCTTAAGGAATGTGAAATCTAAAATAGTTACATGTAAATAGGAACGAAGAAAGTATGTCATATGTTGGTGTAGGGTGTCAAATTGGCATGTCATTGATCCGTTCAAAAAGTTACTTTGACCAAAATGGCTCAAAAGTGAACTCAACCCTATCAATTTTTACTTAAGTTTTAGTTTCTTTGTTTGTTCTTTTATAAAATTTTAAGTACCTAATATAACTAATTTTTTCACATGTCATAACTAACATACAAATAAAATAAATATTTTATATTTTGAAATTATTTTGACAAAATTCTCATGAGTCGGTTTGGGCTACATATCGATGGATCGATTGAACATACTAATAATAGTAATGTAATTTAGACAAATCATATATATTTTTATGGACTAATTTCACCGTATACATGCAGGCGTAAAAACTTCGTGCATAATATTGCACATTTATTTGGTGGACCAAAGTATGATGGAGAGTACTTGAGATTATTGGTTGACTCAATATTAGGCAACCTTACTATAAAGCAGATGTTAACTCATACAGTAATTCCAGCTTTTGATATCAAGCGCCTTCAACCCATTATCTTCACTACTGTTGATGTATACTCATCCTTATCTATACATTTTCTCGATATTTATAAACTACTAGATTATTCAAAGTTATTGAACTGTAATTATTCTTATAATTTTACGCCGCGAACATAATGGTTATTGTTATTGAAATTGTTTATAGGGCAGAGCAAATGGTTTAAAGGATGCCCTACTGTCAGACATCTGCTTGAGTACCTCTGCAGCCCCAACTTATTTCCCAGTACACTATTTTGAGACTAGGGATTCTGCAGGGAGAATCCACACATTTGATCTTATTGATGGAGGTGTAGCTGCAAATAATCCTGTGAGTAACTTGTCATCTTATTCGTTGTTATAATCATTTGGTACGAGGAATAAGGGATAAGTAATCGTAGCTAAATGGGATTAGCATGAGATATTCACTGTTTAGCATATACAGAATGGTCATTGAATGACTAAAGTACAATTTTATTGGCAGACTCTAATGGCAATCACACACATTTCAAAAGAAATAATGATGGGAAGCTTAAAGTATGAAGAGATGGAAACAATGGACAGCAAGAAAATGTTGGTTTTATCATTAGGGACAGGTATTGGGAAGCACCAAGGGAAGTATAATGCAGCATCAGCTTCAAAGTGGGGCTTACTTGGTTGGGTATACAACAATGGTGACAGTCCAATAATAGATGTTTATAGTGATGCAAGTGCTGATATGGTGGACATACATGTTTCAACCATGTTTCAAACCCTTCATAATGGAAAAAATTACCTCAGAATTCAGGTAACAAGGCTAGACTTTACTAAGATTATACAACGACGATAACATACTTAGTCCATACGTGTTTTTTTTCTAACAACTTAAGTTTTTCAATGAGATGACCATACACTTCAATATGATATTAGAGTTGGTACAGAATCTCATCACCACCCATTATCAAAAAGAATTTTAATATGTTTGGTCCATGAAGAAAGAATCAAGCCTGTACTTGAGGAGGGCATGTTGAAAATATAATTATTAAGAAAATAAAGGTGTATACTCTTTCAAATGTTGACAGGACGATAATTTGATTGGGGATGCTGCATCAATGGATATAGCAACCACAGAAAACATGGAGACACTTCTGCAAATTGGTAACAATCTATTGAAGAAGCCAGTGTCTAGAGTCAACTTAGAGACAGGCCAATATGAACCAGTTCATGGGGAGGGCACCAATGAAGAAGCTCTTATCCGTTTTGCTTACTTGCTTTCACATGAAAAGAAACTAAGAAGTTAGACTACATTGATTTGGGTACCAAATATTGGTGAGATTTGTCCTATTAAGTTCCTAAATTGAAGGCTATTTAATTTATTGTAAAGTGAGAATGAATCTCATTATCAATGAATCCATTTCCAAGTCATAGTGGCAAAGGCCGGACTTAGACGCAAAAGCCTCAAAATGATTGTTCTTGGTTCTTTCTTGTAGGATTTGCACTGCCCCTTATTAGTTGCTATGTTTTTCTGCTATTTTCTTCTCCCTTGCACTTGAGCCGAGGGTCTTTCAAAAACAATCTCTCTACCTCCACAAGGTAATTCTAAGATTTGTGGACAATCTACCCTCCTCAGACCCCACTTGTTGGAATTCACATGTATGTTGTTGAAGGTATTGTGTAAGGCAACAATAGTGATGTTCCAATCGATATAGTATTCCATTCTATTGTAGGAAAACATTTTTTGTTCTCTGTACTTGAAAGAGGTCTATGGTTTTCAAACTTCTCAGCAAATACAAATTAGAATAATCTACAGACATAACCTATGGATGTTGTTGACTGGTTTGAACTCTCCCCATTGTCTTAGAATTCTTCTGATGTTCCAATCACCTGGTTTATTCCCCATAGGAGCCCCAAAGTAGTTCCAAATATACTTAGCAGTTTCCCCTTCACAGAACACATGAAAAATAGTGTCTCTAGAGCAACAAGAGCATCTAGATGCCATTTGATTTCAAAGCTTAGCAATCAGCTCCTCTAGAGGAATTTTATGTCTATCGGAAACAGCCTCTCTATCTCACCTCTGAGGTAGAAGTAAGGTTTACGAACACTCTACCATCCTAAGACCCCATAGTCTCGGACTACACTGGGTATGTTGCTGTAACAGCCTCTACATCAGGAATTAGAATTTGAAAGGAATTGGATTTTGCCATACCTTGCTCAACAATAGATATTTTATCATTTTGATGCCAGGCAGAAACATTAGAACAGATACAATCTTAGGTTTAAGAGTGGTTTTAGGAGGGTTAATAGTAGTGATAGTATAGGTGGGAATTCACTGTAGAATGCTTTTGATCAGATCAACCCCCTTCCCCCCCTCGCAATAAGATAACATCCTTCCTTGCCTACTTTAGTAGCCATGTTGTCAAAGTATGAGATGTTCTTCCTTCCCATGCAAAGAATGTACGGAAGGGGAAGCTTTTCTCTATGTAACATGTACAATCTCTCACCCTGTTAATCCTGTAGGCACTAGCTTTGGGATCACTGAGAAAGAAGCTTTTGTTGGTGTTGATTCTTCATCTGAACATTTCACGATAGCAGACAAATCTCCTGTGTGATCATTCCCACCGACAAGATCATACATGCAAGTGTTTAACCCCTTCAGTGTCATTGATAAAGATACACAGTGATGGACACAACAAGAAAATGAGATATGTAATAGTTGTATCCGGTGTTCTTCATTCATTTTGAAGAACTTATTTGATCCGAGAAAGAACACCGTCATATCAATCCCAACCACACTTGCGTTTTTACGAAAAATTGTCTATAATAGCCCTCAATGCTCCATAGTTGAAGCCCAACATTGCATAATTTCACTACTGTAAGAGCGCTGCAACTTTAAACATTTTGCATCCGCAATATAAGTGTTTGAGAAGAGGATTAAGACAATTAATGTTTATGTCCAATAAGACAAGATAAATTAAATGCATAATCAAATAAAGTATGTCTATTGGAATTTGATATTTTTTTCTATAGAAATGGAGCGCCTCTATGTGGCAAAGCCTGGAAAATTGCACGTAAAGTAATTGAACCAAACAAGAATACAGTGCATATCTAGGTTTAGAATGCATCAATAAAAGGAAGAAAAACACTTGTTTATTCAGAAGAGTAATATGCAACAAATATTACAACAAGCTGTCTAGAAATTCGCTTACTGTGGTGTATGTTATTTGTGGATATAGCTGTGTCCCTTCCAAACCACCAGAAGACTCGATGCTGAAGTATGTCTGATCTCCTTTAACAAATGCAGAGTATATGAAAACCAACTCCATATTCTCGGGATATGGGGTCTCTCGGATTTTCTTCAACAGTACATCTTCAGTGATGTAAATCTTTTTTAGCTTCTTCCCAATTTTTCCTTCCCAAATCCCTACCAGCTCATTCATTGAATACACATTTCCCCTTGGCCTCATGTATACCACTTTGTTCAGAGTACGTGCATCGTTCACTGTATTTATGACAAAGGCAGCAACATCATTTTCATTCATAAAGACAGCTTTAGCAGTTCCATCACCGAATATGCTGACTTCATCTCTCGGAGGGGCTTTCCGACCTGGTTGAACAAGTGATGGTAGGAGAACACTTGTAAATAAGTTACAACAGACATAGGTGTAAGGAATGCCTTCAGCTTCAATGATACGCCTAATCTCGGATTTTCTCGAGTAGAAGTTGTGGTCCAAATCAGAAACTTGAGTTCTGTCAGGATCTGCCCCGAACTCTGAAGGGAGGAACCTTTTAATGCAACCAGCACGCTTTATAGCAGAAATCAGAATCTTTTGTTCGTGGACTTGCTTAGATGAAACAGCACAAATCACAATATCAACTTGCTTGAGTGCTTCAAGCAGGATATCTTCATCTTGCAATGAACCCTTGATTAGTGTGAGGCCCGCTTCAGAAAGGGTATGAAGCTTTAGGGATTTATGTGTGTCAGAGAATGCTGAATCTCTAACAAGTCCGAACGTGGGATGCGAGGAATTGAGACTGGCCTTTGCTAGTTCAAAACCCAAACGGCCTGATACTCCGATTATCAGTATTTTACTCTTATTTGATTCCATTTGCCTCCGTTTGCCGTCTCCAGTAAGCTGAGGTTTGAAGACTCCGAAAGCAGAAAAAGTTGGAATGTGATTACTGTACACAGAGAACAGTTAGTATTCTAGGGTGTGTTTGGTACGAAGGAAAATATTTTTCGGAAAATATTTTCCAATTTTTTCATGTTTGGTTGGATTAAATATTTTGGAAAATATTTTTCAAATCAACTCATTTTTCTCAAATTTAAAGCTTGTTTTCAAATTCAATTTTTTTATCCACCCTCATCCATACCCCTACCCCCACCCCTTCCCAAAAAAAATATTAAAAATTATTTTTAAAAGATATTTCTAATTTCAATTTTTTTATTTTTTACCCCCACCCACTATCCTCACCCCCTCCCCCTATCAATTTTTTATTGTTTTAAAAAAATATTTTCAACTTCAATTTTTTATTTTTTCATCCCGATCTTCGATCACCCACGCCTCCTCCCAACCTGCCTCCCCCCCCAAATCAAAAAGAAATTAAGTTTGTTTTTAAAAAATATTTTCAACTTCAAAATTTTATTTTTTTCACCCCTACACTCGATCCCCCCCCCCCCCCCCACTCCAATCCACCCACGCCCTACTTGCCACCCCTACCCCAAAAAAAATAATTTAAGTTTGTTTTAAAAAATATTTTCATTTTTAAAATTTCATTTTTTCACCCTACCTTGACCCCCCCTCACGCACCTCCCCAAAAAAATTTAAGTTTGTTTTTAAAAAATATTTTCAACTTCAAAATTTCATTTTTTCACCCTACCCTTGACCCTCCCTACCCACCTCCTACCCAGCCCCCCTACCAGCTCCCCACCCCAAAAAAAAATTTAAGTTTGTTTTTAAAAATATTTACAATTTCAAAATTTTATTTTTTCACCCCTATCCTCGACCCCCACCCACTCTCCCCTACCAGGCCCCCTCCCTAAAAAAAAAAAATTTAAGTTTGTTTTTAAAATATTTCAAAATTTTATTTTTTCACCCCTACCCTTGACCCTCTACCCACCCCCTACTAGCCCCCCCCCCACCACCCCCCCAACAAATAATTTTAAGTTTGTTTTTCAAATATATTTTCAATTTCAAAATTTCATTTTTTTCACCCGTACCCAACCCCCGCCCACCACCACCCCCAGAAAAAAGTTTTAAGTTTGTTTTTAAAAAGTATTTTCAACTTTAAAATTTTATTTTTTTCACCCCAACCCTTGACCCCCCCACCCCCCAAAAAAATTTTAAGTTTGTTTTTAAAAATATTTTCAACTTCAAAATTTCAACTTTTCACCCCTACCCTTAACCCCCCCCCCCCAAAAAAAAAAATTTAAGTTTTTAAAAAAAAATATATTTTCAATTTCAAAAAATATTTTCTACTCTAGTAAAAATAAAAGATATTTCTCAAAAAAAAAATTCATTCATAAATCAAACACTAAAAATATTTTTCAAAAAATATTTTCTACTTATCAACCAAACATGAAAAAATAAGTCAAAAATCAACTTGTTTTCCAGGAAAACATTTTCTAGGAAAATATTTTCCTTCATACCAAACACACCCCTAATGATACTTCCAACAGGCATAATTACTGAATATTCATAGGCTACTCATTATACGATTTCCAAAAAAGAATGAAAATCAAGATTAACAGAACTAGTAATATGCCAGTACTCGTGTCTGGATTATCTTAATATCGAGTTAATCTGACATAATAGGTGAACAGTGACCAACATTATAGGTAAAACTAGTGGTGGCAAAATTAGCCATGAAAACATAACCATCCAATCCATACAAGTTTGAAACTTGATCCGCCCATTTATTAGCTCAACTTATTTTGATCCGTCCCAATCCTGCTCAACCCACACATTTGACACTTTTAGGTCGAACTTTAGATCTTTTAATGCCGTAGATACAAATGTTTGTAGAGAATAAAATGTAATGACCCTCAGGTCATTTTTGTGTTTATGCCTTCGGTAGTGTTTCTATAGCGATCCCAAGTAATTTATGACTTGTTGAGACTAACAGTTTGATAACCTGTTCATTCATTTAGTTTTTATGTGAATTTCTGTGTTTTGAAGCTATTAAAACACAGCATTAACTGGGCTTACTAAGTAATAGAGTTATTAGTACAACATAGCATTAACTGGGAATTCAGGTTAAACAAAAATCAATTTAGGAATATTTTGATTTCTGACATTACAGAATTCAAGAAATGGGGAGTGGAGTAGAATACCTTTAACCCTGCTGTGATTTAGGAAATTATACAAGTCTTTTTGTTTCCTTTGAATCTTCTCATCTGGGTCGGAATCGAAATGTGTTCATCTAGGTTTCCTTGGAAAAGACGACTCAGGGGAGGGGAAAACTAAAATCAAAATGACCAAAATGGTCCTTCAGGCCCTGTTTGGAAGACCACCCTGTAATTAGATTTGGTTTAATGGGTGTAAATATATTGTCTGTTATATTGGGTTGGCCATGTAATTTTCTGATCAACAGATGATCGAGTGTAATTGGCAGGGGTTAGGGCTAGGCACAAAAATAAAAAAAATCGAACCAAACTAATTCGATTCTTCTATTTCAATTTTTGATTCGGTGTCGATGTTATTTTTTCAAAAGTTTGATTCTTTGGTCGGTGTTCGGTGTAAGTGTCTCAAAACTTCGGTGCACCGAAAAACCGAATTTTTATTAAAAAAATTCAAAAATTTTAAAAATAATATATATATATATATATATATATATATATATATATATATATATATATATATATATATAAAAGAGCATTCTCTTATCTAAAAATAAAGAGTCAACTAACAATTAAACTATTCATAAACAAATCAAAGTAGTAAGAAATGTACAATTCAATAATTAACTTCAAATATCAATTCTCAAGAGGAACCAAAACATATTTTTACCAAACTTTGTAAAAGCATAAGTAGTAACTTTCTTGCCAACTTTGTAATCTTGGGATACATTAGCCTCTCACAAAGGCTAGATATTCCAAATTTGACTTGTGACCTTTTCACAATTCAAAATGTGTCAATTTAAACTTTTTATGAGGCATGCGATTCAACACATAACAAGCAGTCAAAATAGTTTTACCCCATAAATTTAAAGGTGCATGTGACTCAATAAGCATGACAATAGTCAATTCAACCAAAGTTCTATTTTTCCTTTTAGCTACTCCATTAAATGACGGAGAATAAGGAAGATGAGCTTCATGAATTATTTCCAATGATCTAACAAAAGAATTAAACTCATTTGATTCATATTCACGACCGCTATCACTTCTAATTCTTTTTATTTTTCTTTCAAACTGATTTTCAACTTCATGGAGATAAGTTTTAAAATTTTCAAAAGTATCACTTTTATTTTTCATCAAGTAAACATACGTAAACTTAGAAAAATCATCAATGAAAGTGATAAAATATATATTACCTCCACAAGTTAAAATTCATCCAAGTTCATAAATATCAGTATGAACTAATTCTAACAAATCAGTTTTGAGAAAATAGCCAAAAGCCCCCTCAACCTATTAGTCAATTGTCAACTACACACTTATTATATATGGGAGTCTTATTACCTCCCTAAACTTTTTAAATATGAAATAATCACTTCCCTAAAATGTCATAACCAGTTTTATGTCAAAGGTGTGCAGCACACGCGATAAATCACTGTACATTCATTTTTTTTAATTCTTTTTCTTTTTTTTCTTGTAAAATATAAACCTAATCAAAACATTAATTTAATAATCTCCCGTAAGATTATGTAAAGTTTCCATTTTTATCAAAGGTAGAAATTAAAATTTACAAAAAAATGCTTTCAAATAGAGATTGTTTTTCCAAAATACTAATGATTTCTTTAGAGAATAATAAGAAAAAATGAGGAAAAAAAATCTCTACACCAAATTAAAGAAGAAGAACAACTCCATAGCTAGTCTACATAAACTTTCAATTTGAAATCGAACGCAAAAACAAAAATCCACAAATAAGAATTCACAAATGTGGAAGTGAAAAACAAATTTGGTAAGAATGGAATTAGAAAGTAAAATTTCAAATTCACCATTGTTGGTTCATTTTGGTTTGACTTCTTTTTATTATTTTATTTTTTTGCTGAAATTATGAGAGGTTTAAGAAAAAACTTGAACTCCATTTTTGAGCTTCATATATGAAAGTTTCTTATGAGTTAGGTGATTGTTGTTGCTAAAACGGTTGATGTATGATTAACTAAGTATAAATCAGTAGCTACAAACTGATTTGGAGCTCCTAGAGACGAAATTTAAAAGACCACCATTAAAGGACTTTGAGAAAAACTTGAAGAAATCATGAAATGGGTATAACAATTTTTTGATATAAGAAAACGGAAAGAATTTAAAAAAATGAATTAATTATATAATCTCCAATGAGAGACAACCACATCGACTATTTAATTCAATTTTAGTCATTTTATGTCTTTATGTTGAACTCTTACGCGCCTACAAGAGGTGTATTCACCTTCTTGGACAGGTCAACGTTTAAGGGTCACAAAATATCGAAAATAAAAAGTTTAGGGGGGTAATGGGACCCCCGTGAAATATAAGTGTGTAATTGAAAATTGGTCAATAGGTTAGGGAGGCATTTGGCTATTTTCTCAATCAGTTTTCTTTCAACTTGAAAATGAGGCATTTTAGTGATTTTGGCTTTACTACAAGTCTTACACTTTTCAAAAATATTTTTAATAATTGGGATTAATCCTAAACTACTCATGATTCCAACATAACGATCATTAATATGATACAAGCGACCATGCCAAAAATTGGTAGAAGAAAGCATATAAACAGAAGTAGAAACTTTATTCATTTCAACATTTAGTTTAAACATCTAATCACAAGCATACTCCTTTCCCACAAAAATACATTTCTTCACAATTACATATTGATCAGATTCAATAATCTATTTAAAGCCTATTTTATTAAAAAAAAAACTAAACATCAAATTTTTTCTCGTGGAAGGAGGATAAAGTACATCTTTTCAAAGTTAACACTCTTCCAGAGGTAAAATACAATTCGACATCTGCCATTTCAAGCATTTGAGTAGTGTGTGAATCACCAAGCATGATGGTTTTGGGCTCCTCAAAATTAGTATATTTTTTAAATCAATCTTTGTCATAACAGACATGACGGTTTGCACCACAATCAGCCCACCATCCATCAACACTTTCAAACATGTTTATGCTGGTAATCACCGCCACAAAAGGTTCTTCGGTAACGTTTGCCTGAGGGTTAGGACCACGTTTTTGGAATCTGCAAAATTGAGTAATATGCCCACTCTTGCCAGTTGCCACAAATAAAGTACGGCCCCTTATCTTGAACTTGTTGATTTTGTGCTTGGTTTGTAACACCCCACTATTTGAAAGAGCTAAGAATTAGAAAGAACCATTTTTGGAAAGAATGAAAAATCTGAAATTCGGCAAAGTTATGTTAAGTATGAGTTTTAGGTCAACTTCAAATGACCATAACTCTCAATATAGGATGAGTTAGGTGGCAAACAAGCTATCAAATGAAAGGTCTTGGAATTATCTTCACAACGCCACCGAGTTTGCTCGTACATTCAATATACTGATGCCATTTGTCCTGCATCTTTTATGATGCATATACAGGAAACCAGGATCAGCATCTAACACTTCGTTGATCCAGTTGAGCATTTCAGAGTCATTTGGTGAGCCTTCTTGCTTTCCGGAGGATCCCTTTTCATTGCTTTGTTTATTTAAGTTGTTATGATGATCGAGGGTCTTGTCCCGACATCCTTCATAAGTATTGGAGGCTTCATAGACAATTAGACATTAGTAATTCATTAGTCTTATTCATTTAAGTTGTTTTGATTATAAGCCTTGAGTTGCCTTTATGGCCAGTTGAATGTTTTTCCTTTATACATTCTAAGTTTGGTTCTTAAAAGTTTTCTCTTGAGTTGTCTTAAATGTTGAGCAAAGTCTTTCGCTGAGTAGTAAGTCAAACAAAGGGTTTCGCTTGGGGCCATCAATGGTTCTTGAGTGCCAGTCCCTCCCAGGGTGTAGGCTCGGCACGTGACATGATTATTTTCACCATTGTTTTCTTGGGAGGTCTACCATTATTTTTCTTGAATTTTTTCTTCTTAGGCTTCAAAGAAGTATTTTTCTGAGATTCAAGAGCAACATTATTTGAAGTAATTAAATTTACCTTCATTGTGATGTTGCTATCTTCTGATTGTAAAAGTGCATCTTGGCTCCTTGCCTCTTCTTCCATGCGGATTTTCATTATCAATGTTTCAAGAGAGGTTTCCTTTTGTTTGTAGCGTATAATTTTTTGAAATTCCTTCCAAGAAGGTGGAAGTTTATCTATTATGCCACAAACAATAAAGTTATCTCCAATTTTGACTTCCTTAGACCTGAGCTCTCCACCAATCATTATGAAGTCTTGAGTTTGGTCTACTATTGATTTGTTGTCCACCATTTGAAAATGAAACAATCTACTATCCGCATATTTTTTCGCTCCAGCCTCTTTGATATCATACTTACTCTACAATGCTTTCCAAATTTTCTTTGCACTAGAGTAAGTTCTATCATATATAATAATCATAAAAATTATTAGATAGACAATTAAGAATATAATACTAACACTTATAGGAATCACCATCGTACTTTTCCACTTTCTCTAGATAAGAAATTGTTTCATCATCATTCATAAAGGTGATGTCAACTTTATTATGATTCTTCTTAGTTAACACATAAGAAACATTGAGAAGACTTAAGTAGAAAAATTATTTATCCTTCCATCTCTTGAAATGGTTACCGTTAAATCGAAATGGCTTCTTAAGATCTTCCAGCTTGACATTCGCGGATTTTTCAATTGTAGCCATTATGAATCCTTAAAGTTATTAGTGAAAAATTACAAGATAACAAATCCACTGCAGCAAATGTTTTCAACGGTTCAGAAATAGTCCTCTTGACTTGTCTCCTCCAAGATACAACAACCTAATCACAAAGTGTAACTCAACAGACTCTGGGCAAGAGTTAATTCCAAAGCTCCACAAAAAGAACACCTCCCTTCAACTAGTAAGAACTCTCTTTTTTGATTAACTTTATGCACTCTCTATTTTCTTGTGTGTTCAAACCAAATGAAGACCACCAGTATTTATAGTTGAGAAAGTTTTCCTAACAATGAATAGGAAGATAATGGGATAATAAATAATAAAAATAAATGGCCTAGAGATTACATAGATTAGAAAATATAATAGAGGAGTAAAAGAATGAAATAAAGGTGAGGGGTGACAAATACACCAACGTGCAAATGTTACACTATGACCATTGCCAACGTTCACTGGAACGTTTATACCAAATGTTTAATTGCAAATTTGCAATAAAGCCTAACAGTAATATTCATTACTAAACCACTGACACCAATGCCCAAGGTAGCACCATGGAGGAGAAATTAAACAACCTTATGAGATAAAATATGATGAGCTATTATAATATAATAATAATATTAAAAATGCTCTACACTAACAGTAATTGTTACTTTTTGACAACATTTGCATTATCATCACTGGATGTGGTGTAACATATAAGAATACTTCTTCAAGATCTCAAGTTTAAGTGCCGAGTATTATATCAAAATTTTGTTTAGATAAAATATATTAACTTAAACAACAAAATTTTTGTTTGCCTAATAAATTAAAATGTGAAAGATATGAATATATATATATATATATATTATGCAATAAACATTTTATTCTTGAAAAGATGATGTTGCAAAGAACAAACTTTAATTATTATCACTAAAAACTTATTCCCTTTTACCAAATTTCATTCGCATGTCATCTAAATATCATCAATTCTACACATTAATTTACTTTTCTTTGAAGGACAAATTTCATTTTTTTTTTCAATAGGTTTTACTTTCATAATAGATGTCCATATTCCAAAATGTAATCAAATAATAAGTTGAAAAAATAATTTGAAAAGAATAAATAGTTCATATTCTATTTAGAACTTGTTTAAATGAGCTTATAGCCTATGATTTATAAGTCAAAAGTCATAAGTGGATTTCTAAATTATGAATTTTGATTTATTTTTATCACTTTAACTTAAAAATAAGCTTTTATCTATACACTATAAAACTACTTAAAAATAAGCTTTTATCTAAACGCTATAAAACTACTTAAAAACTATTTTAACTTAAAAACACCTAAAATAAATCAATCAAACCGCAAGAATAAATACTCATAGAACCACCAATTATTTCATCCTTTATAACTGTTTTTGGAAAATCTAAATAGAACTAAGTTATAAGAATAAATTCTTTTTTCAAATAAGATAGAGTAAGCTATATCTTGAAACTACTACTAGATCATGAACTAGATCAATAGTTGACATGATACCAACCAAGAAATTCTAGTATTTGCCATGTTTTTTAATTATATCAAAGAATGAGGAGGTAGGTCAAAGCTACTGTAAAGTACATTGAATGTAGAATATATGGTTTCATATTGTATAGTGTCTCTAACTAATAATAAAATAATAATAATAATAATACTATGTATGGCATCATATATATGTAAAGTCTCTTTCACATAACAAAATCAAACTTAAAAAGATTTATAGTTGTCAGGCCACTTATGATCATCGTGGATCGTGAGATAAACTTGTTTAATATATATATTTTTTAATTCGCATTCTCCATACTTATTAGAAACTTAAAGGTTTTAATTTTATACATACCAATTAAAACAACAATTTCATTCATAAAATAAAGAGTCTTCTAACACAAATAAATAAATAACATACTTGTTATGCAAATAAATATATATATATATATATGTTATGCAATAAACATTTTATTCTTGAAAAGATGATGTGTTGCAAAGAACAAACTTTAATTATTATCACTAAAAACTTATTCCCTTTTACCAAATTTCATTCGCATGTCGTCTAAATATCATCAATTCTACACATTAATTTACTTTTCTTTGAAGGACAAATTTCATTTTTTTTTTTCAATAGGTTTTACTTTCATAATAGATGTCCATATTCCAAAATGTAATCAAATAATAAGTTGAAAAAATAATTTGAAAAGAATAAATAGTTCATATTCTATTTAGAACTTGTTTAAATGAGCTTATAGCCTATGATTTATAAGTCAAAAGTCATAAGTGGATTTCTAAATTATGAATTTTGATTTATTTTTATCACTTTAACTTAAAAATAAGCTTTTATCTATACACTATAAAACTACTTAAAAATAAGCTTTTATCTAAACGCTATAAAACTACTTAAAAACTATTTTAACTTAAAAATACCTAAAATAAATCAATCAAACCGCAAGAATAAATACTCATAGAACCACCAATTATTTCATCCTTTATAACTGTTTTTGGAAAATCTAAATAGAACTAAGTTATAAGAATAAATTCTTTTTTCAAATAAGATAGAGTAAGCTATATCTTGAAACTACTACTAGATCATGAACTAGATCAATAGTTGACATGATACCAACCAAGAAGGCAGAACGCATAAGCGGCCCCTTGAACTTGTCACGATTTTTCGTTTAGACACCTTAACAAGGACTCCTTCCTATTGAACACTTAAACCACTCAAAAAGTGTACCTATCAAACACACCTGGCTGACTTGGCACTTATCGTGTGAGGCATTTGTTTTAAGGTGGAGCGCGTGACATTACACATCTCCTATGTGGAAAATCTAATCCTACGTGGTAATACACATCACAAAACACCCAACCCCACACCCAACCCCTCAGTCATTTCTGTAAATCCCCAAAACGTGTTCCAAAAAACCCTAGATATTCTTTCAAGATTCCCGCTCAATATGTGGTCGATTCAAGAAAGTTGATCAATAATCTTCATGTTTTCATCCTACGGCGTGGTCGATTCAAGAAAATAATTCTTGTTGTTGTGTTTTAGGGCTGATTCGAGAAAGCTAGGAGATTTTGTGTTAAATCTTGTGAAGTAAGTTCATTTTCGAATCTTTATGACTATTGCTATCAATTTCCCCTTTAAATATAGCGTCTATTTTGTATATTACTACAGTGAAGATGTTTTGTACATATGTGAATAAAGTTTAAATTTTTTAGGGTTTCCTTGTCAGTAATTTGTCGAGTTTATTTGATTTTTTTTCTAGGGAATCTTATGGATATTATTATAATAACTTGCTTTCACCATGGTGGTAAATTTGTGGAAGACACATCTGGTGGAGGTCTCACTTACATAGGGGAAAGTGAAGTGGAATATGTAGGTATCGATAAAGACCACTTTTCTTTAATGGAATTGCTTTTTTATACCAGAGATTTGGGGTATGTTACTGTGGGTGGGTTTTATTTTAAAGACCCTACAACCAATAACTTTGTCTTAGTGGATAACGATTTCAACTTACTAAACCTTATAAAAGACCTAGGTGATGGTGACTTTTTGGACTTGTATGTTGAACATGTTGTAGATGAGGTAGAAATTATTAAAGATGGGGTCCCTACAGGTTATCTTTGTGGGCCAACAGTTGGTGAAATTATTAATGAGGATGGGGTAGAAAACTCACATAATATTAATGTGGATGAAGGGTTACAACAAGGAGCTGCCCAATTTGAGAATATTAGTGTTGGAGTTGGTGTGGATGAAGGGTTACAACAAGAAGCTACCCAATCTGAGAATATTAATGTTGAAGTTGGTGTAGATGATGCATCAGATCTTGAAGGTGTTGAAACAGATTGGGATATTAGTGATGATTCACAAGAGTTTGCTATTCCAGATGATGATGACTCAGAGATTGATGAAGAGTTGAGAACTCTTAGAAATGAAAGGAGAACCAAATTGCAGAGGAAAAAACCTGATTCTACAGAGGAAATAATTCTTGGAGTAGCTGGTGTTGATAGAGGATTTAAAGACATTGGAAGGAACAAGGCTGCTAGGTATGTAGGAAGATTGGGAGGAGATGAGCAATATATTGATAGTTCAGAACTGGATAGTGATGACAGTAGGGATGAATTAGATCCTGAAGCTGTGGAAGGTGTTGATTTACCAACTAGAAGAAAAAGTAAAAAGGTTAGATTTGATCCTGATTGTGTAGTTGCTATATTTGAGCTTGGTATGGTATTTGAAAATGCCATAGAATTTAGAAAGGCTGTGGCAGAGTATGCTGTGGAATATAAAGTCAAATTAAAATTGAGGCCTAATGAAAAACATAGAGTCAGAGTTAAATGTCAGCATAAGAATGCAAATGGTTGTTGTATGCTAGTCTAGACAAAGACTCTGGTGACTTTATTGTTAAGAATTACAATCCTGTTCATCAGTGCCCTACCACAACCAAAAACAAGTTGTGTACATCTAACTTTATTGCAAATAAGTTTAGGGATAGAATAGTTTCTCAACCTTATATAAAGTTGTGGGAAATTCAAGAGTTAGTGAGGAAGACGACAGGATTGTATGTTGGAAGAACTCTTTGATATCGGGCAAAATTGATGATTCTCAAGGAGTTTATGGGTGATTGGAAGACGGAGTTTGCAAGGTTGTGTGATTATGCAGACATGATAAAACAGACTAATCCTGGTAGTTCATGTTGGGTGAGGACAGACAGGGAATCTACTCCAGGAAAGAATATGTTTGTTTACTTTTATGTTTGTTTTGATGCATTAAAGAGAGGTTGGTTGGAAGGATGTAGAAAAATCATTGGTTTTGATGGATGCTTTCTGAAGGGTGCTTGCAAGGGTGAATTATTAGTTGCAATTGGTAGGAATGGAAATCAACAAATGTTTCCAATTGCTTGGGCAGTTGTTGATCAAGAAACAAAGCACAGTTGGAGTTTCTTCATCAACTTCTTGATACAAGATCTAAACTTAGGCACTGGACATGGATTGACTGTGATGTCTGATATGCAAAAGGTTAGTTTAATGTTTATTTTATTTAATTTTGATCTTATTCCCTATTTATTTAATTATTATGACTCATAAATTTCAATTATTATGATATGTAAGGTCTTGTAGCAGCCATAATGGAGTTCTTTGCCAGATTGTGAGCGAGAGGATGTGTGCTAGACACATCGGGTCCAATTGGCGAAGAATTGGAGAGGAGAAGAAAGAAGAAAACAATTACGGAGATGTGCAAAATCAAGTTTTGAGGTAAAAGTTCAAGATGAAATGGACAAACTTGATAAACTTGGTAATAAGAAGATCTGTGGAGACTTGTTACATTATGAAAAAAGACATGGTGTAAAGCATATTTTAAGGAGCATGCTAAGTGTGATGTTGTTGAAAATAATATGTGTGAGACTTTTAATTCTTGGATATTAGCTGCTAGACATAAATCAATTATCACCATGTTAGAAGAGATTAGACATAAGATAATGGATAGAAATGTTGAGATGAGATGAAGATCATGTTGTACATTGGTATAGAAAAGATACTTTCATGAAGGCTTATAATTACTTTATCCAGCCAATACCTAACATGAAAATGTGGCCTCACACTAGTGATATAGTGATTGAGCCTCCTGAACCAAAGCAAATGCCTGGCAGACCACCAAAATGCAGAAGAAAGTCAAAGGATGAGTCAAGAAAGAAGTATGGAAAGTTGTCCAGGAGAGGTGTAAAAATGACTTGCTCCAAGTGTCATCAACAAGGCCACAATAATAAAGCCTGCAAATATGTGGTAATACTCAAGCAAACCTTTAATTACTTCAATTAAATAGATAAAATGCAATACAATTTTTCTTATTCTTATTTACACTATTAAATCTTCTGAAATGGGTCAGCCTGGAAGCTCAAGCCAACCTGCTAGCTCAAGTCAGCCTCAAAGCTCAAGGCAACCTACAGGTTATAGCCAGCCACCAAGCTCAAGTGTAGGTTCTAGCCAGCCACCAAGCTCAAGGCAACCAAGAAGTTGTAGCCAACCACCAAGCTCAGGCCAACCTGTAGGTTCTAGCCAGCCACCAAACTCGAGACCATCACAACATGTTAGCTCAGGCCAACAATCAACTTCTATCTGTGATGATACTTCAATTGTTAGAAGAGTTCAATAAGCTGGAAAAGGTAGGGGAAGAGGCAGGGGAAAAGGCAGGGGGAGAGGAGGTGATGATACTTCAACTGTTACAAAAGGGCAACAAGCAGGAAGAGGTAGGGGAAGAGAAGGAGCATCAACATCAACACGAGGAAACAAAAGGCCAAAGACTGTGGGATTTGGCATCTACACTGATGATATAAGTGGCAGACAAACATTAAATGTAAGAGTATAACCAACTTCAATTATTTATAATCTACTTTTATAATAGACACTTAGTTTAGTTTCTTGTATACAGCCTGGTACAACAGGTGAAAAAGTTGTTACTCCAGCTGTTTTCAAGTGTGCAACACCAACAAATATTGATATTGGTTATAAGCCTCGTGGACTGAAATGAAAGGGTAAAGATGCTGTCACCACTCCACAATTACAACGCATGAGTAAGTCCAAAGGGGGTGGATCTGCAAACGTCTAGTGCAACAAGAGCAAGAACAGAGGGGTGTAACTATTTTAATATGTTTTGGGTGTTTTTGATGTACACTTGGGGGTTGTTTTATTTGAATCTGTAATGCAAGCAGGAAACAATACTGAGACTGCTTTAATATGTTTTGTGATGTTTTTGATGTACACTATAACTAGTGGTTTAAATGTGGATTTTCTTACAAGGAAATGTCAAGATTTTTTTGTCGATCATTCATGCTTGTTTGGAGCTTAATGTTATTGGTTGTTCACTTAGTATGGTTATTGTTCTTTGGAGGTGAAGAAAGCAAGGAAGAAGCTTGAAAAAATGTCACTTAAGGCATCTCTGTATCCTCTTTGCGACGCGGAGAGGAATTATAATTTGGCTCATGAAATCAAATTCCAGGTAGAGCACTCCGTTCCCTCTCCACGAGGGATTCCTAAATTAATTCAACAAAGCAAGTTTGAGGCAGAACACTTCGTGGAGTGCCCGCGTCGCTGAGATGAGCAATTGTGTGCGAATGAAAATTTAAAGATGCCTCCGCGTTGTGGAGATGAGCAATATGATAGATTAATCAACAGCTTATCTCCATTCCTTCTTCCAAAATCAGTACAACAGAAACACAAGACTACTAATGCAATCACTCTAAGACTACTAACATAAATATTTCCATATAGCGAAAATCACGAGTGCAATAACGCATATGATCCTAATTTTTCTTGTTTGCTTCCTCTCTTGTTCATAGGATTTGATTCTTTTCAATAGACCCCATATGATCTTTTTTGCTTGAGGCGGTATTTCATCATCGTACCATCGAAAATAATCGCATCCACCTCTTCTCTACATAAATTATCAAAATAATTAAACTATAATTAGCGATTGACAACGATTTGTTTAACCAGATTAGAATAATGATAAAAAGCTTACCTTTGTGTTTTTGCAACAAAAAAATCGACGTCCTGTATTAAGTTGTGTCCATGAAATTTTCAATTCAGCATTGACCCCACATCGACAGAACACATTTGCATCTGAAGAAGTTGAAATCGACAAATTGGACATTTCCTTCGCTGTGAAGAAGACGATTGAAGATTTTTTTTTTATCTCCACTGTAGCAGCAACAATGGTGAGATGTGGAGAAGAAAGAGATGAGAAATAAAAAAAAGGGGAAGAATCTAGGGTTGGATAAATAAAAGGGGAAGATTTTGACCATATGTTAAAGTGTGCCAATCAGACACATCAGTTTTTTTTTTCTCACTTCACGCGCTCAAAAGGAGTGCCTCACACGATAAGTGCCAAGTCAGCCAGGTGTGTTTGATAGGTACACTTTTTGAGTGGTTTAAGTGTTCAATAGGAAGGAGTCCTTGTTAAGGTGTCTAAACGAAAAATCGTGACAAGTTCAAGGGGCCGCTTATGCGTTCTGCCAACCAAGAAATTCTAGTATTTGCCATGTTTTTTAATTATATCAAAGAATGAGGAGGTAGGTCAAAGCTACTGTAAAGTACATTGAATGTAGAATATATGGTTTCATATTGTATAGTGTCTCTAACTAATAATAAAATAATAATAATAATAATACTATGTATGGCATCATATATATGTAAAGTCTCTTTCACATAACAAAATCAAACTTAAAAAGATTTATAGTTGTCAGGCCACTTATGATCATCATGGATCGTGAGATAAACTTGTTTAATATATATTTTTTTTAATTCGCATGCTCCATACTTATTAGAAACTTAAAGGTTTTAATTTTATACATACCAATTAAAATAACAATTTCATTCATAAAATAAAGAGTCTTCTAACACAAATAAATAAATAACATACTTGTTATGCAAATATATATATATATATATATATATATTTCTCTTATATAGAAGTGAGAAGTTGGGAGGACCAACACAGTGGGCCCCATGTGTTGGTCCTTCCAACTATATTATATATATATTAATTAATTAATTTCTTCTTTTCCCTTATTTAGAAGTGCCAATTAAAAAAGGACCAACACTGCATATGCTCAGTGTACCAAAGGCAGTAGTAATTGTACATTTAAAAGGGCCAACACTGCATCTTCTGATTGTACTAAACGCATTACTAATTGTACATTTACCAATTGTACATTTACATTGTACTAAACGCAGTAGTAATTGTACATAAAAAAGGGCCTCTGTCATTATCCTTTCACTTTCTCTACAACTTTCTGAAATTGGTAAACCCTAATTTCTCGGCCCCTCCACTCTTCTTTCCGCTTCTCAACTCTTCAACGGCAAATCCACGTCTTCTTTACTCTTTTCTGTTTGTCTACATCTCTGTCAACCTTTGCTCAAGATTTGTCATCCTCTCCGACGACCTGCGCAAGTTCGTGTTCATCGTTTAAGCGAAATTTTAATGGCGACTCCATCTCTTCTTTACTGTTTTCTCTTTCTCTACAGGGCTTAAATCGGTGTCTCAACCTTTGCTGAACATCCATCTGTTCTTTACGGTTTTCTCTTTGTCTACAGGCTTTAAATCTATCTTTCAACCTTTGCTGAAGATTTCTCTTTCGCTCCGAGGATTTTCTTTGGATTCTTAGGTTTTACTGTTCTTTTTCTATGTTACTTTCTTAATTTTTTTGTGTTTTTGGTCCTTAGATTTACTTATTTTTCCGGACTTCTTCTCTTTTCTGCCTCATTTTTTTTAATAAGTAGATGCAATAACTCATTTGATTTTAGAGAATGTGAAGGACGGATTTTGTATTTGACAAATACAGATGCAATATATTGTTAATAGAATGTATAATATTTGCATGTGGATCTTCCACCACTTTTAACCAACTTATTTTCGGTGTATATTAGTGCTATATAAATGTACCTGTACATTATGTTTTTTCTTTCTATTGTTGCTGTACATTACTACATTTGAGGCTCTCATTGATCTTCTCTGTTACTCATTTTAGTGATGGAATAATGTAGTACTGAATTTCCCTTTGAAATGAGGTACTTAAAATTTTTTTGCTCATGTTACATTGCAGTAAATGAAGTAACTATTAGGAATAAAGTTGCACATCCAAAGTGTTTGATAATATGCCTCAGTCAACTGAATAATTTTGGTATTTCTTTTTCTCCTTTCACAGGTGTACTTCAAAATTGTCATATACAAGGTACAACATTTACTTCTACTAAATTGTATTTGTGATTAATATATGTGTGGTCATTGCAGCAAAGCACCATCTTCATTGACTACATGTGCACCACTTATTGTCCTTTTGATGCTACAGGGCCTGTATCATATATCCTAAATGTAATTACTAATGAATTCTGCAGTCCTCAACTACTTATGCATTGTAAATGTCTAATACAATGTGTAGTATAAAAGCGTTTCATTGATTTCATTTTGTGCCCTGTCCATATTTTTGTAAGTTCTTTATGTGAAGCTTGCAGTGGAACTCTGAGGATGTAAATTCAGTAAACGTACTTGAACGCTAACTTAAAATGAATGTTCAGTAAAATTCGAGTATTATTTCTCCTTTTACGTACATTCTTTATATTTATAAGAATATGGGACCCCACGTGTCTCGAATTTAGCTCCTTTGAGATGAAAATTGGAATATGCAAAAAAAAAAATTACGTTATAAATGTTCTGAAATACAGAAAATCAATAGTTACATAGTTCAAACTAATATAGATGGGTTACAATTTTATGAAATAAAGTTCTGCCGGTGCTTTCATTTTATACCTTTCATCATTGCTCAAATCCACTTCTTCTTTTCTGCTTCTTGCTTTCTCACTTTCAGTTACATGTCAGTACTTACCTTTCGATTCTTACGTTTTCTTTTGATTCCTAGGTTGGGTATCATAAACTCAAATTATACAAAAGGATTGATTTCGCATTTTCCAATTTCCAACTCTTCAGGTATACTTGCACATTCTTTCAGAACCTTCAAATTAATGTTGAAACAATTTTCAGTTCTCCACTTTCTGTATTGATAATGGACAGTGACTGATTTTTCTCTTGTATTTGTCTTAGAACTTGTTTCTCCATTGGATAAAAGTTGCAACTGTACTATTGGAACACAAATTAGACTTCGCCTACAGAATAGAGAACAAGTATATTGTGCCAATACGTAGATGTTGATAGTTTAGGGAGGAGGATAGAGGGAGAACTAATTGGTCACGGCTGAAAATCGCGAAAATGCTTTGACGAATAATATGTACATAATGATAATTCAAGTACGAAAAGAAAAGAAGAACAACCAAATGTTCACGTATCAATCTCGCGAAAAAGTAATACTTCAACTCTGTTTAATTATACTGAAGTTCTGCTCTTACTAGGTTGCTATTTCAGGTGGTGATATCATTTTTAGTTAATTTTTTCTCACTGTAATTGCAATCAATAGACAAGCCTTTGGTTCTCTCTGTTTTCTTCTTTCCTGTCACTCTTATTGGTCTATTCAGACTCTTTGCTCTGAAACATTAAGTATGATTTGTCCACCGGTATCCAGTAGAACATAAAAGCATTAGTATTTCTCTTATAATACATACATGGGTATAGTATGGGTAGCAAAAGAAAATGAGAACTTCAGAACAACCAATTTTTCATGTGTTAAACTGCTGAAAGAGTTATTAAAACTGAACATAGATGTTGATAGTTGAAACTAGCGAAAAATTTATATGAACAACCAAATGTTCACGTGTGCAACTCGCAAAAAAGTAATTGTTCAATTGTGTTTGCTTCCATTATCTCTTCAATTTACTTGTCAAATGTGCATCTGATAATCAGGGAACTTACGGACTGAAATTGTGACTCTGAAAAATTTAACCTGTAATATTGACTTCGGTGATTTGCTCTCATAGTGTTTTGCTCTATAAATAGAAATTGTCCTTTTTCCTAGAGACCAATTTTATATGCGACAATGTTTGCTTGACCTACATTATTACGTTGTGATTGGTCTCTGCCACCTGTCTATGTAACCTTCAGTTTATGTGGCTTCTATGTTCTTGGAAGTTCATTAAAAAATCCCCTGCTCAAATACATAGGTGCAACATAATTCAACAACAAACGAGTTTTTTTTTTATTTGTACCGCATGTTAAAGTAGCCAACCACAAAGAAGAACAACCTGTTCTGCGTTAAAACCATGCCTTTGCCAAATTTGGATCATGGACTGCATTTTGGTCATATTTACGTTCACTAGCGGGCTAACATTTATTTCAGTTTTGAACAGTGGCGTGATTTTCATATCATATTAACTACAGTTTAAGCTGCACATCTCACTGGTGTCACTCTTAGCTAGCTTAGTAGTGCCTGACTGGACCTTCCCTACTTGCTATGAACAATGTATGAGAATAAACATTGGCTTAAAGATTGCAACTTTAAATCTGATATAAACAGAGTTTACAATGTGCTTTTCTTTGTTGGATGCAGTTCTTTTCCTCCTCATAGCACTTCTGCTTTATAGATACTTCTTTACAGTTCAAACCTTGCTTTTTAATGATATCTTTGTTTTGGGATGTTTCATTCAGTAACATTCCTTTAATGACAGAGAAAAATGGGTTTTGAGTCAACTTCTTTGTAGATTAATTAGTTTAAGGATTGAACCCAAGGAACATCCTGTTGCCTAGAGGCTACAGGTTGAACCACAGTGCGTATTTCAAACCTCAGGGTCACCACTACGCAATAGGATCTTCCTTGCTCCTTAAAACTATTTAGTGAAAAGACAAAAAAATATTTTGCGTAAGATTGCATTTTTGAATCAATGTAGACAAACTTCACAATATTCTTGCATCTTGATGATTGTTTTTCTTAGTACCAATTATTACTGGATAACTCTCTTTACATGGAACTGAAACACCATTTTCTGTTTGCTTGCGTACTAGAGTGTCACTGTGTGAGGTCAAAATTTCTTCTTGCAAAATATCGTGATTTCTGGATGTTTCTTTTATTACTAACATTTCCTACAGTTTGGAATGTGGGGTCTCTGTCTATCTTTTATACCTACATGAGTACTACTGCTGAAATCTGGATGCACTCATGAGATTTTTTTGAATGTATTATATATAGTGTAAAATTAGTGTTATTGCCTACTTATTCCTGATAGTTTTGGTGATACTTCTACTTTTGGTATACTTTGTTTCTGAGTTGAAGTCCTTTTAGCCAATTACAATGCAAAATAAGTAGAGGCCCAGTATGTGTGTGTGTTTGTTTAGTTTAATGATTAGCTCAATAGACCACTATAAAATATTTATTAACTAATTTCAAGTCATTACATATACTCAGATTATCAAGGAAAGATAAATGCATGTAAGCAGACAATAACAGAAGCACAATCTAAAAGGCTGCTTTGGAGATCTTTGAAATAAATAAGTTGCAGAAAGAGTTAGGACAGCAGATCCAGAGAGAACAACTGCTAAGAGAAGAACTTAGATAAGTATATTTAACAACGTTAGATACATGTATTTGTATTTCTCAGATAATTTACTGTTATGTTTACTGATTGACACCTCTTTTAAACACAATTATAACCGATGAGATCAATGATTTAGATCGTCAAAGAGACTCTATTGAGGAGCAAAGGAAATTGGTGAACAAAATTGAGCCACATCAGCTTCGATCTGAGTAAGTAATTAGAACCCCTTGTATTACTTTAATATGTTTATGATTATGTCAGACATTTACTGCCAACATACTACTCTAACATTTCGTTGAAATAATTCCATCGTGACATTGATATGTTCACTCCTCCTCATCCTCTGAGTTTCAAACCGTGCCTGCTGGCCCTTGGGGTTTCTCCGTCATCAAAAAAGAAAAAGATATTGATATGTTCACTTGTTAAGCTTTTGCAACTTTATGCTGTCAAAGTATCTCAAGAGGTTGCGAGGGTTTGCATGTTTTCATCATATTTTGTGGATAATTTGCCTACTCAGTTCCGTATTACAACATGGTACAAATATTTAAATGTATCTGCCATATGCCAATCACTGTTAAGATAGTCCATTAGCATCCCATCTGCTGCAGACCAAGTTCTACCACAGTACATCTTTATTAATATAAAAAATAATTAATATATTAAATGAAGCTGTTATACAATGTTACTTTTTGTTTAACTTAAGTCGTGTCATCAACTAAGTACTTTAATTTTACCAATTCTCTATGCATACTTCCATTGAAATGTTGTACTACTTATATGATGCTTGTCATTAATCGATATTACACTGCTGCTGCCAAACGGCTTTTTCCCTGCAACTGTACGTACTTTTCCCACAATACATTAGGTTATAACTTCTTTTAACTAATCATGAATTAATTGAAACAAGAATGGAAGAAAATACAAATAATATGCTTACGCCGGAAACAATTTCCAACAGAAATTTGCGTCGACGTACTACATATGCAGAAATGTCACCGCAAAGAAAACAATTACTTTTATCCCAACTAAGAGAAAAAAGGGCTGAATCAAAAAGACAAAAAAACCTTCACCAATCAAATAGTACTGCTGCTCTTACAATTTGCACTTCTTATTTATCTCCTGAACAAGGTTACCTACGTATATTGTTATGTTGCTTATGTGAAATCTGTCTTCTAAATATCTATACCTATATTTACATGCTTCAACTGACATACTCTTAATACATTTATTTCGGTCATTTTGTGCTTGCAGATTCCCAAAATACAAACGTACCATGTAATTCACCTACAGGAAAGCATATAGTTAGTTTGTTATCTACCTCCGAAGTAGGTCAGTTCAGAAATATTACTTCCACTATTTTAACTATATTTGTTTTTACTCATTATGTAGCTATCTATAAATATTTTGAGTCCTCCAAATAGACAGAACTTTGACAATAGGAAGAGCCAAACATTATCCTTTCTTCTTAACCACAATCACTTTACACATATGAATAAAAGTTGGGTACTTTCACAAGATTATCTCGCAAACGACGGTGCTAAACTCATGTTTTCTCCTTCCATTCTTTGAGTGCTCAAAACTATTCTACATAATAATAACAATGGATTCATCCTTCGTAGCAAAGCATAAAGTTTTTTATATGCTTATTCAACTGCGAAACTACCTTCAAACTGTACAAAGATCTTTCATTAGATAAGTTATCTTTCATTTGTCACATTCTACATTCTTACAACTTCAAACAGAAGATATGATATACTTATTCTACAAACAACTACTCTTTCAATCAATTCCGCATGTTTTCTATGCATACTTCCATCCAAATGTTGTACTACTTAGATGATGTTTGTCACTACTCCATATTAGGCTGCTGCTGCCAGAAGCCTTTTCTTTTCCCAAATGTCTGTATTTTTCCCACATTACATTAGGTTATAAGTTATTTTAACAAATCATCAATTAGTTGAAACATGAATCCAACAAAATACAAATAATGTGTGTACCCAAGAAAGAACTTCTGACAGAAATTTGCGTCGACGTACGAGATATGCACAAATGTCACCAGAGAGAAAACAATTGTTTTTATCCCAGCTAAGAGAAAAAAGGGCTGAATCAAAAAGGCAAAAAAACCTTCGTCAATCAAATAGTACTGCTGCTCTTACAATTAACACTTCTTCTTTATCTCCTGAACAAGGTTAACTACGCATGTTCTTATCTTCCTTCTGTAAAATCTGTCTTTTCAATATCTATAGCTATACTTACACGGTTTGACTAACATACTGTTAACACATTTATTCTCCTGCTTTTGTGCGTGTAGCTTTCAAACCTACAAACGTCCCATCTACTTCAACCAGAGGAGAACATATAGTTACTTGCTTATCTACCTTTGAACTAGGTCAATTTACAAATCTTAGTTCCACTATTTTTACTATATTCATTTTTCATAATTACTTAGCTAGCTGTAAATATTTGTATTTCTCATACTAGGATCAACATCAACTGCATCTCATGTTCCAAGCAAATTAAATTCAACACGTACTACAAATAAAGGTATGCATCTTTCTACCAAAATCATTCAAAACAATGCATTTTTCTGACTTTATATATAACAAATACATGCTTTTTACCATGCACAGGTAGAAATAAATTAGAAGTCAATCTACAAAATGATAATTTATTGTTAAAAGATTACTTGCTTTTAAAGAAAGTTCCAACTTGCAAATTTTGTATAGCAAAAAGGTTTCAATATGAATCACCAGGTTTTTGTTGTGATAATGGATCAATTAGACTAACTTCTCATAACATGCCTACTGAGTTGCGAAATTTATTTTTGGCTGATTTTGAAGAAAGTCAACATTTTCGCACTTACAGTAGAGCCTACAATAATATGTTTGCCTTCACTTCACTAGGAGTACATTATGATAGAGAATTAGCAAAGAGAAATCGTGGTATTTATACATTTAGAGTCCAAGGACAAATGTATCACTTCATTGACAATTTGATACTCTCAACAGGAAAAGCAAAAAATTTACAATTATATTTCTATGATAATGAAAATGAGCTAACCAATCGAATGACGTTATCAGATAATCTTAATGAGCTGATTATTACAAAGCTCATGGATATTCTCAAACTTAATCCTTATTCTACTTTTCTAAGATCATTAACAGTTGTTCCAAATTTATCTGAATTTTACATTGCTCTAAACTCAAGTTCCACTTTAGACCAAAGAACATATAACTTACCAACTGCATCCGAAGTTGGCGCAATTTGGATTGAAGATCAATTAAATGATAAAATTGACACACCACATATTCGAATTTACACTCATAGTAACAAAACTCAATTGGTCAATTACTATTATGGTTGTTATGACCCATTACAATATCCACTATTGTTTCCTTATGGTCAAAATGGATGGCATTGTGGTATTAAAAAATTCAACAAGACTTATACTTGTTCGAAAACAAAACAACCTTTTGAATATCAGCAACTACCAAGTATAAAGAACATCACTTCTATCGATAGACTTCTTCACATCGAATCTACAGTTTTATCAAAAGGATTAAGAAAAAGAGACACTGTTTCTTGTCGTGAATATTATTGTTATAAATTTCAAATAAGAGATAAAGAACCAAATGAAACTTTACATTCTGGAAGGCTATTTCAACAATACATAGTTGACCAATATATCAAACTTGAGACACAAAGATTAGATTTTGTTTCATTTAATCAAGATCTCTTCAGAGTTGAAGCCTTCCAAGGAATTATTGATTTATTAAGGCAAGGAGAAAGAGATGCTTCGAATATTGGCAGACAAAAATTCCTTCCTGGTAGTTTCATAGGAGGCCCAAGAGATATGCGTCGAAGATATATGGATGCAATTGCTTTAGTACAACATTTTGGAAAACCCGACATTTTTTTGACAATGACCTGTAATCCTTGTTGGCCTGAAATACAAGAACATTTACACCCAACGGAAGAAGTTCAAAATAGACCTGATTTAGTTACTAGAGTATTCAGAGCAAAAGTAGAAGAACTTAAAACAGATATTCAAAAAAAAAACATATTTGGAAAGATTGTAGCTTTTATGTATACAATTGAGTTTCAAAAACGAGGTCTTCCACATGCCCATTTTCTCATTATACTTATGGATAGATATAAATTGCTAACACCACAATCACATGATAAAATTATTTGCACTGAATTACCTGATCCTCATATTGATCATCATCTATATAAGCTTGTTGCCAAGCACATGATCCATGGTCCTTGTGGCTATTTAAATCCTTCAAATTCTTGTATGCAAAAAGAAGGCAAATGTAAGTTTAAATATCCAAAAAAAATTAACGAACAAACAACCAAAGGAAAAAATTCGTATCATCTTTACAAAAGACCAAAAATGATCACACCAATCAAAGTTAGAGGACACAACATTGATAATTCGTGGATTGTCCCGTACAATCCTTTTTTGCGGAAGAAATTCGGTTGTCATATTAATGTTGAAATATGTTCTGACATTAAGGTTATCAAATACATTTACAAATATATTTGCAAAGGACATGACAAAATTGCATTCTCTGTACATAATAATGATACTAATGTGCAAATAGATGAAATTAAAGAATACCAATCTGCTAGATGGGTTTCTCCTCCAGAAGCTGCATGGCGTCTGTTTTCTTTTTCAATCAGTGAAATGACTCCAACTGTTTGCCAATTGCAATTGCATCTTGATGGACAACAATTTGTTTCTTTCAAAAATAACCAAACTATCGATCAAATAATAAACAATCCAATGATAAAGAAAACGATGTTGACAGAATTTTTCATTATGAACAAAATGAATAACGATGCTATAAATCTCAATTTATTATATAAAGAGTTTCCCCAACACTTTGTATGGCCATCATCATACAAAATGTGGTCACGTCGAAAACGACACCTTACTATTGGACGTATTGTCACATGTCATCCAACCGAAGGAGAAAGATATTATATTAGGTTGCTTCTCATGAACATAAGAGGACCAAAATCATACGAAGCTCTGCGTACAATCGATGGAAAATGCTACAACACATTTAGAGAAGCTGCTGAAAAAAAAGGTTTATTACATTCTGATAACAACTTAATTGACTGTATGTCTGAAGCTGTATGCTATCAAATGCCTTATAGTTTAAGAAGATTATTTGCAACATTATTATTAGTTTATTGTAATCCTGCTAACCCAAAAGATCTTTGGACAAAATTTGAAGACTCTATGTCAGAAGATTTTAAAAGAATTTCAACTATTAGCAAAACAAATATCCAGCAATTAGTTTTAAAGCATATCAATGAAGTTCTACTTTCAATGGGACATAACATAAATGAATTCAAAGATATATTTGGAAATGTTAGCTTCTGTCAAACAACAAATGAGGCGAAAGAAATATATTTCGAAAGAAATATAATAGTCTCTGAAGAAGATATACATCTACAAAGCAAATTAAATGTTGAACAAAAAAACGCATATGACATAATTCTTGAAAGAGTATATTCCAATAAATCAGGAGCTTTTTTCATTGATGGTCCTGGTGGAACTAGAAAAACTTTTCTTTATCGAGCTTTGTTAGCTGCTATAAGAACAAAAGGATGCATAGCTTTGGCAACTGCAAGTTCTGGCGTCGCGGCTTCAATACTTCCAGGAGGGCGAACAGCTCATTCACGTTTCAAAATTCCTATTGACATCGATGAAAATTTCACTTGCAATATTAGTAAACAAAGTTCACTAGCTACTCTAATTCGAGATTCAAAGTTAATTGTTTGGGATGAAGTCTCAATGGCAAAAAAAAACACCATTGAAGCTCTTGATACACTTTTACAAGATCTTATGAATATAAGAACACTTTTTGGTGGGAAAGTTGTAGTTTTTGGGGGAGACTTTAGACAAACACTTCCTGTTGTTCGTAATGGGAAAAAGGAAGACTTTATTAGTCAAAGTTTATTATACTCTCATATTTGGAATCATCTTGAAAAATTGTGCTTATCTGAAAATATGCGCGCAAAAAAAGATCCAGCATTTTGTGCATATTTAATGAGAATTGGAAATGGACAAGAGAAAACTAATAACTGCAACAAAATTGAAATTCCGAATAATTTTGTCATTCCCTTTACAGAAGAAATAGAATCCTTAAATCTTTTGTTTAATGTAACATATCCTGATTTCCATACATTCTATTCTAATCCATCTTTTATAACTTCCCGTATTATTTTGACAACAAAAAATGACTTTGTTGATGAAATAAATGACATGCTTATACATAGATTTCCCAATGATGCTACAGTTTATACAGCTATTGATGAAACAATAGAGCCAAATGATCAGTGCCAATTTGAAGATTTCTTGCATACCTTACATCCTGCTAACTTACCACCTTATAGATTAATTTTGAAAAAAAATTGTCCAGTTATATTATTAAGAAATTTAAATCCTACTGAAGGTTTATGCAATGGTACACGATTGATATGTCATGATTTTAACTCACATGTTATCAGTGCTACTATTTCCAGTGGTGATTTTACAAATAAACATGTTTTTATTCCAAAGATACCATTACTAGCTTCACAAGATGAGAAGCTACCAATTCCCTTCAAGAGAACACAATTTCCAATAAGATTATGTTTTGCTATGACTATAAACAAAGCTCAAGGTCAAACATTAGATTTTGTTGGAATATATTTACGTGAACCAATTTTTTCACATGGACAACTTTATGTTGCTCTATCTCGAGCAAAATGTTCAAACAATGTAAAAATATTAATACGCCCAGCTACAGCAGAGGACATAAATGATCATTCAACATATAATGTAGTTTATCAAGAAATTATTTAAAAAGCATTCTCATGATACTTTTAAAACAAATAAATGTAACAACTAACACTTAATAGTTCATATTACTTTGCTGTCAATTTTACCTACATTTACGTTTGGACTAATTTCACAACTATACATTTTTCTGGATTTTATGTATTTTGAATGAGCATCAACTTTTCGTCATTTATATAGAAAATGTAACTTATATCCATTCTTTCTTATTTTCTTTAACTCAAAAATCTTTTTGCACAGACAAAATAACAGTCAGAGTTTGCATCAGAAACGTTTGGAGGACATAAACCATTTTCCTTTGTTGAAATACATTTTCAACAATTAAGGCAAGGTACATAACTATCAAATCACATTACAGCTAATGTAGATACAATTTTTCAATCATTATTTTACTACAAATGATTTCAATTTGGGCTTTTAAGGTTAAGCCGCTATTGATAATATTTTCTAACTATATATGTCTTCGAATTTGTAATTGGTTTCCTTGTGCTACAATACTTTCCTCCTTTAATTCCCAAGCTTTCTCTATACGAGAAATTTTTTCATATCTAAAATCCCCTTCTCATGATAAAAAGTTCTGTTTGCTTGAAGGAATTCTAATGGAGCATGAAAAACAACTGTACACAGAAATTCACAATGTTAACATAGATTTTAATTCTATAAAGATTAGCGAAGATTTAGTAAAGATGCGATTCATGAAGATCTCCATCAGCACCAAAAGCTTTACTATTGACTTCTACAACATCATCATCCTCCGCTTCCAAATCTTTTACCATTTTTTGGATCACTGACACGTCCACAACAACATTTTTAGCAGCTTCTTCCTCCTGAAGTCATGCTCTACTTTCCAACTCTTTTTACTTTTCCAAATACATGTTTACTTTTGCCTCGACTTCAGCTTTTCCATTTTTTTGCTGCTCATTTTTCCTCTGCCTAGCCTTCAATTGATTTTGCATATTTCTGTTTGTTAAATATGGACAATTGATTGAAGAATATCCAAACAAAAAATCACCTGATAAAAAATGAAAAGAAGTCAAGTTAACGCAAGACTGAAGATGTATTTGGAAAAGTTCAAAGAGTTGAAAAATTGACTATCACATTAGGAGCAACAAACTATTAAATATCGTGCTGCGGATGTCTCAGTCATCCAAAAAAAGGTTGAAGATTTGACAACGAAGGATCATGATGTTGTACAAGTGAATGGTAAAGCTTTTGTTGTTGATGGACATCTTCAGCAAAAGCAGTTCTCAACACCTACGGCTCCATCATTTCATTCAATTCATATGCAAATGCAAATCGAAGTGCTATATCAACAGATGAAGGTATTATTATGCTTATATCTCTCTTCTCCACCATTTTTTTATTAATGTCATCAAACTTTCCATTGTAATATTTTTTTTCTCTATCAAAACGTGATGATTCACTGAAGTATTCTAGCCTGCAATTCTTCAATAGTTTCGAAAAGGTACTTCTAAAGAATTTTGTTATGCAAATTCATATCCTATTTCGTCTTATCAAAAGCCATTGATTGAGTTGGCCATCTGAATAGCTTAAATTTAACAACATCTTCTACTCTAAGCCTCATTCACTACATAACTTAATTTAACAACATGTTCCAGAATTGAAGAATTGTAAGCTTCAGTAATAGATATGCTTCTCCTGTAAGGACAATGCTTGCCTTCTGTTTCTTGCTCAGCTAACTCATGTAATGTAATGCTCACTCTTACCCTAAAAGATATAACCTAAATCTGATAAATTTATTAAGCAAACCATATTAGTTAGTTCATGTAATTCAATGTTTCTCAATCATTTTTATATTTCTGACTAATTATTTTTTATACGCATCACTTTAAATTAACATCATTACTGATTTCTGCGTACGATCATGCTAACCCTTCTTTCTCAAATGCTTACAAGACAAGTGAAAATCTGATACTGGCAGTTCTCCTCCTTACATGCTGCAAAATTTTACTTTGTTACCTTCACAGTTTCAGGTCTATCAACAGTGGCACAGTGGTTATGGCTTAGAAGTATCCTCCACGAAAACTAGAAAGTATTTACAACCACAATCTTCTATTCCAGTTTATGTTAGTCAAAGTCGATTTTTCCAAATGATCGACAAAGCCTGATGTTCATACAACTAAGAATGTTGCAAACAGTAGTATAAACAATGGAAAAAACAACAAAATAGAAAAAAAAAGTTGCTTTATCATTCTGTACTAATTGATATGTGCATGCGAGAGGTACACAAAGATGGTGCAATTGTACTCAATCAGAATCGCTAATGCGGGTTATATTTTGTGCGGCTTTCATTTCTTGTCTTGCTTTACATATTTCTATTTTATTACAGCTAATAGTATCAAATGCAACTTCTGTGCCTCTTGAGGTACAGATTGACATTCCATTTGCTGTTTCTCCAAAGGTATATTAGTAAAATGATTAGTACAAATGTCCATATCTCTATCAGCAAAAAGGGATATCAATATCTATTTTGTTTTTACTCGATTTGTGTTCCTACACCTTCCTGTAACTTCTCTGTTCCTTTCTTTGTCATTTCAGGTTCTGCACCCCATTTATCCTGCTCAACAACTTCCTCTTCAAGTTCGTCTTCTACTAAAATTATCGTCAGACTGTTTGGTCCTTTTGCCCAGCACCTTTTTTGTGCAGGACAAAAATCATTACCTTCCAGCCGAGGTACTGTACTATGTCAATATTTTGTTATTTACTACTATCTCCAAGCTATTTATATAGAATCTTCCTGCAACCAATATATCTATAATAAAGCACCCATTATTCTACAGATACGTAATCAGTAGTGCATGCAATAAGGACCTGTATTACAAGCAAAAACAAACAGATGATCTTTTCATTGAAGTTAACAAACCATCAGTTGTTTTCATTTCTATGTCTTTCTATGTGAAGTTTTTTTTTCTTCTTTTCTTTTGGTAATAGTCTTTCTTGGGGTTGGATTTATGTTAGTGGTATAGTTGCTAAAGACTTAAAATTAGTATGTTGGAGTAATAGTTTAATTGGTTCAAGCAAGTTACTTGTCCTTGTTTCCAAGTTACCTATTCACATATTCTATAGATAGTTACTTTGAACTTACTTTTAAGCTATGTTGTTCGGACCCTCCGAAAATTCTGCAACACAGTGTCTACATAGTAGAGTTAATGTAACAAATTTGGTAGATTGATAGTGGAGTTAATGTAACAATTTGATGGTGGAGTTAATATCACAAATTTGATAGTTTGATGGTGGAGTTCATGTCAAAAATTTGATAGTTTAATACTGAACTTAATGTAACAATTTGATAGTGGAGTTAATATTAGTTTTATGGTGGAGTTCAAGTAAAAAAAATGGTAGTTTGATGGTGGAATTAATATCACAAATTTGATCGTTTCATGGGAGTTCATGTAAATAATTTGATAGTTTGATGGTGGAGTTAATGTCACAATTTGATATTTTAATAGTGGAGTTCATGTAAAAAATTTGATAGTTTGATGGTGGAGTTCATGTAACAAATTTGATAGTATGATAGTGGAGTTAATGTAACAATTTGATAGTTTGATACTGTAGTTAATGTAACAATTGTTTTCAGCTATCCATCATCAAGAGAACATGTATAATAAAGATCTGAAATTTACTACGTAAATTTAGGTACCTGGATTCTCTCAATTTGTTAGTTTTGTATACATTTTGAAAATGTGTTTACCTGATAATTTTGTGGAACCATTTAATGTTGTTTCTATTATGCGATCCAGGCAGAGAAACAGCCAATATTAAGCAGCTTCTTGTACGCGAGTATTTTGACTCATGATTTTTTGGAACAGGCATTCAGCTTTATTCTTTCCAACCGTCTACAAAATCCTACACTTTTGGCAACTCAATTAATGAACATATTTTCTGATGTAATAATGCACAATCGGTGCATTCAATACTCCATTCGACTTGATTTACAGGTGCACTGGGGATTCCATGAATCTCAAATATATTCTATCTTTATACTTTTTAACAAGTACTAACAATTCCGTTTGTCCGTCATCCTTGACAGGCATGTAAAGATACAAATCTTTCATGTTTGTCATACTGTTCTGCTCTTTTGTTCCTTAAGGTGCTGTCTTTTTTTATTTTTTATTTTTATTCTATTTAGATGATTATTGTTAGTATTTTTATTTTATTTGTTCCTATCTCTTTCCCTCATCAGGACGTAATTTTATTTCCCCTCCAGTTTGTTGAACATTTGCTTACAGTTACATCAATTTCTTTTCTAGATGCTAACAGTTAAAATGATAACTCCAATGAACTTGTAAAGGAGCCTCACTGCGTTTACGTTCTTCTAAATTATAGCAACGCAAACTATCTTTTTGCAAGTCCGTTTCTTTTCTTAATACCCTCTACGCTTCATATCAGTGTTATTTTATCACTGCCTTTTAGTCGATTTATAGAGAGAGGAACACAAAGCAAGAGAATTGTGGTTCTCAATCTATTGACGATTTTGCTTTTCTGATATTTTATTGCAAATTATCAAAATGCTGATATAAAAACTAATCTGTTTAGGGTTATGATGCTTTACAAACACATGGAGTTGCACATCCACTATGGAATCAAGGGCACAAAGTCTTGGCATTGGCATTACAAAGTCAAGTTAGTGAGGTAATATGATAGCCTCTACTTGGTGATAGCCATCATTATGATTTTCAAAAGCACTGGTCCTATTGCTCTATGTTACTTCATTGCAATTTCAAACTGTTTCTTCAATACAGGTTTTTGGAGTTGATATACATCCAGGTAATCATTCAGTTTCTCCACCCCACTATCTACACCAAAAGATATGGCTTCTGTTCTATTCCTGCTAATTAAATTCTCACAGGATACTTTTGTAAAAACTACCAGTCAATTGTCTTATTAGTGGATCTGCATCAATAATTATGATTAGGTTATACCTATGTTTGCCTATAAAATAGCTGCCCAAATTGGAGAGGGAATTCTGCTGGATCATGCCACTGGTGTTGTAATTGGTGGCTATTTGTCATAGGGAATACACTTTCACTTATGCAGGTGAGTTATGCCAATTCCTCTACATTGCGTGTTTCTGTGTCATTAAATAGCAATCTTCTGCACTGTAGATTATCTGATTGAGGGGAGGATAAGATAATTAAGCTTTTGCTTCATTTTGCTTATTCACTTTGCCTTCGTATTAAAAGATCTAACAGAAATATGAGTATCATGGCTATGGTAAAATACAAGTATTTATATGCCTCACAACATTTATTAGAATTTTTGAGCATACAATGTTAACAAATCATTCATCAAAAGTTTTCATTCTCTTGTATAAGTAGTCGTTTTTTCATTAACTAAAAACTGATAGCAAATTCTGCTATTGTAAAGGCTCATACAGATGTTTTCCTTTGGAGCTTGTCAGAAATGCTTTCCTAGCCCTACAAAGGCTGCTACAGATGTTTTCCTTTGGAGCTTGTCAGCAATGGTTTCCCTAGCCCTCTAAGTGATTGACTCAATCCGGGTAGATGTTCAGGAGTACCTTGCAATCACTGGAGTGTGTTTTATGTTTACCCTATAATTTTAAATTTACAGGTAAAAATTTTGTTCATCATCTAGCCCTTTTCAATCGTTTATCCTTTAACTTCTTCAAAATTTTGAAAAACACTTTCAAAAACAGTCTACAATCCCCTACCCTCTCCTCCCCACAACCAATCCTAAAAATCTTTTTAGCAAAACTTTCCTCGACTTCAGTTCCTACATAAGTCAACCCCCCTTCCACAGCTCAGCCAGTTCATGAGGTGTGGATTCTTTTGCTTGAATTTGTTGTCGCAGGTAGGGTATACCATCTAATCTATGTGCCATGTGATGCAGAGAGTATAGACAGTACAAGAATCAGTTCATTCACCCACCAGAACACAAATGTATTTGTGGACCTTGGTACTATACTTTTCACTTCTAAATTACAGTTCATGCCTTTAGGTCTATCTTTCAAATTGATCTTAGTCATCGTACTGCTACAACCACAATATCTATCGCTGCTCAATTGGGAGAAAAATTACTCTCTGACTGACTTACTATTCACATTCTATCGCTTACTGGTAGGACCATGTACTCTATTACTTAATTCGTCACATTCATGATATAAGCTGCTGCATCTTTACGTGGCCTTCTTCTGCAGTAGAACAGATGAGCGGGACTACACAATCATATGTCCTTCACTTGTCAAATTCGGGTCACATGGATGGACGATCAACTGATAGAAAGCAACACTGAAGATCACATATTGCACTATCTGAACGAGGTAAAAAGTCATCACTATGTACACTCTCCTTCACAAATTACAATAAACATGCACTTAGCTTTCTTATTCACACTTCCACCGCACCTTTGCATGTTCAACTCTTCACTACAAAAGAGCAAAATATCGTCCTACATTCAATTTTACAGTGAAAAGAAAATAATAATGCTATACTATTTTTGCTACCATACTGACTAGATAACAGACAATTAATTTTCACAAGACAAACATACTTTTCACGGCAGACATATATATATCCTAAACCACATACTTTTGCTTCCATTGTATTAATTTTGGCACCGTGTAGTATATTAGTTAATTCATGACATTGATGATATAAATGATGGATCTTTCTGTGGCTTTCTTCGGCAGTACAACGGATCAGCAGGACTACACCATCATATGTGCTTTGCTTGTCAAATTCCAGTCATATGAATGGAGAATTAACTGAGATAAAGCAAGAATGAAGATCACATATTGCGCTATCTGAATCAGGTAAAAAGTGCTCACTACCTACAATCTCCTTGAGAAATTGGAGTAAAGATCCACTTAGCTTTCTTCTTCATGCTTCCACTGCATATTGCATGTTCAATTTTTCAGTACAGATGACTAAGATATCATCCTTCATTCACTTTTACACTAAAAACAAAATGATAATACTATAATATTTTTCCTACCATACTCACGACATCACACATGATTTTATATTTTTATTTCTTATTTGTATTTACCTGCCCTTATTTACAAGTGGCAGTTAAAAAGGACCAACACTACATCTGTTGATTAAACAAAAGCCAATACTAATTGTACATTTAAAAGGACCAACATTGCATCTGCTCATTCTACTAAACACAGTACTAATTGTACATTTAGAAATTCTACATTTAGATCACCAACACTGCATCTTTTCGGTGTACTAAACGTAGTACTAATTGTACATGAACAAAGCCCTCTGTCATTTTCCTCTCTCTCTCTCTCTCTCTCTCTATATATATATATATATATATATATATATATATATACACACACAAATAAAACATAACAGTAATATATACATACATACATAGATAGATAGATAGATAGATAGATAGATAGATAAATTTTTTTTTCCTAATTTAGAAAGGACAAAAAAAATGCATCTGTCTTTTCCTAATTTCTGAATATATATATATATATATATACACACAAATATAACATAACAGTAATATATACATAACATAGATAGATAGATAGATAGATAGATAAATATTTTTTTTCCTAATTTAGAAAGGACAAAAAAAAAGCATCTGTCTTTTCCTAATTTCTGACAGTTTTGGCTGCCAATGAAATTATGCCAAAAATTAAACAAAATTATTACATTAGGTAGTCAAATGTAATAATTTTGTCTGTTTTTTCCCTGCCCAATGTACTGATTTTACTCTTTTTTGGCACCATTTCATTGGCAACCAAAAGCCCATGAATTTCTAACAAGACACATGTACTTTTTTGGTCCTTTATAATTTGTATATATATATTTCTAAAAATAAAAATTACAAATTAGATAAGGGTAAGGTAATACATATTTTTTTATATATATGTATGTGTGTATATATATATAAAATATATAATATTACCCTTATATATATATTACTCATACAACATAAATTTAATAGCCTTTCATTGAACAAAAACTTTTCCTCCCTTTCTTAGGTATTATTTCTTCCCTTTTCATCTTTTCCCATAGTAGACAGTAACTCTTCATCAGAATGATGTAAATTTAAGCACTTTTCAATAGCTTCTGCATCTCTTCTTGTGTTTTTCTTTGTTTATCAACTGCTGTGCTATACAAGACATTTTTATGATACAATACCATGTCCAACCAACATTTTTAAAAGTTTGTTCACATTGTTTTTCCCAAATCTATAGAGGTTTGAC
Source organism: Solanum commersonii (assembly GCA_029007595.1). Lineage (NCBI taxonomy): Eukaryota > Viridiplantae > Streptophyta > Magnoliopsida > Solanales > Solanaceae > Solanum > Solanum commersonii. The sequence goes on from JAJTWQ010000041.1 coordinate 2,206,425, forward strand.
TCAAGCTTCGAGATAATTGTTGATGTTTTAATATTACGCAACATTTCTGTCCCCGTAATGAGATCTTCGGTGAAAAAAATTGTTCTCCAACTATACTTTGTACATTAATAATGACTGCTAACTGATTTTATGTCTCCATTGCGCACTGCTAAAGGGCCCTAACAGATTTACACATGACTCTACTTCTACTATGATAACACTGGTCTTTTTCTTTTCATTTGTTGTTTATTTCCTTCTATTTTTTTCCCATACAAATTTTATTATGCCTGTGCAGTTTATATCTCATAGGACCCAATAATAAGAGGTACAACTCTGAATTAGTATACCTTCTTTTGTCCTTTTGGATGTAGGTGCTTTGTTTGTATCAGATTGTGAATCTCCTACTTTCACATTCTGAAATTCTACTGCTATATCTCATTATTCACAAAGAACTAATAGCACATAAATGGTTACAACATCAACATGGCAGCAAAAGTAAATACTATGCTACAAGCTATGTGCTCTTCTATGAGTATATGTATTTTATGTTCACTGTTTCTCCTAAATTCATTTTACGAGAACTTGTTACTACTTTCTTACTACATGAAAACCTCATTCATGCAGCTAAAAGCTACAGTTTACTCCGCACTGCTTCTTTCATTCAATTCCTTTTTCCCTTTTGTCTAATCAGCCCTATTCAGAAAAACAGCACAAACCAGCTACTTCGACTGAATACTCATGTTATCCTGCAGATACTACTATTTGGTTAACTCTCTTTCCTACAAACATGGTACTAAGATTGAACATCGACCAAATAGAACCAGCAACACGAGACTGGATTTGCAAAGTTCAAATTATGGAAATAGGCCGCCCACGAGAAAGCCTTGACAAGAAATGTACATTCCAAAATTTAATTTTGGAAGATGAAAGGGTAAGTTCCTTATTATATTTCCTGTTATCGATATTGCTCTTTTCCTCTCAACTTAGTTAATCTAAAATTTCTATAACTCTTACTTTCAGGAATGTCAAATTAAAGCAGTTATGTATGCTGACGAAATTCAACAGTATGCAGATAAGCTTAAACTGATCAATACCTACCTCATCTCTACTGCAAGAGTGAAAGTCTCACCAACTTCATACGGCAAGCCAATACATCAATTTTACTGGATTCTTGACAAAGAAACAGTAATTGAACAGATGAAACCATCTAATGAGGTTGAAAATCCACTTCCCCCGCCAACCAAGCTGAATACCACAGGCTTTAACGACATTCCTCATCTAATGGTTGATTCCACTGCAGAAATTGGTATATCCATCCTACTAGCTATTTTCAAACTGAAATATACATGTTTACTCCTACAGAACACTTACAACATTTCATTATGTATTATATACGCAGATATACTGGCAATCGTTCTTCGTTGTGGTCCCCAAAAAACGCAGTCGCGAGTCATCATAGGTCTTTGAGAAATTACCCTTTGTGACAACCAGTAAGTATAACATCTCACATTCTATTATCCCATTTTGCGCAAAATTTTTGGAACAGTGACCAGTTTTTCCCTTTGTTTCCTGCCATCATCACTTATCATCTAAGTGTTATCATAGTACTTACTCTTCTTTCCTTATGTTGTCACACTTTCAGGAAAAAACAGTTTCTCTTCACTCTATGGGAGGATTTTGGAGAAATAGAAGGACATGAAATTAGCTCTAAAATGGCAACAGAGGCAGATCTGCCTGTAATCCTCGGAAGGAGTATAGGAATCTCTACTTATCAAGGTACATATGCACTCAAATTCTTGCCAACATAATTTTAGATAATACCAAAACATTATACAACGTATGTGTTATACAGGTTTTGTCACTGCAGACTAGGTACAACTCCACAGTACGTGTGAATCCAAATTACCCACAGGCAGTGGCACTTATCAACTGGTACTGACATTCTGCTATTTATTCTATAGCTTTAATTTGCCTCTAAATAACCTACTCAACATATTATCTATTCTAACAATAGGGCAAAAGAAAACAAAACAATGTTGCTAAGTTATGCATCAGACAAAACTTCAACAAGCTCAACAGTCGCTCCCATCATAGTCACTCTTGCTGCTCAACAACTTATCTCTATTGCAGAAATCCCATCTGCACCTTCTGTAAGTCATAGTTGAAGCTCCTCATTTGACAGTATCGTTTTTCTGTTTCTCAGTCTCTGCCTTTGCCTAATCAATAAAAACTTCCCACAGATGGGAGTGTTCTATGTTCAAGCAGAAATGGCCATATTAGATGAATTCCAAGACTTTTGTGTGCTCGAATGATCAGGCTGCAAGCAAAAAAAACGCACAAAGGATAAAAAGGATTTTGAATGTCCAAAATGCAATCGCAAAACAACATTAGTGCCTCGGTACTACAGTTTTCACTTATAAATTACACTTCATACAAAATATATCATATAGTATACACATATTTCAAACTTGCCATCATTTCAGCTGTAGCTTTCAAATCGATCTTATTGACGGCACTATTACAACCACAAAGATTCGCCATTTGAATTAGGGAGAAAATTATCGTCCATGACAGCAGAAGACATATTTGACATAACTTGCACTAAGGTTATCTCTTATTCTCACTGCCTACTTGTACACACTTATTCTCATAATACAATATATCTTCACCACACAAACTTTACCACATATTCTTTGTTCTAAACTATTTGTTCCAATTTGTTACGTTTACAGCGACAATCATATCCTCTTAATGATGTCCATGAAATGTTGTAAAACAAACTATTCGAAATCCAGCTAAGGAAATCATCTTGGGCCAGCTCAAATACCACACATGCAACTTTGTCTGTCCTTTCATACATGGAAAAACAACGTACACCACAGAGCACTACTGATAGGACTTCTAAAAAGATTAAACCTTTGGAAATAAGTGAGGTAGAAGTCATGGCAACAACTCTTTGTTTGGTTCTTCAAATCCAACGTCAAAATTTGAACCGCCCACACCAACCAAAAAGATGTAAAAGGTGAGTCTACTTCTCACTTTCACACTAACCTATAGGTCACAATGATTATCACTTGCACATATTCACAAGTATTGCACAAAATACAGCTAAAAGTGTCTACTTTTACCTGTAGTTTACTTTTACGTTATAGACGTATCCATATAATTCTGTCAAACATTGTAAATCTCATACTTATGTCATACTACAGCTTTTGCATTTGCTCTTATCAACGCCTTTCAAACCAAAAAAATAGAGTTCTGAGTTTTGACATTTTATTATGACCACATTCAAAGAAATGCTTATGTCTATTTGTCTGTTTGTGATAGCGTAAAATATTATTTGTCATTCCACACCGCAATAGAAGCCTATCGACATGCTTTCTGCATAACTTCCACTTTGCACACACTCTTCTACATTTGTGTTATTCTACTTTCTTATCATGTCATACACTATGCATACACTATTAGGTCAATCACACAGACATTCAACAGCAAATCTACCACTTTTAGCATCATTCCATGCTTTCCTTTCTATTTTATCCCTATATTAAAATTGCTTTGCTATGTGTTGCCACCTTTGCAATTTCTCACAGACTTTAAACTGTGTAATTACAGGAACTCAGTCACACCATTTTGTCACTTTTGCTTATAATAGGGACACTATAATCAATGATTGTCCCTATGCTCTGGTTTTTTGCACGAGGAACATTACCTACGGAGAAGCAACCTACAAAGTCCTCTACATTTGTCATAAACAATGACATGCTAATCTTATCTAGCAAAACTGCAATATGTACTATATTATTTTGCTTATATCACATTAGTTAGTATGTGCAAATTGTTCAAATCGAATCCATACTAATGTCTATTGTAAATATTAATATAATATATAATATTATCCATCTTGTACAAAGAACTTCATCCTTCATTCATTAATATTTAAATATTTTTACAACCATAATAGCTTCCCACAGGCCTCTCTCCTCTAAATTCGTCTTAAACAATGACATGCTAATCTTATAGAGCAAAACTACAACATGTACTATATTATTTTCCTTATATTACCTTACTTACTATGTGCAAATCGTTCTAATTCACACAATACTAATGTCTATTGTACATATTAATATATAATATATAATAGTATCCATCTTCTACAAACACCTTAATATTAAAAAAAATTTACAATCATAATATTTTGACTATTGAGCCCGTGCTTGCCACGGGCCTCCCTACCCTAGTATATATATATATGTTATGCAATAAACATTTTATTCTTGAAAAGATGATGTGTTGCAAAGAACAAACTTTAATTATTATCACTAAAAACTTATTCCCTTTTACCAAATTTCATTCGCATGTCATCTAAATATCATCAATTCTACACATTAATTTACTTTTCTTTGAAGGACAAATTTCATTTTTTTTTTTCAATAGGTTTTACTTTCATAATAGATGTCCATATTCCAAAATGTAATCAAATAATAAGTTGAAAAAATAATTTGAAAAGAATAAATAGTTCATATTCTATTTAGACCTTGTTTAAATGAGCTTATAGCCTATGATTTATAAGTCAAAAGTCATAAGTGGATTTCTAAATTATGAATTTTGATTTATTTTTATCACTTTAACTTAAAAATAAGCTTTTATCTATACACTATAAAACTACTTAAAAATAAGCTTTTATCTAAACGCTATAAAACTACTTAAAAACTATTTTAACTTAAAAATACCTAAAATAAATCAATCAAATCGCAAGAATAAATACTCATAGAACCACAAATTATTTCATCCTTTATAACTGTTTTTGGAAAATCTAAATAGAACTAAGTTATAAGAATAAATTCTTTTTTCAAATAAGATAGAGTAAGCTATATCTTGAAACTACTACTAGATCATGAACTAGATCAATATTTGACATGATACCAACCAAGAAATTCTAGTATTTGCCATGTTTTTTAATTATATCAAAGAATGAGGAGGTAGGTCAAAGCTACTGTAAAGTACATTGAATGTAGAATATATGGTTTCATATTGTATAGTGTCTCTAACTAATAATAAAATAATAATAATAATAATACTATGTATGGCATCATATATATGTAAAGTCTCTTTCACATAACAAAATCAAACTTAAAAAGATTTATAGTTGTCAGGCCACTTATGATCATCGTGGATCGTGAGATAAACTTGTTTAATATATATTTTTTTTAATTCGCATGCTCCATACTTATTAGAAACTTAAAGGTTTTAATTTTATACATACTAATTAAAACAACAATTTCATTCATAAAATAAAGAGTCTTCTAACACAAATAAATAAATAACATACTTGTAAAAATAAATTAATCTTATCAATTCAAGAGGATTTTTAGTAATCGATTGATATTTTTGGAGAAGAAAGGAAGACAGGCGTTGATTCTTGAAAAAGAGAGAAAGTGTAGCATTGATTTTATGAAACAAATGATTTCTGAAACAAAAATTAGTGTGTTTAAAGAGACTGAATGATTTTAAGACTCTTTTTCAGATCTGATTAAATTAGACATTTTTAGTTCTTTTTTTAAAAAAATGTATTTAATAGACTGAGTGTAAACTATTCAAATTCAGACCTTCAATAAATGTAAACATATAAGATCGTAATCAGAGGAAGTAGTAACGTGTTTTGTGTTTACATAACATATTGAACACCATTATCTGAATTGTACAACAAGATAAAGTAATTTATTTTAAGCCTTTGTATGCGTGTTGAATAATCAGAAAGCAAGTAGTGTTAGGATCGAAATAAACAGGTGTAATACGAAAGCTAGCAAAGCAAACCTCGAAAGACCACGAGTAAGAAGACAAACGAGAAACACACCAAAAGAGACAGATTTAACGTGGTTCGGTCAATCGAACTACGTCCACAAAGGAGATGAGCAATCCACTATAAATATGAGAGTACAAAATATAGAGAGAAACCAAACTCAACCAATTCACTCTGAATACAAGGAGGTACACAAAATTCTCCTCCATAACTGCGACTCTCAAAACCCTAGGACTACATTGTGAATGCTAATTAAGTTAGAAGGAACAAACCTATATTTATAGAGTCCTAAAACCTTTCCTACAAGAAAAGGACTGGTCAAAATATTAAAACCTTTTCCTAAAAGGAAAACTTATTTATAATAAGAAATCAAGGCAAATAAACCCAACAAGTAGATCGCTAGGAAATATCTTATGTCACTGCCATGCTACTTTTTTTTTTTCCTGTCACCTAAAATTGAAGATGGGAGTACTTTTTATCGAAACAACTTTTTGTTGTCCATAAAAATTTGTTTCATTCTTTCCTGTTTTTGAATTGATAACTATCTTGTTGGGTTATGAAGGTGATTAGGGCGTCATGCGGAAGTTTACAATTGCAAATTATATGATGATAAATCAGATGACAAATAAAAGTATACTAAAAACATATTATTAATATAGTTTGGTCCAATGACCTACATATTATATTGAAAAAAAAAACATAAATATGTTTAGGAGAAAATCTCCCCATAAACAACTTTCTAAACGACTACACTGTGGATTCTATTGTGTTATGCTATGAGAATAGGGATCTTCAATTTATAGATCTCCAAACATTTCCTCTAAGGAAAGAATAAACCAAACATGGAAGAAAATTATATTTTCCTTTCAGAAAAAGTTCAAGCATTTATGGTACGTAATACTTTGACTTTTCTTTAAGGAAAAAAATAAACTTCAAATAAGGAAAGAAAATCAAGGCAAAACCCTAACATATCTTTCACTTAACATAGCCTTTTCTGTTTCATGGAATTAACAAGACATAATACAAAAATATTTATCTAGCATTCAAGGGTATGATTTAGTGATCAATGAAGTGGTTGAGAATACTAAGTTCTTAAGATCAAAACTCAGCAGAGAGAAAAACACTAGTGATTCTTCACATTTGTTCTAACTTTGGGGGATAGAGTTACTTCGTATTTATTGTTGGTGGTGTTAGGGTTTTGCCCTGATGTTCTTTTATTTGAAGTTTATTTTTTTTTCCTAAAAGAAAAGACAAAACATTATCATAAATGTTTTTACTTTTCATGTAAGGAATTTTTTTTCATATTTGGTTTATTCTTTTCTTAGTGGAAAAGTTTGGAGATCTATAAAATGAAGATTCCTATTCTCATAACATAACACAATAACATGCACAATATAGTCATTCAGAGAGTCTTGTTTATGGGGAGATTTTCTCTAAACATCTTTATGTTTTTCAATATTAGTTTTATCATATGTAGGTCGTTTGACCAAACCATATCGTCTTTAGGATACTTTTATTTGTCAATCATATGATTTGCAATTTTGACACCTTAATTACTTTCGAACCCAACAGATGGGAGGTGACAGATATCCAGTGGAACTAATCCGCTGACCTCACAAAAGATTGTTTGATGAGGTTTTGAAGATTAAAACTATTTATCATAGAAAAATGAGTCGGTTAATTAAGTTTTTAAGTAAAAATAAGTATTTTAAAGTAAAATTAAAATCAATATTTTGAAATTTAAGAAGTAATTTTTTCTCAATTTTTTTAAAAGTACATTGTTAGTCGATAAAATATTACTTCATCCGTTCAACAATAGTTATCCACTATATTATTTTGAGATGTCCAATAATACATGTCCATTATATGAAGTCAGTAGATAATTTTATTTTTAGTTCCTGATGTACATTTATCATTAATTATAATCATTTCTTTGTTATATTTTTAAGACATTCTATTTATTATATTCAAAAGATCATATAATAAAATTATTATTCTATTTATAATTTCATATGAAGTGTGCCTAGTCAATAACGAGCGAGTATTATTCGAAAAAAGATATTTGTAACAATCGTACTATCCAAATAAATGCGGAACGCAAGCGTTATAGGTGAATAAAGGTGATTAATAACCAATTATTCACGTGGGCATATGCTGTCTTTGGTCCACTTAATTGCCCATCCTAGCTTAGCTCTACAAATAGGAGTAAATTCCTGCCTAAAATATTTCATTATTTTATAATAATGGGCAAAAGTTTTAACTGATTTGGGATTTCTTCACTTGGGGTCTTGGGTGGGTAGGAGTTTCTGAAAATAGAATTTAAAAAAAAATTATTTTCTAAATATCAGATGAGTATTGTAACGTGAGAATTCAAGTTTAATTAGATGTTAAATAATTGACAATAAAGTTGGTTTGACAAAGAGTGTGCCCAATGAACTTTTTGTAAAAAATAAAATAAAATCGTCTCTCAAGTATTGTTGTTCCAGCTGTGTATTTTTTTAGGCCAATTTGAAAAGAAAAAAAAATTTGGCCCAAGCTTCATTATTCTAGCCAAATAAAATTAGTTTTATTAAAATAAAGAAAAAAGGGTCTGATAACTAATCAACTTTGAAAAAAAAAAAAACTAATCAATTTTGTTATATAGAACTGATATATTCATCGTTATAAAGTGATTTATATATACCTTCTCTTATGCAAATGGTTCATTAGTCATTATATACTCTTTTGCACTAACAGAAGTGATTTTTTTTTATTATTGGAAAAATAGTAATTCGTTAGGAATATATTTGATCCTTCTCACGCGTTTTTCTTTTGACTTATTTTATTCATCGATTAATTTGAATTTATTATTTTGATGGTCAAATTTACTTTTTTCACTTATTTTATTGTAAGATTTATTGTAGATGCCATAACTTTTTTTTATAGATACAAAAATAAAATTCATATAGCCGCAAAAAAATTAATTTTAATTATTTTTAACTTTTTAATAGTTTTTCCATTCACACTTCTTTTATTTTGTTCCACTATTTTTCATTAAAGAATCAAAAAAAAATTCAAATAATAATAATCAAAGAAGTCAAAAAATAATCTATGTGTGAAAGGTCAAAATACATTTTTTTTTAAAAATAAATAAATTTAACATTATTTTTTTCACTTTTGTAACAGTAAGGGAATATGTGAGTCATTTTTTGTAACGGTAGGGGATATGTGAGCCATTTTTGTAATGTTAGGAGTATATGTGAGCCATTTATGTAACGTTATGAGTATATGTGAGGCATTTTTGTAACGAGTGGTATATCAACTCTAAATTATAAAGCTGAGGGGTTATTAAATTTTTTTTCTTTAAAAATAATAAGACATAATATATAAATATGCCCTTTAACTTGGTTTTAACTCACATTTACGTATACCAACTTTGGATGTGAACAAGTAGACACTTAAATTTATATAAAGTTGAACAAATAGACACACATGTCATACATGACAATTTTCATTATATGTGATGTCATATATGTATTATGTCACGTAAGATTCATGTATCTACTTGTTCAATTTTATACAAATTAAAATACTTACTTGTTCACAAATGTAAAACGAAGCTCATACCAAATAGTGAAGTACCCACGGTGTACTTCTTCTTAAGATATAGTCTGATACCAAATAATAAAGTACCCACGGTGTACTTCTTCCTAAGATAATATATAATGAAATATTTATTTAACTGCTATTTTCTTCTCAAGCTAATCAATTTTTAAAAAAAAATAGAATTCCGTTATTTAAAAATAAATAAATAGAGTCGTAATTGTGTACTTTAAAAAAAAAACATTTTTTAATTAGATGCAATGAATAGATTAATTTCAAATGTGAAATTCTAGACAAGACTTTTTACTAATTTGACCCAACACGTGATTAGCAAGAGTTAAAAAAAACTATATAATAGAGATAGGAAAAGAACAAAAATTAGAAATGTGGCTATCTTTTAAGTAGCATTTATCTACACAATAATAATATGGAGAAAATTGGAGAAATTAAAAGTTTTAATATGGAGAAAATTCCAAAGAAGCATTTTGTTCTAGTTCATGGATTTTGTCATGGTGCCTGGTGTTGGTACAAAATTATCAATTCATTGGAAAAATGTGGTCATAAAGTGACTGCTTTAGACCTTGGTGGTTCTGGAATTAATATGAAACAATTGAATGAAATTGATTCAATATTTGATTATGTTCAACCTTTGATGGATTTTATGATCTCTTTGTCTAATGATGAAAAGGTTGTTTTGGTTGGTCATAGTTATGGTGGTCTTTGTATTTCTCTTGCTATGGAAGCTTTTCCACACAAAATCTCAACAGGAATTTTCATCTCTGCTTATATGCCTAATCATGTGGATCCACCTGCTCTACTTATTCTTGAGGTAATTTCTTCATACATTCTAAGAGTTCAATTTTCATATGATGCCATAACAAAAAAGTATTTCGTTTGGCTATCTTAATTTATGTGATGTTTTTTGCTGTTTGTTTCAGTTTATATAGTACTTTTTGTTTTTTGAGAGTTGATTTATGATCAACTTATGACTTTTTGCTTTTAGTTCTTCTATTCATGAGGTAATTTCTGCAATCCATTTGAGTTCAATTTTCATTAAAAAAAGGAAAAGAAAAAAGTACTCTATCTATCTCAATTTTGTGTCATACTTTTCGCTTTCTGCTTTTTGCTTTTTTGAGAGTTAATTTGATTAATTTTTAATGATAAATTGATTAGATAAGAATAAGATTGAAGTAAATATCATAGAATAAGATTTGATCTTATTTATAGAGATTCAGTCCACTAAAGTCTTGGATAAACAGTAAATGATCAGATCCCAAAGCTAGTAAGTATTTTTTTTTCATGAAAACAAATTTATTTTCAAAGATTCTACATAAATTTATGTATGAAATTGGGATAGTTACCTTTCAGAAAATTCTAACACTAGTAAAAATGTTTATGCTTTATTCTTCATACGATTAGCTAGCTTGTGGCAGCAAAATGATTAGATGTCGTCCCATGCTATGATTTTTTGTTGTCCAAACTTGATAGCGCTTTAAGTTAGGGAGCTGAATGATAATAGCTCATCCACATCCTAAAGTGTGTTGCCCTTCTAGGCATGTACATTTAAGAGTTCAAATTTCATATCATCCTATCACAAAAAAAGTACTTCGTCTCTCTATCTTAATTTATGTGGTACTTTTTATTGTTCGTCTCAATTTATATGGTACTTTTTGCTTTTTGAGAGTTGATTTATGATCAACTTTTGACTTTTAGCTTTTAGCTTTTAGTTCTTCTTATTCATGAGCTAATTTCTGCAATCCACTTGAATTCAATTTTCATCAAAAAAGGAAAAGAGCAAAGTACTCTATCTATCTCAATTTTGTGTTATACTTTTCGCTTTAATTTCTGCTTTCTATTTTTTGAGAGTTAATTTGATTAATTTTTAATGCTCAATTGATTAGATTAGAAAGAGATTGAAGTAAATATCATGGAATAAGATTTAATCCTGCTCATAGAGATTCAGTCCACTATAGTTTGGGCAATAGTAAATGAACAGATCTCAAAGGTAGTAAGTATTTTCTTTTTCATGAAAGAAATTTTTTTTCGAAAATTCTACATAAATTTACGTATGAAACTGGTATAATTACCTTTCAGAAAATTCTAACACTAGTAGAAATGTTTATGCTTTATTCTTCATACGATTAGCTAGCTTGTGGCAGCAAAATGATTAGTTGTCCCCCCATGCTATGATTTTATACGATTAGCTAGCTTGTGGCAGCAAAATGATTAAATGTCTCCCATGCTATGATTTTTTGCTGACTAATAGTTAATCTCTTTGGAAATTTTATCTGGATGATATTTCTTTTAAATGTTACAAATGTATTTCGTACAATATCCACTAAATTATTGAAAATTCTAACTTCATAATAATTCTACAGAACTTTGAAGTGACAATTTGTCTCATGTTTAACACCTTTTACTGAATATATTATTATTATTCAATTTATATACGGTCACTTTGCAGTACTTCAGGAGGACTTCAGTGGAGTCGCTTATGGATTGCCAATTTACGTTTGATCAAGGAGTGGAAAATCCACCAAGAAGTGCTATTTTTGGCCCACAGTACATGCAAGCTAATCTTTACAAGCATTGCCAACCAGAGGTTATTACTCCTTTTTTATTTTAACAATGTGAATATACATTTGATTATAAGATTTGCGGGTGAATATATCATAAATTAAAGTTAAAAAATAAATAAAAAATATTCAAGCTAAGACATACTGTATTATCTCTTTAAAAAGATCTTTATGATATGATTAATTTATATCAATCCAATCGTATAATTCTTGATTTGTCTCCTCTAAAATATAACAATTCAATAACATCGTACAACTCAAACAAATCTAGATTAATTGAAGAGTTTGAAGCTCCATCATTAAAACATCTTCATTCAATATCAAATTTCTTTCTTTTGAGATCTAAAATATTTTTCTTTCTCTTCTTTTTTTCTTTGACTACACAACAATATTTTCCCACACTCATTTTTTTTTTTTTTTACCATCTTTCATAAAAAAGGAAACATCACTATTTATAAGTGTGAAGTTTTCCATATATTAAACAGCAAAGAAGTGGGATAGTAATATTGTAGAACATGTGGTTAGTGGGTATTAGTGGTACTAGATTATGACATTAGTGGCTACATGAGTTCGATCAAGAAATAATGACTATTTTTAAAAAAAAAAATTATACCTATTAACCTATGCACTTTACTATTTTAATTTAATATTGAAATGCATAAACACCAATGTATGTGTGTCCTCTTTAACATGTCCAATATTATATGATGCATTAGAGCTAGAAAACATATGGTTTTTACTAGTGTTATGATTATTCCTCATAGTCATTCAATTAATAATTGTTATTTTAGTTTTTTTTATTAAAAAAATAAAATAAAAAAATGATTTTATAAATGATATAATTAAATGACCATCTAAAAATCAACCCTCCATTATCACCAATAATGTTGGCAATTCTAACTCATTTGGCTTCTTCTGTAAGGCGCTAATGATACAATAATAACGACACATTCAGTGTGATCCTAATGTCAATTAGTATTTTTTTTGTTTATTTTTACTTGTGATGATTGGACTTGACACATTTATTAAAAAAATAATGATTGACATGACTATTAATGTATTATATTATCCCAAATATTATGTCTTAAAAAATGATTTGGAAAATAAGTAATTAATGTTAAAAAAATAAAAAATCTTGATATGTTATAAGTGACAAATAAAACTGAAAATCTACTTTTAAAATAGTGAACAAACAAAAATTAACAGATGGAATATATATATATATATATATATATATATATAATATATATATATATATATTACTATCTACATTCACTTTTAATTATCATGATTTTCTTTTTTAGATTCAAACTATAAGAACTTTGGGTAACATTTTATGATGTATGTTTTCATTATATTAATATGCAAAAAAATGCAATTTATAGTACTTTTCGTATAATTTTTGAATATCTAATTTTTTTTGTTTAAAATATTGAATTAATGTAATCTAATTTAACTTTAAAAATTAGTCAAATTGACTTTTAAAAAGCGGAACATGACAATTAAAAGTGGACGGAAAATAGTAAAACAAATAATGTAAGTGACACACAAGGAGTTCATGATAATTTATTAATATTCTGTTCACATAAGGAGAATTTTCATTTGGGTCCCAAATTTAAAGGTCCAAAATTCCATCAAATATTGCTTTACAATTTTGTCGCTTTTTTGGTTTTTACATAAATGAAAAAGTTTGATGAGACATATCAATTTTTGTTAGGACTTGGAATTGTCAAAAATGTTGATAAGACCAGGAAAGTTTTTCATACAAGACATGTCAAAGGAAGGATTATTGACACAAGAAAAATATGGGTCAATAAAAAGAGTTTACATTGTAACACAAGATGATCAAGTGATGCAAGAAGAATTTCAAATGTATAATATACACAAGAGTCCTCCTCATCAAGTCAAAGTTATTGCCAATTCTGGCCATATGGTTATGATATCCCAACCTCACAAGCTTTCCATATGCCTACAAGAAATAATTGAGATATAGTTATTATAGTACTGGTGAATTTATTTGATTGGTCATTCATGCTAGAACAAAAATAAGAATTTCAAAACTTATATCTTAGTCTCGATATATGTCCTTCGTTTTGTCTTGTTTGTTTAATATTTAAATTATGAAATGTTATTGTTATTCGTTTTAAGTTATAATATTTTCTATGTTAACTCCCTCATAAGTCATACCTAAGTGACACCAAGAGTGATCGTGCTCTTATTTATTGTAATAATATGTAAGAGCTAGAAAATAGGCTAAAAACATATATATGCCATCCTACTTTTATTTTTAAAACTTTTTTTAAAAAAAATTATTTTTAAAACTTATCTATTTAATGTTACTCTTTTTCTTAAGAAAAAAATGTTATTGTTATTTTAAAATATGAGCGTTAACTGTATTTACTGTTATTAATAAAGATATTGAATTTTGAAGAAGAAGAAAAACAAATCAATAAATGTAGATTTTTTATAAAAGAATTTTAAAAAAACTGAATTATTGTTATGATAAAATTCGTATGTGATAGTATGTAATAACTTGATAGTTAGATATCGTACTCATTAAAGCTTATGATTAATAATATATTTATTAAATTAAACTAATGTTATTTATTTATTTATTCAAGCAATGAATTTCAAAATTATAATTATACTAGTGAACTGAATAATAATATTTTAATCACAAATCCAAATTGATAAAATTCAAGTTTTAATCTAATTTATTATTAACACTTACTTTCCTTTAACTTTCCATGCCTTGGAAAGTGTTAATAAATTTTGAAGAACAATTGATCTACTCATGTCTAGATTAAACCATAGTTTTCCTTTGTACATTATTTAGCATTTGTTTATATGTACTTATTTTCCTTTTCTTTAGAACTTATCGCATAGTTCTAACTTCTAATTGCACGCCTACTTATAAAAGTGTACTTAAATTAGGTCTTGAATTTAATTCTTACAGTATATTCCTAGATCGAGCGTATCTTTACTCCCACAATAGTTTGATTTTCGGGAGCTCACACGAGATTCGATTCTGATATTATGTTAAATTAGATTTTAAATCTAATTGACCCTCAAAAATTAGCTCAAAAGAAGAAGCATTGGTCAAGAGTTATGAGTTATAAGGAGGCCCATAGAACCATGAAAGTTTCTCCCTTCTTCATATTTTCTCTCACCCATGACACACGTAATTTAAAAATGTACCCACTCTTGTTCTCAAGCATGTGAACGGGTAAAAAACTTAAAACAAATATTTTGTTTGCTAGTGAAAATCAAGCGAAGCATAAAATTGGAATTAAAAAAGTGTAAATTTCATATATGACATATATTATAGTACTATTTTCAAGCTATAGCAGTAGATTTAGACTTTCAAGCTATAACATTAAAAATTTCAAGTTATAACAAATTCACAAAAAAAAAAAGAAGAAATATTTTTATTAATTGAAAAAAACTTAAAAAATAAATAAAAATATAAACGAAAATTAAAAAAAAACGAAATTAGAAATAATAAAGTAAAAGACTGAAATTGTGGCCTGTAATTTAATTTGAACTTATTGTAGATTATTAATGATTAGCATGAAATAAGGGATCCAAACAAATTAACAATATTTTTTATCCTTAATTCAGTCAAAATCAATTAAAATAAAATAAAAAAAATCAGATCATATCCTTTTTTTCTTCAACGTTTCTCTCTGTTAATTCTTCAGCCTAAAAAATTAGCAAAATCGAGTAATTGAAGGTTTTTTTCATTGAAAAAAATTGATTTTATTGAGATGGACAATTATGTATCAATTCTAATTAAACATGGTGGAAGATGGGATCCTTCGGGTTAATATTTATTATTGTTTAGTGTTTGTTTTTAAATTATATTGAAGTGAAATAAAAATTATTAAACTGTAAATCGTCTCTATGTTTAAGATGATATCAGTACTTGTTAATTGTTGTGAAATGTATAATATTAGTGATTTTCTGTTTTTGAGATTGTTTTGTGTATTTTTTTTTCTTAAAGTATAAAGTAATTGTATATTTATGAATGAATTTAATAGAATTATTGGAAAGAAATTTGTAAGAAAATGTGTTTCGTAAGATGTAAAAAAAGTTATTTGAATTTTTGACGAATTGTATAACAAGTGTTTTAAGTTGGTATTAAATTATAAATTTTAGTGTGTTATATTAGATGTTGTCATTTCAAAAGTAATTAGTGAGTTAGAAATGAATTATTTGGTACGATAAGATATAGATATTTGTAATGTATGATTATTTGTTGTATGAAATGTGCATTAAGTGAGTTTGAAAGTTGTTATGTTGTCTTAATGATAAATATATGAAATGTATATTAAAAAAGTATGAAATTTGTATGAAAGCGTGTCCAGTAATCTGGAAAAAAAAAAGTTATTTAAAATTTTGACGAATTGTATGATAAGTGTTTTAAGGTTGTATTAATTTTGAAATTTTATTGTTGACATTTTTGTATAAATTTGTGTGACATTAATGAAGTATTTTCGTAAAAAAAAAAGTACATATTTGTTGTATGAAAGTTGTATTAAAATAGTATGAAAGTGTTTGGAATGTACTATTTGAATGATATTTGTATGAAATATTTTTTGATTGAATATAAAAATTATTTTGTAATGTTCTGTCTGTCTGAATGATATTTGTATTTCGAATTGTTTGTTTATAATGTGAGACTAATTTGTATTTTTTTTAGAGAAAATGGTCAAATTCCCCCTCAATCTATAACTAAATTCTCAACTACACACTTATATTTTATGAGAGTCTTATTACCCCCTTGAACTACTTTAAAGCGAAATATATACCACCCTAAAACTAGAGAACCACATTCTTTGTATGTGGTGTGCACATGCGCTACAGCTGTCAAATTTCATATTTTTTTTAAAAAAGATAAGTAAATGTTGTTCTTCTTCTTCATTGCCAACAACATCACCTTTACTCTTCTCATCTCCAGATGTTGAGACATGTTTTTATTTCTTTTCACTGTAAACTCTCCTAAACTTTATCTCCCTCCACCCCATTTCTCCCTAGACACCCCACCTCCACCCCAACCCTCATCTTCCATAACCCGAAAATTAGATCTCAATCCAAGATTCATATCAACACTTATCATCTCTTTTTCGGATAAAAGAAATCAACAATATTTATCAACAACATCATCATCACAACAACAATTTTATCAAGTCATTTAGACCCCTTCACCTCTCTCACCCAAATTCTACAATCTCGACACCAATTTTAAATTTGAATTTCTTGCTAATTGTCTTGGACTTGAGTACAAGTACTACGCCTTTTTGAATCCTTCTTTAAATAGTGAAGGATTTATGTCTTTTAAACTTGAAGAAATAATTTGGATTATCAGGGTTGAGCATAATCGATCGGTGGTTGCTGCTCCTAAAATTGTTATTGGGTGTAGTTTGAATTCTTCATCGAACAATAATAGAAATTAGAGATAAGATCTGAAGGTTGGTGAATTATATTAGAGTAAAGGGATTAAAGACGATTTAATTGTATACACTATATGAGTAACAATTTAATGCTTATTTGGTGATTTATAATGTTAAGAATTGTGAGTAAATAGTGTGACAAATAATGAGAAAGTATTAATAAATGGGCGAAGACATGGGCTGTTACAGTAGTGGACTAGTGGTGGTTCAGTAATGGTGATGAAGAACATGCAAGGTGGGTGATTTTTTTTAAGTGATGAGAGAGAAAATTAAATATAAAGCAAAAGTAAAAAAATTATAATGTAAAAAAAAAAGTCAAAATATTTTTAAACTATCTTTTTATCTGTTTTTTCAACTTTCACATGCCTTCAAGAGAGTGAGCACACTCTCTGTGCCATGTTAGCACTTAAGGGTGCATTTATACCACTTTAAAATAGTTCAAGGGGGTAATAGGACTTCTGTAAAATATAAGTGTGTAGTTAAGAATTCAGTTATAGGTTAATGATGTATTTGACCATTTTCCCTTTTTTTTAATGAAACAGGGAATTATGTCAATTTTCAAAATGGAGGGGATAATATACGATTCTTCTAGTCTTTATCATTCAGTTATCATACAGAATTCATATTGTTATAAATTTAGTGCTTTGAACAATTTTTAGTAACAACTGTATGAATTTTATGTACTTAATGAATGGATCGTGTATAAATTAAGACAAATGTGACACAACTTGCATATTGTTAATGATAAAATTTGTTCCATATTAAAGATATTGTATATATTAGTGACTAATTTAAGTTGTTGTCAGACATATATAAATCATATTTAATTCAAACGAAAATAAGACAAAATACAACTATAAAAATTATACCATGACTAAATACAAATATCCAACATTTAATATTGAAGTCATAGACATATGCATATAAAATGTATTTCATACACGTTTCATCCATTCGTTATACAAATTAAAAACACAGTGCTACTTTAAAAAATAGTGTATCAGAACTGTATGAAGTCTGTATAATATTTTTGTCCTGACCTTATAATATCCAAACATTATAGGTTAGTGCATGCCAGTCACCATGTATATAATTAAAAACACAGTGTTACAATTTTTAGAACATTCAAAAGAGAATCAAAAGGTGCAATCAACTATTTCAACTTTCTAGCCGGTGGTATTGGTATAGGATAATTGGTGGTATCCGGAACATGTTCTTTTGCTATCCGAGGTTTACCAAATTTGCTAGCAACCGTACCAGTAACTTCACTTTCGGTGATCACGCCATCTTCATTCTTTGCTTTTCCATAATGCCACATCTCTTTTGCCCAAGAAAAGTCAAAAGATCAGCAAACACTTTCATGTTGGTACATGAAGACCAATGTGTGTGTCTCTTCCTTTCCTATAAAATAAAATTGTGTATACTACACTAAAAGATACTTCATACACATATTATTCAGTTTCATACAGAAATATCATTTTCATACACATATTATTCAGTTACAATACACAAATCATACATAACTTAATAATTTCACATTTCATACACACTTCACACACATAGAATTCAATTTTCATTCCAACAGTAACCATGGTTCACATTTCACACACTTCATATACAGTATGTAAAAAGAAATGACATAAATTATATTCACATTTCACACACACAACATACACATATTATTCACACACACTGTATACACAATTTTCTTTCCAGCAATAACCATAGTTCACATATTTCACACACATTTCATAGACAATATTTATAAAACATATGACATACATTATATTCACATTTCACACACACTGCATACACATATTATTCACACACACTCCATACATATATTATTCACACACACTTCATACATTTATTATTCAAAAAATTCCAGGAGTACCTATACAATACAGAGTAGTTAAATAAGATCATAAAATTTGAAAACAAAATTAATAATTCATATGCATATTAATGTTGTATCATAATCATACAAAATACATCATTTAAAATTTATAATCAAATGCATAAACATTTTATTCAGATTTGGAACAAATTTCAGAAAAACAAAAATTTGAAAATAACAATAATAATAATGTGATATAAAAAATAACTAGTTTGAGTAATGTGAAAATAAATTAAATAAATTACTTACCTTAACCACTTTTTTGGGCTTTTTGGATTTTGGTAATTTCGATTCATCCTTTTTTGTTTTTCTTCTTGTATAAGGTTTTGATGTTTCAGCGACTTCAACCTTTGTTGCTTTTTTTGTTTTCTTCTTTTTTGTTTGACCAATAAAATTTGAATCTGAGTCGGAATCATATTCTGGAGGGGTTTCAACAAGTTTTTTCCCCTTCCTCTTCTTCCCCCTTTGATTTGCCGTAGTCGCACTTTGGTTTGCTTCATTATTTTTAACTTTTTGATTCTTCGAACGAGATGGACCACCGATGGCTGGAATTTGAACAATTTTAGACGAGGTGTTTGAGATAATATATTAAACAATGGAGCATGAGCATCATCAGTTGAAATTCCGTCAAATATGGGGCTCTTTCGTGGAGTTTCAATTTGTTTCTTAGACATGACGATGAATAATCGTGGGTAAGATGATAATCGGTTTTGATGTTGGACTAGATGAGAAAGAATGGAGAAAGTTTGATAGTGGGTTGTGGGTTGAGTCGTGTGGGAGTGAAGAAACGTGTGGGATGGTGGTGTGATCGATGATTGGGTATGGTAACGGTAAACAAGGAAAGTAAATCCCTAAAATTGGGTAGCTGAAAATTTTAGTTTTTTAAAAAAGGAAGTAAAATCAAATTAATTATCTATTATTAATTAATAATAAAAACTATAAATAGATTAATAATTTATTAAATAAATATAATTTAAGTTTAAAATAAATAAAAAATTAACTGATATGTCATAGCCCGTAAATAATATGTTATAAGCAAGAAATTTTTAAAAGTAGGTTTAAAACCCGTAATATTTACTCTTAAATGTGTATATGGGATGATTTTTTCATTAAAAAAATGCATGTGGCATGAGGCTAATTGAAAACCTTCTTAATTAATCTTTCCAAGCCAATTTTTTTAGCAATATCTACTTGCAAATTGTCGAAACAGTACCCATATATAATAGAAAGACAGATGATACTATGGAATTGGAAATATGCCCATTGAAATGTCGCGGCGTAAGGCATTTAAATCAAAATACTTTTGATGTAACACATAAAACTGTCAATAAAAATTAATATCAATTAAATTAATATCATTGTAATTAATCCCAAAATTTCTTTGTCATCTAACTAACAACCACTATTATATCCTAAGTAGGGGTGTACAAAATCGAACCGAAAACCGAATCAAATCGCAAATCGAGAAAAAAAATCCGACTAGTGGTTGGTTTGACTTGGTTTGGTATTGAGAAAAAAAACCCGACTATATTTGGGTTGATTTGGTTTTAACTAAAAAAAACCAACCCGACATTATATATATAATTTTAAAATTTTATTTATACATAAAAATATTTACTTTGATATAATTTTTAAATATTTCTTATACTTTTTCATAGTTTTTATCTTTTAATATATTATTTCAAGTTTGAAACTTAGAATTCTGAATGGCTCAATAAAGATTATAGTCCACAAATGTTGGTAATTATAATAAAGCTTAAATCAAAATCAAATTAATACTAATGCAAAAATCAATTCAACACTAAGAATGAAAATAATATTGAATATTTGTTCTTTGGTTTTACATTGGTTTAGACAATTCAAATACATAATCTAATTTTAATTTCTTTTAATATTTAGTCATGTAACTAATACTTACTAAACTTATTTTAGCATGATTTAGTACTTTTAAGTTATGATCATTTTCATTATGGCTTGTTAATTTGCAATTGTTGTTTTACGCGATTTCATTATTATTATTTTTTTGTTGGATATTTTAGAGTCATTACTCATATCATATTTTATGTTATTTTCTTAAGAAACACCTTAGATAGTTGTATTTTGGTTGAACTAAAGAAATATTTGAAGTACAAGTAAATTATATGTTTGTATGAATACTTTACCGGAGAAATCCGAAAAAACCCGAGGTTGAAAAACCCGAGTTTAATTGGTTTGATTTGATTTATAGATTTAAAAATCCGACACAAATGATTTGATTTGATATTAGAAAAACCCAAACCAACCCAATCATATACATCCCTAAATTCCTAATGCATGAATATAAAAGGCCATGAGAAAAAGTAACGTTATGAAAAGCAACGGAAGAAAATAATTAACATGATAAATGCACTGAAAAAATAACAGACATCTTCAACTATTATTTAATTGGGTTATGTATAAATGAATAGGAATAGTAGATTTTTTCTACAAAAATACAT
Source organism: Solanum commersonii (assembly GCA_029007595.1). Taxonomy (NCBI): domain Eukaryota; kingdom Viridiplantae; phylum Streptophyta; class Magnoliopsida; order Solanales; family Solanaceae; genus Solanum; species Solanum commersonii. The sequence continues at coordinate 2,228,192 of JAJTWQ010000041.1, forward strand.
AGATTGAGTCACACTTTTTTAAAAATAAATAAATAAATAATTATTATCATATGCAAAAGTAAATTTTAATAAATTTTGTAATAACACTCGATCTTAAAGCACTATAATCTAGGGGCAAAACTATGTTGACCTTTTCAGGTGCTCGAGCACCCATTAATCTTCACCTTAAATCTTGAGTCCGCCGCTGCTATAATCGATAGACATTTCCAATAGAGAAGACTCACCTATATACTCCTAATCAATTTGTTTCTATGCACTATGTCGATACAATAGTCAATAGGTAAATGAAGTTCAATAAAAGAGCTAGCAAATACTAAAGAAAATATAACTTTTTCATGCACAGTAAAATTTCTTCATGTGTATTCAGGAACTAAGCTAGACTTTCAGTTAAGTTTGAGTGAATTTCAGTAATTTTGATCCAAACTCTATATTTATCTCAATATCAATTGTTGGAAGGAAAAATCACTCCATATACACATTTAAGAGTAAATATTACGGGTTTTAAATCTACTTTTAAAAATTTCTTGCTTATAGCAGATTATTTACGGGCTATGACATATCAGTTAAATTTATAATTAAATTTTAAAATTATATTATATTTATTTAATAAATTATTAATATATTTATAGTTTTTTTTATTATTAATTAATAATAGATAATTAATTTACTTCCTTTTTTTAAAGACTAAAATTTTCAGTTATCCAATTTTATGGATTTCCTTTCCTTGTTTACCATTACCATTCCCAATCATCGATCACACCACCATCCCACACGTTTCTTCACTCCCACACGACTCAACCCACAACCCACTATCAAATTTTCTTCATTCTTTCTCATCTAGTCCAACATCAAAATCGATTACCCATCTTACCCACGATTATTCATCATCATGTCTAAGAAACAAATTGAAACTCCACGAAAGAGCCCCAGATTTGACGGAATTTCAAGTGATGATGCTCATGCTCCATCGTTTAATATATTATTTTAAACACCCTGTCTAAAATTGTTCAAATTCCAAACACCGGTGGTCCATCTCGTTCGAAGATTCAAAAAGATAAAAATAATGAAGCAAATCAAAGTGTGACTACGACAAATCAAAGGGGGAGGAAGAGGAAGGGGAAAAAACTTGTTGAAACCCCTCCAGAGTCTGATTTCGATTCAGATTCAAATTTTGCTGGTCAAACAAAAAAGAAGAAAACAAAAAAAGCAACAAAGGTTGAAGTCGCTGAAACATCAAAACATTACACAAGAAGAAAAACAAAAAAGGATGAATCGGAATTACCAAAATCCAAAAAGCCCAAAAAAGTGGTTAAGGCGAGTAATTTATTTAATTTATTTTTCACATTACTCAAAATAGTTATTTTTTTATATCACATTAATATTATTGTTGTTTTCAAATTTTTATTTTTCTGAAATTTGTTCCAAATCTGAATAAAATGTTTATGCATTTGATTATAAATTTTAAATGATGTATTTTGTATGAATTATGATACAACATTGATATGCATATGAATTATTAATTTTGTTTTCAAATTTTATGATCTTATTTAACTACTTTGTATTGTATAGGTACTCTTGGAATTTTTTGAATAATAAGTGTATGAAGTGTGTGTGAATAATATATGCATGGAGTGTGTATGAATAATATGTGTATGCAGTGTGTGTGAAATGTGAATATAATGTATGTCATATTTTTTATAAATATTGTGTATGAAATGTGAACTATGATTATTGCTAGAAAGAAAATTGTGTATATAATGTGTGTGAATAATGTGTATGCTGTGTGTGTGAAATGTGAATATAATTTATGTCATTTCTTTATACATACTGTATATGAAGTGTGTGTGAAATGTGAACTATGGTTACTGCTGGAATGAAAATTGAATTCTATGTGTGTGAAGTGTGTATGAAATGTGAAACTATTAAGTTATGTATGCTTTGTATATTTTAACTGAATAATATATATATGAAAATGATATTTCTGTATGAAACTGAATAATATGTGTATGAAGTATCTTTTAATGTAGTATACACAATTTTATTTTATAGGAAAGGAAGAGACACACACTGGTCTTCATGTACCAACATGAATGTGTTTGCTGATCTTTTGACTTTTCTTGGGCAAGAGAGACAATTTCTCGAACAAACACCTTTTGGTTTATTCTATGACATGCACCATATAAAGATTCAATGTCAACTACTGCGGCATTTGATAATTCTTGAAAAAGAAAATGTCCGAGACGACATGTTTGTTATAAAAATAAACGGTACAAAATTACGATTCGAAACAAGGAATTTTCAGCAGTAACTAGTCTTAAATGTGGACTTCATTCTGATTTTATCTCAGATCCGTCTATTTCCAATAGACTTATCCTTGAGTATTTTTGGGAAATGAACAAACAAACAATTCGAAATACAACTATCATTCAGACAGACAGAATATTACAAAACAATTTTTATATTCAATCAAAAAATATTTCATACAAATATCATTCAAATAGTACATTCCAAACACTTTCATACTATTTTAATACAAATTTCATACAACAAATATGTACATTTATTTTTCGAAAATACTTCATTAATGTCACACATTCATACAATTCGTCAAAATTTTGAAGGAGGACCAAAAGTGCTCCAATATTACAAACATGAGGAATTATTAGTGCTCCATGTGAAAACTCAAGGATGACTTTGAGTTTTAACCAAAAGAGGAGGGACTATTTTGGGCCTTCTCTCCCACATAGACATGGAAGAAAAATAAGACATTTTAAGAAAAAATAAAAGTTAATATTATAGAAAATAAAATGTAAAATCAAATAATTTTCCGTCTTCAAAATAAGAATAACTCTTAGCTTTTTCCTCATCAATTTATTTTCTTAAAACAAACTATGTTTATGAACTATTTATAGATATAGGAAAAAAAATTTAAAATAATTTAGTCCAACATAAATTTAAAATTTAAGTCCGATTTTTTAAAATAATTTTTTGGTTTTTCATTCGGTGTTCGGTACCCACATTGGAGCCCGACTAGATTCGGATTCGCACTGGAAAGTTCCACATTGGGGGTAAAGCGCTCCCTGACAAAGGTGACTCCGTACCTAAGGGGACTCGAACTAGAGACCTCTTGGTTAAAGATGAAGAGATACTTAGTACTCCACCACAACCCTTGTTGGTCCGAAAAATATTTGAATGCGGTGTACTGTGTAACGCACTCAGTTGTGTCCCGATGACCACCGCGTCGCAATGGACGTAGCCATCAACAGGTCCTTACGTCTTTATCTGCTGACAGGTCTTAGCTCCTTCCTATCAAAAATATATTTTTAAATTTTTTGTGATTATAAACTATTTTACTAATTTTTTTTCCTTTCTATTTTTATTAAAAATAAATTTTGTTTCAAATCTTTTGATTTTTACATCTCTTTATTCCATCACAATAAAATGCAAAATTGTCATGACCCAAAAATAAACGCGATGACACTTGTCTATTTCCATCAAGACAAGTAAGCCTCAACCCAATAAAACGAACGAAAAGACAGAAACATAAAGCAAGAACAAGATAAAGTGGAAAAGTTATTCATTCTATTAACACCCCAAAACATGGTTATCAAGTGTACAAACCACTAATACATAAAATGCAGAATTAAGAAATAAGTACTGTAAGAGTCTAAAGTTTCAATCTTGAAATATAGTAAACAGGAAAAGAAAAATAGCAAGCAAACAATAATATTTGTATTTGAATTAATGCGAAGGTTACAATCTTTATAAAATCTCTTAAAAAGATATGTAATCCCCTGATTCTTCTCTCCACAGATGTTCTTGATTTGGCGGAATACTTGCGGCTCAATACTTGGAGCGAAGACTTCTTTGTATGCGGAAGACTTGCAGATCACCAATGAAGAGCAACTATGTATTTCTGTGTATGTATGTGTGTATCTTCTGGTCTTATGAAGACCTCTTTATATAGACTTGAGCTAGGGTTTTAGGGGTATTTTGGTCCAAGCAATTTTGACCCTTGGGCATGAAGAACATGAGTTGGGCTCATCTTGTCAATTTAATGGACTAGCCCAAATGTTATTTGGACTTGATTTAAGTCATATCATTTTGACTTAAATATTAATCCGACTTTATTAACCAGTAATTTGACTTGGTCAATGTATCATGAATTTAAGATTTAATCCAAATTTAGTATGAATTTATCAATAAAACTTCATTGTCTACAAATGCCCCCTACTTCGAGGCTTGTTGGGGTGCTCGATTTATCAAACTTGTAAAGACAAGCCTTGAAGTATTTGTGAAGCAAATGTTTTTTTTTCCGTAGTTGATCTTTCAAGAAACATTTGAAGCTTCATGAGAAATGACTATGCCAATATGTTGATGTCAACATTTACTGGAGTCTTCATGACAACATTCTCTAATTTGTAAGAGATCATTTGACTTGCGATTGTTTATCAACTCATTTTCGACTTGAAGTGTTTCGAGCTCATGAAGACTTATCGCATGGCATTTCTTCATAGTTTGGTAATTTTATTTGGGTCATCAACTACAAAATGACCGCCAATTCGATGAGCAAGGATTGCGTCTACAAGCTTGACTTGGTGATACAGAGCTTGTGATTTCGACGCAAATTTTAGGCGTTACTTTCTTTGGGGTTGAATGCCTTGCCGGTGGTTTTTTTTTCCAACTGTGCTCAATCACTTGAATAAAACACAAGGAATTCAAATTCTCATTACGCGAGTCTATTCTCCTTCGGGGCATTTTTTTTTTACTCCCCATGTAGTTTCCAAGAAAACCTTACCATAATTTGATTTCTATGAGATTTCCATAACTCGACTTCTTTAGAAAATTTTCATAATTTGATTCTTATGAAAACTTGCCATAATTTGGTTTCTATGGAATTTCCATAATTTGATTCCCATGGAAAATTTTCATAATTTAATTCCTATGAAAACTTACCATAATTTCCATAATTTGTAGGAACTAAACTTTCCATAATTATAATCTTCCATAATTTGTAGGAATCAAATTGATGTCTTCATATTTTGAAATCTATATATACCCACATTCACCCAGTGATTGTATATTGCAGTGCCGCATCATCGAGTTCAATTGAGACCTTCTCTCTCAAGAAAATTCGTTTTCAACTCAGATTTTCGTCATCCTTTTTTTTTCAGCTCAGCGCGACTTTGGTAGAAAATTCATATCTCATTGTAGGGATATTGAAATTGTGATCCGTTTGATTTTCCAGAAAATAGACTCATAGAGCTACAACATATCCGAAAATAAGGATCAGACAACTCTCGAATTTACTCAGGTGATTTTTTTGAATTCAGCCTAAAATTCGGATAAACTGAACGCATCAGCATTGTGCGACTTCACGGAGAAATTCATATCTCGACGTAGGAATAATGAAATCACAAGCGGTTTGCGGTGTTGGAAAGTAAATTCATAGGGCTACATCATATACGAAAACCACAATTATATTGCTTCTGTGTTGATTCAGTTTTCTATTTGAAATCAGCCTTTCACCAACCGTAATTTTTTTTGAGGTTACCACCTTTACTTTGGACATGTTCATACGAATCTGAATTTATTCTTTTGTTTAATTTTTTTTTTCCTGATATTTGATAGAGAAATACGACTTCAATCCCGCAACATGATGCACTTCCGCAACCGAGATTCACCGCATTCTCTTCTTGAAATAGTGGGCGACGACCAACAAATCCAAATGCCAAAGTTCTACTTTTGGAGGTTCAACCTCCTGCTATCGGCGTCTTCTCCCTTGTTAGTGGGGCATATGATGAATCTCTTCTCCTTAAAGAATGGTAAAAAATGGATACCAAAGACGTTATGAGAAACTTCTCGAGCAAGGCTACTAGCATGAAAGTTCCTTTACTGAAATCCGCGATTCATCATGACGCAGCATCTTCCAAATCTTCTCATTCTGATGGAAGTTTCAACAATTGGCGTGTTCCCTCTTCTAACTTTGGCAATGTTTGCTACACACCTGGCTACTGTGAATGGGTAGAGGACGTGCTGCCCCGCGACAAGGAGATTTTGGAGCTCATCAAGGTCTATGACGCTGTATATACTTCTTTGTTCACGTACGACTATGACGACAATGTACTCCATGCTTTTTGTGAACTTTGGCGCCCATCTACCAATATGCTTTCTACTTTCATTGGAGAGATGTCCATATCACTTTGGGACTTACAAGCCATTGGAGGTCTCCCCGTACAAGGGCACTTTTATGACGAAGTCGTTCCCTCAGCGAAAGAATTGACACAGATGGGTACTAAAAAAGAATTGATTCTTCCCCAAAGTTGTCGATAATTATTTTCGGCCTTCTACATAGTTGATCTCCAGGAGGTGTCCTTCCATGATTGGGTGAAGTTTTGGTTTAGAGGACCTAATAAATATGCCGAGCCTCCGCAAAAGGTGTCAAAGGTACGAGCCACAAAGCCAAGATTAAACCACAATCCTTTTGGACATATTGATTCGAAATTCCTACCGCGGACTGGCGAGGAGAATGCCCCCTTTGTTGAGTTAGATGTGGAAGAATCACTTAGAGATGAGACTAACTTAGCAACCTTCTTTGCTTGTTGGCTTTGCAAATTTGTGCTTCTCAATAAGAAAGTCAACCATGTGCGCGCTAGTGTTTTTAAAGTTGCGAGCTTAATGGCTCATGGAAAGAAATTCTCCTTAGCAGTCCCAGTTCTTGCAAGCATATATCACGGCCTGAAAGAAATCTCTACTTCTTCAAACTTGAGTGAGGCAAATATAATTTTCCCCATACACTATGTATATGGTTGGCTTGGGAAATACTTTGGGACTCATCATCATGCCAATCGTTCACATCGATCGATACCTCTTTGCAAAATTTATGGCGAGAAGATGGCCAAGTGTTTTGATTTTACTAACGCCCAAAAGTTATTTCAACAGGATGATGCCCGTCGCCTCCATCATTTAGCAATACTGCAAAGGAGGGATTTGCACCTTACTGATAATGGCAAGCTTTCAAATTCGTGGAACGAATATATCATAAGCCTTCGTTCAGGCTATGTAACCTTTAGGAATGATTCAAATTTCATCGTGGAGTCCTATAACCCTATCAAATTTAGTCGACAATTCGGTTTTTGTCAAGATGTTCCCGGAGATCTTATGGAGCGTCATTACGATGGTACACTATTAACATTGGTGCAACTTTGGAATTCCTCTTTTCGACTTAATACTTTTTCTAAAGTCATGATTCCAACGTGCCCATTAGAGGGTGCTCCTTTAATGACCCGCGAGTATGTAGACTGGTGGCCATCCCAAAGGCTGAATACTTCCCAAGGAAACCTCTGCATCATTTTGAAGAAGACGAAGCAAGACTCTACATCCATTTCATCTAAAGGGGCTTCTGATCAATCAAAGGAAAAGTCACATCATTCTTCCAAATCTCAAGTGAAGTCAAATGATACTCTGCAAGTCGCTAAGACCTCATCCAAGTCTAAAATCTCGAAAGATAGGGATGTGCCTGCGAAATCAAAATTGAGGCGCCTCACATTAGCCTCAAAGGTGACTTCACCTGCTCCCAAAGTTGGCCATGGTTCTTCTGGAACAAATGAACTTCATGTATCATCAAACAATGGTAATGACCAAACGTCAAACCTTGAGATGCCTTGTGATGAAATTTCTCATTTGTATGCTTTACCAGATAGTGTTGGATGACCCAATGCATCTCCCAGTCCAACGGATCGTCATTGGAATCGTCCAAAAAGAAAGGCACAAGAGCTAGATGATGTTTGTTGTGGTATTGATATTTTAGATACAATTGTCATTGATGATAACGACTTTGTTGATGAGGATTCGAACTCGGCCTCGTTGTTTGAATTGGCAAAACAAGTAAGGCCGCCTCCTCTTTTGTTTTTCAAAGTTTTGAATCTGATCATCTTTTTGTTCTTATTTTATTTCTTTTTTTTTAGTTGGACCTTCAGGAACTATATTGTGGCGACCTTAACAATGGTGCGGTTGCAGATTTCACAGTAGATCTTAATGATCTTGATGCGGCTGCAAAAGACTTTCATTCTCCCATTAATGATGATCAGCCTTCATTGGAAGTAGTTCCACCAAAAAAGTCACCTTCTAATGACGTGATGCCTTCATTAGAAGTAGTTCTGCCAAGAAAGTCACCAAGTAGGTCATTGCGACCTGGTGCTCCTACTTTAGAGCCACAAGAAACTATTTACCGCGCCAAATCAACCTTTTTTTCTGAGATATGGGGCGCATTGTGTGGATGGATTACACAATTTTCCTTAGGTTCTTCAGATGGCTTTACAAAATTGGAGTCAAGTATTGCTTCAACTCTTGAGGAGATTAGAAAGGTAAACATTATTGATGTTTCTTCTTTAGAGGATCATGTCGAGAATTTCTTCAAGTCGTACGCAGAGTATGATACTTTAAGATCATCAAAGATGACTAAAGAATCACACGAAAAGGCCCTTTCTGATGCACAACGCCGTCTCGATGGTGCAAAGCTGGCACATGAAAAGTTGGATGGATCCATGGATAAACTTCAAGCAACTCTAGCAGATGTGGAGAAAGACTTAAAAGCCTTGACTTCCAAGAAAAAGAAGGTCACCGCGCTCATTAACAAATATCAAGAGAAGCTGTCCAAAAGTCAAGAGAATGTCACCATTATGGAGGGCAAGATTTATACCATTGAGGCAAATAGTGTGATGTCTAACGATGAAGTTGAGAGACTACCCAAGCTAGAAGGGGCAGTTGAGAAAATTCACCAAGAAATCATAAGCTTCAAACTTTTTCTGTAGTTTGATTTTTTTTTTTATTTGCTTAGGATTTTCTAAGTTGCTCATTATGGTGTAGTGGTTCTTTTTTTTTGAAGCAATAAAATAGTGACTTATATTTCAATAAGAATTTTCTCCTCTTGAGTTTTTATTGTTTCTTTCCACGAGCCCCCTTTCCTTATAAAAAAAAAAGACTCCATAAGCTAGCGTTTATATGAGGATAGTAACAAAACGTTAACTTTTCAGCTTTCTACAGCTTTGCGCACATGAGGAAGAAAATTCATAACATGGAGTAGCAGCGCCGGAATAATGAGCTTATTTTTTTGTAGAAAAGACGACTTCGAGATCTTCAATCCATATAAAAATCACATCTATATGATTTACGGATTAATACAGATTTTTCTTCAAAGTCAGCTCAAAATCTGGGTGCTTGAATTTTCAGTTTTCCTCAGCTTTGCGGACATGTGGAAGAAAATTCATAACGTGGAGTAGGAGCGCCGGAATAATGAGCTTCTATCCATATAAAAATCATGTCTATTGGATTTACGGATTAATACAAATTTGTCTTCAAAGTCAGCTCAAAATCTGGGTGCTTGAATTTTCAGCTTTCTTCAGCTTTGCGCACATGTGGAAGAAAATTCATAACGTGGAGTAGGAGAGCTGGAATAATGAGCTTATTTTTTTTGTTGGAAAGAAGACTTTGAGATCTTGAATCCATATAAAAATCATGTCTATTGGATTTACGGATTAATACAAATTTGTCTTCAAAGTCAGCTCAAAATCTGGGTGCTTGAATTTTCAGCTTTCTTTAGCTTTGCGCACATGTGGAAGAAAATTCATAACGTGGAGTAAGAGCGCCGGAATAATGAGCTTCTTTTTTTGTTGGAAAGATGACTTTGAGATCTTGAATCCATATAAAAATCATGTCTATTAGATTTACGAATTAATACAGATTTGTCTTCAAAGTCAGCTCAAAATCTGGGTGCTTGAATTTTCATTTGAAAGAATTAGCATGATATTCACATGGCGACGTTTTTTTTTTTTATTATTATTATTATTATTTTATTCTTATGACTGAACCTAGAGTAATAATACTCTAAGCTGCCAATGTACCTCAGTGAAGAGGATCAAGTCATTACTTAGTTCAGAGAGTGATTTTTTTTTTTAATTATTATTATTATTTTTTTGTGTCCTAACTTTTTCCTTGGCCGCCTCTTTCGAGATTTTCAACCTAGCGGACATTTTTTTTTTGGGAGCCGTACATAGTTTATACTCTTGCGGCCCAGGAGTATGACACCGCTTCAAGGATAGTACTTCTACAAGAATTTTCCATTGATGGGACCAACCCGCAAGCTGTCTGCATCCACAATTTTGTAAGCTCCGCTTGAATAGACTTCTTGAATGACATATGGTCCGCCCATTTTGATGTGAACTTGTTTTTCGATTTATGAGATATGATAACTGGTCTTCTTACCGCAAGGACTTGATCACCGACTTGGAAAGACCTTAGGTGAACCTTTTTATTGAAAGCACGAGAAAGACGAGCTTGATAGCACTCAAGACTTTGTTGAGCTTCCAACCTTTTCTCATCGAGAGATTCTAACTCTTCAAGGCGCAGACAAGCATTTTCTTCTTCAGTAAGTCCCTCTTGGATGGAAAGCCTCGATGACGGTATTTGTCGTTCAAGTGGAAGGACCGTTTTAGTTCCAAAAACAAGAGAATAAGGAGTTGCTTGAGTCGGCATGCGATGAGTTGTCCGGTATGCCCAAAGCGATTCTTCCATTCTATCATGTCAATCCCTTTTATATTTGGAGACAACCTTTCTTAACAAGTTGCACAAGGTCTTGTTAAATGCTTCAGCTAGTCCATTTGCAGCAGCATAATACATTGATGAATTACATTGCTTGAGGCCAAAAAGGTCACAGATCTTATCCATCAATTTATTGGTAAATGGCTTTCCATTATCTGTTAGTATATAACTAGGAATGCCAAAACGATAGATGATGTTCATCCTGATGAAGTTTGCAACATTTTCCTTCTTTACTTCTTTGAGGGCTACAACCTCAGCCCATTTTGAGAGGTAATCTGTCGCAGCCAAGATGTACAAGTGACTACCAGAAGATTTAGGTAGTGGTCCAACCACGTCTAGCCCCCAAGCATCAAATGGCCAAGATGCAATAGTCGGATGTAATACATCAAGGGGTTGGTGCATAAAGTTTCCATGAAATTGGCATGCTTGACATATTCGAGCATAATCCAAGCAATCTTTTACCATTGTTGGCCAATAATACCCCATTCTTTTTATATGAAAGTGTAATTTGGGCCCAGATTGATGTGATCCACAAACTCCATAATGTGCTTCTTGCATAGCTTGAATCGCTTCTTCTTCCCCCAACAACACAAGAGGACTCCCTCAAATGATCTTCGATATAGAGTATCTTTGTAGTAAAGAAATCTAGGAGCACGACGACGAATTTCGGTCTTTCTCTTTGGATCTTCTGGAAGTATATTATAACACAAGTAATCAATCAGAGCATATCTCCAATCGACTATCTCAGCTTGTGAGACAGCTACAAGATGTTCAAATTTTCTTTCTTCATCCACATCCGGTGGTACTATCTATTTTTGGTAGATAGTGATTTGCGCTTGATCAGGCAGAGTTAAAGTTGAAGCCAAAGCGGCTAAAGCATCAGCTTTCTTTTTCTCCTTTCTTGGAACATGTTGAAGAGTTACATCTCCGAGCCATCTAATCAATTGTTGTGCATAGTCATGATAGAGACGCAATTTTGGCTTTTTGACTTCATAGCTACCCAACAATTGATTGATCACTAATTCAGAGTCTCCAAAAACTTGTAATTGCAATTGCTTTATATCAACCGCCATTTCAAGCCCAAGTATTAAGGCTTGATATTCTGCAACATTATTGGAGCAACATTGCGTTAAGGTGAAAGAATACGGCAAGATCTCCTCTCGAGAAGTGAAAAATATCACCCCAACGCTAGCTCCTTCGCGATGTGAGGCTCCATCAAAATACATCTTCCAAGGCAGTTGAACTTCAACAACCATTGCATCTTCATCAGGTAATTCATCAGTGAGTTCCCAATCATCAGGTATCGGGTGGTCTGCTAAGAAGTCTGCTAATGCTTGCCCTTTCACAGCCTTTTGAGGAACATACACAATTTCAAATTGTTGAAACTGGAGATACCATCTTGCTAGTCGATCATTGAGGACAGGTTTCGACATCACAAATTTGATGGGGTTGGCTTTAGAAATAAGACGGACGACGTGAGCTTGAAAGTAGTGTTTCATCTTCTGAATTGAGAAGACTAAGGCCAAATATAGCTTTTCGATTGGCAAGTACTTCAACTCATTTGGTGTCATCATCCTACTCAAGTAGTAAAGGGAATTTTCTTTCCCTTTGCCATTCTCTTAGGCTAAGAGTGCTCCCATTGATCTTTCTTGAGCTGATATGTAAAGTATCAACGGCTTTCCAGGAACAGGAGCTGCTAAAATTGGTGGTTTTGTCAAGTAAGACTTGATGCTCTCAAAGGCATTACTACAAGCTTGGTCCCATTCGAAAAGAGTGCCCTTTTTCATAAGGCGGTTGAATGGTTGGCACTTTCCTGCTAGATTCGAGATGAATCTCTTAAGATATGCTAGCTTCCCTTGTAGACTCTTCAATTCATGGATGTTTCTTGGCTCTACCATCTTCAGAATTGCATCTATTTTTACTTAATCAATTTTTATTCCTCGATGTCGTACAATGAAGCCAAGGAATATTCCAGAGGTAACTCCAAACGCACATTTCAAAGGATTCATTCTAAGTTGATACCTTCGTAGTAGATCAAACACCATCCTCAAGTCTTGCAAGTGATCACACTTTTTTCTTGATTTCACCACTAAATCATCAACATAACATTCAATATTTTTGTGAAGAATGTTATCAAAGATGTTTTGCATAGCTCTTTGGTATGTTGCTCCTGTGTTTTTCAAACTGAAAGACATTACTTTATGGCAATAAATGCCCTTAGGAGTGCGAAATGCGGTCAACTCTTCATCCTTTGGCGACATGCGGATCTGATTGTAGCCGTATGAACCATCCATAAAAGACATCGTCTCATACCCAGTAATGGCATCAATCATAAGCTCAGGGATAGGAAGTGGAAATTCATCTTTGGGACATGCATTATTGAGATCCCTAAAGTCAACGCAAACTCAAATTTGCTCATTCTTCTTCCTCACGGGGACAATACTTGAAACCCATGTGGGGTACTTAACTTCACGGATAAAGCCAACCTCAATAAGCTTGTTAACTTCAGTTTCGATCATGGGAACCGATTCAGGCCTAAAATGCCGTTGAGCTTGCTTGATGGGACGTTCACCGCTTTTCACAGCAAGATGATGGACTGCTACCTTCGGGTCTAATCCAGGCATTTCTTTGTAACTCCAGGCAAATACATCTTTATACTCTTTGAGTAAGTCAACGTAGGCCTTTTCCTCATCACTTGCCAGTGAAGCATTCACATAAGTGGGTTTTGGATCTTCATCAGTTCCAAGGTTGATTTCTTTCAATGCATCAACTGTCACCTTTACTCCTTCTTCAAGTTCGGGTGGCGCATCTTTAGCATCTTCATCTTCTTGAGGTTCTCCATCATTGAAAGATATATGGTAACACCATGAAACATTCTCCAACTCTCTATCAGTTTTAATTGGAGAAAAAATGTCTTTCATCTTGTGTAGCGACATGATATGAAGAGCCAACACTTTCTTCATCTTCACCACGTTGCTTGGTGCAGACCACAACATACGACTTTTCCTTTAGTACTTCTCCACTTGAGACCACAATGTTCGTCTATCGCCTCATTCTAGAAGGGATTAGACTTTGAAAGTCTTTAGGAGCATTTTGAGATTTTGGTAAAGCAGATGCTTGCATACTCTTGCTATTTTTCCAAACCTTGTTTTTCTTCCTTAATAGCCCTAACCTCTCAAATACATAAATCTTCTTCGTTGAGCTTCCAAGTCGATCAAAGACAAAAGGACTTTTGTTAGAATTAGTAGACTCATCTTCCATAGTTATGTAGTTGTTGCTTACCCTTTTTATGGAGATGCGGATAGGTGGAGGTTGTTTGTAGCACAACCCTTCACGTTGTTACCTCATAGCAGGTTCTGATGGAGGCTTCCCCAATTTTGATGGTTTGTTTAGATCGAATCCAGCTTTTGCTAGCAGCCTGTAAGCATTAGGATCAAAACCTTCTTATGTGCGCTTCATTGGGAGTGCTTCATATAGGGGTGACTTAGGTGCCACAAATTTTTCGTTAAGTAATGACTTAGGAGCCACAAACTTCCCAAGTAATTTTGTGGATGACTTCACCATATCAATTCGCCTTACAGGAAGGGTCAACCCTTCCAGCGCATTTTCTCGCAACTCGAGAGAGTGTCCTTTGTCCTCCTTTGCCTTTGGGACATAACGAAGAATGGGTGTGACCTTTTTACTTGAAAAGGCACTAATCACGTTAGGCATCTTGTTTGGATTTCCAAGCTTTGAATCTTCCTTGTTTGCGACTTTTGCCTTACCGACCGCTACCTTAGCCATATTGTTAAGGAGTTCGACATCTCTGGATACAATGGCATCAACTTTTATGGAATATTTCTTCAAATAAAACTTTGCGTCAGCAAAGTGAGCTTCAGCTTCAGTGAATGGATTATCATCAGCAATAATCATTTTTGCAACTCCATCCTCATAATACTTCAAACATTGGTGGTAGGTAGATGGGATTACTTTGTTCTCATGTACCCACGGCCTACCAAGCAAAATGTTAGATGAAGTCTTTGCATCAATTACATGTAACCATACGCTTGATTGCAACTCTCCGATGGTAAGGTCTATTTTGACGGTCCCTATGGACCTTTGTCCTCCTTGAATGAATCCTTGGATCATCAAGCGACTATCAGTAAGATCTGTTGTTGATATCCCAAGCTCTCTCATTGTACGAATTGGAAGGATGTTGATTTCAGGTCCTTCATCAACTAGGATTCTATTCACCCTTTTCTTACGTGCAAATCCAACCATGAATAAAGGGCGATTATGAAATGTGTCACCAAACAGAAGATCATTGTCAGAGAATGTGATTTTGGCCATACATGCATTTTTTACTCCAGGAGATGACTGTGGAGAATCTTTTGGTGATGGACATGATGGATTTTCAACTTCAGGAGTTAGCTTTGGAGCATCTTTTGGTGATGGACATAATGGAGTTTCATCTTTCGCTTCCTTTTCATCGACATTACAACATAGAGCTTTTGTGTCATCGCATGTGAACTTGGTGTAACACCAATTTGGCAAATATTCTCCTAATGTAATGGGTCTCCGTAGCTCTTAGTAGTGGTGCACCTTTATTTCCTTCTTCTTTGAATGCACGATCAAAGTTTTGGTTTTGGGTCTCCTTACCATCTTTTCCCTGATGTGTTGTTTTGTTGACTCCTTATACGAACTCACTTTTCTGCATTTACGGCGAGTCACAAGAGTCCAGCCCCAATCATCAAGATCATCTACTAGGTCTTCATCTTGTCTTGTCGATCCCTCTCCTACAGAAGCCACATCACTTAGTATAGGAAGAGATAACAAATTATTTACTTCAATGGGCTCAAAGTCTCCAAACTTAATCATTCTTGTCTGATTGGTGTTTGGAATGTATTGCTCCATATTTCCTTCAACAAAATTGCAGGTCATGACCGAATTGGGTAAGTTAGAAGCGACACTGACTTGGTTTGAACTCAATTTCTCATCTTTAAGTTTAATCTTCCCTTCGCGAGCTAAGTCCATGATTTTATCCTTGAAGACGAAGCATTTCTCGATACGGTGTCCAACCAGCCGGTGATATTTGTAGTATTTTGGAACATCACTCCTCCCTGCTTCATCTGGTCGTTTCATTTCTGGTAACTCAAAAAGTTTCATCTCAAGGAGCAAGAAATAGCTAGTCCTTCCACTGCATTTCCTTCAAGGTGAGCTTTTGATTTGTCCTTCATTTAAAAAAAATCGCTTTTGAGCTCTGCGTATTTCCCACCTTTGTGGTGAATTTCACATGAGAGGCATTGACGTTCATGAATTCTTTGTTTTCAGTCTTTGGCAAATATTTTCCCACTTTCTTGAATTCTTGCCTTTCTTTGACTTTGCGGAGTTCGTGGGCAGGTGGTGCTTCAGTTCCGACCAACGACATGCTTAACCCCATATCATGAGCGCGAGTGGCCAACTCTTTAAAAGTTTTAGGCTTTATGCCTTGCAAAATATAGCGGAGACCCCAATGCATACCTTGAATACACATCTCTATGCCCGAAGCTTCACTAAGTCTATCTTTACAGTTTAGACTTGCATACCTCCATCGGTTGATGAAGTCAAAGACTGGTTTTTCATTTCGCTGACGTGTGTTTGTAAGTTCCACCATGCTTACAATACGTCTTGTGCTATAGAAGCGGTTGAGAAATTCTTACTCCATTTGTTCCCAACTATCAATGGAACCAGATTCAAGGTCCGTGTACCAATCAAAAACATTGCCCTTAAGGGAGCGGACAAATTGTTTGACGAGGTAATTGCCGTATGTTCCAGCATTGTTGTAGGTTTCAATGAAGTGCGCCACATGTTGCTTTGGGCTTCCCTTACCATCGAACTGCTAAAACTTTGGAGGTTGATAATCGGCAGGCATTTTCAAACTATCAATCCTTGCAGTGTATGGCCTTACATATGTCAAGGAGGATTTTATAGCAACCTCGTACTTGTCTTTTATGGTACCCATGATGAACTCTCTGATTTGGTTGATCGGGATAGTTCCTTCCGAAGAAACTTGGATCTCTTTAGCATATTCAACTTGCTTTGTGGGGCGATCGACTGTCTCTTGGACTTGCAGACGTTTTCCAGGTGTGTGACTTGATTCTTCATCCATCATGCCCTCCACCCTATCAGTTAGCTTAACAATTCGAGCATCTTGATCTTGAACATACTTGGTCTAGCCTTCAATAGCTCTTGTCAAGCTCACAAGTTATTCTTCTACGGATGAAGCGTTAGTCACCATTGCGTGCATTACCATAGTAGGTGGCGGAGAGTAGCATTGATTTTCCTTAACATGAGATGCAAACATAGATCCCGTGCTTAAAACATCGTTGTCAACCGAAGCGAAGGACTTCTCGTTTGTAGATGGGCTCAATTGGGCAAGAACCCTCTCGACCATTTTGGCGATGTTTTCCTTTGCAGCTTTTGTAGGAGACTTCACATGTTTTGGAGACAAACCAAAGACAGTAGCAGATTTGGACGGCACTCGTGAGGCTTGTTGTCCCATCAATTTGGCTTGGTTCCTTGTGATAGGTCCCATGCTTCCCGCAGTAACATCAAGGATGTTTCCAACATCGATGCAGAACTTGGATCCATCAATTTTTACAAATGCAGATGCAAATTTTGATGCAGATGGGGATTTTGATCCAGATGCGAATACGGATGTAGATCCAGATTTGGATGCAAATGCGGATTTCGAGTTGATCTTCTTGAAAGTCATCTCGGTGTTTTTTAACTTTGGTTGTCTTGAAGAGAAGAGATGAGAGGTAAAGATTGTCCCACTGGGCGTGCCAATTTGTAAGCGTCTAAAGTTTCAATCCTGAAATACAGTAAAAAGGAAAAGATAAATAGCAAGCAAACAATAATATTTGTATTTGAATTAATGCGAAGGTTACAATCTTTATAAAATCTTTTAAAAAGATATGCAATCCCCTGATTCTTCTCTCCACAGATATTCTTGATTTGGTGGAATACTTGCAGCTCAATACTTGGAGCAAAGACTTTTTGTATGCGGAAGACTTGTAGATCACCAATGAAGAGCAACTATGTATTTTTGTGTGTATCTACTGGTCTTATGAAGACCTCTTTATATAGGCTTGAGCTAGGGTTTTAGGGGTATTTTGGTCCAAGCAATTTTGACCCTGGGCCTGAAGAAACATGAGTTGGGCTCATCTTGTCAATTTAATGGACTAGCCCAAATGTTATTTGGACTTGATTTAAGTCATATCATTTTGACTTAAATATTAATCCGACTTTATTAACCAATAATTTGACTTGGTCAACGTATCATGAATTTAAGATGTAATCCAAATTTAGTATGGATTTATCAATAAAACTTCATTGTCTACAAGTTCAACTCTCAAGTCTTTGTTTCTCAAATAGAACAAAGCATAAAATAAGAACTAGAGGGCACGCCGGGAAGACAAGCAACTACCTCTCAATAGTTCTTTGACAAGCCTCAGAGATAGGAGAGAAAGAGCCATCACACTATACCAAGCTTGGAACCTACACAAGTATAGAAGCAACGAGTGAGTACCAATAACATGGTACCCAACAAGCATTCTAATAAATAAAGCAACTAGCTAGAAAATGAATACTCCTTTTAAGAGCAAGAAACGTTTTGCTTATTAAGGCAACGTTTTGCCCTTAAAGACTGAATACATTTTTTATCTTTAATGGATGAAATTATCCTGCCCTTTCCCTCTCTTCTTCAATGGAAATTGAGAATTAAAAGGGCAGTTTTGTTAAAAAAAAAAAAAAAAGAATCATCATTTCCAGAAAAATAAGTTCTTTTTGAAATATTAATCAGAAAAATAGTAGAAGATTGAAGTTCTAAATTCGTTGACTTTGAATGAGTTTTGTGAAAATTTCAACGTGTTAGTATTTTCTTAATTCGTTCATATTATGTTACCTAGTAACTATGTAAAGACGTGTAATATGAAATTCATGCATTCATTGTGTATATTCTAACCTAAACAATTGATTAATACTCAAAATTAAAATATGAGACAAATAATAATTAAATCTATACATTTTTTGTCCGAATACTCAAACGTTCTGCATAGGAATAAAGGAAACGTGGACTCACTATTAATTAAATATGTTAAAAATCATGGTACAAGGCGAATGTATGACGAACCTTTAGGGATCGTTTGGTAGAGTGTATTAATAAAAATAATGATTACATTAGCTTTGTGTATTAGAAACTGGAAGAGGTATAATGCGGAGAGGACACGATTTGGCTAGTGTAAGACCAAACTTTTCTTCCATGTCCAACTCTTTTGGTGCGATCTCCCATTCAACCTTCCAATCAAATGAATTCAACAATGAACCCAATATAGCTGGAACTGTCCTCATTGCCAAAGGTAACCCGGGGCATATTCTCCGTTCAGCACCAAATGGAATTAACTCGAAATCCTGATCCCTAACCTCAAATTCCGAACCCCAAAATCTTTCTGGCTTAAATACCAAAGGATCCTCCCAAATAATTGGGTCGCAGGCCATTAACCATACATGAATTAGAACTAGTGAGCCTTTCGGGATGAAGTAGCCACACAATTCAGCATCTTGTTTGGCAGTGCGCAAAAACAAGGGACCTGGTGGGTGTAATCGCATGGTTTCTTTCACAATGCATTGCAAATAAGGGAGGAGTGGAACATCCTTTTATTCTATTAACTTGCCTTTGCCAATAACTTTTTTGAGCTCGGTTTGGGCTTTCTTCATAACTTCTGGGGTTTTCATGACTTCTGACATTGCCCATTCTACCGTATTTGAAGTTGTTTCAGTTCCCGCAACAAAAAGGTCCTACAATACAAAGTGTTTATTTGTCAGTTGAGACCATCTAATTTGTGAGACTATAAATCATATAAGTAAGAGTCAAACAGACATTGCAAAATTAAATTATTACTTCATATAGAACTATATCATTCTTTTTTTTGACAGACTAAAAATAAAGAATATAACCTAAAATTAGAGGTCAAAAACATATATATGTCAAACGAATAACATCAAAAGAAACCAAATATAGCCAAACATAGCAACATTTGGTAAAAAAACAGCACATACCAGGAACGTATGTTCCATGTCCTTTCTTTGAATTGCCTCAGGATCTTCTTGGCTAACATTGAGCAAGACATCAAGAACATCGTCATTGCTACTAGTAGTATTAGTTTGCAGCTTCCTTTGTTCTACGCGTTCATCGATCAACCCCTTAAAAAGCTTAAGCAACTTCCCGGCATGAATGCCAATGAGTCGCCTAATCCCTTGAGGATCCATTCTTCTAAGCATAGGGAAGAAATCTACTATGTTGGGCTTACCGAACTCCTCCATAAATTAGCAGACATATTCTCTAAATTCCTTACCTGACTCAACCCTCAATTTTGAGCAAGTTAGAGTTGAGTGTACATAAAGACAATAAGACATAAACGTGCCTTTTAAGTTGAGCTTAATTGATATCTATGTCTTACATCCAAAGTTGTGCACAAGTAGATACTAAAACTTGTATAGAGTTGAACAAGTAGAAGTAGACACACACATTCTACGTGAAAATTCATGTGAGTTACACTCTAACTGATTTGTATAAGCCATATAAGACATGTGTCTTAACATGTTCAACTTTATATAAGTTTAAGGATATATTTGTGCACACTCAAAGTTGAAAGGCGTAGGTGTCACCTAATGCCAAATTGAATGACACATTTATATATTATGTCATAGATAAATCATCACTACTTCACTAGTCATGTTGTCTTATTTAAACTCCCCTTAGATCAAATTTTATACAAAATAAAAACTAAGGCATATAAATTTCTGACAGGACTAAAAGACTAACCTGAATTCACATAGGGGTCAGCAAAATCCCTAGAGAAAATGGTATCGGAAAGTAAACTCAATGAGGTATAAAAAGTAGCTTGGCCAATATCCACTGCCTCCCCTGTTTGGCTATGTTTGTGGCAATAAGCAATTAGATCTTTGATCTTCCTAGACCTCAGATACTGGTTTGCATCAAGCCTGTTCCCTGGGAAAAGGGGTTAAAATCAATCTATAATTACTCCATTTTCTGCTTTAAAGGGGTTTGACTAATTGACATAACTGGTTGAACTCAATATACAACAATAACATATTCAATATATATAGCTTTACAAAGTAGGGTCTCAGAGTACAGCGTACGCAAATTTTACCTCTACCTCAAAGGTAAAGAAGAGGGACTGTTTCTAATAAATGCTCAAGACAAAAACTGTCTAGAAAAAGATGTAATGAAAGTAAAAGAGACAATGGATATAACAAAAACAATATATAATAGTAGAACAACACTAAAATAATACTACAATTGAACTACACAAAAAAAAAAGATTGTAACAGAGATCAAAGGACAAGAAACTACAAGAATAGTACTACGACTACAATAGAACAAAACCGTTTATAGATTTGACCTGTTTTAACTATCCATATTCGATCCAAACCGCCCATTAACCACCTTTGCCATAACAAATGATGAAAAAAAATACCTGAAAAGATATGCGTATTCAAGATTTTCCGAAGGAGTCTCCATCAATTATCCATAGGTAGCCATATAAAAGAGAATTGGTGATGGTTGTGTGCACACATTGCATCTGGAACTGATCTAGAAAAGGCTAAATCTTGCTTTTGTAGGACTTCTTTAACACCAGCTGATGAAGATCTGACCACTGTGGTTGTATTTCCCAATCTCAGGCTATATATTGGACCATAATTTTGGCCAAGATTTGCAAGAGACTTGTGTGGTTGTGCACCTAGTAAGTTATGTAGATTACCTATAAAAGGTAATGGGATTGGACCTGGTGGAAGTTTCTTGTTGTAACATGATCCTTTGCTTCTAATTTCTTGTACGCAATAGAGGATTTGAATCAAAGTCAAGGAAAGGACTAATCCTCCAACAATGGCTAGATAATCCATGGTTTACTTCTGTTTTTTAAGTTATCAAGTTTTAGTCTTATAAGGTATTCCTTTCATCATCTCTGGGTCGTATGGTAGCTGGTTAGAGTTATGCATGTATTAATAATAATGTAGGAATTAGTTATGAGCGAATCTATATATTATTTTATACATGTTTTAGTTATGCATGGATTTCTAAATTTTCAACCAAATCTTGTATCAATTTTATAGATGAATAACATGAGTTCTACAAATATTAATATATGGAGAACTTTTTCTTATCTAGTTACCAAACAAAACCCTTTAATTTATGTGATTTTTTTGTATTTTTCAGAGTCAAATGAGTTTTCTTTAACAACATACTTTTTTGTGTCTTTTAAATATTTTCAATTATTAATTCTGGCCGTTTGTTGTATTTTTAACGTACTTCTTAAATATATAAATTTTATTTCAAAAAAACTCAGTGATTCTATATCTACAGATCTCTCGAAATTCAAATTATACCACATAAATTGAGACTATTAAATAATATTTGGTCGTACCTACTATTATTTTATTTTTTTCCAAATTGATGTCAGAGATCTGGACAATTGGATAATAAAAAGAATGATAAGCCAGTAGCAAGCTGGGGTCGATGTTAAGCATCAATATTAACATTTGGGGAAAAAAAAAATAAAGCATACAAAATCAAGTCACAATTAAGACTAGAAAAGATAAGGTAGTTGTATGAGTTATGAGTACATTTCATTACTACCCACCCTAACAATTCCCTTAATAAAATATGGCAGAAAATGTTAGTAGCTCATATGTATCTCATTAGTTTCAAATTGTGTGCCATTAGATATTAATCTTTAGATCTTTTAGGTTTTACTAAATAAAAAAAGACACTAGCATAGTGTACCAACCAACGTAAGAGACTAAAGTGACATATATTCAATGAGCAATGTTGTTGGAATACTTATAATCTTTGTTTTTAAAAAACAATTTCGTTAGGTAAGGTGTGCCAGCTATGACTAGTTTTTATTAATAAACAAAAAATACCTCAAAGAGGAAAATACAAGCACGAGAGGCTATATGGCTAAAAGTTTTTTGTCTCAAAATTTTGATACTAAACAATTAATGCCACAAACGGTAATTTTGAAATATTAGATAAGTTTTATCATTAAAATAAGTTTTGTTACAAAAAAATTCAACGTTTTCTGGTGGGGGGACTGTGCCATGACGAAATAAGGGAATGAAAGGTGGCTTTGCATTGGATGCTCTTTAACCTCCTCATAGTGATGACTCTGTTGTCTTGGAAAGCATTGAAGCTTGCTTCTTTACCATTTTTCGATGCGGAATTCATTTTATTGATAGGTGATAAATATAAGATATACTAAGATATTTTTGGTAGTGTGGTAGGTGAGGAATTCATGACTTTTTTGGTAAGATATACCATTTTTGGTAGGTGAGGAATCCATTTTAAAGATTTTATTATAATATTTTTTTATAAGTGTCTTAATCTTGATATCTCTTTAATATTATTTATGATATATTCTAGATATAACATATCTTGGGTTCTTAGGTACATATATAAATTATTTTCCATTAATTGTTCTAATAGTTTTATATTTTCCATAGCTTCTGTCCAATATTGTAAATATTCGTAGTTCATTTTAATCTGACTTTATTTCTAAATCATACCATTCTATTCTTTCGAGGTCTA
This sequence comes from Solanum commersonii, assembly GCA_029007595.1. Lineage (NCBI taxonomy): Eukaryota > Viridiplantae > Streptophyta > Magnoliopsida > Solanales > Solanaceae > Solanum > Solanum commersonii. Next base: position 2,251,422 of record JAJTWQ010000041.1, read on the forward strand.
AATCATGTAGGTCTATTTCATACCATTGTTGGTTTAATATATTTTCTGATTCGTTATCATTACATATTTTTTTCCCCATATGGTTCTTCTTAATTCAATTATCTATATACTTTTAAGTATATATAAGATTAAGGTTTCATAGTTTTTTATCATTTCATCATGCATATATATAGTCATGTTCGTTGTTATGCAGATTTTTTATTTTCAATTATTCCTTCCTATCATATTCATAATTGATTAAATTCATATTAAATCATTATGAATTAGATTATCTGTTTATCATGTTCTCTTGTCACTACTAGCATCGTACTTTAGTGGATACTTCCTTCTTATCAGCGCCTCAACTTTGTTTACTCCCCTAAACGGCTTTCCTTGCCTACCGATTTCAACATTAGGATGGCATAGTACATAAGTTTTCTCCCTGTTTCCAGTGTGCTAATAAACTAGAAATCATGATTCAAATAATTCTAATACATAATAACTAACATAAATTTATTCAATCATATATATGATATTCAGGAATATATGAAATTAGTTATGCATATTTGTTGAACAATATACCTTTGCCTCTTGCTTATCCATGGTATCTGAGGGTTGCTCCATTATCTATTAAGTATTTAAATATTTGAGAGAGTTTTTTAAGAAAGCTTGCTTCGTTTTATTGAAGGCTTCAAGGAGTTATATGTACATTCCTTTATATCGAAAGGAATTTCTATTCTATGTCTACAGTAATGCACAATAATGCACGTACTATACTAATTACTGCACAATAATGCCTCCCTACTACTTTTACACTTGTCCTATTAATAATACACACTACCTACCACACTTTACACTTGTCCATACTACTTTAATAATGCACATTTATCATTTAATATGCACATACTTTAATAATGTATACTACCCTACACTTGTTGACTAATTTACATGATTTATCCTACTTTATGCTATTTGCTTTTTGGCTTTTTTGGCCAAATATTTCTTCTTTGCCTTATCTCTTTAGTTGTCTCTATCTTCTTTATCTTCTTATCTCTTTAGACTTTATTAGGTTTGGACATCGGAATCACGTTGTCGTCTCCATTACATTTTGAACATAGATGATCGGGGTATTTGTGTCCAATTAGCTTGCAATATCGGTTAATAGTTACGGAGAAATAAATTCTGCTTTGAGTGCTCTTGTCGTAGGTCTTTCTTCTGGTTTTAATAATGATAAAATCCATCGCTGGACTTCATCCATATCTGTTCTTCTTAGTTCTCTTGAATTTGAATATATCATTAATTGATCTCTAGAGTAGTAACTCCATATAGCATTTCCATTCAAATAATTATTTGCTAACTCTTGTATAATAGTTGATATACCAATTATTTTTTTATTGGCATAAAAACTTGGTATCTCTATTTTTTGTATTTCTTCCTGTTGTCCAATATCTTCAGGTATAATCATGTCTTTGGTTAGTCCGATCTTAATAACTTGAATCAGAGGTTTTATCTCTTCGTATAATATCTACACTGATGCTGTATAAAACTTTATATAAAATAAGTTTCCTTTGATAACTTTTTTATATGTGACTAATGCTTTGTGTAGTTCTGGTATTCCACTTATTTCTTCTCCATCGTATGTATATACAGTATTTAATAGTCCATAATTGTAACATGTTCTTACTAAATTGGCGTTAGTTTTTGGTTGTGCTATTAACTTGTTACAACCTTTTAATTTTTGGGTTAGGTAGTCTTGATTTGGTTCTTTAGTTGTAGTGGATCTAGGGTTAAGGTTCAAATAAGTTTGGATTTTGTATATATTTTCAATATAGGTTCTCGTAACATGGTTATATAATTTTCTCTCGTTCTGTAGACTATCTGCATATGTAGAGGTTTGTGGTTTCATAGTCAATGTATTTCTTGACGTTCTTGGGGTAAATGGTTTTTCAAATAGCTGGTTTGTATTCTTATGGTGTTTTTCACTAACTTGTTTACTTATACCTGCAGCTGTATTTAAACAAACATTATGGGTTTTAAGGTGTTTCCTAACGTCACCTCTTAGCTCTAGATTTTTAAAGTCTTTCGATCGACTAAGCTCCGCATTTTTATAGTCATGATGTTGACTTGTACTAGCTTTAGACTTCATATTATCTTCATTAGTCTTTAGCTTTTGTATCTCATTGTATATACTGTCCACTTTGATACAAAGTGTAGTGATGGCTTTGAGTATCTCTTCGATTGTATTTTCTTTCTCAGTTTGAGTAGCTTTGTCTTGATAAGTAATCTGCAATAATATTCTTGTCAGTTTTTATTACTTCAATAGTAAATGTAAAATTTAATATATTTAATACCAATCTTCTTATTTCTTTTGTAGTTACGGAATCCTGTATTTTTCTTGTTAGCCACCATTTTACTTGTATGTTATTTGTCCTTATAATAAATTTATTATATACAATATATGGTTCAAATGATAGTAAACATTTATAAACTGATTATAATTCTTTCCTCTTTATTTCCCATCTTATTTCTGCATTAGTAAATGTTCCTGAATAATATCTACAATGATGTTCTATTTTTTCTTTATCATACTTGTATTTTAAGACTCCTCCATAACTTTTTTCACTGGCGTCTGATTCTACTATATAAGTAAATTTTTTGTTTTCATCCTGAAAGTATAGTTTAGGTAGGTTCTTACATAATAATTTTACTTTTTGTATTTGTGTTTGGTCTTTTTTATCAAACTGGTATTCTACATCCTTCTTTAATTTTTTTGTAATGGTTTTAAATTCTCTGCTAATTTTGGTATGTATTCTCTTACTTGATTTACTAGTCCTAAGAATGATTGTAATTTCTTTTTTGTATCTAGCTGTTCATTTGAGTTAATTATTTTTTGCATTATATGCGTTTGCCTTTTTATTCCATTTTTATCTATCTGTATTCCTAGGAATTCTATTTGGCTTTTCATTATGTTTGTTTTCTTTTTACTTAGGCTTATGCCTGAATATTCTATAATATGTATGAATTTTTCTAATAATCTTATGTGTTAATCTTGGGTTTTAGAATATAGTAATATATCATCAATATACTACACAATTTTCTAGTTGTTTAAAGTAGTTATCCATAAAGTGTTGATATCTAACTGGGGCATTTTTAAATCCAAATGGTAATACGTTCCATTCATAAAATCTTTGTGGTACTGTAAATGCTGTAAGGTTTTTAGATTCTTCTTCTAACTTTAAGTGGTAAAAATCCAAATTTGCAGTCAAATTTACTAAAATAATTATATCCTTGTATTTGTCTTATTTTTAATATTTTATTTGGTATTGGGTAATTATAAGTTTTAGTTTTTGCATTTAAATTTCTATAATCAATAACCATTCTACTTTTTCCTCTTTTTTGTTCACTATGTTTATTTACTATAAATGCTGGGCTTGTATGTTTACTATTGTTTTCTTGTATATATCATTTTTTTAGTAATTCACTTATATGTATCTTAAATTCTGTTAAATCATTAAAATTATACTTTAATGGTCTTTGAGTTATTATACTATTATTATAAATTAGCTCAATTTTTACTTTTGTTTTATGTTTTTCCCATCCTTGTAAAAGATCTTCACTATATAATAATTCTAACTTATCTTGGATTATTTTTACTTTATCTATAGAGAATATTATTAATTCTATTTTAGGGTCTTCTTCTTTTATATTTTCTAATTTTTGCGTAATTTTCTCACTTCCTTTTATTCATTCTGTTGTTTTTCGTTTTTTGTTATTTACTCTTTTTGCTCTTATTTTTTGTTTACATGGTGTTGTGAACCACCAGTGTGTTTTGTTTATTATATGTAGGTATAATTTTTCTAAAAATGGCATTCCTAATAGCATATCTTTTGTTGTAAGTTCGAAGTTATATATTTCTTCTATAGTTACTATTTTATCCCATATTTATATTTTTATATTTTTATATTTTTTGCCTTATATGTGATCATGCTTCCTTCATTATTAAATCTTGTTACTACTATCGGTGTTTTTAATTTTTTTCATTTATATTCTGATAAACAATTGTATTAACATATATTAGCTTCTGCTCCTGTATCTATCATTGGTGTATAATATCTGTTATAATATCCTTCTATTATTATCTTTGCAAGTATATATATTTTCATGTTTTTATCTTAAGAAAGTTCTTTTTATTATTACCTTCTTCTTATTATAATTTATTGTTAACTGTTTGTCTTCTAAATTATATGGTTTTACTTGTTCTAACCATTTTATTCCTAAAGTGATATTTTTATCTCCTTGATATACTTTAAACTTTATTATTATTGGTACTCCTCCAATGATTATTTCCTTTTCTGTAGTTTCTTCGGTATATATTAATGCCTTTGGTAGTTCAGGACATAATTGATCAGTAGTAATTATTTCATCTTCTGTTACTAGTTCTCTTGTAATATAGTTTTCTTCTTGTCATGTATTTATTAATATTAGATATTTTCGTTGCTCCATTAATATAATAATTGTCACACCCCGAGTTATTCTCGAGACGCGGACACGGGACCTAGGACCACAAGTGATCCCAAGCTAACCCTGCTGGCATGATCATAAGCATACTAAAGATAATAAATTGATATGAAAGCTAAATCATAAATAAACTAAAGAGATAGGGAATACCCATATACTATAACTAAGATATATAAAAACTGATGAGTTTAATACAAAGAAGTTATTAACTCAATACTAAAGTTGAATCTAACTATGTCTGAAATAAGCCTCTAAACATACTAGAAGTGATGGGACATGCCCCAACTAAATCTAAAAAAACTGAAACTAAAGACCAAAAGGATAGAAGACAATCATGTCACTAGTCCTCGAAGAATAAGGACTCACCACTGATGATGCTGAACTGAAGATCACGAACATGATATAGATCTTGAATACCGAGCTAACCGAATGCAATGACCAAATTTATAACATGCGATACCGAATACCGATTGTCTTGAAATATGGTCAATGCAATAGAGTCACCGAACTGTGGGAGCTACTAATAACCGACATAAAACCACATGAGCTAAATGTGGAGTCCGATGTATACACACCCCATCGAGAGGACCCAATATACCCCGCCGGAGGTATAAAGGCATCTTTGGCGTGATCACTAAACCGATGTTGCCCACAGAGGGGACTTACACCTACGTGGCTCGTAGTCTCGGGACTATATGGGTACGCCGAACCCTAGTCCAACTCGGTATTATGCTATTCCCAATGAATTAAGTAGTTAAGCGGTTATGGTGAATTTCGTAAATCTTTGGATAGCTCGAATCGAACATGCAAACCGAGAATGTAACAATTAATCGATAATGATGCATTCATAAACCGAGGCATGTAAAGGCGAATACCGAAAATATCGACCTAGTGAGCAATAACATGATAATCTGATTTGGAACATTTAAATAACTAATTCATAATGATCAGCTATAATTTTAGAAACCCTAGGTCTGTTCATAATCATGGAATCAAGAATCTGACTGAATTCTAGGGACCTAATGGGCGAAAGGAACCCACTAGTGAAATCCCACATACCTGGTGACGAATTCCACGGAGAAATCTTTTGATTTCGGGGCTGGAATTGATGGAACCTTGCTGCGTTCTTAAACTAGGGTTCTTGACCTCTCCTATCCTTTTAGCGTTCTAATTTTCTAAGTTTTGATTAATGATTTGACTAAGGTACGTTCTAGTTATGTTTCAAGGCTTAAACTGATTAAAATCTCATGATTTAGGGTTTAAACGACGTAGCTAAGGGGTTAAACGAAATAGAAAAAGACCAAAAGACCCCTAAATTAACTGTTGTTGGAGTGATCGACGGAATGGACTGACGGGCCGTCATTCAATCACAGTCCATCGATTGGATCCGTAGGTCGAGTCTACCCGACAGGGTTTCACTAAAACAAGCATAACTCTTTACTCGGATGCCGGATTTTATCAAACTTGGTGGCGTTGGAAAGATAATTAAATTATCTATCATATCATAGGTCATGGGACACACAATTATTTTTGTGCTAAAAGTTATAACCATCTGAAGTTGACTCATTAGAATTTTCAACTAACTGGCTGCTGAACCTCATCTACGGTTAGACCTACGGACCGTGGATCGAATGATGGTCTGTGCTGGTCGACTGTAGTTCATGTCGGAGGCTGGGTAAAGAAGGTCTTGATCCACGGACACAGATCTACGGACCGTGGACTGTCCGTGAGTCGAGACTTAGCCAATTCTTCTGAGCTTGGCTGGGGAGGGGTTGCAGTGGTGAACCACGGACCACCAGCACGGGCCGTGATCTGACCTACGGTCCGTGGATGGCAACCGTGGGTTGCACCTGTAACTTCTCAAAATCTGCATTTTAGGTCTGTTTTGGATTCGGGGTGTGACATTATCTCCCCCTTGAGACCATTCGTCCTCAAATGAAGACTAAGCTAGCTGAAATAAAGGGAGAGGGCTGCAATCCCTACCACTAAACATTGAGAACTGAATTTCTGACTTAACTGAGTTCCAAGGACATGCAAATACGCTGAAAATGCAAGTACAAACTGAAGGAACATGATTCTAAGACTGAGATTACGCATGAATGACTGAAAAATTGATGAGGAACTATTACCTCAAGCTGGAATGGAATCGGAAGGAAAGAGGTGAGGATACTTGGACTTCATGGCTGCTTCTGCTTCCCAAGTAGCTCCCTTCACTGACTGACTACTCCACAAAACCTTGACTGAAGCGACTTCGTTATTTCTCAACCTTCTAACCGGACGATCGAGAATCTCAACTGGTACATCCTCATAAGCAAGGCTATCTTTTACAGCCATAGTCCTAATGGCACTATGGATGCTGGATCACCCACACACTTCTTCAAAAGAGAAATGTGAGACTGGATGCACTGCTGCTAAGTCTGTTGGCAACTCTAACTCATAAGCCACTTTACCAATCCTTTGCAAGATCCGGTAAGGGCCTACATATCTGGGACTGAGCTTCCCTTTCTTTCCAAATCTCATCACCCCTTTCATAGGTGGCACATTCAGGAAAACCTAATCATCAACTTGGAACTCTAGTTCCCTTCTTCTCACATCTGCATAAGATTTTTGGCGACTCTGAGCAGTCTTAAATCTATCTCTAATGAGTTGCACTTTCTCCATAGCATCAAGGACTGAATCTGGTCCTATCAAGGCTGCTTCACCTACTTCAAACCAACCAACTGGAGATCTACATCTACGTCCATACAATGCCTCATAAAGGGCCATCTGAATGTTAGAATGGTAACTATTATTGTAGGCGAACTCAATAAGAGGGAGGTGATCATCTCAACTACCCTTGAAATCGATCACACAAGCTCTCAACATGTCTTCTAAGGTCTGAACGGTACGCTCGGCCTAACCATCCGTCTGTGGATGAAATGTTGTGCTAGGGTTAACCTGAGTACCAAGACCTTTTTGAAATGACTTCCAGAAATGAGAGGTAAACTGGGGACCTCTATCCGAGATAATAGACAAAGGAGCCCCATGCAACCTCACAATCTCATTAATGTAAAGCTTGGCGTAATCCTCCGCCGAATCTGTAGTTTTGACCGCTAAAAAGCGAGAAGACTTAGTAACCCTATCAACAATCACCCAAATGGAGTCATGTTGTCTGCGAGTACGAGGTAAACCTATGATGAAGTCCATGTTGATCACTTCCCACTTCCAAGTAGGAATGTCAATCTCTTGAGTCATACTTCCTGGTTTCTGATGTTCTACCTTTACTTGCTGGCAATTGGGGCACTTAGCCACAAAATATGTTATATCTCTTTTCATACCATTCCACCAATAGACTTCCCGCAAATTGCGGTACATCTTAGTGGCGCCTGGATGAATAGAATATCTGGAGTTATGGGCCTCTGCAAGAATATGTTGTCTCAACTTGCCCACATTAGGAACACATAATCGCCCTTGGTAGCGAAGCACACCATCTCCTCCTTGGGAGAAAACCTCCACTCTCTGATTGTGGACTGCACTCTTAAGCTCAAGCAAGATTGGATCACTGTCTTGCTTTTCCTTAACCTCAACTACCAAAGAAGATCCTGCCCCATTCTGAACCGTTACACCACCATTTGATATACTCATAAGACGAACTCCTAGGCGAGCAAGTCTGTGAACATCCTTTGCTAGCTCTTTTCTTTCTTCCTCAACATGTGCTACACTACCCATAGATAATCTGCTAAGAGCATTTCCTACTACATTCGCCTTACCTGGATGGTAATGCACACTCATATCATAATCCTTGAGGAACTCAAGCCACCTTATCTGGCGAAGATTCAACTCTTTCTGGGTGGATCTGCAAAGCTTTTCTCACAATCATCTGACCATTGGAACTTAACCTTTTTCTGAGTTAACTTAGTCAATGGAGAGGCTATGGATGAAAATCCTTCCACGAACCTTTTGTAATAACCTGCTAGACCCAAGAAACTTCTAATATCTGTAACAGAGGTAGGTCTGGGCCATTGTTTCACTGCTTCTATCTTCTGGGAATCTACTCGAATTCCTTCGCTAGACACAATATGCCCAAGGAAAGCAACTGATTGTAACCAAAACTCGCACTTGTTAAATTTTGCAAATAACTGGCGATCTTTGAGAGTTTACAGAACAACTCTCAAATGACTTGTGTGTTCTTCTTCATTCCTAGAGTAAATGAGGATATCATCAATTAAGACGATAACGAACAAGTCTGAGTACTGTTTGAACACTCTGTTCATCAAATCCATGAAAGCTGCAGGAGCATTGGTTAGTCCAAATGACATAACTATAAATTCATAATAACCATACCGAGTTCTGAAGGCTGTCTTCGGAATGTCACTATCTCGACTACGGCCGATGATAACCTGATCTGAGGTCTATCTTTGAGAAATGACTAGCACCTTGAAGTTGGTCGAACAAGTCATCAATTCTAGGGATGGGATACTTATTCTTGATTATGACCTTGTTCAACTGCCTATAGTCAATGCACATTCTGAGAGAACCATCTTTCTTCTTCACGAACAACACTGGTGCACCCCATGGCGAAATACTGGGTCTGATGAAGCCCTTATCTAGAAGGTCTTTCAACTGCTCTTTCAATTCCTTAAGCGCTGTTGGAGCCATTCTGTAAGGAGGAATAAAAATAGGCTAGGTATCTGGAAGGAGATCAATTCCAAAGTCTATTTTCCTTTCGGGAGGAACTCCATGAAGATCTTCTGGGAACACTTCTGAAAACTCACTGACTACAGGAACTGACTCAAGAGTTGGGGATTCAGAACTAGAATCCTTAACCCGAACTAGATGATAGAGATAACCCTTAGAGATTATCTTTTTGGCCTTAAGGTAAGAAATGAATCGACCCATAGGCGCTAAGCTACTACCCTTCCATTCTAAGATTGGTTCATCTGAAAACTGAAAACGAACAATTCTAGTTCTACAATTGACTGAGGGATAACAGGAATGTAACCAATCCATGCCTAGAATGACATTGAAGTCTAGTATTTCTAACTCTACAAGATCTGCTGAGGTGACTTTCTGAGAGACTGTGACAGGGCAATTTCTGTATATCCGTCTAGCTATAACTGGGTCACCAACTGGAGTAGAGATTGAGAAGGGTTCTGAAAGAGTTTCTGGGTTAACACTGAATTGGACTGCTATATAAGGAGTTACAAATGACAAAGTAGCCCCTGGATCTAATAAAGCATAAACATCAAGATCAAAGACTCGTAACATACCAGTGACTACATCAGGAGAATCTTCCTGATCTTGACGAGCCTGAAGAGTATAGAGCCCGTTTGGCGCCGTCCGCCACCGTACAAGAAGAGTTACCCCGCCGAGTCGGGCGACCCTACCGGTGCCGCTTGAAGTTGTAGATCGAGCTCTACCATTATTTCCTCCTTGACCTTGTCTTGAAGGACAATCCTTCAATCTATGACCATACTGACCACACCCAAAACATCCTTCCTTACCTGCAAGGCACTCGCCCGGATGGTTCTTACTACACTTCGGGCAAGTTGGGTAGGTTTTGGTGCCTGAAACACTACCTTAAGACCTGACGCTCTACCTTTCTGATCATTACGGAGCCTAGGGGATGGAACACTAGCTGATGAAAGGGCTGGAGTTGAAGACTTCTGCTGAAACTGCGAGCGATTTCCACCACCTATTTTCTGTTGATGATAGTCATAGTTACCTGTTCTAGCTTTCTTAGTCTCCTTAGCTCATTTCCTAAGCTTATCACCCTCAACCTGCTGAGCATGAGTCATAAGCCTAGAGATGTTCATGTCTCTCAACAACATAGTATTCCTGCACTCGGTTTTCACTAAGTCTGACACTCCATACAAAAACTTATTCATCTGAACCCTGGAATCAGCAACCATGTGAGGAGCATACCTGGAGAGTTGGTTAAACTTGAGCCCATACTCTTGGACAGTCATGTTACCCTGCTTTAATTTCATCAATTCCTGGGCCCTTGCTTCTCTCAACTCTATGGGGAAAAACCTGTCCAGAAAGGTTTCGCTGAAACAATCCCAAGTAATAGGAGCGACATCTGTACCCCTGTCCTCCTTCCACTGAGTATACCAGATATGAGCCATATCTTTCATTTGGTAAGATGCTAACTCAACCCGATCATTCCCAGTGACCTGCATCACCTCAAAGATCTTCTTGATCTCATCTAAGAAATTCTGGGGATCTTCCCCAACTTGTGATCCTAAGAACTCTAGCGGATCCATCCTAACAAAGTCTCGCACCCTGGCGGCAGCTGACCCAACATTTGCATTCGCAGGAGCTTGAACTCGCTGATTGTTCTGGTTGGCCACACTCTGAGCCAACATCTGAATGGCATTCCTGAATTCAGCATTTGAGACTTCCTGATCTGGAACTGGAGGAGCTGCATTTGCGTTCTTGGCATTCGCATTCCTAGCATAAGCTCTACAAGGAGGCATGATCACTGAAACGTAGAACGTCAAGTTAGAATAGAATTTAGATCATACCTTACGCACGATAAGAGTAACAAAAAATGAAGATTTTTCCTAAGACACTTTGTAACCTCCCTCTCATTAGATGCGGTGCACACTGCACACCCATGAAAAGGACTCTACGTAGTGCGGCTTTTCAGACATCCTAAGACACTTAAACTTTATGCTCTGATACCAAGTTTGTCACGCCCCGAGCTACCCCCGAGACGCGGACACGGGACCTAGGACCACAAGTGATCCCAAGCTAACCCTGCTGGCATGATCATAAGCATACTAAAGATAATAAATTGATATGAAAGCTAAATCATAAATAAACTAAAGAGATAGGGAATACCCATATACTATAACTAAGATATATAAAAACTGATGAGTTTAATACAAAGAAGTTATTAACTCAATACTAAAGTTGAATCTAACTATGTCTGAAATAAGCCTCTAAACATACTAGAAATGTTGGGACATGCCCCAACTAGATCTAGAAAAAACTGAAACTAAAGACTAAAAGCGATAAAGATAAACATGTCACTAGTCCTCAAAGAATGAGGACTCACCACTGATGCTGATGAACTGAAGATCGAGAATCGATCTAAGCGTGATCTGGATGCTGAGAACCTGAACCTACATCACGAGAAGATGTAGCGCACGTATGCGTTAGTACTTGAAAGGTACTGGGCATGCAGGATAGAGTAAAGCTGAAATAACATATAACTGAACAAAGTAATAAAGCAATGAAATAATCTGAACATGATATAGATACTGAATACTGAGCTAACTGAATGCAATGACCAAATTTATAACATGCTGATACCGAATACCGATTGTCTTGAAATATGGTCAATGCAATAGAGTCCGGCGAACTGTGGGAGCTACTAATAACCGACATAAAACCACATGAGCTAAATGTGGAGTCCGATGTATACACCCCATCGAGAGGACCCAATATACCCCGCAGAGGTATAAAGGCATCTGCCGGCGTGATCACTAAACCGATGTTGCCCACAGAGGGGACTTACACCTACGTGGCTCGTAGTTCGGGACTATATGGGTACGCTAAACCCTAGTCCAACTCGGTATTATGCTATTCCCAATGAATTAAGTAGTTAACGGTTATGACCGAATTTACGTAAATCTTTGGATAGCTCGAACCGAACATGCAAACCGAGAATGTAACAATTAATCGATAATGATGCATTCATAAACCGAGGCATGTAATGGCGAATATTGAAATATCTCGACCTAGCATGTGTAATTCAAGGCGAAGAAATACATAGTTAGGGTTACGAAATTCATGCGATAAAGGCGAGCAATAACATGATAATCCGATTTGGAATATTTAAATAACTAATTCATGATGATCGGCTATAATTCTAGAAACCCTAGGTCTATTCATAATCATGGAATCAAGAATCTGCGACTAGGGTTCTTGAATTCTAGGGACCTAATGGGCGAAAGGAACCCACTAGTGAAATCCCACATACCTGGTGACGAATTCCACGGAGAAATCTTTCGATTTAGGGGATGGAACTGATGGAACCTTGCTGCGTTCTTGAACTAGGATTCTTGACCTCTCTTATCCTTTTAGCGTTCTAATTTTCTAAGTTTTGATTAATGATTTGACTAAGGTAAGTTCTAATTATGTTTCTAGGCTTAAACTAATTAAAACCTCATGAGTTAGGGTTTAAACGACGTAGCTAAGGGGTTAAATAAAATAGGAAAAGACCAAAAGAGCCCTAAATTAACTGCTGTTGGAGTGATCGACGGAATGGACTGACGGGCCGTCATTCAATCGACGATCCGTCTATTGGATTCGTAGGTCGAGTCTGCCCGACAGGGTTTCATTAAAACCAGCATAACTTTTTACTGGGAGGTCAAATTTTAGCAAACTCGATAGCGTTGGAAAGATAATTAAATTATCTATCATATCATAGGTCATGGGACACACAATTAATTTTGTGATAAAAGTTATGACCATCTGAAGTTGACCCATCAGAATTTTCAGCTAACTGGCTGCTGACCCTCATCTACGGTCAAACTTACGAACCGTGGATCGAATGACGGTCCATGCTGGTCGACCGTAGTTCGTGTCAGAGGCTGGGTGAAGAAGGTCTTGATCCACGGACACAGACCATGAACCGTGGTCTGATCTACGGACCGTGGGTCTGTCCGTGAGTCGAGACTTAGCCAATTTTTCTGAGCTTGGTTGGGGAGGGGTTGTAGTGGTGAAACACGGACCACCAGCACGGGCCGTGGTCTGACCTACGGTCCGTGGATGGCAACGGTGGGTTGCACCTGCAACTTCTCAAAATTTGCATTTTAGGTCTTTTTTGGATTCGGGGTGTTACAATAATGATATGGTTTTATGGTTTTATTTCTTTTTCTATTGCTTTTTGTGGAGCTTTATCTATTCTTCTTGAGGTACTCATTTTTTATGATATTTGGGGTATTTCATAGTTTATTCTTTTTTATGTGCTTAATCTTTCTTTTACTATTTCTAAAACATGACTACATACATGCATGATGAAATGATAAAAACTATGAAACCTTAACCTTATATATACTTAAAAGTATATTAGGAGAAAAAAAATCCAAGATACTATAATAACTATGGACAATATGATCGAGAAAAACCTATGTGGGATAAAAGATTGAATAAAAAATGGACACCTAAACCAATAACTGAACAACATAATTTTTTAGATTTAGACTGTGTAGTAAATATAAATAAAACAATCCAATTATGGATGAGATATATATCAAAACAATTAATAGATAACAAAATAGAGATGACAGAAACACCAGGATATATAGAAAAAACACTTATAGGAATAGTAAAATTATGGCAATAAAATTTATCAGATGAAAGTTTAAAACCTATAAGAAGTAATAAAAAATTTGATGGTGAATTAGCTACTATAACTATGAAAATATTATATAAATACGAAGTAGCTATAAGAACGATAAACAGATAATCTAATTCATAATGATCTAATATGAATTTAATCAATTATGAATATGATAGGAAGGAATAATTGAAAATAAAATACCTGCATAATAGCGAACATGACTATATACATGCATGATGAAATGACTTTTTTGGTAGGTATACCATTTTTGGTAGGTGAGGAATCCATTTTAAAGATTTTATTATAATATTTTTTGCTAAGTGTCTTAATCTTGATATCTCTTTAATATTATTTATGATATATTCTAGATATAACATATCTTGGGTTCTTAGGTACATATATAAATTATTTTTCATTAATTGTTTTAATAGTTTTATATTTTTCATAGCTTCTGTCCAATATTGTGTTTTCCATTTCGTCTGTTTCATTTTCTGATAATTCATATATATTATCTTCACTTTCTAATTCATAATCTACGTACTCTATTTGTGTATATTATTCATTGTCTACCAGTATTTCTGATATTTGTTTTTTTTGGATTTTTAGGTAATGTACAATTTTTTGCTATATGTCTTAATTTTCCACAATTGTAACACACATTCTGTTAATTTTTTCTTTGGTATATATGGTTTTTTAGTTTTATAGTTTTTTACATAGTATCTTCTTCTTGGTTTTTCATATTTATATTTTGATCTGTATTTTTTATTATATTTCTTTTTATAGTATCTGTCTGTACAATCGAATTGGGTGCTGTTTTATTTTTGCAACATGCTAAGTTTTTTACCAATATTTTTTCCATTTTTATTTCTTCTTTATGTTTTTCACATAGTTCTATGAACTATCGTTGTAAGAATTTCATTCTAGTTCCTAAGGTGTCTGATAATCCAGCTTCATTCCAACTTTTTATTACTTTTGAATTAAAAGGTTCTGATAATTTTGTAAAATATAATTTTCTTATTTCTTTACTTTCTTCTATGCTATATGTTCCTTTATAATAGTATTCTCTAAATGCACATGTATATTCATCTATATAACACATGTTACATATTGCTAATTTTGTCATTAGATTAATTTTTTACAAATTCCTGCAAATATATTGTTGTTAAGTCTATTTTGCCTATGTCTTAATTCTTGTTTTTTTGCTATAATTATTTCAGTGAGTTTTTGTCTACATTCGTTATTCTCGTTATTCATTGTATCTTTAAATATTGAATATATTTATATTTTATTTTAGATATATTATCTATTAATTGATGTAATTTGTCATTATCAGTTTTTGTGATATTGAGTTGTTTATATTCTGGATATAATTTGTTTAATTTCCTTCTTATTTTTCTTAACTTTCTACTGAGTTTTTTGTATCTAGCTATTCATTTGAGTAGCATAGAGAAAAACTATTTTATATCTACAAATACAAATAAAAAACTTAGAATATAAACTACAACACAATTTGTAAATGAATAAAGAAGAATACGCAATAGATGAAAAAATATATGAAAACTATGACGGATTAAAAATAAAGATAATATTTTCTAATCTAGATAGAAGATATAAGAAAATATGTGACAATCTAAGTTTAATGTTAGAAAAAGAAATAGTAAAATTAGAAGACAGTTTAACTGCTATGATCATAATAACAAAAGAAAATAAAGAAATAGATAGAAAAACGAAAATTGAAAAAAACAAAACAACAAGCAAAAAAGGAAGAACAACAATTAGAAGAAGTAAAAAACTACTAAAATAATAGAAGTAGAAAAAGAGCTGGCAATATTAAAAGAAATGTATGAAATTAAACAAAAAGAAAAAGAACAAAAAAACTAAATTAGCAAATGAGATAAATAAATTTAAGGAAAAATTACAATTAGAAGAACAAGAAGAAACAGAAGAAAACCAAGATAATCTACCTGAAATAGGAATTGACGAAATAAATAATGATCTAGAAGAACAACATTCAGAAATAAGCGAAACATATACGAAACTTTTAGCAAACATAGATGCAAAGAATTTTATACCATTTTTTGGTGCGGAATTCAATTTATTGGTAGGTGATAAATATAAGATATACTAAGATATTTTTGGTAGTGTGGTAGGTGAGGAATTCATGACTTTTTTGGTAAGATATACCATTTTTGGTAGGTGAGGAATCCATTTTAAAGATTTTATTATAATATTCTTTTTCAAAGTGTCTTAATCTTGATATCTCTTTAATAATATTTATGATATATTCTAGATATAATATATCTTGGGTTCTTAGGTACATATATAAATTATTTTTCATTAATTGTTCTAATATTTTTATATTTTCCATAGCTTCTGTCCAATATTGTAAATATTCGTAGTTCATTTTAATCTGAATTTATTTCTAAATCATATCATTCTATTCTTTTGAGGTCTAAATCATGTAGGTCTATTTCATACCATCGTTGGTTTAATATATTTTCCGATTCGTTATCATTAAATATTTTTTCCCATATGATTCTTCTTAATTCAATTATCTCTATACTTTTAAGTATATATAAGATTAAAATTTTATAGTTTTTTATTATTTCATCATGCATGTATGTAGTCATGTTCGTTGTTATGCAGATTTTTTATTTTCAATTATTCCTTCCTATCATATTCATAATTGATTCAATTCATATTAGATCATTATAAATTAAATTATCTGTTTATCATGTTCTCCTGTCACTACTAGCATCGTACTTTAGTGGATACTTCCTTCTTATCAGTGTCTCAACTTTGTTTACTACCCTAAACGGATTTCCTTGCCTACCGGTTTCAACATTAGGATGGCATAGTATAAGTTTTCTCTCTGTTTTCAGTGTGCTAATAAACTAGAAATCATGATTCAAATAATTCTAATACATAATAACTAACATAAATTTATTTAATCATATATATGATATTCAGGATTATATGAAATTAGTTATGCATATTTGTTGAACAATATACCTTTGCCTCTTGCTTATCCATGGTATCTGAGGGTTGCTCCATTATCTATTAAGTATTTAAATATTTGAAGGAGTTTTTAATAAAGCCTGAAGGCTTCAAGGCATGCCTCTTAAGTTATATGCACATTCCTTTATATAGAAAAGAATTTATTTCCTATGTCAACAGTAATGCACAATAATGCACGTACTATACTACTTACTGCACAATAATGCACTACCATTTACTTTACAATAACGCCTCCCTAATACTTTTACACTTGTCCTATTAATAATACACACCACCTACCACACTTTACACTTGTCCATACTACTTTAATAATGCACATCTATCATTTAATATCCACATACTTTAATAATGTATACTACCCTACATTTGTTGACTAATTTACATGATTTATCCTACTTTATACTATTTGCTTTTTGGCCAAATATTTCTTCTTTGCCCTATCTCTTTAGTTGTCTCTATCTTCTTTATCTTCTGATCACTTTAGACTTTATTCTACCTAGACATCTGGAATCACGTTGTCGTCTCCATAACATTTTGAACATATATGATCAGGGTATTTGTGTCCAATTAGCTTGCAATATCTAGTTAATAGTTCTGACGAAATAAATCCTGCTTTGAGTGCTCTCGTCGTAGGTCTTTCTTCTGGTTTTAATAATAATAATAAAATCTATTGCTAGACTTCATCCATATCTGTTCTTCTTAGTTCTCTCGAATTTGAATATATCATTAACTGATCTCTAGAGTAGTAACTCCATATAGTATTTCCATTCAAATAATTGTTTGCTAACTCTTGTATAATAGTTGATATACCAATTTTTCTTTTATTGACATAAAAATTTTGTATTTCTATTTTTCGTATTTCTTCCTGTTGTACAATATCTTCAAGTATAATTATGTCTTTGATTAGTCCGATCTTAATAACTTGAATCGGAGGTTTTATCTCTTCGTATAATATCTCCGCTGGTGCTGCATAAAACTTTATACAAAATAAGCTTCCTTTGGTAACTCTTTTATATGTAACAAATATTTTGTGTAATTCTGGTATTCCACTTATCTCTTCTCCATCGTATGTGTATACGGTATTTAATAGTCCATAATTGTAACATGTTCTTACTAAATTGGCGTTAGTTTTTGGTTATGCTATTAACTTGTTATAACCTTGTAATTTTTGGGTTAGGTAGTCTTGATTTGGTTCTTTGGTTGTAGTGGATCTACGGTTAAGGTTCAAATAAGTTTGGATTTTGTATATATTTTCAATATAGGTTCTCGTAACATGGTTATATAATTTTTTCTGGTTCTGTAGACTATCTGCATATGTAGAGGTTTGTGGTTCCATAATCAATGTATATCTTGACGTTCTTGGGGTAAATGGATTTTCAAATAGCTGGTTTAAGTTTGCATTCTTATGCTGTTTTTCACTAACTTGTTTACTTGTACCTGCAGCTGTATTTAAACAAACATTATGGGTTTTAAAGTGTTTTCCAACGTCACGTCTTAGCTCTGAATTTTTAAAGTCTTCCTATCGACTTAACTCCGTATTTTTATAGTCATGCTGCTGACTTGTACAGCTTTAGACTTCAGATTATCTTCATTAGTCTTTAGCTTTTGTATCTCATTGTCCATACTGTCTACTTTGATACAAAGTGTAGTGATGGCTTTGAGTATCTCTTCGATTGTATATTCTTTCTCAGTTTGAGTAGCTTTGTCTTGATAAGTAATCTGCAATAACATTCTTGTTAGTTCTTATTACTTCAATAGTAAATGTAAAATTTAATATATTTAATACCAATCTTCTTATTTCTTTTGTAGTTATTGAATCCTGTATTTTTCTTGTTAGCCACCATTTTACTTGTCTGTTATCTGTCCTTATAATAAATTTATTATATACAATATATGGTTCAAATGATAGTAAACATTTATACACTGAGTATAATTCTTTCCTATTTATTTTCCATCTTATTTCTGCATTAGTAAATGTTCCTAAATAATATCTACAATGATGTTCTATTTTTTCTTTATCATACTTGTATTTCAAGACTCCTCTATAACTTTTTTCACTGACATCTGATTCTACTATATAAGTAAATTTTTTGTTTTCATCCGGAAAGTATAGTTTGGGTAGGTTCTTACATAATAGTTTTACTTTTTGTATTTGTGTTTGGTCTTTTTATCAAACTGGTATTATATATCTTTTTTTTATTTTTGTTGTAATAGTTTTAAATTCTCTGCTAATTTTGGTATGTATTCTCTTACTTGATTTACTAGTCCTAAGAATGATTGTAATTTCTTTTTTGTATCTAGTTGTTTATTTGAGTTAATTATTTTTTGTACTATATGCGTTTGCATTTTTATTCCATTTTTATCTATCTGTATTCCTAGGAATTCTATTTGGTTTTTCATTATGTGTTCTTTCTTTTTACTTAGGCTTATGCCTGAATATTCTATAATATGTATGAATTTTTCTAATAGTCTTATGTGTTCATCTTGGATTTTAGAATATAGTAATATATCATCAATATATACTACACAATTTTCTAGTTCTTTAAAGTAGTTATTCATAAAGTGTTGATATCTACCTGGTGCGTTTTTATATCGAAATGGTAATACTTTCCATTCATAAAATCCTTGTAGTACTGTAAATGTTGTAAGTTTTTTAGATTCTTCTTCTAACTTTAAGTGGTAAAATCCTGATTTGCAGTCAAATTTACTGAAGTAATTATATCCTTGTATTTGTCTTATTTTTAATATTTTATTTGGTATTGGGTAATTATATGTTTTAGTTTTTTCATTTAAATTTCTATAATCAATAACCATTCTACTTTTTCCTCTTTTTTGCTCACTATGTTTATTTACTATAAATATTGGGCTTGTATGCTTAGTATTGCTTTCTTGTATATATCCTTTTTCTAGTAATTCATTTATATGTATTTTAAATTCTGTTAAGTCATTAAAATTATATTTTAATGATTTTTGGGTTATTACACTATTATTATAAATTAGCTCAATATTTACTTTTGTTTTATGTTTCTCCCATCCTTGTAAAGGATCCTCACTATATAATAATTCTAACTTATATTGGATTATTTTTACTTTATCTATAGAGAATATAATTAATTCTATTTTAGGGTCTTCTTCTTATAAATTATCTAATTTTTGTTTAATTTTTTCACTTTCTTTTATCCATTCTGTTATTTTCCGTTTTTTGTTATTCACTCTTTTTGCTCCTATTTTTTGTTTACATGGTGTTGTGAACCACCAGTGTGTTTTGTTTATTATATGTAGGTATAATTTTTCTAAAAATGACATTTCTAATAGCATATCTTTTGTGGTCAATACAAAATTATATATTTCTTCTATAGTTACTATTTTATCCCATATTTGTATTTTTATATTTTTTTGCTTTGTATGTGATCATGCTTTCTTCATTATTAAATTATGTTACTACTGTCGGTGTTTTTAATTTTTCTCATTTATCTTCTGGTAAACAATTGTATTTACATATATTAGCTTCTGATCCTGTATCTATCATTGGTGTATAATATCTATTGTAATATCCTTCTATTATTATTTTGCAAGTATATATATTTTCATGTTTTTATCTTAAGAAAGTTCTTCTTATTATTATCTTCTTATTATTATAATTTATTGTTAACTGTTTGTCTTCTAAATTATATGGTTTTACTTGTTCTAACTATTTTATTCCTAAAGTGATATTTTTATCTCCTTGGTATATTTTAAAGTTTATTACTATTGGTACTCCTCCAACGATTATTTCCTTTTTTGTAATTTCCTCGGTATATATTAATGCCTTTGGTAGTTCAGTAGTAATTATTTCATCTTCTGTTACTAATTCCTTTATAATATAGTTTTCCTCTTGTCCTGTATTTATCAATATTAGATATTTTCGTTGTTCCATTACTCCTGTTATGTAGTAATGATATGGTTTTATTTCTTCTTCTATTGGTTTTTGTGGAGTTTTATCAATTTTTCTTGAGGTGCTCATTTTTTTAATGAAATTTGGGGTATTTCATAGTTTATTCTTTTTGATGTACTTAATCTTTCTTTTACTATTTCTAAATCTTCTTCCATATTAATCTCATTATAATTGTAATCATTATTATCTATGACTGTAACTATCCTTTCAAAAGGATCTTCTATCTTTATTTTATTTATTTTATTTTTTGCTGTTATTTTATGTTTTGTTGTTAAAACATATAAATTTTTACATCTAGCTGTAAATATTTTACTTCCTGGGCTAGTTCTATCCCTGACAGTTTCCAATATAATAATAATGATTTATCTATGTTTCTGTCATTTATTGCTACTGAGTAGTTAGCACTTATTATGAATTAAAATTTTTGGTATATGAGGTTACATTTTACTACACTTATTATACTTTTTTCTATGGGTTGTATAATTCTATCATCTGCTAAGTATATTTCTATGGGTGTATCTATTCCTTCTCTAAAACATGTTTTTATTAATATTTATGTTCCTCCTAAATGTACATATTTAATTGGATTATTAGCTTTAATATCTTGTATTTCTTTATTGATTATTCGTTTGTTTATTATTGGTATTTTAGCCTTTCCTTTGGTGTATTTGCAATCTATGATATGTTCTCTTTGACTTACTACATAATATTCTTCTTTTTGTCGTTTAAACCAATTTCTTATTGTTGGTATTTCGAATATTTTTCTACGCTTAGGTCTAATTCTTTTCCTTTTATTTGTTCGAATATATTATTATCAAATATTATTTTTTGTTCTGCCGATTCTTCATCTTGATATTTTTCTTTAGTTACTATTTGTATATCTGTTTCAGTCATTTATATAGTATTCATTATCTCGATCCTATTCTTTGAATTATTTTCCATTTCGTTTGTTTCGTTTTCTGATAATTCATATTTACTATCATCGCTTTCTAATTCACAATCTATATACTCTATTGGTATATATTTTTCATTGTCCACTAGTATTTCTGATATTTGTTTTTTCTTTGGATTTTTAGGTAATTTGCAATCTTTAGTTATGTATCCTAATTTTCCACAATTATAACAAGTGCATTCCGTTAGTTTTCTCTCAGGTCTATATTGTCTTTTGGTTTTGTAGTTTTTTACGTAGTAGTTTCTCCTTGGTCTCTTATACCTATATTTTGATCTGTATTTTTTATAGTTTCTTTTTTTACTTTTATAATACCTATCCGTACAATCAAATTGGGGTGCTGTTTTATTTTTGCAACATGCTAGGTTTTTTACTAATATCTTTTTTATTTTTATTTCTTCTTTATGTTTTTCACACAGTTCTATAAACCATTGTTGTAGAAATTTCATTCTAGCTCCTAAGGTATCTGTTAATCCTGCTTCATTTCAACTTTTTATTACTTTTGGATTAAAAGGTTCTGGTAATTTTGTAAAATATAATTTTCTTATTTCTTTACTTTCTTCTATGCTATATGTTCCTTTATAGTAGTATTCTCTAAATGCACATGTATATTTATCTATATAACACATATTACATATTGCTAATTTTGTCATTAGATTTCAGTTTATGATTTTTTCTTTATTTTATTCTTCTACTTTTGTTGTCATACTACTAAATTCATTTCTTATAGCTACTTCGTATTTATATAATATTTCCATAGTTGTAGTGGCTAATTCACCATCAAATTTTTTATTACTTCTCAAAGTTTTTAAACTTTCATCTGATAAATTTTGTAACCATAATTTTACCGTTCTTATAAGTGTTCTTTCTATATATCCTGGTGTTTCTGTCATTCCTATTTTGTTATCTATTAATTGTTTTGATATATATCTCATCCATAATTGGATTATTTTATTTATATCTGTTACACAGTCTAAATCTAAAAAATTATGTTGTTCAGTTCTTGGTTTAGGTGTCCATTTTTTATTCAATCTTTTATCTCATATAGTTTTTTCTCTATCATATAGTTCATAGTTTGCATTATAATATTTTAAATTTTTTGAGTTTTATTCCTGATGTACTAGGTTTTCATCCATGTCTACATCGCCTATATTTACTTCTAAATTATTTGTATTATCTATGTTTGCTAAGAGTTTCGTCTATGTTTCACTTGTTTCTGAATGTTGTTCATCTAGATTATCGTCATTTATTTCATCAATTCTTATTTCAGGTAGATTATCTTGATTATTTTCTTTTTTTTCTTCTAGTTCTTCTTCTAATTGCAATTTTTCTTTAAATTTATTTATTTCATTTGCTAATTTTGTTTTTTGTTCTTTTTCTTTTTGTTTAGTTTCATACATTTCTTTCAATATTGCCAGCTCTTTTTCTAGTTCTATTATTTTAGTATTTTTTTACTTCTTCTAATTGTTGTACTTCCTTTTTTGCTTGCTGTTTTATTTTTTCAATTTCCGTTTTTCTATCTATTTCTTCATTTTCTTTTGTTATTCTTATCATAGCAGTTAAACTATCTTCTAGTTTTACCGTTTCTTTTTCTAACATTAAACTTAGATTGTCACCTATTTTCTTATATCTTCTTCCTAGATTAGAAAATATTATCTTTATTTTTAATCCGTCATAGTTTTCATATGTTTTTTCATCTATTGCGTGTTCTTCTTTATTCATTTATAAATTGTATTGTAGTTTATATTCTAAGTTTTATATTTGTATTTGTAGATATAAAATAGTTTTTCTCTGTGCTACTATAGATTTTTTACAAATTCATGCAAATATATTACTGTTAAGTCTATTTTGCCTATGTCTCAATTCTTGTCTTTTTATTATAATTATTTTGGTAAATTTTTGTCTATATTCATTATTCTCGTTATTCATTGTATCTTTAAATATTGAATATATTTATATTCTGTTTTAGATATATTAACTATTAATTTATCTAATTTGTCGTTATCAGTTTTTGTGATATTGAATTGTTTATATTCTGGATATAATTTATTTAATTTTCTTCTTATTTTTCTTAATTTTCTACTAGTATGTTTCTTCTTATATTTCTTTTCATCCATAGCTCATTCATAATTGATTAAATTCATATTAGATCATTATGAATTAGATTATCTATTTATCATGTTCTCCTGTCACGACTAGCATCGTACTTTAGCAGATAGTTCCTTCTTATCAGCGCCTCAACTTTGTTTACATAGACCTAAGCGTAGAAAAATTATTGGAAATACCAACAATGAGAAATTGGTTTAAACGACAAAAAAAAAGAATATTAAGTAGTAAGTCAAAGAGAACATATCATAGATTGCAAATACACCAAAGGAAAGGCTAAAATACCAATAATAAACAAACGAATAATCAATAAAGAAATACAAGATATTAAGGCTAAAAATCCAATTAAATATGTATATTTAGGAGGAACAGAAATATTAATAAAAGCATGTTTTAGAGAAGGAATAGATACACCCATAGAAATATACTTAGCAGATGATAGAATTATACAACCCATAGAAAAAAGTATAATAAGTACAGTAAAAGATAACCTCATATACCAAAAATTTAATAATTTATATATGTACCTAAGAATCCAAGATATGTTATATCTAGAATATATCATAAATAATATTAAAGAGATATCAAGATTAAGACACTTAGCAAAAAAATATTATAATAAAATCTTATAAATGGATTCCTCACCTATCAAAAATGGTATACCTGCCATTGTTCCTCCTAAATGTACATATTTAATTGGATTTTTAGCCTTAATATCTTGTATTTCTTTATTGATTATTCGTTTGTTTATTATTGATATTTTAGCCTTTTCTTTGGATTCTTAGTCACAATACGATCTGTTCTTAATAGAACCGATCTTATTCTATGAACAAACATGATTCCTTACTTCTCAGCAAATCATCAGTAGGGGAATGCGGAACTGCTAGAGAGCTATGCGCGTGTACATACTGCCATCTCTTGTTTATTATTCCTCTCATTTCATTACTTTTAACTACTTCTATATGTAAGAATATAATTACTTCAATATTATTGAAAGATGATAGAATGTGCCAATAATGGCATCTATCGATTAAATAATATTTTTATAATTTATTTTTTGCGTCTTTCATGCCTTGAGGAGAAGGTGTTTGAATTTTCACTGTCATATCATCATTTAAGGGGATATCAGTTCTACTCCAAATAAAAATTGGGGTAAGAGGTTGTTATAAAATTAGTATGCAGTCGATTGGATTAAAAGAAAATTTTAGTTAAGGAAGATGATCTGTTGTAGCGTGTGTGTATATATATATATATATATATATATATATATATATATATATATATATATATATATTAAATGAATTATATGATGACTTATTACGAAATGCATTATTATATTTATTTTATTCGTTTCCTTTGATGTGAGTGCATTTATGATCTGTAATAATTTATGAAGGTGGAGTCTATGAAATCTTAATGAAAGTATGTATCTCATTTGAGTGAGTGTCAAAATTTACAAAATTAAGCACAATTGACATATTTCACTTATGTGAGTACTGTGAAAGGAGATTGTTTTCTATGAGAATGGGCATGTTCACAAAAATACTCATGAAATTTGAGATAACACAATCATAATATAGTGACTATTAAAACTTATATAAACACCTCGATCATTATCATATGTAAACAATGATACTTTATTTTCATTAAGCATTCACATATAGTTCATGTCTGAGATCACTATTGATTCTAAAATAAAGAATATTGTTTTACTATTTGAAGTTTCAATGTTGAGCACACCAGACTCCCTTCAATTAAATTGGTGAACTCTCTTATTTTAATATTAAAATAAGTGGAGTCATATTGATATTATTTTTGCATTTTAATAATATAAATTAAAATATTAAGTACATGATATTAATAGGCATAAAGTGAAGAAAGTGGTGTCATAACTTTTTGTAACTCATGTAACTACAATGATATGTTCTCTTCATTATGCCATACTAATTGCCTCACTAAGCCTCAAAAGATCATACACATTCTTGACATTTATTTGTGAAAAGATAAATCCTATACCAATATAATTGATGGTTTCTTCGTTGTGTTGAATAGATGAAAAAGATGAGAAATGTTGGAAAATATTGTGGTGAGGTTAGTGCAGTGAATGAGAGAGTTGAGACAAAAATAATATTCTAAAAGCTTGGATTGACTTTTAGTTTTCAGTTATAAGTCAAAAGTCATAAGTAATTACATAATTCCACTAGTTTAGGAGCTAAATACTTAGTCTCTAGTTTGAAATATTATGTATCTTACCAAATTTTGGTGCGTCCAAATATGTTCAGATACATCCAGATATATTTATCTCGAGATACATGAGATCAAAATTATGTGTAATTTATTCTAGATACATTGAATCCAAGCTGGATTCACATGTATCTATGTTACATAACAAATCTCGTGTCACGATCCGAGTCAACACCCTGGACGTGGCCGGCACCCGAGAACCATTGATGGTCCCCAAGTGAACCCTCATCCTGGTTGACTACAAGCGAAAGACTAATTCAAGCATACAAAACTTAAAACTGAATAAAATTCATTGAACTGAAATACAAAGCTTTAACTCAAACGATTAACTTTGAATATAATAGTACATTCAACTAGCCAGAAATAGGCAACTTAAGTCTTTAAAACATTTAACAAAATAAATGAAACAGACTTCTCAAACTCTACTATCTATCTACGAAGCCTCTAAATGACAAAGATAGAAGTCAAGACAAGACCCACGACCTCCAAACAAAACTGAAATGTAAACGGAATCCTCCGAAAGCAAGGATGCTCACCAAAGCTAACTCAAACTTCAAGTGGTATCAATGAAGCGCTTGTTGGTGACCCTAGTATCTGTATTTGCATCATGAAATGATGCAGGCAAAATGGTGTCAGTACATGGAATGTACGAGCATGTAAGGGGAATTCTAAAGCATAAACATAAGCTTGAACTGTTGGAAAAGAAACATGCTTACCTCTTCTCAACTCATTCAACTCAACTCAAAGAAACATAGTTCAACTCAACTCATAGAAAATAAAGCTCAACTCAATAATAAGAGACTCAACTCTGTGAAACATAGTTCAACTCAACCCAGTGAAATAGGGCTCAACTCAAAAATAAAATACTCAACTCTGTGAAGCATAGTTCAACTCAACTCAGAGAAAATAGGGCTCAACTCAATATTAAGAGACTCAACTCTGTTCAATATAAAGCAGTAGTAAAAATGCATTATAAATAAAGAAAAGTTTTCAAAACAGTAGATAGCAACTCAATGTATTGAAAAATACAATAATAACTTAGTTTGTATATAAAAATATAAAATAACTGTCACGACCCAAATATGGACGTGATGGCACTCGTCTTATCCCACCAAGACAAGTCAGCCTAAAACTCAACCATTACAATAAAATGTGAAAATTTTATAATCAACTCAAAAATACCTCCAAAATCTGGTTGTCACGTGTACAAGCCTCTAAAGTATTACAATTGATTCAAAAGAAAACACAAGTCTAAAATGACATTGTTTCTAGAATAGAACAAGATCATAAATAGGAGTAAGAAGGTCCGATGAAATGACAAGTATCTACCTCACAAACCTCCACAAGAAGCCTTGGAAAAGAAGAAAATGACAAGTACCACAAAAATCCAAGCTCATAACCTACAAAAATTTGTAGAAGTAAAGGGTGAGTACCAAACCACACGGTACTCAGCAAATAAACCTCTAAACACGAGCTAAGGGGATAGAATATGAGTACTCCTTACACCCCAACCGAACCTTCACAATTACAATCTGCATAAAACTAGCTCAACCTAACAGTTCACAATTTACAAGCACATATCTCAACAACAACATTCTAACAATCATATATTCTCAAGAATAAGCTCAATATTCATCAATTACAACCTCCACAACTACAACCTGCTTAAAACCAGCCCAACATAACAGTTCACAGTTTACAAAGCACATAGCTCAACACAACACTCTAACAATTGTATATCTTCAACAGCAAGCTCAATATTCATCAGTCACAAGTTCCACAAAAAGGCACTCACAAGATCAGCAACACACAAGATCAAGTTCACTAATAATAAAGAAATGCAATGCAATGAAATGCAATGTCAAGTATAGTGATGCATGTCTGACCTAATGATACACACCCGTTGTCTCTCTATCCGAGACCTATGGGGGACATTTATGTCCATGCATCCATTGTGGCGCGCAATACGACCCTCGATAATAGTAACCATCGCGGCGCGCGATACGTCCCTCGAAATATAATATCTATCGGGCGCGCGATACGTTCCTCAAAATGGTACATCCTCTTTAATTTCTTATTCTTTCTCAATTCACATAACACTTGTCACAACCATGTCTCAAAACAATGCAAATGACATGTTCACAAAAATAATGAGGAGATGACAATTTTCATAACATTGCACAATTCACAATAACACAATCATGATACAACATCAACAATCATTCAACAAGCCTTTCAAACCATTCTCAACACATCACACAAACAATTAATCACATTGCCTTTCATTACCCCTTTTTCATCATTAGAATTAATTAATGTGGATAAGTCAACCCATCACCAAGTCTCATTACTCCCAAACACATATTGCAAGGAAATACATGAATTCCATACACTTAACAAGGGTTTATAAATTTACTTGCCTCAAATGACCAAACAATCACTCCGGGACTTGAGTCTTCCCTTTTCGTTGAACTTCCAAATTAATGTAATCTATTCACAAAAATAATCGCGATAAGATTTCTAATTTAACAACACCCATATTACTATAATCCAGTTCCTAATTCTTGATGTCAACCCATACGCTACATATCATCCTCCTAAATTTTAAGACTAGGGTTAAGTCTAATTTCCTCTAAATATCATAAATTTGACAATATTCATCTCAAACAATATACCTAATATTTAATTCCATATACCAATATATATCAAAACTTGAATTATAACCTGATAATTATAAGAAAATTGTGAAACTCAGACTAAAACCCTGATCACTTTTATTATGGACAAACACTGTATTCACAATCAAAATGAATGCCTTCATTAATTGCCATGTTTACATAGCCATCATCTGGATGTAATGCTAACATGATGGCACAAAGTCCAATTCTTCAATTCTAAATCACCGCAACTTACAAATATATATACCAAATAATACTATGAAATTAAATTAAGTTATTAAGTTACTAAGTCTGAATAATATAGTCTATAGTCTAGAATAAACAGATTTTAAAAAATAGAAATTACAGATTTTTTGCAGAAATGTTGAAAAAATTCAGATGTTGCAGAAATTCAGATGTTTGTAAATCCTACTCAGTACTCCCTCTCTCACTTAGAGTCCTATTGTGTTAATCTCATGTATTTATCCTGTTTTTTCCCTCTTTTTTTTTTTTAGAGTACTACCCCGTTCATCTCTTTCTTTTAACTTATATTCTTAATCACTTCTTCTTTAACCTCACCCCGGAGATGACCAACAAGATGTCCTACGACTTTTTAAGGCCTTTAAAATATCCTAGGAATTTACAGGTTAATCCATCGTTGTTATCAAGAAGTTAAAAGATTAACCATATACTAAGGGTAGTTTTTAACATAACTTAAATACAAACATATTAACATAGCTTGAATACATGCAAACAAACATAATTTACATAATTTATTTTGAGGGAAAATTACAGGAAAACATAAAAGACTTACATGATATAGACGGAGAGAGGTTTCCCTTTCGGGAACCCCAACTAACTATTACACACTTAACAAAAACAAACCTTTTTCACAAAAATATTACAAGAGAGGGTTTTGGGGATATTTGGATTGGGTAGTGGATAAGATGTTTTGGAACATTTGCAAGGGAAAGGGAATATGTTGTGTGTTCTTGGTTTTTCGTTCTTTTGTTGTTCTTCCTTACTTCTTCTTTGTGAGGAGTAGTGTCTTTTTATAGAGGTTAGGAAAACTAGTGTTAAGACGTGGAAAAAGACTAATGGCCAAACGTGGCCGACGCACTAAGATAGTGGACTCAAAAGTAACTCAAAAGTAGTGGCCTATACTTGGCCGACGGTTTTAAAGATAAGTTCAAATAATGCATGCCGGGTACACATTGGGCCCCATCGTCACATGTAATATTTTTCACTTATTGACACAAACTTTTACGCGTGCCTATCAGTTTTTTTCTCTTTGGAGGATAGTGATAAAGTAAGCACTCACACGACAAATGTGGGCATACCCACATGGCACATTTTTATTCTTATTTCTTATTTTGTCTTGTTCTTCTTTGTCTTCAGGTATCAAGGTTGTGTAGAGTTATGAAATCAAAACTCATTCCTGAATCATCATCTTCATTGGGATCTTGAGCATCTTGATAATAAGCATTTTCTCCATAGTCTTCTTCTCCGGAACTTAGGGATCTAGTTATATTATTATTACCCGAACTGTCCCTTCTTGAGCTTGTATTCATTCTGTCTCGTTCTGTATTTATATGTTTCATATCTGGTACCAATCTGTCTCCATTTGGATCTGGATTCGGAACTGGATTTGGAATTACATATTTATCATGTCCCTACGGCTGAAAAAACTTTTCTAATATCTTTTTTATTATACTTTCTATTTTGTCATTCTTTTTCTTTTTATGGAGCAAAGTTTTTTTTGTTGTAGTCTCTATCTGAGTAATGATCTCGGTAACCTTCGTCTTGATGAAGAACAACCTTCATTTTCATTTTTTGGCAAAATGACAGCCATAAACGGGTTTGAGGTGTCTTTATCGGCTACCGTTTGAACCGGACTAGCTGTATCTTTATCCGATACAGTGGATCTTTTTGTATTTGTTGGGGAATGCACACCCTGTTCATCCATTTTATCTTGAGATGGACAACTCAGTTCTGAAGTTTGAGTACTGGTGTGAATCTGTTGAATGGTTTCTTTGCCTTTAAGCGATTGTACTTGCTCCATTAGTTTAGCATTTTCTTGGAGTAAAGCTTCTACCTTTGCATTTAGTCTCTTGAAGGCTTCGGTCATCAAAGAACAGTGGTCGCATAAAATTATTTTATTTGTGTCTTTTTGGATATTGTATTGTGGGATTTTTTGTGGATTTTGTCTAAGGGCTGGAGAGATGTAGTAATTTGGACCAAGTATCCCTTTTGCATAATCTAATGCTTCATTAAAATCATTGAAACCTTTAAAAAGAGGAGTTTTAACTCCATTTATAGAGTCTACTACTTCTATCCAAGTTTGAAAAATGTCATTAGTTTTACCATGTATTACTACATAATATTTAAATTTGTTTTCTCTACTTCTGTCAGTAAAATATTGACATAATGCATTTAAAGAGTCTATAAAATATTTATTATCTTTTTTGTTATATGCCATCCATAAATTGTCTGCTAAACATTTCTGAGGTTTGTCTAACACACACTCTGGTAGTTCTCTAAAATATAAGTTTGAATTTGGGTAACATATTAAATTATGCTTACCGAAATACATACGATCCATTGTGTCTATTGATGTTGTCTGAGGTCGAAACTTCATATTACTTAATAGAGTCTGGGCGTATGTGTCTGAAGCTGAGGCTACTCCTTTGCCTTTGTCTGTAAAACCGGTTGGTCTCATGCTAAAAACAAATGCATACTTACATTATTTTTATATTTAACCTACTTAACTGATCTGCTAAACTGTTATCTTTTCCTTTTATATATTCAAAGATAACATTTGGATATATAGATATAGTATCCATAAAATTTAGCCATCGTCTCTTGCTGCTAGTTTTTTTATTTATCTTTTGATTGATTTTGACTATGGCTTCGCAGTCAGTCCTTACCAATATTTCATTTTTATTTAAAACATATAACTTGAAACTGTTGAGGCCATATATTATTGCTAAAACTTCTGCATCTATACTACTCATATTTCCTTTTTCTCTATATTTCCCACTCTGATATGCACAAATTTTTTCTTCTGTCTTATCACTGTATTTATTTGGTCTAGCTTTTAACACAGCTCCCCATCCTTGGAAACTGCCATTTGTTTCTAGTGGTATACTTAATTCGGGAATATTTTGCACTATTTCTTTGATTAGCTTCACTAATTTTATATCTTCTGTGTTGAAATGTTTTTGTCCTTTGCTACCTGTTTTTGAGTATAATGGTCTTGCTAGTTTTCCTAAGTTTTTAATAAAGTTTCTTGCATAATTTACAAATATATATATATATATATATATAATTTACTTAAGTGCGAAATTAGTTTTCCTCTTTACTGTTTCCTCTCATTATTAAAATAATAATAATAAACAACTATCCTTTTGAATTCAACGCATGTTCCAATTGCAAAATTAAGGAATTTTTATTGTGTTACCTGATCGTGAAGTGGATCGTCTCCACGCTAGCCGTCGCTATACGTAGGTAAGTTTCTTCCTTCTCTTTATTTTCTTTTCTAAATTAATTATGTATTAAAAGTAATAATCCCTACTAATTTATTTTAATATTTCAGATTTGACCCATTATTATTAAAAATAATCAAATTACCCACAAATTAATTAACTATAGTTAAATGACTATTCAAAATTATCAAAAAATGACCTTTGGGGTCCGGGCCATTACATTAACTCTGTGAGAGATTCTCTAACCGACAACTATCACTATGAGCTATGTGATGATACAACGTTTAGCCCACGCTGCCAGAACTGTCCTATACTTTGCCAAGGTATAAAACCTACTCACTAAGTGAATCCACTAGTCTATGCTAAAAAACAATAAGGAATCATCTAAAAAGTATGATCCTTTCTACCCATGTTTGCTACATGGTTTATGGGGGCTGTGAGTTGTTAGAACTCTCTTCCATATCAGTGCTCAATACTACTCCCAAAATATAACATAGCTCATATGTTTTAAAAAAACATTTCCTCATCCTCAACTTCGAGATTATTACTCAAAACGTTTCTCTTAAAATAGATTATACTCAAAAACTCCTCATGAACTCTTTTGGAAATCGGTGTTTCCTCTCTTTTCAAATGTAAAAATATTTACTCTTGGGAATACTTAGTTCCCATATATCATTTTGAAAAAATGAAACTTGACTCTACTCATCCTCATACTCATTTACTCAAGCCTTTAAACAAATTGCAAATAATTGTAAAAGACTTCTCAAAATAGAGGTCATGTCGAATTATGGACGTGAATGACTCAATTTAAGTTTTCAATAACCATACATACAACTCAGTACTCGAAACTCAACAACTCCAGAACTAAAGGACTCAATGATACTACTCATCTCAAGAATGCTCGACTCAAAGGGTTCATGCGGAATTATGGGCATGAACTACTAAACTGAAGGACTTAATGATACTTCTCATCTCAAGACTGCTCGACTCATAGGGTTCATACGGAATTATGGGCATGAACAACTCAAATCAAGGACCTTCATGGGTAACATGTAGTAGTCCCATGATTAGGAATGTAATCTCAAAAGGATTAGGAACTCAATACTCAAGACTTAGAACTTGAAGATACTACTCCTCTAAAAAATACTCAAATTATGGAGTTCCTGTAGAATTTATGGGCATGAACGACTAGACTCAAGGATCTCAATGATAATGTAGACTCGTGAATACATTCTCCTCATTCTCATACTCACTTACTCAAGTCTTGAAACAATTTATAAGTAATTGTAGAAGACTTCTTGAAAAGACTCAAATGGACTTTCTCAAACTTTACTCTACACTTTTCCTTGAATTATGAATTTAAGGGTTATGATTTATGTTATGAATGATGTATCAATGTTTAGATGTAGTTTAGCGTAGTTAGAATCAATAGGGAGTAAAAGTACACTTTAAAATGACTTAAACTGAGCAAACGACAGAAAAAAAGGTAAGGGCAGGCGACCCTAGCGCAGCGCCAACCCCTAAACTTCAGATACATCATCCTGGCGCACTGCTGGGGCGCGCCGCCCCAGCCCCTCTCCAGAATCTTCCAACGAATTTTCTTCTTCGATTTTTGGCTCTAATTCACTTAGAATCGAACGGTTTCTACCCAACTCACTTGGATTCAAATACCCAACATAAGTACACAAAAATCTACTAAAAAACAACCCTCAAAATCTTAAAATTCATCTCAAGAACTCATCAAACCCATCCTAATTCAAGAACGAAAGCAACACTTCAAGAACACTTATCAAGAACTTAAATTTCTCAATATTTATGGATTGATTCACAAAAGAATCTCATGATTGGCGTGTGGGTGAACGAACCCAACACTATGAAAGCTTACATACCTCTTTGGGATCAAACCCTTGGCGAAACAACCCTCGATCCGCAAGAAATTTCAATGAACGCCTTGAACCTTCCCTCTTTTCTCTTATTGAACTCTCTTCTAAAACCCTAAGCATATATTATGACTGTAAAACTAAACCAAATTAGTTTAAACCCCTAGAACCTTATTAAAAACATCTTAATCTGATGGGGTAAGGAAAAGACCAAAATACCCCTCACATTTTTGGGTAACTTTCCTTAACCAAACAGGTAGACTTCAAATAGGCATATCTCCCTCATCCGATCTTGAAATTTAGCAAACTCGATGGAGTTAGAAAGTGGACTTAGAAAGCAGACATTGATATCTTATGGGTCTCCTAGCTCATCTTATGCTAAAAGGTATAGTCGTTTGAAATTGACCCAAAACTTAAAAGAACTTAGGAAATACATGAACGAACTCTCTTTAGTTCTTTTTGGAACTCAAGGTGCTACATCTAGTGACCTTAACACTTAAGGTGCTCACTTACTACGAAGAATGGTTCGAGTCTTGGCTCAAATTTTTTTCGAGGTGTTACATCTCGCTCGCCTCCCATGTCTCTCTCCCTTCTCGCTTGCCACTCTCTTATGTATTTGGTATCCTAGATCCATGTGAATCACACCAGATCCACGTAAACACCAGATACATGAGAATCACACCAAATACATACATATGCATGTATGTAGTGTATATCTGGTGTGACATGTATCTGGGATACATACCAAATCTCTTTCGCCTCCCTCCCTATCTGTATCTCTCCCTATTTTAGTGTATCTAGTAGAAAAAATATATGTATATAAGTATATTTTCCTCAATATATGATAGAAAATTCTTAATTAGTGGTATGATATGTAATATCGTGAAAGTATAGGTAATCTATATATATATATATATATATATATATATATATATGAGATATATTTTTTTTATTTTCTTATTATATAAAAAAGAAAAATGACAATTACTACTCCTCCATTTATTTTATTCTTTAATGTACAAAATTGAATGTCTAAAAATTTACTATTCCACTCAATTCTCATAATTTGGAAAACTAAAAGTCTCATAAGTTTTTTCTTGCCTTGTGGGTATTTACTTATTATATAAAGAAAATGACAATTACTATTCCTCCATTTATTTTATTCTTTAATGTACAAAATTGAATGTCTAAAAATTTACTACTCCACTCAATTCCCATAATTTGAAAAACTAAAAGTCTCATCGATTATTTTTTTTGCCTTGTGGATACTAATTTAAATATAAGAAATGGGAAAAAAATATTACTCTATGCTTGCTTTGATGGTATGATATACAAATATAAGAAAGGTTGAAGGAAAGGAAATACATCAATGGAAGATGAAGAAAAATCGTAATCCTCGTGCCTAATCGGTAAGTAAAATTATGTGAAGCAAGTATTTATTTTTAGTTTTTAATTATTGTTTTTTCTGTAAGAAAATGTACATATTCATTAGAGTTTGATTGCCAAGATATTACTCTATGCTTGCTTTAATGGTATGATATACAAATATAAGAAAGGTTGAAGGAAAGGAAATAGATCAATGAAGATGAGGAAAAATCTTAATCCTCTTGACTGATCGGTAAGTAAAATTATGTGGAGCAAATATTTATTTTTAGTTTTTAATTATTTTTTTTTGGTGTAATCAAATGTACATATTCATTAGAGTTTAGTTACCATGTTTGATTTCATAATTATCTTTTGAAAAGGTAAGAACTTGAGCATGGACATTTTTGCTCTAACTTTTAGTTTTTCTTGGTTTCCAGATTCAAAAGACAGGATTTCCTATTTTATTTATGACTATGATTTATCTATTAATTTACTTTAATCATATTTATATTAATTGGAGATGTCATATTTTCTTAATTTTTTTAACATACTTTGAGTGATAAATTATTATTTATTATTCTTTGTAGATGGAATAAGTTGAATTCTTTATTTCTTGAAATGCCTTAAAAATTGCTTTTATATGTGATTTTTGAGTTATCCTATTTTTATTTTTTATATATGATGAATTCACAGGAAGAATGATATCGTGTTGAAAAGTAAAAGAAACTATTTCAAGCAAAATGCGGAATTATGGAGATTTGTTTGGTTACTTTGGATGAGTGATGAGATTGAGTAAGATGAGATAAAGATAATGTAAAAAAAATTGCATACATGAGTTTTATATTTTAATTCATCACGTGTGTATAGTACTACATAATTTTTTTCTTATTTCTAATACTCCCTCCGTCCCATTTTATGTGGCAATATTTCCTTTTTGGTTAGTCCCAAAAAGAATGTCACATTTCCTTATATGGTAAATATTTAAAGGTACAATTCCTTTTTTATCCTTGTTGGTCCCAATTAATCTTAAAACAATACTCCAATACATTTATGAGGAGAGAGAAAAGTGAGTTTACTTTTTAAAGGGCAATTTGGTAAACATTTCAAAGTCTTCATTTTTTCTTAAACTCCGTGTCCAATCAAATATTGCCACATAAAATGGGACGGAGGGAGTATTTCCTTTAAAAAAAATAAGAATTAAAAAATATATTAGCTAGCTAGCTATAAAATAAGTAAAGTTAAAAAAAAATCCTAGAATTAAATATATCCAATAATAGAGGAGTTACTCAATATATATTATTTATTACTAAAACTCGAGATTTATAAAATTTGTATTAAAATAATGAAATACATCTTTTATTTTCTATCTTCTCTTATAATAAAATAAAGTAACCACACCGGAACATACTAAAATCCACACTAAAATAAACTGAAGTCCTATATTTCGGTCATACTATATTGAATTGTAAGAATAAATTTGTGTAAAAATGAAAAAAATTATAATAATTTCGATACAGTATTCTTTTTTTCTTTTTTTTTTCCTATTTTTTTTGTCATCATTTTAAAACTTTGACTTTCTCTCTAAATAATTACACCTTTAGTAATTTTTGAAACTACACAAGAGTTTAAGAATATTCATTATTTATTATTTCTATAATTGTTCTTTGATACTTAAAACAATTCAGAAATGATACATAATTTTGTATCGAGTTGTTTGTTGAAATATTAATATCAATGCTTTTCAATTTTATTATTATGAATTTGTAGGTCTATTTTTATTTGATTTGAAAAATAGTTTGTCATTCCTTCCTCTCCATTACTATTGACATTTTTTCTGGTATTTTTCATATTTTAACTTGCACAAAATTTAAAAACAAAATGAAGACTTTTAAAAGAAGATTATGTGTCTAACATGTATGTCTTTTGTTATCATATCGAAAAACAATATTAAAGAAAGTTTAAGTTTAGTAGTTCTCATATAAAATAAGCATCTCTTATTTTAGAAAAGAGGAGGACAAATTATTTACCTTTCATTTGATAGTCAACGGCGGATAAAAAATTAAACAAAAAATTGTTTAAGTTAATTTTTTTATCAAATATAAAACATCCTTTTCCCACAAAATAATTAGAGATTCGTATCTTAAAAACTGAAACAAATAAGATAATAGATATTTTTAGGTTTTAATTTAAGTATTAATCATATTTTTTCTCTTTTTTTTATATGAACTAATTAATTTTATTACAAAAAAAAGGGCATAATGAAAATGTAACATAAGCACTACCTTCAAATGGATTAATGCAACATAATTACACTAATTATGCCAATATAATGAGATTCTAAATGAGAGTAAAGAACGTCATATGATGCCATGAACGGACAAAAGATATTGTTGAAGTGGCAACGTAAAGATGCATATTATTATAATATTAAAATGACATACTGACTTTGTGTCTCTCCTAACTTTGTACTCCAAAACATTAAAAAAAAAAAAAAAAAGTGAAAGAAAAATAATTTTTTTTGTTTGATTTATTAGATTAGGATAGTTGGATCTTGTTTAATTTGTGCTTTATCGATGCTTAAGAAATAAATGATAAAAGTACAAAAATATAAATCAACAATGACAAAAATATATATTGTAAATTATATACACTGCATTAATTTTTCTTCAAGCTTATTTCTCTCTTTACATACTTTTTAAAGAAAAATTAGTTTTTAGACTAATTTTTTCTTACCTTTACTTCATTAATTAATATAATACAACTCAAAAATAAAGAAACACATCCAATTAAGTGTTATTCTAATCCATTTAAATTTGGAAAAGGATTAAAGTGTTTCAAATATTCAAAATTTTAAAAAATCTCTTACTCTAATCTTATAAAAATATATTTAATGAGGTTTTTATTATCGCGCGAAGCACAGACCTGTTGACTAGTAATAGTATATATATATATATATATATATATTGTAGTGAAGTATGTCTAATTATATAGTTTCTCCTAATTAGAAATTCCAACTTATTGCTTTTGACTAATTTTTATCATTTTAACTTAAAACCAAATGCTTATAAACACTTTTTAAATTTTTCCAAACACTTCAAAAGTGCTTCAAATTTTTATTTTGGCTTAAAATAAGCCAATCCAACTAGATCCTAGTCTCCAATTTATTCACTATGCAAAAGAGAAATTTATATTGAAGAAAAGTGTTCTTTTGGTGAAGTTTTGGATTCTTCAACTAAGTCAAAATTGTTTGAGTCATACAACGTGGATGAAATGTTATATCCTAGAAAGGACAAGTCAAAAATTATATTATTGGATATATTAAAATTATACAACAATTGACTTGAATCTCCCTAAAGAGAAAGATATCGATGGCTCAACATAAATATTTTTTTATTTAATTTGTGTCCATTTTATTTTCCAAATGTAATTATGATATATTCACCAAAGTATACAAGGTCTGAAATACCTAAATTATCCTTAAAAGCAGCGGGATATTCCAAGGAAGAGGTTTGACAATTATCGTAAAGATTATATATAGAGTTATTCTTTTTAATCTTCTTCTTTTCTCTATGAATAGATAGTTTATTTATGTATTTTCATCTCTATGAGTAGTTGATTGTGGAGTTTTGGCCCACCACATACAATACAAACAAATGCATGCTCGATAAAAGAAAGGACAATCCCGGTATGATTAATAATTCCCTTCTTTTATTAGTAAACAATAGTATCGAAATAAAAAAATTCATTGAAGGTGTGTTCAAGAATCAATATCAACATACGAAAAGTAATTTGTAATCGATAGACTCCTTCCGTTTCACAAAGAATGATCTCCTTTCCTTTTTAGTCAGTTTCAAAAAGATGACCTCTTTCCTTTTTTGGTAACATTTTACTTTTTGCTTTCCACGTGGCATGTTTAAGACCACAAGATTAAGGGCAATTTTGTACATTTGACATAACTTTAATTTAGGACCACAAGATTCAAAAGTCTTCTTTAATTTCTTAAACTTCGTGCCAAATCAAATCAGACCAATCTTTTTGAAACGGAGGGAGTACTTTATATTGTTTTTTTATACATACAATATAATCTTTCAACGAATGATATTTAACTGACAATATGACAGCTACACTACTGATAAACAAGATGAAAGATCAATAATATTTTTGTGAAATCATAACAAGACAAGAAGAAAACTCCCTAGGTTTAGAGAACATGACCATGTGGTCTGCATCGTGAATCATGTGGACCTCATCTGGTGGATTATTGTTAATCAACCACCTTTGAAATTGTTCTTCCTTGAGTACATTGTCCTTGTCACATACAACATAAACACGACGAACACAGCCATATTTCTCTTTTGAAAGTGTAGTGTTTGTCAATAGGATTGACTCATCGAATAATGGTACGGGTCTCACCAAATATGTTGCAAGAGTTAAGTCCTATAGAGTCCCAAAGACAACAATTATTGAGTTCTATCATAATTTATCAAAAAGTAGTTGAATCATTTGTCATAATAGATTAATTGAACATATCATAATAATGCAAATTAAAGTTATTCAACATAGAATACGCGAATTATTGGGGTATGATAAAGGACATTTATTAAATTATTATTATTATTATTATCCTTTTGATTGTTTCCAAACTATTATTACTAAAAAATATATAATAGTTAGGAACTCATTATATGAAGAGTAAATATGAAAAAAAAAAAAATTCCAACAATTTTCTTAAACTTTGTATAATTTACTTATTTTGAACTATGAAAAAAACTCGACAATTCAGTTAATATGGACTAGGGGAAGTATAGTTGATGATTAGGAAGTAGAATTGTAATACCCTAGTACAATAGATATATTGATATTTAGCTATATAAGAACTATCTATGTGTGTGAATTGTTAGCCTCATAGAATCGGATAATTTCAATAATGAAACACTTAACCGAATTGTGACTTGTTGCAGGCAAAGAAGGAAAAAGATGAGCCAAGCATATAACACCTAAAGAAGAAGAAAATATGTTCATCAATCAAGGGATGCAGAATATATTCAAGATAGCCAAAATCATCAATCAAGGCAAAGAAATCAAAAAGGAAAGAAGTCAAAACACACTACATAAAGTGGGAAAGCCATGTGTTGTACGATACAC
This sequence comes from Solanum commersonii, assembly GCA_029007595.1. Classification (NCBI taxonomy): domain Eukaryota; kingdom Viridiplantae; phylum Streptophyta; class Magnoliopsida; order Solanales; family Solanaceae; genus Solanum; species Solanum commersonii. The sequence goes on from JAJTWQ010000041.1 coordinate 2,292,036, forward strand.
AAAAGGAAAACAAATAAATCAAGATTCCAGCATTCAAGGAACATATCAGTCAAGAAATATCCAAGACCAAGCATTAATTCTAGCATCTGCCTAGGATGAAGCAAATCAACAGAAGATACGAAACTCCATCAGTCAAGGGATACATTCAAGATAGCAAAGATCAGCCAACATCCAAAACTACAAAGGAAGAAATCGAAATCAAGGGATGCATTCAAGATAACAAGATCAACCAAGACTCAAGACCACAAGAAGATCATCATACAAAGGAAGAAATCGATTTGCTTATGCTCATATCTGATATGGACATGACTCAGCAAATCAATCAGAATACAATCAAGGACTCAATCAAAGATCCTTGATTCAAACTCCCTTGGGTTTCTGTAAAAGAGCAAAGTCCTCCAAAGCTCTATAAACCTCTCTTAGCCATAGTTGTGAAGTACGCACTTCACTTGAACTTATATTGTAATCTTCTTTTATCTTTCATAAAATTTTGTACACACTCGAGTGAACTTTTGAAAATAAAAGAGAAAGAAAGATCTGAGTGTAGGTTATACAAGTAGAGGTTGTGTCAAAGAAGAAGATCTGATTTGCACATCAGACATGTCTCTCAACTGTAACATTCTGTAACACCCAAGTTCTCAACAAGATCTTAAGGAAACCATTGTAACCCAAGAGGACGGGACGTAGGCAGCACATCGGTGTTCCGAATCAGTATAAAACCTCTTTGTGTTACTTACTTACTGCATTTGCTATTTCTATATATCTGTTTTACTAACGTGCAGGCCAGTCAACTGACTATTACAGGAAGTCGACTGAAGGAAATTTTAATTCACCCCCCCCCCCCCTTGACTTTCATGAATAAATTGAGAAAAAAAACATAAAGTATTTTATTTTCACACTCAGTATTGTTCTATAATTCTTTTCAAAGGTCTATGTATATTTTACTTTCTTTAGATTTCACTTGTAAAATTTCATTGAATATATTATTGTTATTGTACGGTGGGTAAGATATTCAACAACTATAGGTAAAATTAACACACAAAAAGATGTAAAGATTTGAAAGTGAGGGAAAATAAGTGTATAGTAGTTTTTTACTTTTGGTTGAAAAAAAAGAGTTTATAGTTTATACATAGTCACCTCAGGAGGGGAGAGTTGATAAAAGTTGGTTGCTAAGACTTTAGGGCCAAACGCGAGAGAGGTTGGGCCTTTCTCCAGTCCGTTGTTGTACACAAATTCAGTATCCATATGTGATTCCACTTGTTGATTGTACTGTCAATTTGCAAAAATAAAAATAATGATTACTAATATTTTGTATATTAGACATATAATAGCAGTAATACATGAACACATAAAAAGAGTTAAAATTGTCTTTGAACTATGTGAAATATATCACATATATCCTCCGTTATTTGAATAAAAAATGTCTCCATCTTTATCCCAAGAGACCACAGATATTCTTATGAGTAACAATTTAAATATTTAGTTAATTAGGATTCCCACTAAATGATGAGTCATTAATTCTGACTCAATTTATAACCCACCCAAATCCATTCTTGCTAACTATCGCTATTGCGTACTTTAATGAGATTAGCATGAAGTTTTTGGTGTTTAACTATGAAATTTTGTTCCTTATTTTTGAGTAGTGTTGGCATATAGAAATTAAATTCATTTGAGCAAACCTGTTGGCTAAGGGCTACAAAATTGAGGTCAGGACCAGGCATGAATGCTGTCACAAACACAGCCACAACAATCTTGTGAGGGAACTTTTCCATGGCAAGAGATATATTGATGCCACCCATACTATGTCCCACTAAAACAACTCTTTCTTGTTGTGGCAAAGAATTCATAAATTCCATCAATGGTTCATTGTAATCAGCCATTGAATTGAGATCTTCAACATGTTTTGGATTAATTCCAGAGGCAGCCATGTCAAGAACACTAACTTTGTGGCCTTCACTTCTTAGAATTGTCACAACTTTGTACCAACACCATGCACCATGACAAGCTCCATGAACTAGCACAAAGTGATATTTATTACCCTTTTCCATTTTCTCTCTCTTTTTATTGAATAATTGTTTAGATGACACTTTTGTCATTAATATTGAGAGGAATTTATAGTGAAAGAAAATGATTTTACTTAGCTATAAATTATTTAGAAGGAATAGTTGCTCTTTTAGTCCCTTCATTCTTTATGAATTTTGACTTTGGTCCATGTGATACTCCAATATTCGGATTTAATCTTGAATTTACATAGGAATTATGTTACCTTTTCATTATTTCTAGAACAATTTTACACTCAAATATAAAGTGACTATACAAGTTTAATACGACTTCGATTTTAATTTTTTAAAATTTAATATGGAGTTTAAAAGAGGTATATATATATATATATATATATATATAATGTTAAACTAAAGATATGTGGAATGAGTCAAAGGTTCTTTAATTTGAACATCTTAAACATATCATATGGGAAGTTAGATTAATGAATAGTCAAAAAAGAAAAAAAAAATTCTTTTTGAAATTGAATAAAAAGACAAATAAGAAAAACAAATTAAACTAAAGGAAGTAAAACAGATGAATAATTAAATATAATTAATATCCACTTTCTTTCCATTTATGTGACAATATTAGGACTTCAACCAAGTGTTCTTTAAATATTTTGAATTACAATTAATTGTTATATATATGCCTTAAAATATTTGTTATGTAATTTTTAAATATGTAATTTTTTATTTTTCAAAAGATATCCATGTGCAAATTTATATCGAAATTGGAATATGTTGACACTTCCACTCCAAATCTTGCCACGAATAAAATGTGAAACGGAAAGTAATTCATTTAACTTGTGGAGAATCATGAGTATAAAAGATCACAAATACACAATTCACTTCATTGTGCTTAAATAAACATTAACAAGATTTAAATTAAACATTTATCAACATTTAAAGGACTCTCAACGCAAATTTTTCTTTTTATTGTTATCCACATTTAGGCAATCACATCAATTTGGAAAAAAATGGATGACATGACATGAAACCAATACTTTGATGTGTCCAAAGATTATAATCCATTCATATTGTATCTCTAAACAGATATGCTGTCTCTTGCACCTTGATTTGTCAAACATAATTTATTCTAGATTTTACTCACTTGGAAATAATCGACATTCTAGGTATTGTTTTTTTTTTCTGTATTTTTAAATCTTATAATCTTAAATTAAAAATATGTGTAGATTGTAGTACTTTAATTAAGGACATGATTGGTGTGATGGTATCACAATCCAACCCATCTGGCTATACTTAGTGACGTACGCAGAATTTTTAGTAAGTGATGTCGATATTTATAAAAGAAAAGTTAAAAATTTAACTACCGAATTTTAAAGTAAGTTACATCCTTTTCTCATTGGCTTAGATTAGTTTTAAACCTTGAGTGCAATACTAACTAACAAACGCATTTTTATATATTTTGCAAAAGAAATGCTTACAAACCACATTTTTTGGTTATATTTTGCAACAAAAAAAAGCTTCAAGATGAGGTTTGAACCCCCAACTTAAACACCCAACGCAAACATAGAACCAACACGCCATTAGGTTACTTCTATGAGTTAAGTGTCATTTTATTAAATATATAGCTTTACACATAATATATATACTAGTGGTTGATTAATTATGAGTCTTAAAAGCTCCTTCATATCAATCATCAAAGACTATAATGATATTTTAGCTTCTTCCTAATTTTCTACACCTAAACTAATTAAAATCGACTATTTCTAAGTTTCATAGGTAAAATCATTCAACACTTGTATTAATCGACAACTAGACAACAAGGAAACTTCCAATATGCAATATTTTCAAAGTTCAACAATTTTAGGTTCCAGCTAGCTAGCCTTTTCACAAGATTGGGACTAGAAAGATACTTGGTATATATAAATAGTACAGCCACCACCTATAATTTTAATGAAAAATATATTTTGTTTTTATTATCAGGTATAAAATAAGGGTATTCAATATTGTTCGATTTGAATCTATTTTAATTCCATCTAAAAGAAAATCGAACTAATAAAGTTAGTTTGTAAATATTGGAACCAAATCAATAAGTATTCAATATTGTTCGGTTTGAATCTATTTTAATTCCATCTAAAAGAAAATCGAACTAATAAAGTTAGTTTGTAAATATTGGAACCAAATCAATAATTAAGTTGTTATTCCTAGCTTCAGATTTTTGTAGGTTCTATTTCTTTCTTTTTTTAGATATGCGATGCTATACTTCCAAGCACATATATAGTAGAGTACGTGGCTATATTTCTATCATCGCTATCAAGTTGATGAAAAATGAACTAAATATGTAATCAAGTTATATATGTACCTTCCTCAATAAAATCATGCGTATTGTCAAAAAATTTAGCTATCTTCAACAAACTAAATAAAACTTCTTATAATGATTTTTTTTGAGCAACAAATTAATGAGTTATGATTTATCAAAAGACATCTTGATGATAATTTAAATTAAATAATGATTAATAATTAGGTGATTCAAAGATGAATTATCTTAACCATGAAATTGATGTTTGGACACATCAAAATCACTACACATCTTGATGATAATTTAAATTAAATAATGATTAATAATTAGGTGATTCAAAGATGAATTATCTTAACCATGAAATTGATGTTTGGACACATCAAAATCACTACAGTCTACAAGTGAATATGCAATTAGCTACGAACTTTATATGGGAACCTGAATTCATATATCAGAGTTAAAATTGTCTTTGAATTATGTGAAATAAACCACTTATACCCTTTACATTTTGGGATAAAACATGCCCCTGCCGTTATCGATCCTAAGAGATCACAAATATCCTCAAGAGTTAACACCCCAAATTTTTAGTGATGTGGCAAGCCACGTGGGACTAATCCTTCCACCTAAGCGTTGCTAACTAGGATTAACTTAAAAAACTAGACCTTCCGCGGCACAAAAGTCACCACGAAAGCCCAGAATATCACCACTAAAGGTTTTAACTGATTTTTAGCATTAAATTCAGATTTTGTGTTTTTTCTTCATTATTTTTAGAAAATCACAAATAATATCGATCAAGAAGGAGGTTTAAGAAATTGTATGTTTTATTCTGATGTCATATTTAAATGCGTAAAATGTACAATGATGCACTATGTCATAGGTGATTTGAATATCGATATGTAATTTTGATGATTTTTGTAATAATATTGGATATTTTTAATATTGATAGTGCATGTTATTTATTTTAGAAAATTAGGTTGCAACCAAAAATTATTTATCATTTTTTTGGTTGAAAAATAAGTTTTACTAGCAAAGGGTTGTTGCAGCCTTAGACGCCACTAAAAATCACTCCAAATGTTTAGTGGCAATATTTTTGGATTTTGTGGCAACTTTTTCGTAGCTAAAAGTGTAGTTTATTTGTAGTAAATCCTAGTTGGCAATACTTAGGTGGAGGGATTAGTTCCATGTGACTTGCCACGTCACTAAAAATTTGGATAGTTAACTCTTGAGGGTATTTGTGGTCTCTTGAAATAACGGCGGGGTATTTTTGATCCCCAAAGTGTAATGAAGAATATAGGTAGTATATTTCGCATAGTTTAGGATACTTTTGACCCTTTTCCGTTCATATATATATTAACCGTTAGATAGGGAACCATGAGCTTCAGGCCTTAGGATTGTGAATGAGCTGAGGAAAACTTTTCTTGTTGTTTCCATATTTGCTGGCGTGTATTTTTAACTACTTTGACAATACAATATTATTCTACTCTTCTTGTAAGATGTTTATCAGGATATATGCCAAGGGGAAGAGTCCTTAAACATAGTTGAGGAGGCTGCGGGAGTATAGACAACATGTTTGTGGTTGTGGGAGGCTCCCAACAACCACGTAACACTCTTCGAAAGAATGTTAGTGAACCATCAACCCCTATGTGTCATGACCGGGTTGGTTCAAATCGACCCATTTGTTTGGTTCCATGAGAGTAATTTTCAGCAACTTGTACGTATTTCTCAAAATGTTGGTACTCATTACTCAACAAGCAAATCAAAAGTGTAACAATGTGGTCAAAAACAAACCACTGTTCTCTTCTATTGATATATATATATATATATATATATATATGGTGTCGCTTGACACCCCTTCGCTCAACATGGGTCCCACCTTGGCCCTATGGGCAACCTACTCTAACACCTAGATAGGAGAATTCTTACACCCAATTTAAAACATGCAATATGGAAGTGAGCAATTATAAACTAATCACCTTATTGTAAATATAGAATAACTCACAAACTTGTTAATATGTACTTTCGTAAAGAAACACATTGAACTCTCCATAAGGAACTAGTCTAAACAGTCACAAAAGTTTTTAAGAGAGTACAAAATTATGAAAACAAATATGACACAACTCCCATCATAAGGAAAGGGGAGTAGGAGCTATCGGATATCATCTTTGTCTTCACCTAAGAAGTTTTTGGTTGATTAATGGAGGAAAAACTCTAATTTTTTGGTTGACTAATGGAGGAAAAACTCTAATTTTTTGGTTGACTAATGGAGGAAAAACTCTAATTTAGGGTGGGATGATCATGAGAATGTACCAGGGTTAGGATTAAGTTATAATTCAGGAATAATTAAGCCATGTTGGCTTAATCTTATAAAATCGTTCTCTCAAGCCAAATCCAAAATTTTAATTGGATCTGGAAGCGACGCTGTCCAAATAAAATTAAATTTTTTCTGTGGCTATGCAAACACGAAAGACTCCCTATTTGTAATTACTTGAGCTCAATAGGAATAGACATAAATAAAAATTGTTATTACTGTAATATACCAAAAACCACAAAACATATTTTTCTAGAATGCCCCAACGTAAGAAAGCTTTGGGAAAATATGAGAATCATTTACACCATCAACAAGTTCATCAACAACCCTGATAAGCATTGATTGGACTTTCTAAAGGACCTTAGCATCACGATCAAAAAACAATTATAATGGTGTGATGCTTTTCCTTTTTACATGTGAAATATTTGGCTGAGCAGAAATGAAAACTATCATAATAACACAAAAAACAATATTCAAATGAACACTCCTTTTAACCATGCTATGAAATTCTTGCATTTAACTGGGAAAAATCAGAAAGTGAACAAAACCAAAATTGTACACGTACAATGGAAGCCTCCATCCAATCGATACAAGTTGAATACTGATGGATCCTCTTATGGAAACCCAGGAAAGGGAGGAATTGGACGAGTGATCAGAGACAAAGACGGCAACTGGATTTTTGAATATATGGGTAACATATATGACACAATGGCCACCAAAGCTGAAATCATGGCACTGCTAAAAGGCCTTGATATTGCTCTCTCAACTGGGTTAATACCTTTGGAAATCAATATGGACTTCACAGAGGTCATTAATTTGATTGCAACTAATCACCCATCTTATATCAATATTTTGAATAATTGCAGGGCGTTGCTTCACCAACTAGGGAACCCCCTCATCCAACATAGATTTCGGGAAGAAAATCAAGTAGTAGACACATTAGCTAAAGAGGGATCAAGGATACAACAAGCACACTGTTTTGTGCAATGGACAATTCCATCTTTGTTTGTACTTACTAAGGTGGAAGCAGATATAGTAGAGACTCTTTTTGTTTGGTTGAAAAAGACTCTAATAGATCCTGGAAATTGTAATAATGATGAAGTCTACCCTGAAAATAGCTCTAGCAGACTAGCTGCCATTCCATTCCCTTGTAATAATGCATATTAATTTCTATTAATATAATATCTCCATTTTACCAAAAATAATAATAATATTATATTGTTATCCATAAATCTAGAACAAGCGAAGATTCATAAGAAGGGGAAGACTCAGGTTTAATAGAGCTTCCAAGAGGGAATGAGAAGAGCTAGGTCTGCCTGCTTTAGGGGCATTTTGGTAGTTTCATATGATTTAACCTGTTTAGGAGAGCTGTAGCTTCTTGCTCTTACACGTGCTATGGGTTTATCACAGGTTTGTCAAGCTCTTATGGAACTTATATGCTTTTTTTTTTTATCTCTCCGGCTCTCGCTGTAACTTCTTGCTCTTCTATTATGCTCTAGCTTCCGCTGCCCAGCCATGAGGACTGAGGTCAATTCAATTTTACTTATTTTCTCTCTTTTTTTATTATTTGTCCAATTTAGGTATTCTTCTTCTATTTTTGTTGATGAATTTTATAGTGGTAATTTAATTGATCTTGTTCTATCTCTCCATTTGAGCTAATTCTCTATATACTTCTGTTAGTTTTTCCTCCCTTCTCGTGGTTTTTCTAATTAATCATCTGCTTCGTCAAAAGTCAATATTCCCCAATTTTGGTACTTCTTCCATCATCCTTTTACTTCTTATAGCATGCTAGAATTAAGTGCTTTGACACACACAATTTAACAGGTCAAGATATTGTGCTCTGTTGGTGTTTGTAAAATTTCTTCAATGAAATAGCCTATGCTAGAATTCATGTACAATGAAGGCAGGTGAATTTGTGTTCTTCGTGGCTCGATAGTGATTGTTTGATTTCTCTGCCAATCTACTACTTCAATAATATCTACGTCTAAAATAAAATTGTAGTTCACTCTTCTTGTTCCCTCTTTTTGGTGGATTTTCTATTAAATTGTTATTTTCTAGTAGTCTTTCAGAATTATCATTGTTATGCTTCATTGGACATCATCGTTCTCTCTTTCATCTGCTTTTACTGAATTACTTTCGATTTTGTTGCTTACTTTGACTTTCTGTCGATTGCATGCTTTCACTGGTCCCCTTCCTGAGTTGTTTCTTTGGTTTTTCCGATTGTGAGTTTGATTGTTTCGAATTCATTTTTTAGAGCATACTCAATAATACATGTACAATGGATGCTACTTTTGTTGCAGCTTCAAAGTACATTATTCTTCAAATCTGAAAAATGTTCATCTTAACTTTTGCCATTTAGATGATGTTGTGCAATTTGATAATTTGTTGTCCGATTTGGGGAGTGAATAAAAACTTCAAATTTGGAATCTTGTGAATTTTGATTTACAGTTGCACTAAATAAAGTAGAGGCATTATGAAATGTTTAAGTAATTCAGTAGTTCAATCATTAAAGATGATTTAAAACGTAAGGTTAGTGTGATTAATTAGTTGTGCTTTTCTAATTGCTTGTTGGCCGCTCAATTTGATACTATCCAGCTTGTATTCTGTTGCTGCTGGGAAATTGTTTTGTGATTTCACTGACGCCGCTAGGCGCTATGTCTCTTAGGAGGAGGTTTTCAAACTACAAAAGTTTTCAGTAAGCGACTTGAGTTGGACATCAGATCAATTTCTGCTTCTTTTGGTATTTCTATCATTGAACTCTCAATTTCTGGTTCATCTTTTTATCTGTTTTAGTTTTGGGAGCTCAGTCGACTGGTGTGAGTGCTGAATTTAAAGTATAATGATCACTTACTATACAATTGGTTCATCCTATGTTGAAGAGCTGCAAACTAATTGAGTAATGAATCTTTTGTAACTCCGATTTACACGCTCAATTCTAGCTTAAGAAATTATCACGAATTTTTCTTTATCGTTTATTTTGATTGTTTCATACGACTTCAATATTTTTGTCAATAATTCTCTCGGAATATTTTAAGTTCGGTGATGTAAAAAGGGAGAGGCAGAGGTACATGAAGAATCTATACATGTAATAAAGTTGTATCTTAATTTTGCCCCAAAACAATAAGTTGTATCTTAATCCCAATGGGTCACTTTCATATGTGATTCTAACTAAAATTTTCAGAGTACAGAAATTGTATGGTGGTTGCATTTTATATTTCTGTATCTTCGTTTTATATATTAAATTTCACTTTTGATCGTTTTACGTTTTGTCACGGAAATGTACAATAAAACAGACCTACGCTATGACTTTGTTCATGTTCGGCCGGGCAAAGCCCAGCTTTCCTTACTAGTAAGTAGTAAGGGTGTACATGACCGGGTTGGTTTAGGTTTTTCAACTATCAAACCAAATTATTTGTGTAAATTTATAAACCAAATCAAACTAATAAAATTCGGATTTTTTTGGGTTTTTCAACCTCAGGTTGGTTTGGGTTTTTCAAATACCAAACCAAATCATTGTGTCGAACTTTTAAATTTATAAATCAAACCAAACTAATAAAACCTTGGATTTTTTCGGTAAAGTTTGCATACAAACATATAATTAACTTGTGCTCCAAATATTTCTTTAGTCCAACCAAAAATCAATTATCTAAGGTGTTTCTTAAAAAAATAACACAAAATATGAGATGAGTACTGATGACACAAAAATATTCAATAAAAAATAATAATGAAATCATCATATAAAATAAATATTGCAAAGTCATAATAAAAATGATCATAATTTAAAAGTACTAAATCATGCTAAAATAAGCTTAATAAGTATAAGTTACATTATTAAATATTTAAGAAAAATTAAAATTAGATTATGTATTTTAATTGTCTAAACCAATGTAAAACTAAAGAACAAATATTCAATATTATTGTCATTCTTAGTGTTGAATTGATTTTCTTTTTTGCATTAGTATTAATTTGATTTTGATTTAAGTTTTATTATAACTATCAACATCTATAAACTATAATCTGTATTGGACCATTTCGAATTCTAAATTTTAAACTTGAAATAATATATTAAAAGATAAAAACTATGAAATAGTATAAGAAATATTTTAAAATTATATCAAAGTAAATATTTTTATGTATAAAATAAACAACCCAATTATAGTCAGGGTTTTTTTTCCAATACCAAATCAAGTCAAACCAAATCACTAGTCGGATTTTTTTCCGATTTGACTCGATTTGCGGGTTGGTTCGGTTTTCGGTTCAATTTTATACACTCCTAATTACTAGTATACCAATGAATACGAATCTCAACTAAACAAATGTATACAAATTTGTCAGGTGAATACGAATGAATGGATATAAAGATGAATACATACCAATATATACCTATGTAAAATTAGAATGATACTGATGCAAACAAATATACACCAACTTATTAATGAATACAAATGAATATATTCAATACAAATGTATACAAATCTATTAGATGAATATAGATCAATGAATACCAATACAAACAAATGTATACAAATTCATTAAGTGAATATGGATTGAGTTTCTCACCATAACTTCTAGCAAACAATTGAGGAAAATAATTTTTAGATCGTAGATTCGAATAACCTATGAAAGAAGAATAGTCATAATTAAATATTTTATGCTAATTTTAAGGAGGTAGATAATTTTAAATAAATCTTTTGTTAGTTTTTTGGAGAAATGGTTTGAAGTTAAAAGTGAGATATACTAAATATCTTTTATTATTTTTAAGAAAAATAATTTGAAGAGAGAAGGGTGTAATACAGAATATACATATGGCTATTAAATGCCAATTTTTGTAAAGCTTCCATTTACTAAATATATATTTCCCTTCTTCTAGTAACCAATAGTACCAAAATCCGAAATTTCATCAAGGATCGATGTTCAAGAGAATATATGTATATACATACTAAAGTAATTAAGGATCCATATACTTCAAATTGTTTTTATATTGTATAATTTTTGCACGAAGAATGTTCAACTGACTATATGTGACTACGCCACTGATAAACAAGGTGAAAGATCAATGATACTTTTGTGAAATCATAACAAGACAAGAACAAAGCTCCCTAGGTTTAGAGAACATGACCATGTGGCCTGCATCGTGAATCATCTGGACCTCATCTGGTGGATTATTCTTAATCAACCACCTTTGAAATTGTTCTTCCTTGAGCACTCTGTCCTTGTCACATACAACATAAACACGATGAACACTACCATATTTCTCTTTTAAAAGTGTAGTGTTTGTCAATAGGACTGACTCATCGAACAATGGTACGGGTCTCACCAAATATGTTGCAAGAGTTAAGTCCTGTAGAGTCCCATAGACAACAATTATTGAATTTTATCATAATATTATCAAAAAACAATTGAATTATGGGAAAAGGCTGACTTTGAGAAAAAGACTCATCTATGTCATCTGATAAAAGTTTGGTTATCTATGACATTTCCATATGAGAAAAGGCTTATCCATGCCATTATGAGTAAACTGAAAACTCATCCGATTTTGCAAAATCATTTTGTCCACATGACGAATGATGATTTGACCACATCATTAGTTTAATTTAATTTTTTAAATTAATCAAATTTTCCCAAAATATTATCCTAGAAATAATATAAAGTTAGGGAAAATAAGTTTATAATTTTTTTGGGTTGAAAAATAGTAAGTTTATAGTTGATACATACTCACCTCAGGAGGGGAGAATTGATAATAGATGGTTGCTAAGACTTTAGGGCCTAAAACGACAGAGGTTGGGCCTTTATCCAGTCCGTTGTTTTACACAAATTCAGTATCCATAGGTGTTTCCACTTGTTGACTATACTGTCAATTTGCAAACAAAATCAATGATTATTGTTTAGTATATTAGCAATATAATAGTAGTAATACATGTACACTCAATTACCTTGGAAATTCATGTTTTTAAACTTTTGATCACTACGTGTCGTATGGACAATTTTTTTTAGACCAAAGAGTAAAACTTATTACATATGAAAATTTGTCTATGGCGCAAGCAGAATTAAAAGTATAAGATTATCCACCAACAAACTTATTTTTATAGATCTCCATGGATTAACAACCTTAAAGATAAGGTTGTTAAGTGTAACGAACTACTCCGACCATTATTAGTAGACCAATTAATGCTGAAAGAAATTAGTCTAGAATGTTTTTTGGGTAGTGACTTAAAATTTCTAGGCTACACTAGTCTCAGACAAAATCTGAGCAAGGTGAGGTCTAGAGAAATCCAGGAATGGGTTGGGTGTTATGTCTACTTGATTCATGTTTTCTAGTAGCTAAGACATTAAGGAACCCATAAGACCTTTTGGAAACGAATTGGGGTGAGTAAAATTCCTGGTATCGACTTGGCGTGAAGGGGATAGCTTGGGGTGCCAAGGGTTGAAGGTATGGTGTGAAATGGACCTTTGGCGGGGGGAGGGGCGCTTCCAAGTCTGTGATGTTTGTGCAAGTCGTTATAGAGGGCGTCACACCGCTATACTGGGAATTTAGCAGGCGCAATAGCAGGGGTAAGTCGCTATGGCGACACCGCTAAAACAGGTCGGGATGCTATATCGGGTTAAATTAGAATTTAATGCAGAATATTCTCAAAACCTCCTATTTTCTACAACTTTGTTCTTGAGAGAAGGGAGGGTGATTTAAGGCAGTTTCCACCTGTTTTTCCACTTAATAGTTCTCTTGTAAAGGTAAGTTCGTTACTCCCCTAGTTGGTAAATTGATTCTTAAGCCTTAGAATCTAGGGTATTACTCTTGGGGGAGGGTTTTAACTTGATTTAATGGTGGGAAAAGCCCTGATTTGGGTAGAATGATCATGAGTTGGCTTGGGATTAGGATTTGTGTATAATATTGGTATTGTTAGGCCATCATTGTTTGATTGTTGTGTTTTATTATTTATTTAGACCAAGAACGATCCAAGGCATTGATAAAGGGAAAAGCTCGAGTTCTTTAGAGATTCCAAATGCTTGATTCAAGGTAGGTGATGGCTGTGTTTTCAAGTATGTAATGTATGCATGTCTATTGCTTTATAATCTTACTTGTGCGATGCATGTGAAGAAACTTCAGGCTAATGTGAAATGAACTATGTTGATGATCTCATGAAATGAATTTGTTATTTACTTATAGGTAGAACTATGGTTGTTCATTGTGATTATGGTTGTATGTGCTTCTTGTGAATGATGGTTGGCTTGGGTACCACGCCAGTACAAAATAGTAATGGTTGTCTCCAATACCACGCATGCATGAATCATTTATGGTTGGCCCGAGTATTGCACCAGTACACTAACAGTTTGTGTGTGAATTCCATGAGAGAACCAAATTTACATGTTGGTTCTATGAGTAAACCAGTTTTACTTTTTCATAATGTGATTATGACATGTTGGTCCATGAGAGGATCGGGTATATGTATTTTTGTGATCATGTGGGGCATTTTTCATACATTGGTTGATAAGGATATTGTGACTTGGAGTCTCTTTCATGTTCCGATTCCTTTGTCAATCTTTTTGGACACACATTTTAGACCATAAGGCTAATGTTTTCTAGTTTTCGGGGTAGTATCCCCACTAGTGATTATTTAGAGTTTTGGTGCTATTACATTCAGATTCTAGGGCCTATATATTAGGATGATTTATTGAGTTTATGTGAGCTCAATACTTTATTTACATTTAAATGATTTCTTAGTATTTTATATAGTAACTTGGTTTTGTAAATAGTTAGGTTGGGTTACAATTGGTTCTCCCAATAGAGGATTTGTATGGGTGCCACTCACGGTGGGTCGGGATCATGACATGAAGTTGTGTATTAAGTACTTTACATATTGAATACGCTGACATTATTGTAATATTATTTGTCACTATCAATGTTGTTGCGGTAATGAAGTTTTGATGATTTCATAAATACAAGTTGAAACATGGTCCACAGGAACAATGAACTAAGCTGGAAAAATTCAAGAACATGAGAATAAAATGAGTAAAGACAAGTGTGCAGGGATGACAGTGTGGATAGTGTTATTTATGAGATAAATCGCAAGTAGTCTGAGTGAGGAGTTGGAGTTCAATAACAACACTGATGAAGAAATAGGTTTGACTAAAGGAGGAGTCAAACTCAAAGAAGAACTCAAAGACAACAGAGGTCGAGTTATAGAAGAACTGGCTTCTGATAAGGAGTCTGCTTGAAGTGAAACATTGTGATAGTTGTGTTTGGATAGAGGAAAAGAGTCGCTAAAGACTTAAAAACTTATATAGCAAAGAGGTAATTGGCGTATTGACTTTTCTGAAGTGTAGCTGAACTTTGAAGTAACACTTCCAAGAACCAGGCCCTAATACAGAATTTATGTTCTATGAAGGTTTTCATTGTGTTTGTGTCTTGATGTATTGATAGTTTAGTAAGTTATAGCCTGAAATAGGATCATATTCTTCAAGTTGAGGGCAAGTCAAAGACTTGGGAACACACGACTTGGAGGTTTGTGCTAGCATGGGGATTAATTGAATATTCTGTAGATTACACAACTTTGTAATGATATTTGTTGAGGCTCATTATTGTAGTGAAGTTTGGGAGTAAATCCTGTTGTAGAACAAGTCATATTTTTACACCTTTTTGAGTTGTGTTTCCATGTTAAGTATATATTGTGTTATTATTTTACTGTCCTTACCTTATAATTGAAACACGTTAGGCAACTTGTTCACCTAGGTAAGAGCATAGATAAGTAAGATAACTCTAGGTCATGTAGAATATCAATTGATATTATAGTAGGTTATCTTATAAAGGCTAACACCTAATATATGATCACGATGAATTTTGTATTACCTATCGGTCATAGCGAAGGACAATTAACCATCAGACCACCAGTGTTCAATATAATACTTTGGGTTGTGAAAGGCACACATAGAGGACTTTATTCAAGCTATAGATTATGAACTATGGGCCAGAATGGCTACAAGACCAATCATCTCGATAAAAGCTATGGAAGAAGGTCAAGTTACAAAGGTAAGGGTTGACTTCAGTGTTGAAGATCTAATGGCTCTCAGGAAGAATGTGAATTCCACAAATGTTCTTGTGTATGTCTTAGGACCTAATGAGTAAAACAAGATCCCAAACTTTACCACTGCTAAAAAGATATGGGACACACTAATAAATGCTCATGAAGGAACAAATCAAGTCAGGAAATTCAGAGTGGCCATGTTGTTCACTGATTATGAAACCATCAAGATGAAGGAAAACAAACCACTTCTAGAGATTATTACTACACTCACACACTAATCAATTTGTTTTCATCCCTAAGAAAGGTTCTCATTATTGAGGAATAGGTCGACAAAGTTTTGAGGGTTCTTCCAAAGGTAAAATGGGATGTCAAAATTACTGCCATCATGAGTACATTTGATGAACTATTAGGAAATCTCAGAACTTATGAGATGAATATGAATGATTTGAGAAAAGAGAAAATATTTCATGATAAGTCACTAGCCATGAAAGTATCTGATCTAGATGAAAAACAAATGACATTCCTGGCAAAAAAAAATTAAGAAGTTCTTTTTAAATGGGAAAGGGGAATGACAAGAAGGAAACATGTAACAAGTAGTAGGAAAATGAAAAATCTCAAACCAGATATACAAGTGTGAAAGACTAATGATCATGTTTGGAAATGTCCTCAATGGTATGTTGAATGGAGGAAAGAAAGAGCTGAAAATGAATTAAAAGGAAAGGCTGCAAAATACAAGAAAAAGAAGAATGTGCTATGATTGTTTCTTGAGGATTAGGAACTAAAGAATCCGATGAAGAAGTAAATGAGACAACTCTCATGGCAGTAAAAGACTCCGACCATGAAAAAGAAAAAGAATGTGAAAAACTATAGGTAAATATTCTGGAGTTAAAAGAAAAAGTAAACCTTTTTTTTAAAGAAAAAATTAATATGCTTAATGAAAGGCTTAATTCATTATTTTCAAGAATAACCTGTGAAGAGACCAACTGTTCAACGTTTTTGTAGATCAAAAAACTGAGTGCATACAACTCAAAAACTATAAAAATGTAACTGAAGAAGAAAATTGTTCTTTAAAGATATAGATTGGTAAACTTGATTCATCAAACTTGAATTTGAAATATGTAATTCTTAAGTTATCCATTATTAAAAGAGGGAAAATAAGTGATACTGAGATGAGGTTAGCAGATGCTCTGAAAGAGTACAAAATTGATTATTTTTTTTTTGTGAGAAAGCCAAAGTGAAAAAAAATAATTTAGAAGTGTCTAGGCTAAAAATGGATCTTGAAAAATCTAATCGATGGACACACTCATCCAAAAATTTTAACCATATAAGTGAAAGAATTCGTAATGAGAAAGCTAACATAGATTTTCATAGAGAAAATGCTATTACAGAAGACTTATGCTACATTAGTGGCTAACTAGTGAATGTCCAGTCGCTAACAAATCTAGAAATAAGATTTCTGAATTAGCTGGTAAAAACAGCTTCAATACAGGTCAAAGAAACAGATACAACAACTTGTTGCCAATTTGGAAAAGAGAAATCTTATTCACCCCTCTAATCTGGGTTCCTAAGACTAACCTTTGAAACTTTTTTACAGGTAAAAGTGAAAGGAAGCAAGCATTGGTACATAGACAGTGCTTGTTCGAGGCATAAGGCTGGTGACAAACACAAATTCATTTCACTTACTGCATTTAAAAGAGTTAGTGTTTCATTCGGAGATGGAAGAAAGGTATAGTTGTAGGAGTTGGGAAGAGTGGATAATCTGAATAAAAAGCATTGGAAGAAATATATCATGTAGATATACTAAATCATAATTATTGAGCATCTCTCAGTTATACGACAAAGGTAGTAAGACAAGTTATACTTCAGTTGAGTGCATAGTTAAAACTATGTAGACAAAGGAGACTGTTCTAACAATAAAAAGATACAAAAATATGTATAAATGTGATATTATGAGAATGCCTGGAACAAATCTTAAATGTTGTAGTGCAATTGCTAATGACTCCTCACTATGACACAAAAGACTTGGTCATGCTAGTCTTAAACAATTGAACAAATTGCTATCAAAGGATATGGTTATAGGCTTGCCTAAATTAAGTTCAAAGATGAAAACGTTTGTGTTGCATGTGTAAGAGGAAAGCAAGTGAGATCATCTTTCAAGCCAAATAATTAGGTTAGTACAACCAAGTGTCTCAAACTAGGTCAGATGGATTTTTTATGGACCCATGGGAGTAAAAGGCAGAGAAGGGAAAAATGTATGTTTTCATCCTTGTTGACGATTTCTCCCATTTTAATTGGACAGTGTTTTTGGCTACTAAAGACAATTCCTTTGATGTTTTCTTTGATTTCCATAAGATCTGGCTGTAGAAAAAAAATTTGAAATATCTAAATTCTTAAAATTTTGTTCAATAAATGGAATAGATCATAATTTTTGTGCTCCAGAACACCTCATCTAATTGGAGTAGTTGAGAGGAAAAATGAGACCTTAGAAGACATGGCTATAAAAATGATGACGGCTAGTAATCTTGAAAAAATATTTTGGGCTAAGGCCATGAGCACTGTTTGTTATATTGTGAAAAGATGCATGTCTCGATCAATCATAAAGAATACTCCCTATGAATTACTCAAAGGTAGAAAGCGTAATATCTCTCATTTAAAGACATTTCATTGCAGATGTATCATACATTACAATGGAAAAGATAATTTGAGTAAATTTGATGCAAGAAGCGATGAGGGAATCTCCTAGGGTACTCACCACATAGTAAAGCCTATAGGGTACTAAAAAAAACGAACCTACTGTTTTGAAGAAAGTATACATTTTATTTTTTATGAAAATAGTAAACATGATTGAGACTAACATGAAGGACATTAATAATACTGAGGAGCATACTCAGGAACAGGTTACACTACATAGTCGACAAGTCAAAATAGTTGAGAGCACACAAATAGAGTGAGTAATAGATCAAGAAATTGACACTATCTTGCATAATCCAGTGTTGATATCAATGGAACTTCTCAAGGATAGGCTATAAAAAGTTACAAGTATCAAGGATCGTATCTAATTGACAATATTCCTACTGATCTAACTACTTGTGTGGCTCATGAGCATGAAAAGGGGGTCCTTGAGACACATATTATTGAATTGGAAGCCCCCATTGCTGGGAAAGAGCAGAGCATGATGAAACCATTTGTCGAATGACCCTGCTACTTCCTTCTGTTTCACCACCCCTCTTAGTTCCCCATCCTTTTTCCTTGCCTATTCCTAGTTGTTTTCTGTCCTGATGGTTTTGTTGTTGTAATCAAGATCTTCTGTAGATGTTTTGTCATAAAATATCTTCTTGTTTAAATGAAATTATCCTCTTTTTTCTTAACCAACAGCTCTTGATCTTGTTCATTTTAATACGTTTTTATGTCATTCCTAAGTTTGATTTCACTTGTCTTGGTGATTGCCCCAGTGGCCATGAATTGGCTATCATGTTCTCCTTTGTACAATACAGTACTGGTTACACTTTTCAATGATGTTATAAGGGGGGAGATAACGAGTTGTGCAATATTCATAACCCACTAACTAACATGTTTCATCTTAATATTGCAATGCCTAAATGCCTATATTTACATATGTCATGGATGCACAAATGACGAATAATATGTCAACATCAAAAAGGGGGAATTTTTTGGGGTAATGAAGTTATGATGATTTGATAAATACAATTTGAAACATGTTAGTCAGCATGGTCCAGAAGAACAATGAACTAAGCTGGAAAAATCCAAACAAAATGAGTAAAGACAAGTGTGCAGGAATCACTGAGTGGATAATGTTGATTACAAGATAAAGTGCAAGTAGTCTGAGTGAAGAGTTGAAGTTCAATAACAACACTGATGAAGAAAGAAGTTTGTCGTTTGATGAAAGGAGGAGTTCAACTCAAAGACAACAGAGGTCGAGTTGTAGAAGAAGTGGCTTCTGGCAAGGAGTCTGGTTGATGTGAAATGCTATGATAGATGTGTTTAAATAGAGGAAAACACACATTGAAGACTTAATCACTTACATAGCAAAAAAGCAATTGGCATATTGAGTTTTTTGAAGTGCAGCTGAACTTTGAAGTAGCACTTTGAAGAACCAAGTCCTGCTATAGAATTTATGTTCTAAGAAGTATATCTTTGTGTTTGTGTCTTGATGTATTGATAGTTCAGTAAGTTATAAACTAAAATAGGATCATAGTCTTCAAGTTGAGGGCAACTCGAAGACTTGGGAGCACAAGCCTCGGAGGTTTGTGCTAGATAGTGCTTAATTGATAATTTCGTACATTACATAGGTTTGTAATCCTGTTTGTTGAGGCTCATTGTTCTATTGAAGTTGGGGAGTAAATTGTGTTGTGGAACAAGTCGTGGTTTTTTATACCTTTTAAGCCGAGTGTTTCCACGTTAAGTATTGTGTTTTTTACTTTACTGTCTTTACCTTACAATTGAAACATGTCAAGCAACTTGCTCAGTTAGATAAAAGCATAGATAAGTAAGATAATTCTGTAGAATATTAAATGTGTTTATATGTTCAATTCTTATTCAATTTATGTCCCTGGTTTTTGTGTCTTATTGTTATATAGGATTATAGGTGCTTCTATTATATAGAGTGATCTACAAAAATAACCTTTATGCACAGTTATAGAAGTTTGTTTATATAAAGTAGACCAACATGTGACTTGGAAAAATAAAAGCAGGATAGCTACAAAATTTTTCGATAAACCCAATTTAATTCGTCGCTAAATAGATCCTACTTGATCAAAATTTCATATAATCCATTGTTATTTCATAGCTAAATGTGATTAGTATGAAATTTTTGTTGTTTGGTATGAAATTTTGTCAGTCGTTAATTCCTTATTTCTAGTACTAGTGTTAGACTATAGAAATTAAATTCATATGAGCAAACCTGTTGGGTAACGGCTACAAGATTGAGGTCAGGACCAGGCATAGAAGCTGAGACAAACACAGCCACAGCAATCTTGTGAGGGAACTTTTCCATGGCAAGAGATATATTGATGCCACCCATGCTGTGTCCCACTAAAACCACTCTTTCTTGTTGTGGCAAAGAATTCGTAGATTCCATCAATGGTTCATTGTAATCAGCCATTGAATTGAGATCTGCAACATGTTTGGATGAATTCCAGAGGCAGCCATGTCAAGAACACTAACTTTGTGGCCTTCACTTCTTAGAATTGTCACAACTTTGTACCAACACCATGCACCATGACAAGCTCCATGAACTAGTACAAAGTGATTTTTATTACCCTTCTCCATTTTCCCTCTTTTTCTTGAAGAATTGTATATATGACACTTTTCTAACTATGAAAGAAAATTATTTTACTTAGCTATAAATTATTTAGAAGGAATAGTTGCTCTTTTAGTCCCTTGATTCTTTATGAATGTTGACTTTGGTCCTTTGTGATACTCCAATATTCGAATTTAACCTTGAATTGACGCGTGTTATATTGGTCACTTTACAAATAAATTATGTTACACTTTGATTATTTCTAGAACAATGTTATACTCAAATATAGAGCGATGAACTATACAAATTTAATATAGCACTTAAGTAATTATAATACTATTTTTGTCTTAATTTATGTGATAATATTTCTGCTTGGAGCATGTATTTTTTCAAATATATTGAATTAAAATTAATTATTATGCCTTAAAATAATTTTTATGTATATTATTTTTGAATACATTAAAAATTACTTATGTTCAAAATTTATATCGAAATTTAAATGTGTTAGCCCTTCTACTTCAAAATTTATATCGAAATTATTTCTATTTATTGTTATCCATATTTTGGCAATCACATCAATTTGGGAAAAAAAATGGATGGCATGACATGTTTGGCAAGAAATCAATATTTTGATGTGTACGTCCATTTTCTGTCCAACGATTATAATCCATTCATTTTTGGTCCCTAAGAAACAGATATGTTGTCTCTTACCGTTGATTTCTCAAACATCATTTCATGCACAGATTTTTCGTCAGATGGCAATAATCTACATTCAAGGTTAGGTCTCTTTCTCTATTCTGCCGTACTTGGGGTACAATAGTTCAAATTATTTTATGTTATTCGTCTCAATTTAAGTATTTTAATCTGATCGGATACAAAGTTTATTACAATAATATTATTGCATTTAATTTAGTGAGTTGGTATGATATTGAAATAGTGTTGACATGTTGCAGTGCTTGAAATTTTAAGAAGATGCAATTTGATTGTTTTATAAACACGCAACAATGGATTTTGTGGAAAAGGTTTGACCATTTGAGAGACTTCAAAATATTGAATAATAAGAGAATAAAAATAATGAAAGGGCAATAGAAAAAGAAAAAAAAAAGTAGATATAGGAATATAATATGCATTCATGTTAATAGTCAAAATATATAATTACATAAGTGTAACACCTTGAATATTTCAAAGCTAAGTCCCAAATCATTCTTTGTGTCCTTCACTTCTTAGAATTGTCACCACTTTGTACCAACACCATGCACCATGACAAGCTCCATGAACTAGTACAAAGTGATTTTTATTACCCTTTTCCATTTTCTCTCTTTTTTATTGAATACTTGTTTAGATGATACTTTTCTAATTAATATTGAGAGGAATTTATAGTGAAAGAACATGATTTTACTTTGCTATAAATTATTTAGAAGGAATAGTTGCTGTTTTAGTCCCTTGATTCTTTATGAATTTTGACTTTGGTCCTTGTGATATATACTCCAATATTCAGATTTAACCTTGAATTGACGCGTGTTATTTTGGTCAATTACATATAATAAATTACTCCATGTGTTACATTTTGATTATTTCTAGAACAATGTTATGTTCAAATATAGAGTGATGAACTATACAAATTTAATATAACACGTAGGAGTTTGTTTGGTGTGATGGATAAAGAGAGTTAATTTTGGGATGAATTTTAAGTAGCCTCTAATCTCTTGTTTGGTTGGAAGACTTGAGATAACTTATCCCAGGATTAATAATTAGTACTGGGATAAGTTATCCCTCCCCTTGGGTGGTATAGTAATCTCAGAATAACTTATCTCGGGATAACTTACATAAATGACAAACATATCCCTTTAAACTCTATTTATACCTCACTTTTCAAATTTATGTATAACTATTTTTGAAAGTCTTCAATCTCCTTAATTTTAAATAATTCTTTACAAAAAAGAATTATGTAGTACAAATCTTATTATAAATTTACTTTTTCACTAAACAAAAATATTAGCACATGCCCTCCTGATTCCCACCCCCTTCCCCCACCCTTCGTACATTATTTTTAATACCATATATAATATTATTCACTACTCCTTATTTTTATGATAATTCTTCATATTTTTCTATTAAAAATTACATTATATAAATATATAATTTTTATTTATGATTATTATATTTATTTATATTTGATTTCTCATAAATCCTCTTTTACTAACAAACTTAAGATGAAAATTCATTTTTAATGCCAAATAAGAAAAAAAATTATTTTAAAATACATATGGTAACTGTACACACAAAAATATTTAAGCTAAATAAGATGAAAGTTTTATTTCTAAAAATGAATAATTAAAGCTTTCAAAGAAAATATAAAAAACTAAATAAAGTGAAGGGTAATTTTGTAAACAAACAATTTGTTCTTAAAATTTATACAATGATTTTAATTTTGAATACAACAAATCAAACACTCACTAAGAATAATCCCAACATAGCTTATCTTATCATAACTAATCGTAGCATAACTAATCCCATCATCACTTGTTTTAAATAAATATGATACTATTTTTCTCTTAATTTAGGTGACAGTATTACTACTTGGACCATGTGTTTTTTAAAAATATTTTGAATTAAAATTAATTATTATGCCTTTAATTAATTGTTATGTAAATTATTTTTAAATACAATGAAAAAATACTTGTGTTCAAAATTTACATCGAAATTTAGATGTATTAGCCCTTTTACTCCAAATCTTGCAAAGTATAAAACATGAAACGGAAAGTAATTCATTAAACTTGTAAAGATTCACGAGTAAAAAGTTCACAAATACACATATAACTTCAATGTGCTCAAAATGGGTGACTCTTACCACATGTTATGCAAGAAATCAATATTTTGATGTGTACGTCCATTTTCTGCCAACGATTATAATCCATTCATATTTGGTCCCTAAGAAACAGATATGTTGTCTCTTACCGTTCACAGTTTTTTCCTCACATGGCAATAATCTACATTCAAGGTTAGGTCTCTTTCTCTATTCTGCCGTATAGTTCAAAATTATTTTACTTTCTTCGTCTCAATTTAAGTATTTTAGTTTGGTCGGATACAAAGTTTATTACAATAATATTATTGCATTGAATTTGATGAGTGGTGAAGGATTTAAACTCGAAGATTTATGCGGAATTATACATACCTTCTTGTTATAGGATCAAGTTCTATCACCACCAATTGCCTAAGCGGTTTCTTACGAGATCACTATGGAGTCTTGTATTGTTTTTCACAACAACTACACTCTTTATCTAAGAACTCTTTTCTTGTGTTGTTTGTGTTGTTCTTGGATGACCCCAAGTCCTCCCTTTTATAGGACAAGGTTAAGACTTGTAACTCTTATTCATTCAAGAGTTACATTCCCACTCCATTCAAGAATACATAACTCTTCTTCTTTTACTATAGGGAGTTATTTAGTGGAGTTGTAACTTACTTCATGAATGAAGCAAGTTACTAGTCAACCCATCAATGGGTGTATCTATTTCCAACAAGTGGGTACAATGATATTGAAATATTGTTGACTGGTTACAAAGAAGACACATAAAAAAACAAATTTGATTTTCTTTTATAAACACACAACAATAGATTTGTGGAAAAGATTAAACCATTTGAGAGACATCAAAATATTCAATAATAAGAGAATAAAAATAATGAAAGGGCAATAGAAAAAAAAAGGTAAATATAGGAATTATAATGTGCATTCATGTTAATAGTCAGAATATAAATGAGGTAACAAAATAAATAGTTACGTAAGCGTAACACCCTAAAAATTTCTAAGCTAAGGTCCAAATCATTCTTTATTTGCATATAAGTTCGTATCGTGTGATTCTTAAATTGTTCTTAAGTGTTAAGGTCAATTCATTAGTGTGAGAATGAAATTGGATATGAATTAAGGTCGCTAGAATCCCCTAGCACAAAGTTGAGTTGAAAGTTTCCTTATCGATTAAGTTTTGATATAAGATTCTATTTAGGTCAACTTCAAACAATCATATCTTTCGGAACATAATAAATTAGGTGGCTCAAAACATATTAAATTACAGATCTATGAGTTATCTTTCCAATGCCACCAAGGTTGCCTCATTTCGAGTTTGCAGTAAAAAGTTATGACCGTTTTAGCAGAGAGTACGACAACAGAGCTTTTTGAGTAAGTGACCTATGAATCACTTCTACGGGCCGTAGAAGTTTCTACGATCCATACTTTTCACACGTGGAAAAAGTACTAGGAGTCAAAATTTTGGGTTTAATTCTTATGGATTTATCTACAGGTCGTAGAAACTTCTACGGGTCATAGTTAGGACCCGTAGAATGAACTTCTCAGCCTTATAATTTTAATATGAATTTCACGGATGGGATCTACAGTCTGTAGATCAAACTTAACGAACGGTAGATAGACCTGTGAAAGGTTTTCGATAGCTTTTTTAAGAGGGGTAATTCATTCTTTTCTCACCCCTTGTATGCCTAAACCCCGACGTTCTTACACCTAAATAAGGTTCTAAACAATATTAGTCAACCCTATTAGTCTCATTAACGCTTTCAAGTCTTAGAAAAAGTATCCAAGAGGTGAAAGCTAGAGTTTTCAAGCGCGCATTCTTCTAGTTTCGTAAAGAACTTTGTTCTTTTAGGTACGTAATGATGGACTAATCATCACGTCCTACATCTAAGTTCATTCATTAAAAGGTTAAAATATCAAATTAATGTAATCTAATTTAACTATTGAAAATTAGTCAAATTTATTTTTGAAAAGCGCAATACATGACAAATAAAAATGAACGGAGGGAGTAATATGTTGGGATTAGACCTCAGGAGGCTGTTAGTTGAGTATTTTTTTTTTGTTAGTATTAGTTTTGAATAAATTCTTTAATATATCAATTTGTTGGAAAAGCTAGTAGCGCTGCAGTTGGCATTTTCTCAAGGCAATTTTTGTCGGTCGAATTTTACTTGGTTCATTAAGGATGTTTTGGTCCAAGGACTTCCCTACGTAGTATAAATATGAATTTTTTACTTGGTTCAATTTAACAAGGTTCTTATCACTAAAAATAATTAAAATATTTTTGGTTATTTTTACTTATCCAAACCCAAGGACAATTTTAAAAAGAAAAATAAAACAAGATAACTATAAGATTCCTGAGAGCGCACCCAACATAGTATAAATATGACCATATTTATATTTAAATATTTTTTAAAAATATAACACGATGGGGGGTGCCTCTGTTGACATTGGAGCAAGTGGAATCTTCGTGTGCGCTTTTCATCTGGCTTCTTTGTGTAAAGAACCTAGCTCATCTTAAGTTCAATTTGCTCATTTTTATTGAAACACACTTTAGCGTCATCGTGGTGTCGTAATGCAATAACGCTCTTTGCGAGCCGGAAAAGTCAATACAATGTTTTTCTTCATCGCAAAGACACACCCTCATCATTTAATCAAATCCAACATTCAAACTTATTTATATATTCAAAAAGTTCTAAAATATTCATCAATTCTAACTCACATTTTGCGGTAACTTTATAGATTAGATCGATGCTAGAATTTTACTATTGGATAAAGCTTCTTAATGAGCTTTAATAAGACAGGGAGGTGTCTATAAGAACTAGTGGTATGTACTCCTACAAAATCGTAAAGCAAAACTATCAATGCGGACTTAATCTCCGTGACAACTTACAATTTGTCAACTCTAACTTATATTCTTGGCTTTCAATTTTAGCTCACATTTAATAGATTTACATCTCAAAAAGTATCTCCCCACCTTTCCACCAACTAGTAAATATACAATCTTCTCCCCCCTTTACGCAACTACTCTCCTTATTCAACAATAGTTATCCACGATTGATTTGACACACACCTTAAGAAATAATAAATGATAGGATTAATATTTCTACATTACCCTTTGAATATATTAAATTTAATGCTTTGATAGATGTATCAGATGTTGAATAATATTTAATAGTAAGGGTAAAATAGATATAAAAAGGTAAATTATCTCTTGATTTTTCAAACTGAACAAGTATTGTTGGATAACTAGATTTAGCATAGAGGATAAGTAAAGATGAACACAAGGAGTAATTAACCTAGCTATTTGCGGCTAGTTCACTTGATAAGTTTTGTGTCATACCCCAAATGAAGGTGAAGGGTTCAAATTTAACTATTATACCTTTTATTTTACTATTTGATAATTAGTTCGTCAAATTAAATAAATTTGAATTTATAGAAGGGAAAAACATGTTCTATCAAAAGAGAAATTCTTTCTTAGAATTAATTATGACCATTGATTAAGATTGAGGCATCTTATCCATTGCACAAAATATCCATGGGTGGTAAACCTACTTGATATACAAACAAACCTCAAGAGAGACGGAAAGTTCAAATGTGAGTTTCAACAAGAATTAGACAAACAAAAAGCTTGCATCAAAGGTCAACTTGTCAAGAAAATTAAAGAATCCATCACCTTATTTAAATTATGGAAACCATTGGGGATTAAGAAATTCAACTTGTATATATTTGGTTTCACACCATGTAATTATTATAATTAAATTACATTAAACATCTTTGATATAATTAAACTAAATTAAACATCTTTGATATAATTAAATTACATTAAACATCTTTGATGTGATCCAATTATAAATATATCATATAGTATTTTAAAATTAACTACTTAAATCCCTATATTAGTGCAAATTCTACACAAATATAATAGTTTAGATTTTACTAGCTTAGGGTGTTAAGTGTCTAGTTTTAAAAAACCATGAAAACTAAGTTATAAGTATATTCAAATTACTATATATAATAAGTGGGAATATCTACTACTTAGCACATGACAAGTGTTACATGTGCTTAGATAGTGTTGTAAATTCTTCTTTTATGGTTGTACCTTCAAAATTTATATTATTGGACAATTTAACACCATTAATCACAATAATTAATAACTTAAAACATTTTTAAAAAAATATGAAAATTTGGATGACTCTCCAAATTTTATTTGTGTCACATAAATTGAGACAACAAAAATAACATATATTGCGTCCATTTTAATTTATTTGTCTTTTTTTTGTTTTTTTATATTTAAAAATTGCGTATAAATACTATAAATCATGATAATTGACAACATAAAATATGTTTTGAAAAAAATACAAAAAATTCCACTGATTCTTGAAGTGAATCTATCGTAAAAAAACTATAAATCATGATAATTGACAACATCAAATATTTTAAAAATAAATACATATAAAAAAATTCGATTGATTCTTGAAATTAATCTATCGTTACAAATTATGTATAAAATATAATAAATCGTGATAATTGACAACTTAAACTATTTATTAAAAAAACACAAAAAAAAAAATTGACTGATTCTTAAAATTAATCTATCAATATCACATAAAATGAGACAAAAGTAGTAATATGTAGTATTTAATGTGAAATTATTGAACTACGTAAAATGTATTGTAAATTTTAACAATTAACAACATTTGATTGACTCTTGAAATTTTATCTATGCTACATACATTCATACATTGAGACAAACGGAGTAATATATATTAAGTATTTTAAATTACATACAACCTTATTGATTTCTATAGGCTTCGAATTATCGTGGTCAATTTTTAGGCTGATACAAGTTTTGTACATTTTCTATTTAATTTTTTTTAATATTATAAATCGCAATAATTAATAATTTAAAATATTTAAAAATATATATTAAAAATTGAGTTGGTTTTGGGAATTTTATTTATACTATATAAAATGGGACAAAGGAAGCAACATATATCATTTACAAATGCCTTAAAAAGCATTAAAATTTACAATAATTACCAAATTAAAATATTTAAAAGCTATATAATAAAATAGGTTCACTCTCAGAATTCTATCAGGCTCACATATATTGGGACAGAAAAAATAACACATATCATTTTAAAATTATCAAAAAAGTATTATAAATAATAATAATTAACAACTTAAAATATCTAAAAGACATTTTAAAAGGGTTAATTTTGTAATTTTATCCATATCACATAAATTAGGACAAAGTGACCAGTAATGTAGATTATTTGAAAGTTACATAAAAAATATTATAAATCACAATAATTAATAACTTAAAACATTTTTTAAAAAAATATGAAAATTTGGATGACTCTCCAAGTTTTATTTGTGTCACATAAATTGAGACAACAAAAATAACATATATTGGGTCCATTTTAATTTATTTGTCTTATTTTTTTTTTGTGTTTTTTTTTTTAAAAAAAATTGCGTAAAAATACTATAAATCATGATAATTGACAACATAAAATATGTTTTCAAAATAATACAAAAAATTCCACTGATTCTTGAAGTGAATCTATCATAAAAATACTATAAATCATGATAATTGACAACATAAAATATGTTTTCAAAATAATCAAAAAATTCCACTGATTCTTGAAGTGAATCTATCATAAAAATACTATAAATCATGATAATTGACAACATAAAATATTTCAAAAATGTTGTATGTGGGTAATCTTATTATGCCTTAAATAGTGTCAAAGAAAGTACATGTTTGTGATAAAAAAACTTATTCCTTTATCCACGCAAACAATCGCTTCAAAAATAACTCCGTTATTAGCCACAAAACATTCCATTTATATTATGCACGGGCACCATTATCTAGTATAATTAATAAAAGACAAATTACAATTAAAACATATCTATATAAGTTTTATAAAGTCAATTCCCTAAAGAAGTAATTTAAAAAGATTTTGTGATTTGTAGAATCTTCCTTCGATTGTGCAACATGAGCTTGAATTATTGAAAGTGTCATTTTCATATCACAATTTTATCATGTATAGGCCAAAAAGTCAATTTGGTTGTTCTTCCATCTTAAAAGTTGAAGTTGAATGGATCCAATCAAATGTTTTCACACATTCACAATGGCCAAGTATTTCAAATTCCAAGTTAACGTATCCAATACGCAAGGCTTACCTCACTACTTCGTTGTATTAACTTTTATACACTGATTAAATTAAAGTGAAATAAAGGAAATATTTATTTTATTCTCAAAAATATCTTTATCGAGGCAAACACATCAACAAGGTACTGCTTCAGCCTAAACTCTAATAAGAGAATATTAAGTGATTTTAAAGATAACTAATAGTAATTATAATCAATATAACTAGTAAATAGTAAGAATTGACCTACAAAGAGAGTTAACATTCTATACCATATTAAAACTTAAATGTCTTTTACACTATTAGTACACACAAGTAAAATCCCTTTTTAAAATTGAAAGAGTTCTTACTGGATTATTAATATTTGTTTGAAATTAAAGTTGAAAACAAGGACTGGAACCTGAAGTTTACTTTGAAAAATATTGAGATAATTTTGTGAATGAAAGTCATACTATTCCACTTGAAATACTTTACAAATACTATATATGTCCAAACACTCTACTAGAAACAAAGGTTTTTCTTGTTGTGAATTAGTAAGAAATTTGTGCTATAAAACATGATTTTTTCCATTCATTGTCTACCAAACCAACTCACTAAAAAAATACATGACAAAAAATAGATTCGAATTAGTGGGAAGCCTCCTAAGATCTCAATATAAAACAAATAGAACATTTTTTTTTCTTTTCATACCGATTGAATCAAAATATCTGTCGAAATAGCCAGTGAACATTTTTGTATGTTGTATCAAATTACCGACATTAGGCATTCCACTACTAAAAAAATCATTAATTTTCTAGCATTTTTGTGTTGTACAAAATGTAAATTGCATTGTATATAACGTACATACATACTAAATATTTTATGAAAGAAAATCTCTAAATAGTTGGGTGTAATATTTTTAAAATGAATTTTTTTACATAATCTTTCTAGCCATCGAAACATACCATATAAACATTTCAAGACTTATGTATTATTGCAAGTCAATTTACTTGATGATGCAAAAAAAACATATAAAATTTAAATTATGAGAATGAAAGATTCATTTCCTATCCATATTCTCATTCGTTTTAGGTAACTTTGATCTTCTCGTCGTGGTTAAAACATGACCAAATTAAAAAGAGTATATTTTTATTGGTTCAATCAGTTTCTTGGCAAAAATAGACTGAAGGATGATTCTTGTTATTTTTTGGATAATATAAGGACGTTTTTTGCTCACTTAGACAATACAAGGTTGTACATTAGATTTGAGTCATAATTGAGGAATGATTTTAGCCAAAAACTCGCTTGCAAATATCACAATTCACAATGCAACGGTAAGAATAGAGTTTTGTAGGTCTATTTAAATTTATTTTAGTTTTATGTTCTTTTTATATAAAAAAAAAATCTTCATTTTTATTTCTTCTATTCATTCTATAAATAACAAGAGATTATAATTCCTCAAAAGAAAATTGGAACAAACTATTGGTATTAATATTTTTAGAATATAATAATAAGTTAAATTATTAGTAATCGTTGAAAACTAAAAATCAACATTTCCTATTAATTGCCAAAGAAAATTTCCGTAAATAATGTTCTTCCATAAATAGTATTTGACAACTTGTCATGTCCCAAAAGTCACGTACAGTAAGTACATAATATATCTTCATGGCCGTACCTTGTTCACACATTATTATTTTCTTCTCCCATCATCTTACGCAACATTAGTGCCCACATCATTACGCCTTATTATTTTTGTTTCTCAAAAGATTACATGATGATGAGGAATTCGAAAAAATACAACAACAAAATGGTTATGGAGGATCAAAGCAGCGTCCCTAGGAGACAAACATTTGGTAGCATGTTACAATCTGATCCAAATCATGATCAAGATGAATATATTAATTTTCGTACAAGCAATACATCTGATCAATCTGGCCTTGCAAATTATGATCATAATCATCGCGCATCTAGATTGAGCTCAGACTACAATATGATGATCTCTCCTTCACCTTCAGAGGAATGTTATTCATTATCGAGTACTCCATATATAGCGCCTTCTATGGACCTAACATCGTCTCCTTTATCCAAATCTCCATGGTCCTCTCATGTTGAAAGCTATCTATATACGGGCCTTATTGGCTCTCTTGTTCGTGAAGAAGGACATATATATTCATTAGCGGCTTCTGGGGACTTGTTATATACCGGATCAGATAGCAAAAACATTAGGATATGGAAAAATCAAAAAGAATTTGCAGGATTCAAATCAAATAGTGGATTGGTGAAGGCAATAATCATTAGTGGAGAAAGAATCTTCACGGGTCATCAAGATGGAAAGGTACTGTTGACATCTGTAATCATCTCATCTAAAAGCTTAAACAATCAGAAAAATCATAACTTTTGTTTTCTTAGTTATATCTTGATTTGTTATATATATATATATATATATATATAATTTGAAAGTTATTTTTGATATGGGGTGACAATGTTAATATTCATATTGTTGTGTACGTCTAAAAACTTAAAGTTATGAAATATAGCATATTTAAAATTATGTCTTCAACAGGTACGAGTGTGGAAGGTTTCTCCTAACGATCCAAACGTTTACAGGAGGATTGGAACATTACCAACTTTGAAGGCATATATAAAAAGTTCAATGAATCC
Source organism: Solanum commersonii (assembly GCA_029007595.1). Taxonomy (NCBI): domain Eukaryota; kingdom Viridiplantae; phylum Streptophyta; class Magnoliopsida; order Solanales; family Solanaceae; genus Solanum; species Solanum commersonii. The sequence continues at coordinate 2,324,521 of JAJTWQ010000041.1, forward strand.
GAATAATTACGTTGAAGTGAGAAGAAATAGAAACTCGGTGTGGATAAGACATTTTGATGCCATTTCATCTCTTAGTATGAGTGAAGATCAAAATCTGTTATATTCAGCATCTTGGGATAAAACCATAAAGGTTTGGAGATCATCAGATTTTAAGTGTTTAGAATCAATAAGTGCACATGAAGATGCAGTAAATTCAGTAGTTGTTGGATTTGATGGGCTAATCTTTTCAGGGTCAGCTGATGGAACAGTAAAAGTTTGGAGAAGAGAATTACAAGGTAATAAAACGAAACACTTCTTTTCACAAACATTGTTGAATCAAGAATGCGCGGTAACATCCTTGGTTGTTGATCCAAGTTCAAATTTCCTCTATTGTGGTTCATCTGATGGTTTTGTAAACTTTTGGGAACGCGCCAAGTTTTTGTCACACGGAGGAGTTCTCAGAGGTCATAAATCTGCGGTTCTTTGCTTAGCTACCGCCAGGAATTTAGTGTTTAGTGGATCAGCAGACACGAATATTTGCGTGTGGAGAAGAGAAGGTTGTGATCATATATGTTTATCAGTGTTGAAAGGACATTCTGGTCCTGTTAAGTGTATGGCTGTTGAAGAAGATCATGGACCAACTATTAATGGTGATCGACAATTTATCGTGTATAGTGGTAGCCTCGATAAATCAGTCAAGATTTGGAGAGTATCACCATGTCCACCTCATATGCAAGCACAATTTCAAGACCAGTCCCAGCAATGGGGTACGAGTTAGCACATCCGAGTTTAGATTGTAGAATATGTGGATTCAAAAAATGAGTATATGATATATTTCCTCACTCTCAATTTAATGCATGGTCACGCCCCATGCAAGCACAACTTCAAGATCGATCCCAATGGGGGTACAAGTTAGCAAAGCCGAGTTCAGCATGTAGAGTAAGTGGATTCAAAATGAGTTGTATCATATAATTACATATGATATATTTCCTCAATCTCAGTTTATGTGACGTATTTCATATAGAGATGTATGTTTACCATATTGAAAGGACTGATAAGGAAATAGTGTCACATAAATCGAAATAGTGGAAGTACATTTTCTTTTTTTTATATGTATTATATGTAGTTCGGCAACCATGCCAGCTCAACAACATCAACCACCCCTCAATAGGGGGTATGCGTTAGCAGAGCTAGACGAATTTAGTATATAGAGTCAGCGAGTACAAAATAAGTTATGTAATCTGATTATCTATGTTTTTTATTTTCATATGTATATAGTCCGGTTGAGATGCAAGCACATCAAATTCATAACAAGGAAGAAGCTATGGTTAGTAAAGGCAAATCTTGGATGTAAAGTTAATCTGTTCAAAATGAGTATGATTGTATCAATATGTATATATTTTTCTTCCCATACAAGTTCATTATGAATTTAAATTATGATGGTGTAGCATAACGTGAAACTAAATATAAGGAGTCAACTCAGGGTCGACTCAAGCTCTATTATATTTAACAAAGCTCGATTAAGCTCAACTCGACTTAATATTTTAAGAAAGCTTGGCTCGATGCCCAAGCCTAGCTAGTTATATAAGGTACGTTGAAGAGTTAGTCAAAAATTACTTTTTTTTTTAAACTTAGGGTGTGTTTGGTATGAAGGAAAACATTTTTCGGAAAATGTTTTCTAATTTTCTCATGTTTGGTTGGGTTAAATGTTTTCCAAATCAACTCATTTTTCTCAAATTTAAGGAAAATGTCTTCCCTTCAAAATTTAAGGAAAACATTTTTCAAAACTCTCATCCAACTTCATATTACTATTTTGTTTTGTTGAAAAAATCAATTTGTCTTGTCCCTAACCTCAAAACCAGCCCCCCAACCACCCACCCCCCCACACACAAAAATAATTTAAAGGTTGTTTTTATAAAATATTTTTAACTTCAATTTTTTTAACTCCTACCCCATAGCCCCCTACCACCATCCCCCGAAAAAGAAATATTAAAAGTTGTTTTTAAAAGATATTTCTAATTTCAATTTTTTTTATCCCCCACCATCAGCCCCCCTACCAGCCCCCCATCCCCTTCAAAAAAAAAATTAAGCTTGTTTTTAAAAATATTTTCTACTTCAAAGTTTTATTTTTTCAGCTCCACCCTCGACCCTCTCCTGCCGCCACCCCCCACCCCACCCCTCAAAAAGAATTTAAGTTTGTTTTTAAAAAATATTTTCAACTTCAAAATTTCATTTTTTTCACCCCTACCCTCAACCCCCCCCCCCCCCCCCAAAAAAATTTAAGTTTATTTAAAAAAAATATTTTCTACTCTAGTAAAATAAAGGATATTTCTCAAAAACATTTTTCATTCATAAATCAAACACTAAAAATCTTTTCCGAAAATTATTTTCTACTCACCAACCAAACATGAGAAAATAAGTCAAAATCTACTTATTTTCCAAGAAAATATTTTTCTTCATACCAAACACACCCTTAGTGTGGCCTCTTTGCTGAGAAATTGTAATAAACATCTGTATAGAGAAGCATTTGATTGTATAGCATAATTGTTTTAGGTCAGCTTTACATCTAAAATTTAAACGTTGTGAAATCTGAATTAACAAAGAGCATTTTTTTCTACTTAGATAATTCTTGTTAAATAAGTGTTCCCCTTACCTTTTTTTTTTTTTTTTTTTTAACTCCTTCTCTTATGCATATTGTTATCTTTTTTCTTTTTTTTGCTAGACCCTGTCCCTTGCTTTGTTGGTATGTGAATTGTGATGCTCAATGTTTCATTCTTTTGACAGGTTTGGTGATCTTTTAATCTAAGTGGATGCAGTATTGAGATTCTAGCTGTGTTTAAACGAGGCAAAGGAATTCAGTAAAAATGGGGCCAAAGAGACCCCCACTGAAGAATTCAGTAAAAGAATTAAAGGCCAACGTTATTCGACTGAATTAGTAAATTACAAGGAACAGAAGGGTAGAGGCTTGCTCTGAAAGCAAAAGAGATCAATCCTCATGATTGATCTTCTTAATTACAAGGAGCAGAAGGGTAGAGAGGAGGGTAAAGAGTCTGTCTGAGCACAAATGCAGGATATTTGTGGTTGCTGGTCAGTTTTACATGTTGATGACCCTGTTAGTAGAGGCTCCTCCAGCCTTTACTAACAACTCCACTGAATCCAATTTGAGATTTTAAGAAGAATTAATAGATAGTACCTAAAATATTTACAGAAAACTTTGAATTCTTAGACATGTATTCAGCTCCAATATAATGTTCATTCTCATGAAGCGCTAAACTTTTTGCAAAGAATTCACGCCGCTAAAGAAGTGACCTATACTCTTGACCATTCATCAATCTCGCGTGCACATAAAACAGGGAGTGGATGTGAAAGTTGCCTTGTTTGAGCATTTCTAAAGAGAAAACTTGTTGAACTTAAAAAGAGTTAAGAAAATTGCAAGCCAAACTATGAGAGAGTTAATTATATTTACCTAATTAATATACCACCCGACTGGGCTTGATGATGCTTTGTCATATATAAGAGCGAGCTTGCTCTAAGAATGCATCCACATTCAGTTTCTCCGATAGAGATGGGCAGCCGCCAGCTAATTTCATTAGTACTGAAACAACCACCTCTTGTGGGAGCATGACAAAAGAAAAGGAAATTCATGCATAAGATTTTCTGATGTGGTTAATGCCCTTAAACTGAATTTACTATTCAGGTTTCATCTACCTTTGGATCTTGAGCAACAAGAAGAGCTGCACGATCACAGGTGAGTTCCCGCTGCTCCAAGCCAGCGCAAGAGCGAGCTGTTCTTCTAGCAATCAAACTGCCAACACCTGTGGGTAAAAAGATTTCAAAATCAATTGTAACTGACATATGCCCCTGTTTTTGCTTGCAGAAATGCATACTGGCAGCAATATAATTAATGCACAGCTGCACGCTATCCTATCTGAGTTTACCCCTTGTACTTTAGACAGCAGTCCATAGCATCACCCCCTTTCGAGGTACAAGAAGAGTACGATACAAAGGAGGTTGGTCTTTGAGTCGAATTCCATATATACAAGCATTAAGATGCATGAAATGTACTATGAGCCCTAATGCCCTTAACCATAAACATTTTGTAGCATAAACTTTTGGGCAAACAAAGTCTCACATATATGTATTTTTAGTTTTGAATCATCATTCTGAACAATAATCTTTTTGCTCACCATGGTTACACATGAGATCATCAGGATGCATGTTGATTAAAATATCATTATGCCAAACGAAAGATGCTTTTAAATAGAAAACATAAGGGCAAAAACACTTGCCTGCCATGTAATATTTTACATTTTCTCATATACAATTTACAATGCAAAGAGACTCCAAGACAGATTCACGTTGAAGCACTTCAATAAGTATCATGCGATTTCTAGGAATATTTGTTGCTGATAATCTATATAAATTGACTTAGGATATCTATTATTTAACTTCTGCAATTCCTTTCGACTGATCAGCAGCTCCACATGAAGGCTTGTATGAACCACTTTTTACCACTGACAGCCAGGGTATATGCATTGGGTACAGAACTTTGACGTATATACAAGTCAGGAGCCTCAATATTGAGTATTCTAGCAGCCTCAACCATTAAGTAATGAAGTTCAGGTAGTAACTGAAAGACATGCTAAATCAGTTAGATGAGTTAACATCTCTCTGACCTCTTTATTCTTTAACACCAGGATGCACTGGAAGTTGAGAATCTTATATATGTTACTAGGTTATTTTTCATGATTGAAATATATGTACTACTAGATACAATTATGAAATATGGAGGGAGGCTAGTGAGATAGGAAAAAGGCGAACAACATAGTCTATGTTTTCCAATACATGCAAATCACACTAGATACATATATCCAAATACATTTTGAAATACATATAGATAGGGAGAGAGGAGAAGGAGAGCCACATATGCAAATTAATCCACTTGCATATTGTGTATTTGAAACAAATTACACTTAATTTTAATTTCATGTATTTGAAGTCCAAATTTTAAGAAGATTCGTAATATTGAAGAGTAATTTGCTTACCTTGTTTGGATGGTTGTTAACTGTTGTATTGTTAGTTTTTTTTTTTTTTATGGTTACTTAAATTCAATTCACATTGTATCGTTTAAATCTATAGTTAAGTAATGAAAAAAAGATTCAAAATCGATTTGATGTGATCGAATGGTATACCTTGATATTTTTTTTTGTCATTTTATATTTGTTTATTATTTAATAATTATATTTCAATTATTTTACCTACCTTTTTATAGTAGCTCTATCCATGCCTTACTTTTTTTTGTAGGTTTATCATTCAAATTATAGATATGTGACATTATGTAACGATGGAGAATGATACAATCTATTTAAACATTGTATTCATTCAAAACAATACAGTATGATACAATACAATACAATACGATATATTATGAAACAATACGTAACAACAATCCAAACAAAGTGCAAGCTAGTGGAGTTTTTGTTGTTTGGCCAAAGAAAATAGGAGATTAAAAATAGAAAAAAAATATTGAAAACGCTTTTGAATTTGACCTAAATTAATTATTAGTTTCATCTCCGAATGATTGACAGCCTTAAAAATACCTTTTACTTGACTAATTAAACTTACTAACACTCCCAATATACCACATTACATAACAAGTGATTTCATAGTTATATTATATAAGACTATTAATAAAAAAACAAAAGAGAGGGGAGATTGGACACTTAATTTTGATTTGATATATTTGAAGTTCAAGTTCTAATAAAAATTTTAAAAAAAAAGTAATTTGAATAGTGGGTGTGGGCGGGGAGGGGGGCACAGGCACCCACCCACGCCTAGGCGGCGGCTAATATCATGTCATCGAGTGGATAAGGAGAAATAGTTGAATGAGAATGGTATCGAAGGAGGAATTTCTTCATCTCTTTGATCGCTTTGCTCTCCTCATTTGCCAACCTGGTATGTATGTATGTACTTGATTTGCTTTGAAATCAACTATGTCTATTTGGCCTTTTGCTGCCTTTATCCTCAAATCAAATCATGATTGCAGATGTCAAGCAAAGGATTGTGGATGCTGTCAATCACAAACAGGTTAACATTCATTTTCTGCTTCCTTCTTCACTTTCATACCTAATAATTTGGACCTCTGCTTCTTCACTAAGCCAACAAAGTTGTGTCCTCTTCTACCATTAAAGAATAGTTTCGCTAAACTGTGTTGGACTAAGCTTTAAATTTGATGATTCAAATTTTTTGAAATTTTAGTGACTTTTTATTTCTATATTTATACTTTGTCACGAAAATGTAGGATTCAATTGAATATATATGCTACAAATACGTCATGTGCGAGCACCCATTAATTTAAAATCTTGGATCCACCACTGAATGGTTTGGTACCTTCATGTTGTGAAGGTAAAACCAAAATGACAAATCATCTAGGATAGAGACTAATGGAGAATGTTATTCCAAGAGTACCTCGCGTGAACTCAAGATACCATGCCATGTTGAACTTGCCAGGAGCTTTGTGATTGGCGTCTTAATGGGATATGATTTAAATTTTTGATGAAAATCATTGTTGTAATGACCCATTGACTTGTTTAATGTCAATATCTTCCACGTTCAACAATAATTAGTTTTCTCCATTTATTTACGATTCTACTTTGAAATCAAAAGATGGAGCATCATTATATGCAGGAAGCTGTTGCTATTACAACTGCTATCCAAGAGGAGATATTTTCAGAGATAGGAATTGGTGAGCTTTAAATCACTCGCGCTTTACTGCAAGAAATTAACTTAGACAATTTTTGAGTACGCAAAATGCTTCTTTTGCTGCTGTTTAATCCCTACTTTATGTTCAAACAAATGTGAAAAGAATCAGCATTTTGATTCTAATCTAGTTGAACCATCTTGCTTGGTCATTGTTTCAAAAAAGAGATGTCAACGTCCAGTTTTGCAGATGGAGCTAAGGCTGAGCTGCAGATTTGTTACAACCCGATTTTGTAAACCTAGTTCATGTATAGTTCTTGCTGCTGATAGTACTATTTATGTTTCATGAAATTGTATAATTTAGCTTGGAGTAACAAGCCATATTGCCCACTGTCCAGAAGATGATAATCCTGTTTTCATTGTTTCTTTGTTTGATTTGATTAAAAGATGGAACATTCTGTTCCTTCTCCCCTTTCCTTCTTTTCGTCGGCTTAGAAACTAATACTAACATTTTCCACTGGTGAAAATGCAGTGTCATCTACTATTTGGGGAAAATGCTTCATAGAGTTATATCATTGTAATATATAACCATTGGGAATTCCTTATTTCTCTGTTGCAGATCCACAATTTGGTCTTGCTTGCTTGGGAAAAATAAACATGACCTATGAGAGTGATCGAGACCTGATGATTTGTTTTTACGAATTTGTTGCAAAGTAAGATCAGAATATTCCGTCTTTAAGGGTGTTGCAGTGCATGTGCTCATTTCTGTATATCAATTTTATTCTTCTGTTTATTGTTAAGATGAACTTCTATATTATGTTTGTTTTCACCTTTGGACCTTTTCAAGAAAATTTCTTGGCACAGTGCTCAATAGGATATAATGCAATGTATTTCTCTTATTTATTCAATAGAGGGCACTTTACCATTAAGGCTTCTCTTGCTAACAACTCGAGTACAAATTTAATGAATATTGATTTCTATAAAAGTAGCTGACTAGGATTTTTTTTTTCTTTATTCTGCCTTCCATGAAGAGAAGAAATGGCTTGTGAAGAGGCCGAGCTTGGGCCGGACAGGTTTGCAGAAAGATTAAGAATGCAACAGAATTTACAAGAGCAGGTAAGAGATCTCTTCTCTTGAGGTTTAATTATGTTATAGCTGTGATAGTAAGAGTGGATACAAATATTTTGACAGCAACTGGAGATGCTGAAGTACATGCGCAGATTTCACATGGATGATCAGTCTGCAATACTTGAGAAGGTAATGATGACTAAATTACATATTAAGACGATTTCCTCATGAATGAAGATGCTAACTTCATAAACAAAACATTGAAAAACATGAACTCTCTGCTTGATCAAGAGATTAGATAACATCAGGGGAAGTCAAATAAGTACCTGAAGCAATGGAGTATGTTGACCATGAGTGTTTGTCATCAGAATTTACAACTCCATGAAAGCGTGATGGAAGTTACAAAATTAGATTTCCACATAAATAAGCTATTTATTTTGGTCGTGGTACCAATTATTGTTCTTCTAGATTAATTTGCATGTTTGACAGATTCACCAGCAGTCGAATAAGGCTAACTTTGAGACTGGAGCTTCTGTGCTGACAGTGGAGCAGATGCAGGATGTTGTTATCACCTTTGTTCCAGCCTAGATAATTGGAGGGAGCTCTCTTGGAGTTACTAATTTCATACTGGCTGCAAACTGGGGAAGCTGAGGCTATGGTTTCAGTGTTTTACTTGGAAGTAAACCTGACATTTACTTAATTTTGTTTGTATTTGAAAGTCCCCTCTGATGTGGTGTAAGCTGAGTTGTAGAGCGGTACGAAGGTTTCAATTGGACTTTTTGTTGTATTTGAAAGTCCAGCAGGTGGACTGTTTCCATTCTCAATTTCTGCATCTTCTGTCTCCACACTGATTGAAGTATCATCGCTTTCACTCAATTCAACTGTCTGCTTCCAAAATCTTTTCCTGCTTTCGCAAGCCACCTTTGTCATTGCAGCGTCCTGTTGGAATCCTGTTTGGGTACATGGAAACCCATTGCTGCCTGCAGTCATTCTCGAGGTTCCTTGGTTCAGAAGATTTCTCTGCTTTAACCAAGCTTTAAGGGGAATGTTCTGGCCTCCCTCTGTTTGGGTGTACAATCTGTACCCTGAGAACCTAAAGCATACGCGTTAAAAGGCGTCGAGCATTTCTTGCAGTGTAGAGTACGATTGACCTGATACATGTGCCTAATGTTGCAAGTGAGACACATTTCCTTCTCCAGACTTGATGATGCATAACCATTGCAACATAATATCAATACCTTGTTGGTCCCTCAGTTGTATCAATTCCGACCTATCAAACTTCACGGTAAAATACAACATCTTATTTGAAGGATCAATCCCTAATCGATCAAATACTGCATTCACAAAATCATCGTACTTTATGCCCATCTTTGCAATAACATGATCAGTAGTACCTCCCTTATACGAAATGAGTCCATCGGGTAGAACCTTATTTATCCTGCCCCAGTGACAGAAAGAAAGCAGTGTTTTTATCTTCAATTCCCATCCAGAACTAGTGTATAGGGTAACAAGCTTGAAAATTTAAAACCTGATCGATCAAGAAATAAAATCAAACGGAATCACACTTATCAAGGCTGAATGTACTAAAATTACAATCCATATGGTATGAGGATTAACAGAGTATCTTAATTATGTGAAACATTATATTAGCAAGAAGTTTTAAACTATAACCAATCAGAAAAGCTCAAAGAATAGGTTTATCATATGATTTGTGCTTGTTAAAAATGAAATTAGCAAAGAAACAAGCAATTTAAACAACAAAGTACATCACCTGCAAAAGGATCAAGACAGAAATTACGAGCTGATTTTTGATCTTTTCACTATTTAACTCAACATTTTTTCTTCTTCTGTTATTTCAAAAACGTCTTATTTATACTAGTAAAATAGAAAACACAGAGTTGGAAGATACATTGCATGCTAATTAACTGATACATCCATTTGTGAGTGAGAACTTGTATTCATGTACGTTGGATGATGCATTCACCATGGTGAGAGTCTTCTTTGACAGAAGTTATATTGGCACCTATTAATATCAGTAAGTGATATGATTAAATGTAAATATTCATTTCACTTATACAACTCATGATATAATACTTAATATTCATGTATGTTGTGTGCTTAATTACAAATGATATAATTAATTATGAATGTTTGCTACATCCCGGCCAGTCCTTTATTTTTCTTTCTTTCTTTCTACATTCTACAATATATATTTGAAGAGTACTCAGTTAAATTTGGTATCAACATGTTTGTTTCCAGGAAGTAAATTCATATTCGAGGGTGTATTGGTATTTTAACTCCATTGTAAACGCTCTTTTTGTGTCTGGAGGTTAGGTTGTCATGTCCCCCTTTGGCTATGTAAATTTTGCTAATCTTATTAATTGGATTTTTTTATTAAAAAAAAAAAAAACTAGACACCTGCCTTGCCTTCCTATATGCTGTGCTAGTATTTTTTAATTTTGTGTTTTACTTTATTTCTTTAGTACTCGTGCTCTTTTTCTTGGAATGTCACTTTCTATAATTCTCAATTAATTTGGTGTAATGACGAATCATTGTATTAATATTTTCTTCTAATTTTATATTTACTTATTATTGATAATTATATTTTATCTTTTATCCCACTTATTTATAGTAGCTTTACCCAGGGACGGACCCACGTTGTATTCAGGGGGTTCACCTGAACCCCCTCGGCAAAAAATTACATGGTATATATGGGGTAAATTTTCTGTATTTCTGTAGATACATATATTTTGAACCCCCTCAATAGCAAAGAGAAACTGATGGTGCAGTGGCAAGTACCCCTAAAATTATGATGTACATCACTGGTTCGAACCCCAATGAAAGCATTTTATTTTTTTCTTATTCAGTTTCAGTTTTTTTTTTTAATTTTTAGTTCTGTTTTTTTAGTTTTTTTTTTTTTTTTACTTTAAAAAATGTGCTAAAAGTTTGGTTTTAAACCCATAAGAATTCAAGGTTTTCATTTCCAAAGGCTTATTTTACGTTTATACTTTTATTTTTCGAACCCCCTGAACGAAAATCCTGGGTCCGCCACTGGCTTTACCTTAATTATATCCTACTTTTCTTGTATCCTTTTTTTTTTTTTTAAGGTTTATCATTTAGATTGTTGATTTGTAACATTACGTCATTACAGAGAATGATACAATTCATTCAAACATTTTATTAGTTAAAACATACATCATACAATATGATACATTATGAAACAATACATAACAATCATCCAAATGCGATCTATTCACTGTCACTGCTGCTGTTGTTATGCTTCTTATCCTTCTTGTCCTTCTTATCCTTCTTGTCTTTCTTGTCCTTCTTATCCTTCTTGTCTTTCTTATCCTTCTTGTGATGGTGCTCTTCACTATGACCATGTTCATTTTTGTGCTCTTCTTGCTTGTGCTTATTATGGTCATGGTGCTTTTCTCCTTCCTTGTGGCCTCCAATATGGAGTTTCTCTTCTATCTTGTGAATGATTCCTGACATTTTTGGTTTTTCAATTAGATTGGAATAAGAATGGTTAGTTGTACAAATATTGTGATGAAAGTGATAATGTGAGAGAAGTATTTATAGTAGTGGTGGGGGACGTAAGTTATTATGCCATTTGATCAACTTTTATTGACAAACTTGTTACGCGTACACGGTTTCAACATTAAGAAAAGTATTGTTCGTAAAAGGACTACTCTAGATGAAGTTATGTTTACCCTAGCTTATAAACTAGTAAACTGTTTAATAATATGGGTAAAATTATGCAAAATAGCAAATATTTTGCCGATATTAGGTACTATAGCCATAATTTAAGAAAATTGTAATTCGCGGTCACAATTTCTCCAATTCTTGGTATTCGCTTGATTTGCATAATTCGTCTGACTTGTATAATTCGCTTGATTTGTATAAGTTCAGAACTTATATAATTCAGTTCCTGATAGTATAAATCCAAAATTTATATGCTTACCCTAGCTATTTGTATACGATTTATGAAAAAATCATAATAATGTATTATGTTTGTATATTAGCAAGCGAAATATACAAATGAAGTTCTGAAAAATTCTTAAATGTATGATACATAATTTATATATATTTACCCTATTTGTATATTCGCAAGGGAAATATACAAACATGTAGAAATATACAAACCGCAGCCTCCATAACAAACAAAACTATAGTTATAGAGCGCAATTATCAAGACTATATTTATAGAGTCTTATTATGTCTATTATATTTGTTATTTCTAAAATTTTCTCTTTAATATTTCGGGTCTATTTGGATAGACTTATAAAAAGTAACTTATAAGTCAAAAGCTAAAAGTCATAAGTTGAGGAAACTCTATTTTTGACTTTTGACTTATTTAAAAACTTATTTGGCCTAAAAGTGAGTGCTTAAAAATATTTTTTAGCATTTTCAAACACCTCCAAAACTGAAAAAGTGTTTAAAAGGGAAAAACACCTTAAAATAAGTTAATCCAAGCAGGCACACTGTATGACTTGGCATAAAGTTTAACAAAAAATAATAAAATTTATGATCTAAAATAAATCTTAAATATTTATTTGATTATAAATCATTTCAGATAAAATGACAATTTAAAATTTTAATTCTTTTTTTTTTATTATAGAAATGTAATATTTTGAATGGGACCGACTAATTAATTAAGACAAAATATAGCAATTTTAACATCTCCATCTAAGTATCTGTTTATTTATAAAATCATTTTTTTTTTTCAATTACATTTTATGAACTAATTACGATCAACTAATCCTAACATCTTAGGAACCAAAGGTTTTGATTTGTAACAAAAGCCTCCACAAAACGCTAATAATTGAATGGGTAAGTGGTCTTATTTATGGCTCAAAATGAGTTAAAAGAGGACTTTGTTTAGAGGAATAAGACAACTTGTCTAATGAAATACCACTTTTAATAAGACTAGTGGCGGATCCAGAACTTTAAGGTCGTGGGTGCTCCTTTGACTACCGTCACAAAATATAAGTAAACAAATTTATGACTTGTCATAAAATAAACAATCAAATGAAAAAACAATAGCAAAATATTTTAATACGATAAAACTACAATAAATATTATTTTGAATGACGGAAAATATATTATTTTTTTTACAATTTTTTTTTAGGAAAAAATAGCAAAAGCGAAACAGAGAAAAAGTAAAAAGCACAATCAACACAAGGAGTGAAAAATATAAGGTCCAAATGAAATAAATAAGTCAGTATAGAAGAGTGGTCTTCAAAATATTAAAAAAAGTTACGTAGAGAGGGAATCGAACCTAAGACATGAATGCAACAAACAACCTTAAGCCCCAACAAATGACCACTGAACCAATTGACAACTTGTATAGTGGGTGCTCATGGTTAAATTATATGCGTTCTTTCAAATTTTTATATAAGTATATATAGTTCGATACGAAATTAGTGGGTGCTCGAGCACCCAAAATGTCCTATGTGGGTCTGCCCCTGAATAAGACATCTGTATTATATACATGAAATTAGGGGAAAACATGGTATGATAAATATCGTATAAGCGTATATTGAATAGCATATATTAAGATTGATTTTTTTTTATAATGTGGTATGAATCTTATGAATATTATCCTAATATAATATGATATTCAGTAAGCTTTTAAAATAAGTTGACATTTGATACGATATTTAATATTTACGAATAAATACTAAAATATAGTATACCACATCGAAGTTTTATATATATTTTATTTACCAATATTTGGAAATGACAGTTATTGGGACGAACACAACATTAAAAAATTGTACCGAAAGCTGTCCAAATTGAACACAGCACTAATTGGTTGTACGAAGAGCAATTTAATTCGTACTGTACAAGTACGCTCCATTTCATTGTTTATTGAACTTTAATGTCTTTTCCTATAAACACGTGTACCCACGTGTATCATATTAGCTATATCTACAGTTTTACTTCCTCTTTGCTACTTTGGTTGCCATTTCTCATGTTGATTTTTTTTCTCAGCAATTTTACTTTTCTCTTAGTTGCTTTCACTACCATCTTTGTTGATAATTTTGTTAAATTTCTTACGGCTGATTTGAGAGGATTCGGAATCTAAATAAGCCATAAAAATATAAAAGTGATTAAAATAAGTCATTATTTTAGTAAGCAACTAAAATAGGCTTAGTGAAAGAAAAAATTTCACTTTATCTAATATTCTAAATATTTTCCGTTAGTCTCATAACGTGTATATTTTAATATATAACGGAACTATTTCCTACACTTTATAAAATGGAGCTATTTCTTACATTTTATAAAGTATAAGTTTTTCTTACACTTTGTAAAGTGGAACTTTTTCTTACACTTTATAAAGTGGAAGAAAAAATTTTGTTTTACCAAGAGGAATATTTTTCACGTTTTTATCTCTTTATGAAGCTTTTACAGTGTTTGTTATACAATTATATTGATTTGACATATCATAAAAACGAAAAAAATTATTACATTATGTATTTTAAATTTTTTATTCTGAAAAATCCCCCAATCTCTATTTAAGGACGTTCAACATAGTTGATAGCACCTACAACATAAAGTCTTCTATATTTGTTCATTTCAATCTAAAAAAAATGTCTTCTAAATCAAAAGTTAGAGTTTCGATTTATTGGAATGGCGAAATTATACATGAGAAAAATACCATTTATTATAATTGTCATCCCAAACACAATGCTAAATATTCAATTAATGTCCGATATCATAAATTTCTTTCATCAATTTATAAAAGAATGGGTATAAACAACACTGATTATAATTTGATTATAGTCGGAAAATACCCTACTTCATTTTTATCACAAGGACAAGTAAATTTTGGAGAGTGGATTATCTATAATGACGAATTGTTGACCGACTTTTTGAGGGTTCCAAATGATTACATAGATCAAATCAAGTTAACAATACTTGAAATCTATGTTAGGAAGGAGCCTAAGACTAGTCAACAACGTTCTCCTTTATCGGTCGATATCCATCCCCGATTAGAAAATCGCAATAGCGTTGATAGATTTCCGATAACTCAATCTATTGATTTTCCTAACATGACTCATTATCAAAATATTCTTACCGGTCGATATGATTTTGATTTGAACGAAACTATCAATGAAAGTGATTGGTAATGCTCAATAATTATATTTCGATTATTATTTGTTGATTTTGTCAATTATTTATTAATTTATATGATTTATTATTCTTCTTATTATTTATTAATTTATATGATTTATTCTTCTTCTTATTATTATTATTATATATTTTGTAGCGGTTTACCTTAGCAAGATAGGAATATTGCTCCAAGTTAGGACTTGATAATTATTTTGGTCAGTCCTCACACTTTGAAATGACGGAAAATGTTGGGACATCCTCAAATTTTCATGTCTCGCCTACTTTTGATGCAGATGATTATCGATATGTCCAACACTTGATTTTTTATTTAAGTAAGTTAATTGCATGAGACAAATATTTATACTTTTTTACATACATAGAGAAAATATCACACATGATGAGCCCATTGATCCTGTGAATATCGATGATTGTGACCTTCCAAATTACGGCTCACCTTCAGCTAGTGATAGTGATGATTTGCCTAATGCTGAGGAATCGGGAGATAATGTTCCATTTGAGGCATCATCTAGTGATGATGATTTTTTAATGCCCAATCGGTCGCCAAGACCAATGTCCATGAGTTAGTTTCATAATCATGAAATTCCTTATCTTGATTATCTCCCAGATGGTCCAGATATCTTTGGCGATACACATGATGTACGTGGCGTGAACCGGAAGATTTCATGAATGGTGCTATTTATATCGAAAAAGGCATGTTATTCAATTCAAAGAAGCACTTGCAAAGAGCAGTTAAGCTTCTACATTTAAAGATAGCGAGGGCGTACTTTGTTATTAAATCGACAAAGAAATCATGGCAACTTGTTTGTAGGCGTGTAGAACAAGGATCTCGATTTAGGCTAACTTCTTTTAATGATAAACATACTAACATGTGGAAAGATGGAAAATACATTAAAGAACATAAATGTGATATGGGTACATGCCACGATGGACATTTCAACTTGGATGTTGAGATGATTGCTAATGTCCTTCGTGTTGATATAGAAAAAACGCCAAGGTACTATTTTATCCTTAGATGATTTTTCTTTAATAAGAAAATATTCATTTTTTATTTGATAATTAATATTATTTTTACTTTTCAGGTTTTCCATCAAAGACTGTCAAACAGCCGTTCTTAAAGCATATGACATTTCGATAAGCAGAATAAAAGCCTATCTTGATCGCACTCGTGCTTTTGAAAAAATCTATGGTACTTGGGAGGGTTCTTTTGCCGAGTTGCCGAGGTTCATGGAAGCTTTGAAACACTTCAATTCCGGAACAATAGTTGAATGGAAAACAGAGCGGCGTGTCAATGTCATTGAAGATGTATTCAACTATGTGTTCTGGACTTTTAAACCATGCATTGATGGGTTTGTGTTTTGTCGTCCTATTATATCGATCGACGGAACACATGTCTCTGGAAAATATGATATCAAGTTGTTGATTGCGATTGCAACGGATGGTAATGACTCAATATTACCTTTGGCATTTGCAATAGTTGCGAATGAGAGCATGGAGACATGGAGTTTATTTTTGGATCATTTGCACTTGCACGTTGTCAAGGGTCGTAGAGGTGTGGCATTGATTTCAGATAGGCATCACGGAATACTCTCATCCGTGTATAATTCTCTCAATTGGCAGGCCCCATTTGGGTTCCATCGTTTTTGTTTAAGACATTTGAGCGCCAATTTTCAAAAATAAAAATAAAATGTCACTTTGAACAACCTTTTATGGGCAACTGCAAATCACTATCAGGAGAAAAAAGTTTTGAAAAAAATGGAGATGATCAAGAGATTAACCCGAAAGCGTATGTATGGTTAATGAAGAACGATCTTGACAAATGGACATTGCACAAGGATGGAGGTAGGAGATGGGGCATGCTGACAACAAACAGTTCTGAGTCATTCAATGGTCTTCTTAAGTCAGCCAGAGGCCTGCCAGTTACTGCAATGGTAAGACTAACTTACAATCAGATTGTGAACCGATTTATTACAAGATCAAAATTTATCAATCAACTAGTATATATATATATATATATAAAAGATCATATCTATGTCGATTAGTTGAATTGGAAGTTGGAATGTATACCTACTCCTTTGGCAAAGTGATACAGAAGTCATTTTCATTACTATTTGAAAAGTGCAACAAATTATTTAAGCAGTATTTCAGCTCTATAAAGTTATAACTTGTATATATCAAGTTAGATTTCAGATGTTAGCGAATTTTTTAGTGTAAAATTATACAGGATTGTGCTTAATTTTAGACAATGTTGTTTAAATTTTGATTGGAATTTATACCATATCTTATTTTATATAAATATATGTATGTCAAAGATAAATAAGTATGGTTATAAATAAACATGCAGCAAAATATCAAAATCATAATTAAAAATATCAAATCATACTAAGCTAATTTGGTAGGATAATAATATAATATTTCTAAATATTAAAAATCAAAATTATCACACCAAATTTTTAAAAAATCATACCGTATATCATGTCCACCCCACAGAAAATACATGTGACACACATATGACATACCACTACTAAAAATTTGTTAAAAAACGACAGACGGTGTCACTCCAAAAAGTGATGCCATTTGTCACATTGTCCCTTGCTTTTTAATTAAAAAAATATTATTCTTAAATTATTTTACAAAAACTAACGGATGGCATCTCTTAATCCATCGTTTTTTTTGCGGATTTTTGAGCTATATATATAAAAAAAAAATAAAAAAATTATTTATTTAATATATCTAGACACGTCGCCCGTCACTTTTTATTCAAAATAATTATTTATAAATTAAACAATAACCACTTTGTCCGTTGTTTTTAATTAATTTTAATTTATTAATTATTTTTAAAAAAAAGGGACATACGACATCTCTTAGTCCGTCGCTTTTTGGTCGAAATATCTGGTCAAACATTTAAAAAAAAGAGATGGACAACGTCTCTTAGTCTATTGCTTTTTGGTCAAAATATCAATTAAATATTTTTAAAAAAGCGGGGTTTAGTCCGTCGCTTTTTGTTTAATTATGTTGACATAGAAGCGGGGTTTCCCTCAATTTTTCCATCTATCTTTCTCTCTCTTCTCTCTTTTCTCCCTTCTCTCTACGAGCAGACCTCCGTTGCACCGCTGTCACCACCGCCCAACGTCGTTGCCCTTTGTCCCGTCGTCCCCACCCACTGCCGCTAGTTCCGTCACCGTCACCCCATCGTCCCCACCCACTGCCTCTCCTCCTTGTTAAAAGGTTAGTGTTTAATTTTAGTTTTTTTTTTCAATTTTAGTAATTATATTTGATTTGTTAATTAGTATATTGTTTTAGTTTGTTGAATTGTGTTATACATTTGTTAATTTGTATATTTGATTATTGTTAGATAGGGAGAGAATTGAGGATTTTTTTTAGGATTTTCTTTTAAATTGGAAATTTTTAAATATGATTGTGAATTGAGTATTAGAAGTTAGAACTAACAAATAATTAGAAGTTAGAAGTTAGATTAGTTGAATTTTTCAACTTTAAAATTCTTGAATTTAGTATGTTTGAAAGTTGAAGTTAGAAAAATATTGAATTGTCTATAAAAGTTAGATAATTTTGAAGTTAGAAAAATATTGAATAGTATATAACAATTGAAATGAGATTAGTTGAATTTTCCAATTTAAAAATTCTTGAATTTAGTAAGTTTGAAAGTTGAAGTTAGAAAAATATTAGATTGTACATGAAAGTTTGATTACTTTTAAGTTAGAAAAATATTGGATAGTATATGAAAGTTGAAATTAGCTTACTTGAATTCTTGAACTTAGAAAGTCTTGAATTTGAGGTTTATATTGAACTAATTTTAGAAATTAGATATGAACTTGAATTTTTGTAGGATTTCAGAACTTTAGGCTGTGAACTTTAGAAATTTTGAATTATTGTAGGATTTTTGAACTTTAGGTTGTGAACTTTAGAAATCTTGAATTATTGTAGGATTTTTGAACTTGAAGTTGTGAACTTTAGAAATCTTGAATTTTTGTAGGATTTTAGAACTTTAGGTTGTGAACTTTAAAAATCTTGAATTATTGTAGGATTTTTGAACTTTAGGTGGTAACCTTTAGAAATCTTGAATTATTGTAGGATTTTAGAACTTTAAGTTGTGAATTTTAGAAATCTTGAATTATTGCAGGCTTTTAGAACTTTAAGTTGACAAATTTAGAGAACTTGGATTTTTGTAGGATTTTAGAACTTTATGTTATTGTTGTTGTAGTAGTAGTTCTTATTTTTATTATTACTAATATTATTTTATTTTTATAATATTTGAAAAGGATAAATAATGAAATAGTAAGAATTCATTTAGAGTTCTTTTATCTATGAGTTTCTATTTTAAACTATTTTTTTTTAAAAACAAAAAGCTTCACTAAGAACTACACTTTACTTGGGGATTTGTATTTTTGAGTCAATATTTTTTAAAATAAATATAATGATTTAAAATTGTTTATACTTTGATTTTTTTTCCCTACGTATTTATCTTTCTTTTTTTCGTTTATATTTTTCTTCTTCTTCTTCTCCTTCTTCTTCTTCTCCTTCTTTTGTTTGTTTGTTTGTTTTTATTATTATTATTTTTTTATTTTATTTTTTTATAGCATTTGAAATGGATAAGTAATGAAATAGTAAGAATTCATTTAGAGTTCTTGTGTTTATGTGTTTCTATTTTAAGCTAATTTTTATTGAACAAAAATAAAAAGCTTAATGTATTTTCAATTTCAAATAATTTAAATTAAAATTTTTCTAATAATATTTATTAAATTAATCTTAAAATTGGCAAGTGACATTTCATTAGTTTACCAGTTGACTTAATCACATTGCAAACTACTCTCCTTTATTATAATTTAGATTGGGCGATAAACGGAAAGAGAGAATTAGAAGGAGATGTGAGCTGATTTGGAACAAATGACTAAATTAGGGAAATAAATAAATCTTTATTTTAGGTTATTTTTAAAGAGTCAATATTTTTGACTTCAAATTTGGTTTATAATTAATAAGGTTAATTTTCCCTTGGACCAAGTTGGGCTACCAAATCCCAGCCCAAATGATTCATAATAGAAAGCCCAAAATCTAAACCCTAAAGTAACTCATGCCTATAAGTACAAACTGGTTCCTCAGGCTGTTGCATCTCACCCTTTTTTTAACACTATATCTGCAGAAATCAATCGATTATCTCTATGATATGATATACTAATTATAGAGCAATCATTCTTCTTCAATATTTGATATATACTTTCACTTTTATTTTCTTCATTTTTTTCTGATAAATCATCATTGATTGTAATGTTGTGTTTTTGTTTTCCTCTGTGATGAACAAACTAAGATGACGAGTCTGAAATCCATTCTTTTAAATCGTGAGGACAATTCGAGGCATTTGTCTGAGAGGAATTCGTTTAACCATTTTTTTTAATGAATTTTCCAAGTTGGATTTAACCATCATTCCTATTTTATTTTTTATTTATTTTCATCTGTGTTCAATATTTATATTGGAGATTAATTGATTTAGATTTGTGTTGCGTTAATTTATTTGGATACATGGGCTCTTTCATAGATTATTCTTTACTCAGGTCTCGAAATTGAGATCTTTAATTAAAAAAGAATTTGAATAAGTCAGAAACAACTCCATCCATCCGTTGCATTACATTGGTGATATCATCATTCCTTTTTTTCTTTTAATGACTAATTTTTTCTTTTGAGTAATGTGGCAATGATGAGAAATTATAAAATCTCTCAAATAGTTGAGGTACCTTTCATTTAATTTTAATTGAGAGGTAGCTATGATTGTTTTCAAGCACTTTTGAGCCACTATTTTTTTTTCTTTTTCTACTTTTGAAGTTTGAACTCTGACCGCAATTATTGCTTAATTACGTTTATGATTTTCTCCTTGATGTATACCATTAGTTTTATCGTTTTTTTTTGTATTGTTTCTTAATTTATAACTAAAACTACAACAAAGTTTTTATTACTTCGTTTCTTTCAATTAATTTGAATAAGATTATCACTATTAAATGTTAATGTTAATTTTGTGTTTGGATATGAAAAGAAAATTGAAGTTTTGTGAGCTTGAACTATTAGACATTTCTTATAAAATTAGTAAATGTTATAAATTTAAAATTAAATAACAAGTCTAATTAGTGTATAAATATTTAATTCTTGATTGTAATGAGTGTCAAATGTCGTTTTTTTGAAGTAGTTTTATAATGCCTTTATATTTTTGTGGATTTTTAGAAAAGTTTACTCAAATTTGGATTTATGTTAATTGAACCTTTTCATCTATCTTGTATTTTTTCTTCATTTGTGTTTATTATTTTAAAAATAATCACTACTTGTTAAAAGAAGAAAATTACATTATTATTGCAAGTGGGATGATTATTAACATTTTTCTTTGTTTTGTGATCATATCTCACAAAATAAAGAAATATATTGGTATAAACAGTCAGCTTACAATATTGTTAATTTTTCTTCAATAAATAGCGATTGTTTTTTAAATAGTAAATGCAAATTAGGAAAAACAAAGAAGATCGATGAAAGAATCAATGAATGTAAATTTAAGAAGTCTTACAATTTTTTTAGAAACCGTTTGGATTGGCTTGAGATTCTTCCTATTGAAGTGAAGTTCCGCATTAATACTTTTGGTTTTAAATTTATTTAAAGTCATTATAAATTTATTTTAAGTTATTTTTAATCTTATAAAAAACTTCCTAACTTGTTTTAAATCCTTTTTGACATATTTTAAGTTATTTTTAGATTTGCCTAACACTCCAAAGGTCAAAAACTAATTTAAAAGAAGATTTAATAAATTTTTAAGCCAATCCAAACACTCTCTTAGTCATCTGTGAAAAATATAAAAACATTATAAAGATTTATCTTTGCAATTGAATTACATACTCACCTCAGTTCTTTAAGTTATATGCAAATTGTTCATGAATTTAAAAGTATTTACCATTCAAGGGAACACTTCCTATAAAAAGATTTTTACATATCGAGGGTCAAACATAAGACCTTTGTTATAAGAAGAGTAATCTTAGCTAATGCACTATATTCTTTGATAGTTAATACATATTTCAAAATATGTTGGAACTATTTATAGAAAGATTAGGTAATTAGATTTAGCTAGCATTTTATTTTGATTTAACTATCAAACTGTTGGTGCTCTCGTGCATGTCACGCCATTGTACCAGGCCAATTTAATGATTAAATAAAACATATATATATATATATATATATATTCTACATAGATAATATCTATTGAAAATCTCTCTCTCTCTCTCTCTCTCTATATATATATATATATATATATATATATATATATATATATATATAATAAATGAGAGTAGTTTGCAATATGGTTAAATCAAGTGGCAAGCTAATTAAAAGTCACTTGGCAATTGTTAAATTTTAAATTTTCACTAAAACAATAATTGAGAAACGCTCTCTAGAAACCTTGCCGCCAAACCCTAATTCATCCTATTGCCGGAGATATAGCCATGCTGGCCGTTGGCTAGCCTCCACCGGTGGGGGCTGGGCCAAAAAGACCATTGTTAATGGAGGAACCTCTGAAAATGACCTATGTAGATGTTATTAAACCTCATCCTCCCTCTCAATACAATGCTATACCTTTGAAACAAATAACTTATCTACATGGGTAGCTGAGAATAGTGTAGGAAGAAGAGGAGGTGAATCAGATGATTATCAATGAGGATGCGGTGATAGGAAATTTTTCCTAAGGATGGCCTGATATTAGGATCTACGACGACTCATTCTGAAACAATGTGATCTAAAAGTGGAGGTGAACATTAGACTGCTGAGTAATCGGCATGTACTGATTAGGGCAACAAGACTGGATGATTATGTGAACTTATTGTCTAATCCCTAATTCTACATCACACATAATTATTGGTCTTATCCAATGCACACATTCAAATGGGATCCATGCTTCGATCTGGTAGAGGAGACATCAAAATCAATTGCTTGGATCTCTTTTCCAACATTGCCCCCAAATTTCTTTGGGAAGGAAGCAGTGTAATCGTTGGTGGCAACAATTGGGAAACCCTTGTAGGTGGACCTAGCTACTCAAAATAAGACTAGATCAAGGTGTGCAAGGGTCAAAGTGAAAGTATATCTACTTGAGTAATTTCCAAAAAGAATCAACATTGGTGTGAGGAAGAAATCAGGGGAAGTAAAGGAACGATGGATACATATCAAATATGACTATATGCCTAAGTAATGCAAGACATGTAAGCTTCAAGGTCATAATGAAAAATGAATGTTTTATCACTCATTCGGAATTGTACCCGAAGGAAGAGGCAAAAGTCGAACGACAACTAGATGAGAGGAAAGAGAAAGGTGGAGAAGGTGGCACAACAAAAGAAATAAAATGAAGGGGAGAGGGATCTTCAATTGACGATGGAGTAAAAGAGGGGGATGAGGTTTTTCAGGAGCAAAAAGGAAAAAACTATATCAAAAGGGGAAGACAACCATATAAGGGAAGGGTGGAACAACAATGGATTCCTAAGCCACAACCGAAAGAACAAGGGGCAACAACATGCAACAAATTTGGTGTACTTTATAATATGATAGAGGAGGAACAGCCAACTCAGAAGAATGAGGTGACAAGACAAAACAAAGGAGAGCAAAACACAAATATTGATGGAGAACAATCAGACATTCAAGTAGATGATCAACCTGAATGAAGCAATGGGGGACAATGAAAGGAATTATATAACAGGATGCACAGAGCTCAATAAATAAGGTCGATAAGAAAGATCTGGTCGATTTAAGGGAAATGGACAACACCCCTGAAAAAGGAATAAAACAGAGTCTGGCGGACGCAGATGAAAGGGGTAGTAATGCAACAGTGCTTGAGCTAAATCAGGTGCAAAAATCACCTAAGGCAGAGGAATTGATAGGTGAAATAGAAGAGAAGGAAGCTGAAACGATAAACACTATGTCAGACAAAGAAAGCAATGATAAACAAAACTCGGAGGAGGATGAAAACGTAAATGTTAATGTACAATATGTGAGCAAGAATGGTGATTTATCCCTAAGGCAGATTGATAACTTGAAGTCCAAAAGCAAGAGGAGTGCAAAGCATGTTCAGACTCAATCTCAAATAAATACAATAAGTAAAAATGGGTCCTTTTGTACATCAGATTAATGATTACTAAGGCCATTTTCTAGAATATTAGGTTTGTGAGAACTCAAAAGTCTTTTGACCGTTTAATAAAGCTACATAAAAGGCATCATTATTCTTACATAGCTTTATTAGAACCTTTTCAAAGCCCATCTGAGATTGAAGTGTATAGGCAGAAATTGGGTCTTGCTAATGCAAGAGTGAATATTTCATAAAAAATCTAGGTCTTCTGGGAAGATGATTGGGTGGAGATAGATTCATCAGACACTGTACAACAGTTAACAATTTGGTTCCAATTAAGAGGACGGGATGAATGTTTTAGGGTAAAAGTGGTGTATGCAATGTGTAGCGCCATAGAACGACATGAACTATTGGAAGATTTAGAGAACATTGCGAACCAATCTAATAGTCCTTGGATGGTGGGTGGCGATTTCAATACTGTAGTGGATGAGTCTGAAAAATCTGGCGGCCTGCCTGTATCCCAACAAGATACAGTAGATTTTGCCTATTTTATCAATGCTTTTTCATTGAATGAACTAAAATTTGTTGGAAGTTGTTACACTTGGTGGAATGAGAGAATAAAAAATTATTGTATATTCATGAGACTAGATATAGTTTTGACGAATAATGAATTCATGCAGCTACTCCCTAATAGTGATGTGCATCATTTAATTATGCAAGGATCTGACCATGCCCCATTTACATGTAATTTGTAATGACTCATATGAACATGTGGTTAAGCCATCTAGGTTCCTGCATTTCTGGACCAAGCACAAAGATTTTATGAAGGTGGTGGAGGAAGGCTAGGTAGAAGAGATTTTATTTATTGCTCACTCAAAATTAAAGAAGATAAATAAAATCTTATCACAGTGGAGTAAGAATACATTTGGGGATTTTTTTAAAAAAAAATCGTCACACTAGAGGACTTCGTGAAAGCAAAGGAAGTACAACTGGAAATCTCACCCACCGAAGAAAACAAGTGTATCCTTAGTAAAGCGGAGGCAGAACATATGTCTAAGGAAAGAGAAGGAAGCTACAAGTTTAAGAAATTCAGACAAGACATGGAGATATAATAAACAATCCTCAGAGAATATTGGTGAGGAAGCTGTTAATGTGTTTAAGGAGCAGTTCATGGAGACTTCAGAGAAGTATAATCTGGAGGTGCTAGATTGCATACCGACATTGATCACTAAAGGAGAGAATGAGAAAATGGGGAAAATGCCAACCAAAGAGGAGGTGAAACATGTGCTTTTCTCACTAAACAGAGACAAAGCTAGTGGACAAGATGGGTTCTCGGGACACTTTTACCAATCATGTTGAGAAATAATTGGAAAAGACATCATAAATTTAGTGAATGCATTCTTTTGTGGGCATGAGTTACCTAGGTATGTGACCCATACTAACCTGGTACTCATTCCTAAGAAAGAAGAGGTTAAGACCTTTGGAGACCTAAGACCTACCAGTCTAAGTACATTTACTAACAAGATCATTTCGAGATTGTTGCATGAAAGAATGTTAATGGCGCTGCCGAGAATTATTTTCCCCAACCAATCAAGTTTTGTGAAAGGGAGGAGTATTACGGAGAATGTATTACTTGCATAGGAGATAATCAGAGATATTAACATAAGAAATAAGATGAACAATGTAATGGTAAAGTTGGATATGACAAAGGCGTATGATAGGGTGTCGTGAAAATCTCTGGTAAGGGTGTTAAGAAGTTTTGGGGTTTTAGAGAGAATAATAGATATGATAGTGCGACGAATAAGCAATAATTGGTATTCAGTCTTAATGAATGGACAATCATATGGCTTCTTTCAATCATCCAGAGGACTCAAGCAAGGGGATCCACTGTCACCCATATTATTCATCATTGCTGCGGAAGTTTTGGCAAGAAAATTGAATAATTTGTTTGATGAACAAGATTTTATAGGTTATGGAATGCCTAAGTGGAGTCCTAGGATAAATCATCTCACATATGCTGACGATACTATACTGTTTTGCTCAGGGCATGGTGGATCAATGAATAATATGATGCTAAGTGCTTAGAGAAAATGAATTGATGTCTGGACATATGATTAATCTAGTAAAAAGCCTATTGTATCTTCATGAGAAGACACCGATAAGGGTATACAATCACATTAAGAAGATTACAGGTATCATACAAGGTTTATTTCCTTTTGTATATTTGGGCTGCCCTGTTTTTTATGGTAGGAAGAATAAAAATCATTTTGAAGAATTAATCAAGAAGGTGATGAGAAGGTTAAGTCTATGGCAACATAAATTATTGTCATTTGGGGGAAGATATACCTTGATTACACATGTGTTACAATCTATACCTATATATATGCTCTTGGCCATGAATCCTCCTGCCAGCATGATTAATCAACTACACAAAATCTTGCAAATTTTTTTGGGCTAATTCTACTGGATCAAGAAACAAGCATTGGGTGTCATGGGAGAATATGTGTTATCTTAGGGAAATAAGGAGGAATTGGCCTTAGATTGGACTGAGTGATTTTTGGTAAATATAGGTCTACGGGTGTGGTCTACAGACCGTAGACCAAATGAAGAGTCATAGGACTGACTCGTAAGGATTTTTTCATATTTTAAAGCTCTAGTCGAGGTTCAACGATTTAACAGGATGAACCATATTATGCCCAACGGACTGTAGAACCCAACCGTAGGTGTGTTCAACATTTATTTTTGAAGGGTACTTGGGTCTTTTCCTATATTTTAAGGCCTATACTCTGTCATTTTAACCCTATTTCTAAGTTCTATAAGTGAATTTAAAGTCCTAAAACTATCCAAACCCTCTCATTCTCTCAAAACCCTAATTCTCATCCAAGTTCATCCTCTCCAATTCTCTCTGAAGCTCAAAGGTGAAAAGCTAGGGTTTCAAGCTTCAAAGTCTTCTTCTTCTCTTTCTTTGCTAGGGTTTGATATCAAGGTAGGAAGGAATTCACCAATGGATCCCTTTCATCCATTGAGTCCCAAAAGAACTTCAATCTCTAATGTCAATTTCACCCAATTCTTATGGGGTTTCATGTCAATCTTCATGGTCCAATTTATTATGATTCAATTATTGATTTTATACCTTATTATGCATGATTTGATCTAAATACATGGTTTATAATTGATTTCATATGGACCCATGCTTATACTTTGATTTTCTACTTATGAAATATGAAATTATGATTATGAACTTGATAAGATATTTATGCATTTTTTAAGAAATGATGAATTGGGACTTAAGGATACTTTTCAAGTTATGTATCAATGATTTGTGAAAGGTTTTTCTCACAATTGAAGGGGAATCATGATTTAGATGCTTAGAAAGGTAAGTGTCTATATGAACTACTTTATGAAATCATGGATAGAGGCTATTCTTATATGATCTTATGATTTGAAATAGTGGTTGATTATTGCCTTTCCTAATGTTATGCTTTTGTAATTGACTCTATTCATTGCGATTTAACTTAGCACAAAGAGAATTTTGAGCTGGAGGCTCAAAAAGGATAGTCTTTAGTAGCTATCTCTAGTTCCAAACTATGTGCCCCTGTAGGTTGTCTTAAATGACTTAGCTAGTGGATTCACATAGCATTCATGATATGATACTAGTTCTTTCACTAGCAAGTTAAAGCCCCTCTTTTCGGTGTGAGGGTTGCACCAGATTCCATGGTCTATACTCGGTCAAAACTATTATCCCACAAAAGAACTATGATTTTTTTCCTATAAAGCTTCCTCCTATGTCTTTATACTAGTGCACAGACCTTGTTTTAATATTTAAGACTTTGCTTTAAAAAGCTTTACAATATATTTTACTTGGTCATGCATTACATGTTTTAAGCCTTCATGCTATCATATCTACGTTTATGCACACTTCTCCATACTTAGTACATTCATAGTACTAATGCATGTCGGTGCCTATATTGTTTCGTAATATAGGACCCAACACTTCTCCACCCGGACGCACTTAGGTGGATTGATTTACTTTCGATTTTTGCACGTGATGTATGAGTTACATCCCAACCACTCTTATAATGTATTAGAGGCTTTTTGTCATACTGTGAATTAGACTATTTCCACATTTATGTTTCAGTCTTGCACTTTGAGTTTTATGTCATTGAGATCTTCTTATTTACCTTCATTTAAGTTGATTACATTATGTTTATGTTGAACAACTTGTGTAAGGACCCTCGAGGTGCTATTTTTCATGTCACACCTAAGGGATACTTTGGGTCGTGACACTTCTCCGTTGAGTATATTAAATTTAATTCTTTGGGAAAAATGTATAAGATATTGAATAATATTTAATAGCAAGGGTAAAATAGATACATAAAGATAAATTGTCTTTTGATTTTTCAAACTGGACAAATATTATTAGACAATTATTTTTTAAATAGTGGACAAGTAAAAATGGACGAAGAGAGTAACTATTAGTTGAATTACCATTTAAGAAATCAACTCGAGTTCAAGGCTATTAATCATCTATCAATAAGATTGTTCAAATTTCATATATGGAGTACAATGTTTTAAAAATGTTTTCGGGGCGAGTCCCGGGGTGGGGCATATAAAAAATGCTCAGGGGCGCAAATAGAAGGCGTAGATCCATAAGGTGTAAGTCCTTGAACTTGGGGCGCAAGTTTCGAGCGTAAAAACGTAAGTCCTGGGCGTAATGCCCTGAGCGTTATTTATTTATTTTTAACAAAAAATAACCACTTTTACTCTAAATCATATTTTTTTATTATTATTAGTGTAATGATATTTATATTTTGTGTTATATTGTGTTTTTTAAGTTTTTAGTGATTTTTTAAAAAAAATCTACATATAATATAAAGTTATATAAAAGAAAAGTGGTGTGACACCTCTCTTTAGTCAAGGATTCTATTAATCTTTTTCTCTCATTTTTTTCGACTATTTTTTCTATATTTTAAAATTATTGTACAAAAGTGAATGTGTCAATTACTACTCCATTTGTTCATATTCTTAAATATAAAAACTTAATTGTCTTTATTTCCATGACTCTCATGGCTTTTGATAATCATAACTCCTAATTCATACTAATTGTCATGTTTATGATAACTTTTGGTATTTCATAATATGTACTATAAATAGAGGCATTAGAAATTTTTGTTACAAAATAAATGATCAAATTTATATTTATAGTAGAGCTAGAGATTAACGAGGTGAGGCCTGCTCATCCTTTTGGCCAAGAATCTCATTTTTTTACACCATAAAATAGTATTTTATAGCTTATATATTGCTTTTAATTTTATTTTTTTAAACTGTAAATGAGATTTGATTATTTTATAGCAGGTGTTTTTTTTTTTTTTTTGTTGAATGGAAAAAAAATCATCTTCTCCATGATATTTGATAAACGGATCGAATTTTAATTTAGCAATTGAATGAGAGAAAATCTAAACATGCTCCCACAAGATTATTGACAGAAAGGTATTGTAACACCCCAGAAAATTTTTCAAACTAAGACACAAACCATCCTTCGTAGTGAGTAAGTTTTTACCAAGGAATTTAAAATTTCTTAAGTATTAAGGTCAGGTCACTATATGTAGCACCTTGAGTTCCAAAAAGAACTAAATTGGAAATAGCAAAATCTGAAATTTTGCAAGTTATGCTTAAGTTATGAGTTTTGGGTCAACTTCAAACAATAATAACTCTTAGTACAAGATGAGTTAGGTGGGATACAAGATAGATAATGAAAGGTCTTTGAATTATCTTTCCAACTCCACTGAGTTTGCTAAATTTCGAGTTCGTATGAGGGAGATAAGCCTGTTTGAAATCGTGCTGTCCAATTAAGGAAAGTTGCCTGAAAATATGAGGGGTATTTTGTTCTTTTCCTTACCTAATCGGATTTAAGCGTTTTTAATAAGGTTTTAGGAGTCTGAACTGATTAGGATTAGTTTCATTCATCCCCAAAAGCATTTAGGGTTTTCGAGAGAAGAGTCAAGAGGAGAAAAGGTTCAAAGTTACAAGCGTTTGTTCAAGAAATTCAAGATTTCGCCAAGGACCTAGTTCTTTGAGGTATGTAAGCTTCCATAGTGTTGGATTCGTTCACCCACATGCCAATCATGAGTTTGTTTTGCGAATCTATCCATAAATATTGAGCAATTTAATTTCTTGATGAGTTCTTGATAAGTGTTTTTGAAGTTTCCTTATCGATTAAGTTTTGATGTAAGATTCTACTTGAGTCAACTTCAAACAACCATATCTCTTAGAATATAAAGAGTTACAGAGCCATAACCTATAAAATTAAAGGTATTTGAATCTACTTTCTAACGCCACCAATTTCGCGTCAATCCAATTCTGAGTAAAAAGTTATGGCTATTTTAGTAACCTATACAGTGTTGTTACAAATTTAGCCGACGGGAAAACATTAAAAAGTGTTGTCTTTGTGTTTTTTACCTCCAAGAAAATTCTAAACAAATTTCTTGACTAATAAAAGGCTCAAAATAATCATTTTTTCATCTTTTAGTCCATCATTCTCTTCTCTCTCAAACCCTAGGGCTAAACCCTAAGAAAAAATCAAAGTAGAAGACTCCCTTCAAGATTCTTTCAATCTTTTTCATGATTTTTCTTCAAGAGATTTCAAGAAACTAATTCAAGAATCTCAAGGAAGATTTTCTTGATCGTTTACCTTCAAGCTAAGATTTCAAGCCTTCTAATCAAGTTCTTCTTCAAAATTCTTCAAGAACCTTGTTCTTCTAGGTAAGTAAGGCTGTCATAGTGTTGGACTAGTTCATCCTCACACTCGACATCTTCTTTCAAATCAGTAAAAGAGAAATCTAGGATTCTACCCCTAGATTTGAGTATTTTTGAGATAAGTTGACTTGAGTTCTTGAGTTCATGGTTCTTTTAAAAATTATATTCCTAATTATTGAGTTTCTTTATTTTTATTGAGATCCTTGAGTTGATTTGTTCATGTATATAATTCAGCACAAACCCTATTTTGAGTTATAATTCTTGAGAAGTTTTTGCAAAGCCAACACTTCGAGTTCTTAAACTGTGTTTTGAGAAAGTAAAGAGATGAGTTTTGAGAAAAGTGTTTTCTAAAACATGATTAGTATGACAATTGAATATGCCCTCAATGTATGAGCAGTATGGTATCTAGATATACCATTAATGTTTATGCAATATGACTTCCAGAGTCATCAATGATTATATTATAATATGCTTTTGAATTTTTTTTGAGAAAGAGCAGAGTTGAGTTCATTTTCTTTAAAATGATATATGAGAACTAAGTATTCCCAAGAGTAAATGTTTTCATATTTATGATGAGAGGAAACTCAGATTTCCAAAAGAGTTTTGAGCAATTTGAGTTTCATCTCTTTTAAGAAAAAGATTTTTGAGTAATTATCTCAAACCACAGAAAGAGTTATGTTTTTAAACATATGAGCTAGTATATTTTGGGAGTAGTATTGAGTACTGATATGGGGGAGAGTTCAGATAACTCACTACCCCAATAAACCATGTGGCCAACGTGGGTGGAAAGGGTCATACTTTTTAGACGATTCCTTAATACTTTTTAGCATAGACTAGTGGATCCACTTAGTGAGTAGGTCTTATACCCTGGCAATGTATATGATAGTTCTGGCAGTGTGGGTGAGACACTTTATCATCACATAGTTCATAGTGATGGTTGTCGGTTAGAGAAACTCCCACAGAGATATTTGTATTTTTATATACACAGAGTTTACTTGTATTTTCATATGCAAATAGAGTTTATATTTTATCCTTGCATACAAACTAAGTATATTGTATTCTTAAATACATTGAGTTGCTTTCTATTGTTTTAAAAGATTTTCATATATTGCATCTCTTATTGTTGCTTTATATTGAGTTGAGTATCCAGAGTTTGAGTACCACGAGTCGAATGTCTTATTATTGAGTTGAGCCTTATTTCACTAAGTTGAATATCTTATTATTGAGTCGGGCCTTGTTTCATTGAGTTGAATATCTTATTATTAAGTTGAGTCTTATTTCACTGAGTTGAATATTTTATCTTTGAGTTGAGTATCTTATTCCTGAGTTGAGTTAGTTGAGTGAGTTGAGAAGAGGTAAGTATGTTTCTTTTTTATAAAGTTCAAGCGTATGTTATGCTTTAGAATTTTCCTTACATGCTTGTACATTCCACGTACTGAGCCATTTGGCCTGCATCATTTCATGATGCAGATACATGTATTCAGGGTCATCAACAGGTGTTTCGTCGATACCACATGCAGTTCAAGTTAGCTATGCTGAGCCTCCTTTCTTCCGGAGGGTTCCACTTGTACTTTCAGCTATATCAGTTGTTAGGATGTCGTGGGTCTTGTCCCGACTTCCATCTTCGTCAGTTAGAGGCTTCATAGATAGAAAGTAGAGTTTGAGAAGTCTGTTTCATTTATCTTATTAAATTTTTTAAAGACTTTAGTTGCCTATTGTTGGCTAGTTTAATATTCCATTCATATTCAGAGTAAATTATTTGAGTTAAAGCTTTGTATTTGAGTTTCATGAATTTTATTAAGTTTTTAAGCTTTTGTATGCTTGAGTTAGTCTTCCGCTTATAGTCAGCCAGGATGAGGGTTCGCTTGGGGACTGCAATGGTTCTCGAGTGCTGGCCACGTCCAGGGTGTAGACTCGAGTCGTGACATGTGTAAGAACTTGATTTTTTTTTTTCAAGTAATGCAAAATTTATATCAAAAGCTCATTGTGAAATTGCTAAAAAGTCATTTTTTAATTTTCTTTAATGTAAAATTTAATGGTCTTTATTTTCATTACTCCCATGACATTTTATTATTATAACCTCTAAAATAAGTTATAGTCATGTTCATGTTGGTATTATGTATTGTAGTCCTATAAATAGAGATATTGTAATACTTTGTTGAAATGAGCACCTTAGCATTTTAAGATTTCATGTTTTCAGTACTTATTATATTGATGCTTTGATTTGACTTATAAAAATAAGATGAAGGCTATTGAATGGTGATTGTGCCTTGTGGATATTGATTGGAGCTCGGAAGATTGTATATTGATTTCATATATTTTTAAATGTTTTAATGATTAAGTCATACAAATGATGTTGCATTATTTATCTATTTATTTATTTATTTATTTTAGTTCTCTCATGATTTCTCTTTATTTTGTATTTTATATAAAGTTTTGATTGTCATAAATTTATAATTTATGTTGGTTCGAAATAGTAACTTATGACTTTGTTGGACATATATATCTTTTTTCTTCTCCTTCTTTTGGTCTGTTACTTCCACAAAAATGTCTATATATAATTTTTTTTCATGAATTTACACTTACAAATCCTTCACTATAGGTTTTAAACAACACTAAAATCTAAACAATAATGTCTCAAGTCTCTTGAAATTTGTCTAGAGCCCTATTCTGGTTACAGAGTGCGGGTAGCCGACAAGTAGGTTAGAAAACTGGTGAATCAATAGGCTTTGCTCCTGCCTTCGCTTCCAGGAGGAATTCTATCATCCATGGCGAAGATATCGTGTAATAAGAAAGGGCTTACTTTTCAGAGTGATCTTTCTCGATTTCGGAACGGAAAGGCTTGGTTGAAGGCAAAATTCGGTGTAATTCGCCATTTTTTAAGAAAAGAAAGGCAGGGTAGAAAGTCTTGCTTTAATTCTATTTATTTTCTTATATTATTTTTTCACAATTTCTCTAATTTTTATTGTAGAATAATAAATATATCAATTAACCATTCTTTCATAGTCTTGAAAGACAAACTTAATGGTAGTTATTTTCATTACTCTCATATTTTTTATTATCATAACCTCTAAAATAATTAATAGTCATATTCATGACATTATGTGTTATTCATATTATAGCCCAATAAATATAAGCATTGTAAGACTTTGGAGAAATGATTTATTATCCTTTTAAATTGTTATGTTTTCAGTACTTATTTTATTCATTCTCTAGTTTGATTTGAAGAATAAAATGAAAGCTATTGAATGGTGATTGTCTTGTGGGAATGGATGTTGTGTTTATTGATTTCGTATTTTTTCTTTTTATTTTATAATGATTAAGATTGTAAAAATAATATTGCATTTTATTTGTAGTTCTCTTTATGATTTTTCTTTGTTTTGTATTTTATATAAATTTTTATTATCGTAAGTTTGTATTTTCTTTTGGTTCAAAAAAAGTAACATATGACTTTGTTAGAGGTCATCTAACTGCCAACCAAACGTTTTTCTCTATAAAATCAATTATATGTGGATAAATATATGTTTACATCTCATTGTCCTTCATAACCGCGTGAAACACAGACAAATTCACTAGTGTATAAATAAACTCTAATGGAAAATGACATTGTCATGAATAATTTTTTAGATATTTGTATCTGAAATTGATATGATAGAGTTTTCATAACACTATGTTCTTGAGACAACTTTGTTCTTTTTTTGTCATTACTCTTACACTTTTTATCCTTCTTCTTTTTAAAAAATATATAAATAATATTAGTGCAAATATCAATTGAGGGTGGAAAATACTAGTAAATCTGAAGATGAATGATATATAATTTCATTTTAAAGATTATTTTGGCTATTTTTTTTGTGTTGTTAGTTGTTACCTTTCTCAAATAGTATTATAATACTTTTTTCTATGTTATTTATTATTAATATTTTTCTTAAAAAATAATTATAATGTTTTTTCTATGTTATTAGTTATGTATTAAAAATTATTTGCAAAATCATTAAAAGTTTTACTTTTGCTTATTTTCTTAGTAATAAAGATGCACGTCCCGTAGATTCATGGGACTTACATCCCCGTGTCTCGAGAGTTATGTCTCACCACATGCAACATAAAATGGCTTGCTTCATGCCTTGCATTTTAAAAACACTGAAGAAGTATTTACGAGGAGAATAATTATGGACGATCTAGGTTTTCAATTTTGAGTTATAGATGATTGATTTTTTCTTAGATTTCCGATTGGACACCCATAACATTGCAAAACAAAAGGCCCATTAGCTCAATTGGTTAGAGCGTCATGCTAATAACGCGAAGGTCGCACCTGCATGGGCCAAAACATTTTTCTATTTTTTCTCGGATTGTATTATTTTTATTACTGTATGTATCAAACTTTCTCATCACCTACCATCCTACATATACCAAGCCAAATAAAGTTAGCAAAAAAAATATTTATCATGGTGTGAATAAATTTTGATTCATATTATATGATATTTATAATTTTTACAAATTAAAAATAGTGTTAAAAAGGTGGGGGCGTGAGACAAGATATTTTACTTAGCACAAGACAAGACGTAAGTCTTGAGATATGGGGCGTAAGTCCCAGGAATCTCTAAAATTTTAAATTACAATATAGTAAAATAATGTTATTACACAAAATTATAAAAATATATTAGGAATCTTCAAAAATTTAAAATACAGTATAGTAAAATAATGTTATTATAACACATAATTCTAAAAACACATTAATGGTTTAACATAATTACAAACATGAGAGAAGAAGTTCAAAATAGTCCCTTATCTTTGAGTTAAGACTGAAAGTCATCCTTGAGTTTTCACATGGAGCATTAATGGTCCCTCATGTTTGCAATATTAGTAATATTTTGATCCTCTCTCAAACTTTTGCCTATTTTTTAACATTGACTTTATCTACAATTTATATATGAAATGTTTAATCATCTTTTTATATATTTAATAGAAATAATAACTCTATACGAGAGAATGTGAGAAGAGGAATACCTTATTTTGTTTAGTAGAAACGTTATTGCAGCTAAATCGAGAGGTTAATCATGTCAATCACCTTGTTCTATTCGGTAGAAATATTATTACATCTCAGATTCATATGAATATTGGTGAATTCCTCTGAAACTGAACACTTACTCATTCATGGGCTTCTCTCAAGCCCCTCTGGAGCCTCGTGACTTTCTCAAGACTCTTGCTAAGAATAACTCATCCATAAAGGACTAACTTTTCTATTCAACCACCTCTAGTATGATGGGTAGTCGAATGAATCTAAGAAATGCACGAGTATGAACTAATATCTATGACATAGCTCTATTACACAATTAAAAGTATGAAAGAGGGGAAACTTTTCTTAAATGTCCGTAGTCCCTTATTGATAGAAGTGGGGCCCTCACAACCATAAACAAGATCCTACTTGACATGGCTTCATAGACACCTAGGACACTTGAACTCTGTTCTTTGACACCAAGTTTTTCACGACTCGAGCCTACACCCTAGACGTGGCCGACACTCGATAAGTATTGTTGGTCCCCAAGCGAACCCTCATCCTGGTTGACTACAAATGGAAGACTAACTCAAGCATACAAAGCTTAAGATGGAATAAAATTCATGAAACTGAAATACAAAGCTTTAACTCAAATTAAAAAAACTTTCAATATAATAATATCTTCAACTAGCCAAAAATAGGTAACTCAGTCTTTAAAACATTTAACAAAATAAATAAACTGACTTCTGAAACTCTACTGTCTATTTATGAAGCCTCTAATTGACAAAGATGAAAGTCGGAACAAGACCCACGACATCCTAACAACTGATATAACTGAAAGTACAAGTGGAACCCTCTGGAAGCAAGGAGACTCACCATAACTAACTTGAACTCCATGCGGTATCAACAAAGCTCCTCTAAATGACCCTGAATACCTGTATCTGCATCATGAAACGATGCAGGCCAAATGGCTTAGTACGTGGAATGTACGAACATGTAAGGGGAAATCTAAAGCATGAACATAAGCTTGAACTTTGATAAAAAGAAAACATACTTACCTCTTTTTAAACTTACTTAACTCAAGGATACTCAAAACTACTCAAACTTACTCAACTCAGAAGTACTCATAGATAAGATACTCAACTCAGTAATAAAGTTCTCAACTTAGTGAAACTCAACAATAAGGTACTCGACATAATGAAGCACATATCAACTCAAGATACTCAACTCAAAATACTCAACTCATGATACTCAAGGATAAAGCAATAGTAAAAGATGTAATATATATGGAAAGTTGTAAAATTGTAGATAGCAACTCAATATATTGAAAAATACAATAATACTCAGTGTGTATATAAAAATAAAATATAACTTTGTGGGAGTTTCTCTAATCAACAACCATCACTATGAGCTATGTGATGATACAACATCTCACCCACGCTGCCAGAATTATCATACACTTTGCCAAAGTATCAGAACTCTCAACTAAGTGGATCCACTAATCTGTGCTAAAAAGCACTAATGAATCATCTAAAAAGTATGACCCTTTCTACCTACGCCGGCTACTTGGTTTATGGAGACTTGAGTTATCTGAACTCATCCACATATCGGTGCTCAATACTACTCCCAAAATATACTTAGCTCATATGTTTTAAAAACATAACTCTTTCTATGGTGTGAGATTATTACTCAAAATCTTTCTCTAAAAAGAGATGTTACTCAACTACTCAAAACTTTTTTGGAAATCTCACTTTCCTCCTCTTTAAAATGTGAAAACATTTACTCTTGGGAATACTTAGTTCCCATATATCATTTTAAGAAAAATGAACTCGACTCTACTCTTTCTCAACTCAAGTGCTCAAGTCTTAAAACAAGTTTAGAAAAAGTTGTAAAAGACTTCTCAAAATAAGGTTCATGCTGAATGATGGACGTGAACGACTCAATTCAAGGTTTTTCAATAACCATACAAAGAACTCAATACTCGGAACTCAACAACTCAAAACTCAAGAACTTCAATGATACTACTCATTTCAAGAATGCTCAACTCATAAGGTTCATGTGGAATTATGGGCATGAACAACTCAACTCAAGGACTCAATGATGCTCCTCATCTCAAGATTTTTCGACTCATATGGTTCTTGCGGAATTATGGGCATAAATTACTCAACTTAAGGGCTTCATGGGTAACATGTAATAGTTCCATGATTAGGAATATAATCTCAAAAGGGTTAGGAACTCAATACTCAAGACTTAGAACTTGAATATATCACTCCTCTCAAAGATACTCAACTTATGGGGTTCATACAGAATTTATGGGCATGAACGACATGACTGGAGGGTCTACAGAACAATATGAAACTCATGTATCTGACTCTTCTCATTCTTTATACTTACTTCCGCGAAACTTAGCTCAAATCGATAGCTGATCTCAAAGGATTCACAATTGAACTCAAAGACTTTCTTGAACTCTACTTTTAACTCTCTTTTGAATGTGAATTATAAATCCAAGAGTTATGATTCATGATATGAAGAATATCGTGATGATAAAGTAGACTCTTGAATACATTCTCCTCATTCTGATACTCACTTGCTCGAGTCTTGAAACAAGTTACTAGAAGTTGTAGAAGACTTCACAAAAGGACTTTCTTAGAATGTTCGAAAGAATTCTCAAAAACTTAACTCTTAACTCTACCTTGAATTTGAATTATGAATTCAAGGTTATGATCATGTTATGAATGATTTCTAGGTGTTTAGAAGTAGTTTAGAGTGTTTAGGATCAAAGCGGAGTAAAGGTACCCTTCGAAGGAACTCAAACAAAGCAATTGACTGCAAACTGGACGGGACAGGTGACCCTAGCGCATTGAGTGGCGCGGGACGCCAGCCCTTATACTTCAGATCATAATTTCCTTGCACGTTTTCTCACCCTAACTCGCCTAGAATCGAACGATTTCTTCCCCAATCACTTGGATTCAATTACTTAACATAAGTACACTCTAATCTAATCAATACAACCCTCAAAACACTCACTTTAATTTCAAGAAATCATCAAAACCCCAACAAAACAAGATTTAGGATGAACTTCAAGAACTCATCAAGAACTCTAATATTTCAACTTCAAGAATGAAATTTCGATGAAAATAATATGATTGGCGTGTGGGTGAACAAACCCAACCTATGGAAGCTTAAATACTTCTTAGGGATTAAACCCATGGCGAAATTCCGCAACAAAATGCAAGATTCTCGACGAACGCTTTGATCCTCTTCTTTTTTTCTCCTCTTTTCTCTTATTTTCTCTTCTTGAACTCTTAACTTAAACCCTAGGCATATATTAGGATTATAAAACTGAACCTAATAGGATTAGACCCTTAAAACCTTACTAAACACAAATTAAATCTGATTTGGTAAGGAAAAGACCAAAATACCCCTTACTATTTTCGGGTAACTTTCCTTAACTGGACAGCCTGACTTCAGAAGGGCATATCTCACTCATCCGACCTCAAAACTTAGCAAACTTGGTGGCATTGGAAAGATAATTCAAAGACCTTTCATTTTACATCTCATGACACACCTAACTCATCTTGTACTAAGAGTTATGGTCATTTGAAGTTAACCTAAATTTTAGAACAACTTAGAAAGGACTTGAATGAACTCTCTTTAGTTCTTATTGAAACTTTAAGGTGCTACATCTAGTGATCTTAACACTAAAGAAATTTTAAATTCCTAGGTAAAATTCTACTCACAACAAAGGATGGTTCGAATCTTAGTTCAAAAATTTGCTGGGGTATTACAGTACGCTCCTGATGGGTACGTTTTGAATATACTACACATTTTTCTTTTGCAAATAAAATAGAATCCCCACAAGGATTCGAACCTGTAACGTTACTCCAATTAAAAAATGCCATTACCATTAGACTATGGGTACAACTTGATGAAATATTCTTTACTTCAGAATATGTTAACATGTTGTAAAACTTCTTCATTTGTATTTTGTTGAATTTTTTTTCTTTTTTATTTTAAACATAAAATATTACTCTTTTCAATTTAATTTATGTGATATACTTTCTTTTTAAGATTATTTCAAAAGAATATCACTTTTTCATTATTAGAAACAATTTTAATTTGTAATTCTCCTTTTACACTTATGAAAAAATTTAAAGTCATATAAATGATTAAGATTTGTTGTCGATCTTCTCCTCAATAAATTTCTTTTCTTTTTGTTAAAAGAAATAATTATTATTTTTATTTATTTATGTTATATTCAGTACAGAAGTAGATAAAAAAAATCTAAAAATATGTACATACATATCTAACACAAAATAAGAAAAATGTAAATAAAAATAAAAATTAGGAGCGGAAAGTTAAATAGGATTGGGTAAAATTTTTATTTTTTTAAAAATAAAATAATATCAATTTTTTTGGTTGGAAGAGTGGGTGGTTTTTTTGGGAGGGGGGGGGGGGGGGGGGTGAAGTATGAATTTTTTAAAAAGATTTTATAAAAGATTTTTGAAAAAAAGGATGGGCGATTGTGTCACGACCTAGACCGTCGTTATTGGCACCCACACTAACCCTCCGGTGGGAGAACTACTACTACAACCCAAACTAACAACTTAACCAAAACTAAGGCATTTAAAGATACGAAAGCATGTTTAAATGCTAAGAAAAAGAAATAGGGAGTTTTCATAGACTCCGAACGAGTCTAATCAAAACAAATGCGGAATAATACCTAGAACCTGAAAGTCAGTGTACCAAAATAAAAAGTTCAACTACAAGTCTAGACAAGAAAGGGTACAACCCCAAACTAACATTCGAATAACTAACTACA
This sequence comes from Solanum commersonii, assembly GCA_029007595.1. NCBI lineage: Eukaryota > Viridiplantae > Streptophyta > Magnoliopsida > Solanales > Solanaceae > Solanum > Solanum commersonii. Next base: position 2,365,069 of record JAJTWQ010000041.1, read on the forward strand.
AAGTCTAAGTCCGAAATGGTGGACGGAATAGAAAGAGAACTCATGGAAGCCCGGAAGAACTGGCTCACCCTTGAATTCAAACGATCACCGATCTTCTAAACGAGGTGTGTCAATAGCCACCTGAAGATGCCCTGTACTAAAAAAAGAAAGAGCAAGTGCAGTATCAGTACACAACCACAATGTACTGGTAGGATCACGCGGCTATCCCACTAAGTGCAACGTGCATAAGCCATTACAACATAATAATAACATGCATACACCGAACATATACAATATCAATATCATTTACGAATGACAATCAAGTTCACAATTCTCAAGATATACAGTTATGGCAAGTCATTGGTCCTCTTATGGAACCCAAACCCAAACTATTAGTGTACCGGTTTGTGGTATTCGATCTAATATTTATGTCGGAATGTGGCAACCGATCCCATGTTTATGTCGAAACGTGGCAACCAATCCAAGTTAGTGTGCAGGAACGCAACACCCAATCCATTCAATAAGCCACAATCACAATCACAAGTATTTTCTCATAATCATACAATCGAATCACGATTCCATGGAAAACAATTAGTCAATCATCCTCATTTATGAATAATGTGATCGATAATGCAACATTCGCATACATACATGTATTATAATGAAGCAAGAACAAACATATATCACACAACATGATATCACAATCATCACCTACCTCGAAACAAGCTTGAATCCCTTAAGAAACTTGATTCTTCCCTTTTCAGATTTGTTCCTCTTGTTTCTGGTCTACAAGCAATTAATATAACACGGGTATCAATACACAATATCTAATTACCTAGATTAAAGTCAACACTATCAACCCTAGATCAAACCCATGATCTCCATACCTAGATTAGGGATTTTTCCACCATAATTTCCAAATCAAAACCCTCCCCCATCGATAATTACCCACTAGATTACATTCTACGGATCGAAAAATGGATTCGGGGAGTTAAAACCTTACCTTTAGCCCTAAGAATGGTGGAAAATTGTCAAGAAAGCACCTGGGGTCGTCTCCTAGCTCTCAAAGTCAAAACATGAAGAATGAAATGATTTTAGGGTTTATTTCTGACTTAAATCGCGACTGTCCCACCACATCGGTCCTTAGCCCGCCACAACGTCCCCCCCTGGAGGGAATAATTCTGCCACAACGGCTTGCAAGAACGAGTGAGTTAATTTAAGAATTTCAAACTTCCATTTCACAACACAACTTCATCCCATGACACTTAGAAAATATCCATTCAAGCTAAGATCAATTTCGGGAGTTTTACTCGCCCAAATTCAATTTTATAAAGTCATATGTTTCCTTAACATCTTAGCTATCTAATAATGTGATCAAAATCATAATTAAATCACCCAATTGTTACTAGATCTCCCTAGACTTTACTGACTCCGATTTTATCTAAATCTGGACTAGGTTGAGAAATTCCAAGTTACTATGAAAAAGTTTTTCGGCCCAAATTTTTTCCCCATTGGTTGTTCTATAATGACGGGAACATGTCGTTACAATAGATACCAATTTACCCATCACTCGTCTCCGAGTGACAAACTTAGGGAAAACATGCTAAAGAAGGAATGGAGTAGTACTTGAATCAATGAACAACAGGAGATACTTGTCTCACATGTCCTTTTCATTTTTCCAAGTAGTTTCCTCAACTAGACGATGCTTCCATTGAACTTTCACGGATTTAATCTCCTTGGTCCTCAACTAATGCATATTACAATCAATAATTGCAACAGGTTCCTCCTCATATTGGAGGTCTTTTTCTAACCCAGTTGAGTCCCATTTTATGATGTAATCCCCATCACCATGATATATCTTTAACATTGACACATGAAATATCGGGTGAACCCCCGATAGGTTGGGAGGTAAATCCAATCTATAAGTCACTGGCCCTACACAATCAAGAACCTTAAAGGGACTAATGTAACGAGGACTAAGCTTGCCCTTTTTGCCAAATCTCATCACCCCTTTCATGGGTGATACGTTTAGAAGAACATTCTCACCAGTCTAAAATGTAATATCTATTACCCTATGGTCTGCATACTTTTTCTGTCTACTCTGGGCCGCGAAAAGCTTAGCTTGAATGCTCCTCACTTTATCTTGAGCATCATTTACTAACTCAACCCCCAAAGATTTCACATTTCCAGCCTCAAACCATCCTATGGGTGATCTACATCCCCTCCCATAGAGTTCCTCAAATGGTGCCATATCTATGCTGGAGTGGTAACGATTGTTATAGGAGAACTCATACAACGGTAAGAACGTATCCCAATATCCCTCATAGTCAATCACGTTTGCCCTCAGCATGTCTTCTAACACTTGAATAGTCCACTCTGACTATCCGTTCGTCTGTGGATAGAAGACTATACTAAAAGTGAGTTATGTGCCCAATTCTTCATGCAATTTCCTCCAAAACTTGGATGTGAATTGGGTACCATGATCTGAGATGGTAGAAAGGGGAAACCCGTGTAGCCTTACTATCTCTTTCACATATATCTTAGCCAATTGTTGTGCATTATAATCTATTCTGACCAGAATAAAATGTGCTGACTTAGTCAATCTGTTAACCACTACCCAAATAGAATCAAAATTCCCCAAAGTCTTGGGAAAACCAACCATGAAGTCCATAGCTATCCTCTCCCACTTACATTCAGGAATTGGCATTCTTTGAAGAAAACCTACAGGCCTTTGATGTTCATACTTCACTTTTTGGCAATTTTGACACTTAGCCACAAACTCCACTATATTATTCTTCATGCCAGGCCATCAATAAAGTTGCTTTAAATCTCGGTACATCTTGGTTAACCCAGATGAATAGAATATCGCGAACCATGGGATTCTTTCAATAATTTCTTAATTAAGTCATCCACTCGAGGGGCAGAAATCCTTCCTTTAAAACTGAGCACACCTTCCGCGTCAAGAGTGGTCTCTTGTGTCTTACCACTCACAATCTTCTATCTAAGCTCATTCAAATTTTCATCTTCAAACTGCTTGGCCTTAATCTCCTCAATAAGCATGGCCCTAACCTCAATGATAGCTAACACCTTACCTTTTTCTGAGATGCCTAACTACATGAATTTAGACTCCAAGGTTTGGATTTCCTTAGCCAAAGGTCTCTTAGTTACACTCAAGCGAGCTAAACTACCCATACTCACCGCTTTTCAACTCAAGGCGTCTGCCACCATATTTGCCTTACCCGAATGGTATTGAATAGTGACATCATAATCCTTAAGTAACTCCATCTATCTTCTTTGTCTCAAATTTAGATCCTTTTGAGTGAACACATGCTGCAAACTACAATGATCAGTAAATACCTCACACTTAACATCATAGAGGTAATGTCGCCAGATCTTAAGAACAAATACTACTATTGCCAACTCCAAATCATACGTTGGGTAATTTCTCTTATGCACCTTCAAGTGTCGCGATGCATAAGCTATAACATTCTTATCTTGCATTAACATAACACTCAAACCCGAATGTGAAGCATCTCAATAAACAATAAAATCTTTACCTTCCACCGATAGTGCTAGAATAGGTGCGGTAGTCAAAAGAGTTTTGAGCTTTTGAAAGCTCTCCTCGTGTTTTTTGGTCCATTTAAATAGTATCTCTTTTTTGGTCAAATTTGTCAAATGCGTGGCAATGAAAGCAAAGTTTTTCACAAATCGGCGATATTAGATAGCGAGCCCCATAAAACTCCTAACTTCAGTCACAGAGCTAGGCCGAACCCAATTCTTAACCGCATCAATCTTTTGGGGATCTACCATTACCCCTTCTTTTAAAACTACATGCCCCAAAAATGAAATCGAAGTCAACCAAAATTCACACTTAGAAAATTTTGCATACACCTTTTGTTTCCCAAGAACACCTAGAACAATACAAAGATGATCGACATGTTCTTCCTCACTTTTTGAATAAACCAAAATGTCATCAATGAAGACTATAACAAACGAATCAAGAAATGGTTTGAACACCCATTCATCAAATTCATGAAAGCTTCAGGCGCATTAGTCAAACCAAAAGACATAACTAGAAACTCATAATGCCCATAGCGGATTCTAAACGCTGTTTTGGGCACATCCTCATGTCTAATTTTTAACTGATGGTAACCAGACCTTATATCAATCTTAGAGAAAATTGATGCACCTTGCAGTTGGTCAAAAAAATCATTTATTCGAGGCAATGAATACTTGTTCCAGATGGTGACCCTATTCAATTGTCGATAATATACCATCATTTTTCTTAACAAACAAGACAGGAGCACCCCACGGGGAAGCACTAGGATGAATGAATCCTTTATCAAGAAGTTCTTGGATTCGAGCCTTCATCTCTCTTAATTCTGTCGGAGCCATGCAATATGAAGGGACATAAATGGGGCGGGTACTAGGTTCCAAATCAATGTAGAAATCTATATCTCTATCCGGAGGCATACCAGATGTCGCGCCCCATTTTTCTCAAAATGGGTTTTGGTGCACGACCTAACAACTCTTTTGGACTTTTGACGATTAAAGAGTCGCCACCTAACGAATTAAGGCGCATTAAGGCACCTATCTAACCTAACTAAGTCTAACTAAGGTCAACGAACCAGAGATCAGGGTAAATGTTCAAGTTACCTCGAGGGGAAGGTGTTAGGCATCCCTCGAGGTCCACAAATGTGGATCCCGACTGTATCTCATGCAATATGTGGGGGTTACAAGTAACAAGTATGGTCACTTCATTTATTTTGGTTATTTATTAAATATTACTACTATGTGATAACTAATATTAAACAATTAAGATTAATTAAATTGTCTACTTTATTAGTTAAACATGCAAGACTAGGTGATATAATAAACAAGAAATAAATATTTAAACAATCAATAAAGAGAGGAGCGAGGAGACAGAAATTGCACGGATAAGTAAACAAATTTTATATTTTATTTAAACTACCCCAAATAAATATAATTATAAAAAAATAAAGGGATGAAAGTAAAGGGAGACTCTGAAGGACTTTAGGATCAACACTCGACTTTCTTTATTTCGGTCGGCTTCTCATAGGGACAGAAAAACCAAGGTTTGTCATTTAGACCGAGTCGATGTCATCATATCCATAGGGCCTAAACTATCCATACCCCACCACCACATGTTTTCTGTCTCTAAGAGGTGCCTAGCGTCCCCGCTTAAGGTTCAAGAGGCATTGGACTACTATTATGGTGGATGTAGACAAAACAAAATATAATAGGCCCACCTAGACACCAAGTCAAACAAATAGGACCTTCACTTAGCACGTAAAATCTCAAATTGGCCTCTAGATTTTATTAGACATGCTAGCAAACACAAGTAATTGTGAAAGGTCTCATGCTAAGTGTGCGTGAACAAGCAAACATTCAATATAACATTTAATTAATTTTAGAAGGCAGAAAAATATTACAAGGTATGAAGAACTTATTAGGCTGACTCAATAAATAAATAACTTAAAAGGGGCATATTATAATAATGCAAATGGGCAGAAAAGATTTTAAAAGCAAAAGCAAATTATTAAATGAAAAGCTTAATTCAAGTGGCCACAGTTTATTAGACTAAATTTAAAGGGTTGCAGAAATTATTACAAAAAAAAAAAGAAGCCAATTTTAGTTTCCAATTGATTTAAAAGACAGAAATGTTAATATTGCAGGAGAGTGATTTAAATAACTTTATTTTAAATGGTAGACCAAATTTATATCACAGTTAACATGCAGGAGAAGATATTGATTTATTTTAAATAGAAATTAATTATTTTAGATAGAGAACATTCATAGCAGACTAAAAACATACTGGAAATTTATTAGAAGCCTATAAATATGCTAATTGAATGATTAACATGCTTAAAGTGCTTAGTGTGATTAATTAACATGCTGAAAAAAAATTATGAGTGAGTTAGCATCGGTTTAATTAGTTGAATCCTATAGGCATGCCTTTCTAATGGCGAACTAAAATTATGAGCATTTACAGGCATTTTATTGACATACAAATATTAATCTAGACCTAAAGACATGACTTCTAAATAAAATAAACCAACTGACTTGCTCAAATTTATTATATTAAATCCGAGAGGCATGATGTCTAAGTGATAAAGCATGTCAACTTTATTAGAGATCCTATAGGCAAGATTTCTATGTAAAGATGAACTGAAATTTAAACCTATATGCATGATATCTACGCCCAGATCAAAATAAAAAAATAGATATGTTATCTATGGCAGATTGTAAATACTAACAGGTTATCAGCCAGACATTGATTTATTAAGATGGAAAAGTTCATAATTTATTAAGCAACATAGACAGCAGGCATATATGATATTTTTATTTGTTACACTTAAAACGGTGAGCATGCTTGATGAATAAACCAAATTATAGTAGTGAACTAGTTAAACATGCAATTGACTTTAGAGTAATTAGTCAAGAGGTGGTTAAGAGCAAGTAGAATTTTATCTCCACATGAATAGGATTAGAATGCGACTATTCAAACCATCACACAACTTGAGTACATGATTTCTACTAGATTGTTAGCACTAATATGCATGAATCTCGAATTTGCAAAAACGACATTTAAAAATAATTATATGAGGTTGATTTTATTTATTAGTTTTACATACTAAAGATGACATGCAAACGACAATTAATTAGCACTTAAACAAATCATTTTTAGTATTAATTAGATGAGTTTAAACAAATGATCAAGCAAGAAAACCCCTTTTAATTATATCTAAAATCAATTTCTTAAATTATAAACTATTAAATAGAGCACACTTGCCAACACAATTAAGTTACGATAATTAAATGAACAAGTAGAACGTAAAATCCCCCTCCCCTTAGGCGATCCCCCAAATTTTATCATATATATAGGGAGAGTTAGAGGTTTATACAAATATTAAAAACCAGAATAAATAATAAATACAAATTCAAAAATACATAAACTAAGTAATCTCGTCTCATGGCAACTCTTCATATCTTGAACTTTAAGTTCAAAGCCTGTTAAACAGAATAATACCAAACACAAGATCATAGCATAATAGAAACATAACAAATATACACCATAAACATATGAATTTCAAACGAGTCATAGAACACATCAGATCACACATTGACAAGGAAAGAAAGGAAACTAACCCAGATGCTTTCTTTTGTTTATTTTTCGAACACACAATAACTAATAAAATAATGCAAGACAAAATTTAAACTAATGAAAAGAACTAACCAATTACGCAGAAAATTTATCAGCAATGAAGACCCAATTAATTCGATATTAGACTCGAACACAACAAAATCGAATAAAGCAACACTTGGAATGTTTACCGGATCTTTAAATTTTTTAAAAGTAGAGAGCAATATTTTTTTTTACTTTTCTTAGAATTAGAGTGTTTGAGCCCGTTAAGAGTGTATCCGTAGTGAAAAAGTGAGTGGGGGGTTGTCCTCTTCTTATAGCATATGAGAGGATACACGATAATGGAAAAGAAACAATTAAGGAGTTGATTAAAATATTTTCCTTAACTGAAATATTACCAATTCATAAAATATTTTTACTATAATCAACCACAAATTTACCAAGAATAAAACAAGTAAGAATCTTGTCAATTTAATTAAAGCAACACGAATCAATTAGGAAAAATTAATAATACCATAAAATCAGTCCAAAATTTATTTATTCTTTTTTACCAAATATAAACAAGTAAGAAATTCAGATAAGCTTAAATAAGGTGAGAAAAATATCCACTAACATATGTTTTCCTTATTAAGAAGGAAGCCAAAATCATACTTATTTTAATTTATTTTTTACCGAATATAAACAAGTAACAATCTATTTAAAACTAAGGCACCTAAAATCAAATAACAAACACATCATCAACTGAAAATGAGCAATTTATTATTTAAGGAAAGGCAATATCATAATAGCTCAAATCAAGTCACAAGATTTATTTTCTCTAATAAATTTTACCATAACTAGATAAGGAGGAAGAAAACCTGCCAATAATTATACATCAGTAAAATATATTAAAGATCATAATTCAATTCATAAACAAATATCCTCATGGAAGGAAAATAATCAATTTAGATAGGAGAACAGCTAAATCAAAGCGAATTTATCAAAACTTAACAAATTGAACAAAGAATCAGCAAAAATTAAAATTCAACGGCATATCAACACCAAAATAGTTCTTAGCAAACATACAACAAACTTAAATCAAATCAGAATATCACGACATTTTGATAAAGCTAAAATACACATGCTTCCGGAATTTAGAAAATCAACAAGAAATAGTCCATAAAATCAAGCGAATCACGATTTATCTTATGATTAAAACAAGAACATGCTTATAATGATAATGATACTATAGAAATCCATATAGATCAGTCATGTAATCATAGATTTTTTATGATCAGAATGGGCAATTTAAGAGAATATTAGAACAAGAACAAACCCACGCATGTAACACCTCGTATCCGAAAACAGACCAAAATGCAGATTTTGAAAAGTTGCAGGTGCAACCTACGGTTGCCATCCACGGACCGTAGGTCAAACCACGGCCCGTGCTGGTGGTCCGTGGTTCACCACTGCAACCCCTCCCCAGCCAAGCTCAGAAAATTTGGCTAAGTCTCGACTCACGGACAAACCCACGGTCCGTGGTCTGTGTCCGTGGATCAAGACCTTTTTTACCCAGCCTCTGACATGAACTACAGTCGACCAGCACGGACCGTCATTCGATCCACGGTCCATAGGTCTAACCGTAGATGAGGGGCCAGCAGCCAGTTAGCTGAAAATTCTGATGAGTCAACTTCAGATGGTCATAACTTTTAGCACAAAAATAATTGTGTGTCCATTACCTATTATATGATAGATAATTGAATTATCTTTCTAACGCCACCGAGTTTGCTAAAATCCGACCTCCGAGTAAAAAGTAATGCTCGTTTTAGTGAAGGCCTGTCGAGCAAGCTCGACTTACGGACACAATCTACGGATCGTAGATTGACCTACGGCCCGTAGGTCCAATCCGTAGGTCACTCCAACAGCAGTTAATTCAGGGGTCTTTTGGTCTTTTCTTATTTCGTTTAACCCCTAAGATACGTCGTTTAGACTCTAAATCATGAGGTTTTAATCAGTTTAATCCTAGAAACATAACTAGAACTTACCTTAGTCAAAATCATTAATCAAACTTAGAAAAATTAGAAGCAAGAGAGGAGAAAAAGGTCAAGAACCCTAGTTCAAGAACGCAACAAGGTTTCTTCAGTTCCAGCCCCGAAATCAAAAGATTTCTCCGTGGAATTCATCACCAGGTATGTGGGATTTCACTAGTGGGTTCCTTTCGCCCATTACGTTCCTAGAATTCAGTCAGATTCTTGATTCCATGATTATGAACAGACCTAGGGTTTCTAGAATTACAGCAGATCATCATGAATTAGTTATTTAAATGTTTCAAATCAGATTATCATGTTATTGCTCAGTTTATCGCATGAATTTCAGAACCCCAGCTATGTATTTCATCAGTTCTTGAATTACACATGCTAGGATAGATATTTCAATATTCAGTTTTATGTGCCTCAGTTTATGAATGCATCATTATCAGATTAATTGTTGCATTCTCAGTTTGCATGTTCAGTTTTGAGCTATCCAGTATTTATAGAAATTCAGTCATAACCAGTTAACTACTTAATTCATTGGGAGTAGCATAATATCGAGTTGGACTAGGGTTCAGCGTACCCATATAGTCCCAGAACTACGAGCCACATAGGTGTAAGTCCTCTCTGTGGGCAACATCAGTTTAGTGATCACGCCAGCATGCCTCTATACCTCGGCGGGGTATATTGGGTCCTCTCGATGGGGCGTATACATCGGACTCCACATTTAGCTCATGTGGTTTTATGTCGGTTATTAGTAGCTCCCATAGTTCGTCGACTCTATTGCATTTACCATATTTCAAGACAGTCGGTATTCAGTATCAGCATGTTATAAATTTGGTCATTGCATTCAGTTAGCTCAGTATTCAGTATTTTCAGCATCTATATCATGTTCAGATTATATCATTGCTTAGTATGCTTTGTTCAGTTATGTGATATTTCAGATTTACTCTATCCTACATGCTCCGTACCTTTCGAGTACTGACGCATACGTGCGCTACATCTTCTCGTGATGTAGGTCCAGGTTCCTAGCATTCAGATCACGCTTAGATCGATTCCCGTTCTTCAGTCCAGCAGCATCAGTGGTGAGTCCTCATTCTTCGAGGACTAGTGACATGCTTATCTTTATCGCTTTTAGTTTTTAGTTTCAGTTTTGCTAGATATCAAACATAGTTAGATTCAACTTAGTATTTTGAGTTGATATTTCTTTTGTATTAAACTCTCAGATTTGATATATTCAGTTATAGTATATGGGTATTCTCCATCTTTTCAGTTTATTTATGATTTACCTTCCGCATCAGTTTATTATCTTTAGTATGCTCATGATCATGCCAGCAGGGTTAGCTTGGGATCACATGTGGTCCTAGGTCCTGTGTTCGCGTCTCGGGGGTAGCTCGGGGCGTGACAACGCAGATCTGTTCAGATCTGCTCTCCTTTTTTTTCAGACGACCAGGACCTCGAGCTGACCTCGCCGGAGTTGCTGTTTCAACAGACCTTGCTGGCTGCTGGTGGTGTGCACTTCGCCGGGTGCTGCTGCTGCTGGATCTGTTGATTGCCGGTATCTTGCTGCTCTCACTCGCAGCTGCTGGCTGCTTCTCTCGCCGACTGCTGGTTGCCGTAGTTGGCGACGTTCACCTGAAAGAGAAAGGAAGAGAGCGAGGGGGGGAGATAAAGGAGGGAGAGGGCAACGCTGGTCAGCTTTCGCTGGTTGCTGCTCGTCTCGCCGGAGCTGCTGTTGCTTTTCTCGCTGGCTGGTCGGAGGTGCTGCTGGACGCCGGTGGACAGCAGCTGGAGCCGCTGCCTGGTGGTCTTCACGGCGTCTTCGCCGGAGCATGGGAGAGAGAGGAGGGGTGGCGACTGCTGGAGAAGAGAGGAAGAAGAATGGGAATTGATTTTTTAGGTTTAGGAGTCTTTCTAGGTTTAAAATAGGAAAGAAAGGGGAGTTGATTTGGACCATTGGATTAATTAGGATGAGCGGCTAGGATTTGATCTAGGATTCATTTAAAGGATGGACGGATGAGATTAAAATAAAAAGGGTCTTGAGAGTTGAATTGTAATGGCCAAGATTGAAATAAATATTGGCTAGAATTAAAATGAAAGGTGGCTATAATTGAAAGACATTAAAAATTAAAAAAACTGTAATTGAAAGAAATTAGAATAGAATGGGCTGAAAATTAAATGATTTAGAGCAAATTTAAGGAAATGCTATCCAATTAAACTACTACACATTATAATATTTTTATCTAATTAAAATCATATAAATTTTAGAATATTTGAGTAAAGTAATTATTTCGGGTTTAAATATGATAATAATTTGATGATATTCACAATAATTTTTATAAAGCTTGTATACTAAAACATAAATTTTAGGCAAAATATTTATTAAAAATTTAATATGTTTGAAAGATACGTATTTAACCGAATAGCATTTCAAAAGGGTTAGAGGTAGGTCAAAATCGGGTGTCAACAGCTGCCCCTTGGTTGCTTGAGAATGAAGGATGAATTGTCGGGCAACCAACGTTGACTTAGTAGCCGATTTTGTCCGACCGACAAGAGATGTCAGTAGGATCGATTGAAATGATATAAGGGTTGAAAAGGGGAACGATCGACACTTTGGTATTAAGTCGCCTACATATTTCTGGTTATACGAGAATCAGGTCGTGTGTAGTTCTAGACTTAGGAACAGACGAAACTCCTAAGAATTAAAAGAGCGGTATTGTATACGAACAGGAACGATATCGACTTGAATGGATAAGATTAAAGTAGAGAGAAAGGCATGACATAAAGATTTCCAGTTTTAAGAGCACAGAATCCGATGAAAAGCGATAATATGAGTAGCCAAAGGTTAAAATGAAAAGCGGTAATAAGTAGCAAAGAATTTGATAGGGTCTCTGTTGTGATAGATGTAAGCACGATAATTGTAGCCGAGTGGGAGATTGATCTCGCCTACAAAATGTTAGTCTCTTGCAAATCTGTAGCTTATAATATGACTAAATAAAGTGATTAGAGCAGATATATCGAATAAATGATAAATGTAAACATGATGCAATTTCCCATATCGACAATGATGTTTGCCATAAGACTATGAAAATGATGTCTTAGGCTATGATGTATAGGGCCATGATATGCAAAAGTTGTATCCTCAGGTCATGAAAATGTTGTTTGTGGGCTATGAAAATGATGCCTTTAGACTATGACACCTTTGGATCATGATAAGCAGAAAGTAAATTCTTAGGCCATGATATGATGTCTGTAGGCCATGAAAATGATGTCTTTAGACCATGACGCCTTAGGAATATGAGCAATAAGTAAAGAAAGCGTATCTGTAATTCGGGCATCTGTTGATACTTGTAGCTTGATTGGAGTTTATTCGGACATATGCAATTCTCGAGCATAATGCAATCTCGGGCACATGCAATATCGGGGATAATGCAACCTCGGGCTCAATGCAATCTTGGGCACAATGCAATATCGGGCACATGCGATTCTGGCTCAATGCAATCTCGAGCACATGCAATGATGTAATTCTCGGGCACATGCAACATCGGGAACAATGCAATCTCGGGCTCAATGCAATCTCGGGCACATGCAGATGATGTAATTCTCGGGCATATGCAGATCTCGGGCACAATGCAATCTCGGGCATAATGCAGTCTTCAAGCTCAATACAGTCTCAGGCACAATGCAATCTCAGGCACATGCAGATCTTGGGCACAATGCAATCTCAGGCACATGCAATATCGGGCACAATGCAATCTTCGGGCACATGCAATTTCGGGCACGATGCAATTTTCGAGCACATGCAATGATGTAATTCTCGAACGTATGCAATTCGGGCACAATGCAATCTCGGGCACATGCAATATCGGGCACAATGCAATCTTCGGGCACATGCAATATCGGGCACGATGCAATTTTCGAGCACATGCAATGATGTAATTCTCGAACGTATGCAATTCGGGCACAATGCAATCTCGGGCACAATGCAATATCAGGCATAATGCAATATCGGGCACAAATGTAATCTCGAGCACAATGTGATCTCCGAGCATAATATAAACCTTCGCCTTTTAGAATGATTGAGTGTCATTTGTTGACGAATTTAGAATATTATAGCTTTGACCCTTCATCCTATTGTAAGGAGTGGGTGTAGTTGAATGTTGATTTGTCGGACTTGATATAAAGTAGTTGTATTCCTTCGTCTGATTGGAAAGATGTACCAATGATTAGCGATCTGTCGGACTCAAAGTAACTTGATCATTCATTCATGTCAGAAGGATAAGGCGCTATTTGACTGGCGATTTATAGTAGCTTGATCACTTTCCGATTAGAAGCGCATGCTGCCGCTGATTGACGATTGGCGATTGTCGGATTCAATATAAAGCTGGCCTTCTATCCGATTGAAATGATAATGTGCATTTAGTGGCGATTCATCGAGCTTAATAGCAGTCAGGCGATGTTGAAGTTGTCCTTTATATTTGTACCTGTCTTTCCTGTATTCAAAGAAAAATTGTGAGTTTAAAAAAATGGGGAAGGTTGATCTGCTCCGACCGGTGTGCTCCCTTTGGCTCGCCATCCAGACCTTTCCGGGCATTCGCTTTGAAGAAGAAAAAAAATGTAAAATGAAGGAGAGAGAGTTTTTTTTTTGTTGTTGAAAAGTTTAAAATATTAGTTTGTAAAAAGTAATGTTGAATCTTTGATCATGGCATAGCTTGGGACTTTACAACATCTGACTCAGTAGCAATTCTGCTGTCTGATCTTTATTGAAGGATGTAGTTTAATTGCTGTGAATTTTAGAGATCCTCTTAAAAATTCTGCCCCAGTCTTGATTTGTACAGAAAAATTCTTGTTTGAAGGAATTTTTGAGATCTTCTCAAAAATTTTGCCCCAATTACTGATTTGTGAGAAGGAATGCTTTTGATGGAATTTTTGAGTTCCTCTAAAAAATTTTGCCCCAGTATCGTGATTTGCAAGAAGATGTCCTTTTGATGGAATTTTTGAGACCCTCTCAAAAATTCTGCCCTAGTTAACAGTCAAAGGGGAAAATGGAAATTTTTATTATGATATGATGTCAATACCCGAGAGACTATGTATGGGCCTTGCCAGTTTGGTGAGAATTTACCCTTTGCTTCATTCTTATTTGGGAAAATTCGCTTCAAAACCAGTTGCCCAGGTGAGAAATATCTGGGTCTAACCTTCTTGTTAAAAGCTCTAGCCATTCTATTTTGATAGAGTTGACCATGACAAATGACGTTAATTCTTGTTCCATCTATTAATGCTAGATTCTCCGCTCGAACTTGTATCCACTTAGCATCATCCAGCTCTGCTTCTTGAATAATTCTTAGAGATGGTATCTCTACTTCAGCAGGTATCACAGCTTCATTACCATATACCAAAAAATAAGGCGTAGCCCCAGTAGAAGTTCTGATGGTGGTATGATATCCCAGCAATGCAAATGGTAGCTTTTCATGCCAGTGTCTATGATTGTCGATCATCTTGCGCAATACCCTTTTGATGTTCTTGTTTGCAGCCTTAACAGCTCCATTCATCTGTGGTCTATATGCTGTAGAATTTCGGTGATTGATCTTGAACTTCTCACACAATGATCTCATCAAATCACTATTTAGGTTGGTTCCATTATCAGTGATGATTGACTCAGGAATCCCTAACCTACAGATAATATTATTTTTGACAAAATCATCCACAACCTTCTTTGTCACTGATTTGTGAGAGGTGGCTTCGACCCATTTGGTGAAATAGTCAATTGCAACCAGAATGAATCTATGCCCATTGGATGCTGCTGGCTCGATTGGACCAATGACGTCCATGCCCCAAGCTGCAAAGGGCCAAGGTGAACTAGTAACATGGAGTTCGTTGGGAGGAACTCTGATCATATCTGCATGAGTTTGACATTGATGACATTTATGAACATAGCGAATACAATCTGTCTCCATAGTTAGCCAGAAATATCCCGATCTTAAGATCTTCTTCGCCAATGTAAAACCATTCATGTGAGGACCACATGTTCCTGCATGTATCTCTTCAATCAACCTGTTGGCTTCTTCAGCTTCGACGCACCTTAGCAACCCCAAATCGGGAGTCCTCCTATAAAGGATTTCTCCACTTAGAAAGAATTGATTCGCTAACCTCCGAATTGTACGCTTTTGTACACTTGTTGCATCTTCTATATACTCACCGTTCTTCAAATATCGTCGAATGTCATTGTACCAAGGCTTTACATCAGGCTCCTCCTCAACTTGAAAATAGTATGTTGGTTGCTCGTATATGTGGATGTAAATAGGATCAATGTAATTATGATCGGGATGTTGAATCATGGAAGACAAGGTGGCTAAGGCATCTGCGAATTCATTCTGGATCCTTGGCACATGTTTGAATTCTGTCTTGACGAACCGTTTACACAGCCTATGCACGCACTCCAAGTATGGTAACAACTTTCGATTCTTCGTAGCCCATTCGCCTCGGCCCTGATGGATTAATAGGTCTGAATCTCCTATTATCAACAATTCTTGGATATCCAAGTCGATAGCGCGTCGGAGCCCCAATATGCAAGCTTCATATTCAGCCATATTATTCGAGCAAAGGAACCTGAGTTTGGCTGATACCGGGTAATGTTGCCCAGTTGGTGAGATCAAAACAGCTCCGATGCCGGATTCGCTCAAGTTCTTAGCTCCATCGAAGAACATCCTCCAACCATTATATTCTTCAACAATGTCTTCCCCTACAAAAGCTACTTCTTCGTCTGGAAAGTAAGTCTTCAACGGTCTATAATCATCATCTGCAGGGTTCTCCGCCATATGATCTGCTAATGTCTGTGCCTTTACTGCCTTTTGTGTAACATACACTATATCAAACTCGCTTAGTAATATCTACCATCTGTAGGCATGGGCTTTTGAAAAATATACTTCAGAAGATCCATCCTTGAAATCAGGTAAGTAGTGTGCGAGGAGAGGTAGTGTCGCAACTTTTGGGCGACCCGAGTTACAGCACAACAGGTACGCTCCAATAGAGACTATTGAGCCTCATATGATGTAAATTTCTTACTCATGTAATATATCGCCTGCTCCTTCTTTCCAGTCTCATCATGTTGCCCCAAAATGCAGCTGAAAGCATTATCCAACACTGATATGTATAACAACAGTGGTCTACCAGATTTCGGTGGAACCAACACAGGTGGATTGGACAAATAATCTTTGATTTTGTCAAACACTTGTTGACATTCCTCTGTCCATTTCACTGCAGCATCCTTCTTTAACAGTTTCAAGATAGGCTCACAAATGACAGTAGACTAGGCTATGAAGCGACTGATGTAGTTGAGTCGTCCCAAGAAACTCATTACCTCAGTTTTAATCTTCGACGGAGGTAGATCACAGATGGTTTGATTTTTGATGGATCCAGTTCTATGCCCCGACGGCTGATAATGAAACCCAAAAGCTTTCCAGCAAGAACCCTAAAGACACTTTGCAGGATTCAACTTTAAATTATACTTGCGTAATCTGGCAAAGAACTTTTGTAGATCATCTAGATGTTTTGAACCCTTCTTTGATTTGATGATGACGTCATCCACATAAACTTCGATTTCCTTGTGGATCATGTCGTGAAACAGAGTAGTCATTGCCCTCATGTATGTAGCACCAGCATTCTTTAACCCGAAAGGCATTACATTGTAGTTATAAACATCCCACGGTGTGATGAATGCAGTCTTCTCAGCATCGTCCTTGTGCATCTCAATTTGATGATAGCCAGCAAAGCAATCCACGAATGATTGTGTTTCATGCTTAGCACAGTTATCAATCAAGATGTGTATGTTGGGCAATGAAAAATTGTCTTTGGGACTAGCTTTGTTGAGATCCTGATAATCCATACAAACTCTGACTTTTTCGTCTTTCTTGGGCACTGGGACGACATTTGCAAGCCAGGTTGGGTACTCCGTCACTTGAAGGATTCCAGCATCTAATTGCTTTGATATTTCTTCCTTGATTTTCAAACTCAACTCAGGCTTGTATTTTCTCAATTTCTGCTTCATAGGAGGACATGCTGGATTAGTGGGCAATCGATGACCTACGATTGAAGTGCTTAACCCTGTCATGTATGCATAGGACCAGGCGAAGATATCCTTATTCTCTATGAGACACTCTGTATACTCTTTCTTGTCATCTTCTGTCATATGGATGCTTACTCGAGTCTCTTATACCACTTTTGAATTTTCCAGGTTTACCACCTCTGTTTCCACTAAGTTCGGGTTGGGTTTTTCCTCGAATTCCTCAACCTTTCTGATTAACTCCTTAGTGACCTCATTTTCTTCGACTTCCTCTAAGTCATTAATGTCAAGCTGTGCAGTCTTATTATACGCCATAGTCTCAAATTCAATATTTTTATAATAGATTTTGCTGGAAGAAAGAATAACGCACAAATAAATATAAGATATTAAATAGATGAAAAAAGAACTTTATTGATTAAAACTCAAGAGCTTCATAAAACTAGTATTTGAAAACAATAACATAGAATTGAAATTTAAAATTGTTTATTGAAAACTTTAAAATTTGATAGAAAATTTCTTCCACAGCTACCCAGATGCCCGAGGAGGTCTGGATAGACTTGAAGTCGAAGTGCTGATGCTGATCCCTGCTTCACTGTCTCCTCTAGGTCCCCCTTTCTTCTCCTCGCTGATCACGACATTGCAGCCCTTTCCTTCCTCTCTGGTCAGAGATAAACTCTTTATGTCTTCCAGAAGCTCATCAATGATACCTCCCATGAAACCTGCAGATCAGAATGATTGGTGCAACGGTGGTATTGGTTTCTTCAATGGATAGTAGTACCCATCTCTAGGTGGTTGCCAATCAAGCCACTCTTCAGTAATATATTTGTACCCCAAGCCAAAAGTGGTTGAATGACGAACGGGTTGTATAGGTTCAACTATTCCTTGTAGATTGGCGCCCAAACCTTTCCCGAGCTCAAAACCAAACCAGGTCATCATATCTATGATCTTCTGGCTAAACCAAGGTTGTACTTCAATGTTGCCAACAAGCTCAATTGTATGGTACATCTCACCGTCTAGATGACCCTTTCCTTCTATTGCATATACAGGATGTCCTTTTTCCCCATGGACTACAACCTCTTCATAATCCCATTCAAACTTCAAGCATTGATGAAAAGTAGAGGGAACTGCTCCAGCCATATGAATCCAAGGCGACCCAATAACAGGTTATATGAAGATGGAATGTCTAAGACCTGAAAAGCTATTGAAAAAGTAGCAAGACTAATGAGCATGTCCAAGGTTATTTCCCCAATAGTACCCCTCTAAGAGCCATCAAAAGCTCTCACATTCATCTTCCAGGTTTGAATCTTTGCACTATCCACACCTAGCCTTGTTAACGTGCTCAGAGGGCAGATATTCAAACCCGATCCTGAATCAACCAAGGCTTTGGTGATTATCTTGTCCTGATATTGAGCTGAAATGTATAAAGCCTTATTATGGGTTGTTCCTTCAATTGGCAACTCATCTTCATGGAATGATATTCGGTATTCCTCAAAAACCTGCCCGACCATTTGAGCTACCCTTTCTTGAGTGATGTTTGATGGGACATAGGCTTCACCCAGGACCTTCAATAGAACATTCTGATGAGTTTTGGAAGATTGCAGCAATGATAGGATGGATGTTTGAGATTGGGTTTTACTCAATTGGTCGACAATAGAGTACTCTTTTGCTTGCACCTTCTTCCAAACACTTGGATTTTCAAATTCTACAATTGGTGCATTGGACTTGCTAGAGCTTCCCTACACCAAGTTTTCAGAAGTGTAAATTCTTCCTGATCTAGTAACTCCTGCTGCAGTGTCTGCTTCTTCCACCTTTGTTTTTCCCTTTCTGTAGTCCCATGGAACAGCATGGGTATCATACCGGACAAGGAAAGACGCCCTATAAACAGTGAATTGAGGCTTGGGCATGGCAACCTCAACCTCAAACGGAGCACGCCTTTGCACTACCATTGGAGTCTGGGCGGTAGCAGTCATTGCTTCTTCAGGCTCAAGGACCCAAATGGATTTCTCCCAATTCGAGGTATCCTCGACTTCTACCATGTTGACCTGATGGTTAGGCAGAGGGTTATTTGCAACATTTGGCATTGGATCCTTGAGTTGGATGGCCTTAGTATCAATCAGTATTTGAACCTTATCTTTTAGGGCTCTGCAAACTTCGGTAGTATGACCTTTCATCCCAGAATGGTAGGCACAAACCTTGTTAGGGTCATACCATTTTGCGCGGACATCCATAGGCAATGCAGGAACTGGGGTGACATAGCCAGCCTCTTTCAGTCTCTCATAAAGCTGGGCTATGGGCTCAGCCAAAGGGGTATAGTTCTTTGCAGGCCTTCTTTCATATAGTGGTCTGTTTCGATAGTTTGGTGTTTGAGTAGGTGGTAGAGTTTGGAAGTATGATGGCTGGGCATTATAGACAGGATATGAAGCTTGCTGATATTGAGGAGGAGCGTTTTGGTAATATATTGGCATGGGGTTAGGAGATATGGGTGGTGGAGCTAAAGGGTATGGAGTTTGGAGATGTGGAGACGAAGAATATGGAGATGGAGGTGGGGTTGTTGAT
The DNA here is from genome assembly GCA_029007595.1 of Solanum commersonii. Lineage (NCBI taxonomy): Eukaryota > Viridiplantae > Streptophyta > Magnoliopsida > Solanales > Solanaceae > Solanum > Solanum commersonii. Next base: position 2,384,837 of record JAJTWQ010000041.1, read on the forward strand.
TGGTATTTATAAGGGGTTCTGGTTCCTTTAGCCATCATGACTGAGCCTGTTTTCTTTCGATTTTCTGTCATTCCTCTAGATTGCAGAGCTTTGTTGGTGGCTTGCAGTGCCTCCAAATTGATGATAGTCCCATTTTTTATGCCCTCTTCGATCCTTTCCCCTAGCTTGATAATATCAGCAAAACTTTTCTCAGCCACAAGCATCATCTTATCATAGTATTGTGGCTCTTGGGCACGGATGAAGTAGTCTTTCATCTGAGATTCTTCCATGGGAGGTCTGGCCCTGGCCTCCTCAGATCTCCATATTATGGCTTAATCCCTGAAGGATTCACTAGGCTTTTTCTTCAGGTTTTGGATGTAGAACCAGTCAGGTGCATTTTCTACATTAAATCCAAACCTGTTCATGAAGTTTGTTGCCATGTCTACCCACTCATCCCATTTTCAAGGGTCTTGTTCAATGTACCAGGATAGAGCCTCTCCGGTGAGACTCCCCATAAACAACCTCATGAGTATTCTCTCATCTCTCCCCACCTCTACAAGCTTTTCACAGTATATTCGTAGGTGGGCTTTAGGATCTCCAATGCCATTAAACAGTTCAAACTTCGGAAGTTTGTATCCTTCACACAGTTCTACGTCAGGATGTATAGCTCAGTCCTCCCAACCTCTTGCTTCCTTCCACATTTTGCACCCTGTTGGCCAAGTTATCTAATCTCTCAATCAGGGTTTTTATCTGAATGTCCTTTTGGGAGGACTCTGATTCATGGTAGTTATGGGTCAAGGGAGCAGTTTCCACATAGATGGGGTTGATGTTGTTATTTTCGGGAGTATATGAAGGATTTGCATTTGGAATTAGTTCTGAAATGGTTGGCTTGGTTTATTGGTGGTAATGGTAAAATGGGATTTGGGTATTTTGGGTGTGAGGTGGTGGGAAGATATTTGGATGAGTGGGTTCAGGTCGGGTTATATTGGTTGGGGGATTGTATAGCATGGTTGTTTGGTTAGAGTAAGGAGGATTGTCTATAATTTCACCGAACTGGGTTCCAAGAGAAATAGATAACTTGGCCAAATCGCGCATATGCGCTACTTCTTCTTCCAAATCTAAAATCTTGCACTCAAATCTAAGAACGAGGTCACTTGGAAGTTGCCCTCCCTCAGAAGTTTCTACTCTTTCGTTATTGTTGTTGTCAACCATTTTACCCTTGTCTGTTCTTTGAGGAGGAGGAGGAGAAGGAGGGGTCCCTTTCGATCGTGTATGGGCCAGGATAAAGAGCAGATCAACCTTAGGAATGGGGAAAACAATAGAATCAACAGAAAACAGTGTTAGGGGATTAGAGCAAATAATGATAATAATAACAAGTTGTTTGAAATAAGCACCCTAGATGCAAGGGACCTCGTTGAGCCAAAGGTAGGCCTAAGACGACATATAAGTGATGCATAATGATTAATTCAAGCCTTATTTGCCAATTGGAGTTTAGAGTTAGAGAAATAAAAGCGATCTTTATTTATTATAAAAATTCGAACAATACATTATAATTGGAAGACAAAAACTGAAATAAACTAAGGGAAAGGGATAACAAATGGGAAAGTCATCCTAAATTCTGAAAATCTTGAAGATATTGGATCTAAGAGCTTGGCGCCAATTGACTCCTTGTATAGGGAGTGGCTTCATTCTTGATCTTCAACATGTTGCGTGCCCATATGTTTTCCCTTTCATCAGTGAGCCCATGGTATCCTTCCCTACTTACTTCGCTGTCTTTGACCTCCTTTAGGATCCATATGTAATATTCACGTGTGCATAAGGCCTGTTGTGCACCCATAGGAATGGTTAACACTCGCTCTTATCTTCGAAGTATGTTGTGGACTTGTGGTTTATCTAGTCCAAATTCATACTTGAACTGCTCCACGTCGGATCGGAGTGGTATTACTTGAGTTCGCCCAAATTGGTGAAGTACTCGAAGAGGAACATATGGTTGAACGCCTTTTAAGCCAATGAGCTCAATGAAGTAGCGGTCATCACCTCTTACTATTGCATTAGGGGTGGACAACCAATTAAGCTTCCATTGGATGCGGTAACTTTCGAACTCTGTCAAAAATATCTGTCAATCTACAAATCCTACAGGGGCGTTGAAAACTACCATACTTTTTTAATGATTATCAATTTTGTTGCCATTACCAAGAAAGATGTCTACCACATCAGACCGTAGATAGAAGTGTTCAATAGCCCATAATTGCAGTAAAATGTTGCATCCTTCAAAAAACATCCTACCATTAACGCATGCTGACAGACTCCTCATTATTTCTGCTAAGATCATGGGCACTATGGTTTTCCTAGGCTCGCCCTCTCTTTGAGCTAAATCTCGAACCACATAACCCAAGCGTGTGTCAATCCTTCCCCTTGTTTTAGGAAAAACCAGGGATCCTAATAGGGCAATGGCAAAGGCATTTAGGCGATATGTTTCCCATTCCTCGACGGAGCATTCAAACTTATCAATAAAAGAGTAATAACCATCATCTCGACCAAAGTGTGAATACAGAAAGTCGAAATGAATCCACCCAAGGTCTAGAGAAGGCAAGGATGGATTCGACTTCATTCCCAGACCTTTTAGAAACTCCCTCGATGATGACTTATAGGGTACCATCATTTCACACTCATGGTATGGCAGGTCAATGAAACCACTTATCTCTTCAATCGTTGGTGTCAAGTCAAAATCTGCAAATTTGAAGACCATCCTCACAGGGTCCCAGAACTCTAGCAAGGCCCTAATCAGGTGAGGGTTTGGTATGACAAATATGAGGTAGGTAAGACCACCCAACAACTGACGAATCTCTCTTTCACGATCCCTCTTAATATCAATCAACCAGCTCCTTAGCTTGTAATTAACATCTACGACCATTTGTGGGTTTGGAGAGTTGAAAGTGTTCATGACTCTGCAAACAAAACAATAAACAATCTCTAAACTCCATTTGGCAAATTTGGCTTAATTTAATTGTTATGACCACATTGACACATAATTATGCAATTTATCTAAAGGGTGTTGGGGCCCTTTAAACGATAAGGTGATTACTAATTCTATAGATTGACACCAAGAGTCAAATCACCTAGGGCTTATGTAGCATGTATGACCTAAGCAAAATTTTCTAAGAGTTGTCTTGACACGGACTTGAAAGGGATTCTATGCGAGAAGGCTCGTGATTTCCCGGTAGTAAGACTATCCGTTCCGTCCATGCATATGTTGACTCTCTAAAATTGGGTGTTTGAAGAGAATTTGAGTAGTTGTGAGAGGTGCAAAGGCACAACATCACGGTAACAAAAAAAAGGGTCCCAATTGGAAAAGTATGAACGGAATGTCAGTTATCAAAGCAGTAACATTTAGCATTTAGATGGAAAATCATAACACATAAACAGATTTATGAAAAGTGGTAAAAAAAACAAGTAAGTAAATATATGCATAGATAAAAGAGATAAATATACAAACATTGAATAATCAAGCAAATAAGGAAAAGAGTATGGGATTAAACATGAAAATACTCAAATAAGAAAAAAAGGGAAAGGGTGAAACATGGAAATAAACAATAAGGGAGAGGGAAAAGGGTGAAACATTAAAATAAACAATAAGGGAGAAGGAAAAGGGTGAAACATGAAAATAAACAAATAAGGAAGAAGGGAAAAGGGTGGAACATGGAAAACATATAGTAAATAAGAAAACAAATAAACAAGGGGAAATAATAACAACTTAACATGCTAATAACCAAACAAACAATGAAATAACCAAATAAACCCCACATAAACATAAAACACGTAATGGTAAGAACCTAATGTCCCCAGCAGAGTCGTCATTCTGTCGCGCCCCATTTTTCGCAAAACGGGTTTTGGTGCACGACCTAACAACTCTTTTGGGCTTTTGGGTGATTGAAGAATCGCCACCCAACAAATTAAGGCGCGTTAGGACACCTATTTAACCTAACTAAGTCTAGCTAAGGTCAACGAACCAGAGATCGGGTTAGGGTTCAAATTACCTCGAGGGGAAGGTGTTAGGCATCCCTCGAGGTCCACGAATGTGGGTCCCGACCGTGACTCATGCAATATGTGGGGGTTACAAGTAGAATTTAAGGTCACTTTATTATTGGTTATTTAGTTAATTAAGCATGCAAAGCTAGGTGATAACTATCATTTAAACAAATAAGGGCATCTTAGTTATTTTAATTAATTAATTAGGCATGAAGGACTAAGTGATAACATAATAACAAATGGATATTAAAAAGTTAATAAAAAGATAAGCGAGGAGATAGAAATTGCACAAGTAAATAAGTAAATAATTTTTATTTTTTTAACCTACCCTAAATAATTATAAACACATAAAGGGATAAAAGGACAGGGAGACTCTGAAGAACTTTAGGATCAGCACTCGACTTTATTTATTGATAGGCTTCCGTGTAGGGAAAGACAAAATCAAGGTTTGTCTCTTTAAGCCTGAGTCGATGTCATCATCTCCATAGGGCCTAAACTACCCCTACCCCACCACCACATGTTTTTCGTCTCTAAAAGGTATCTAGCATCCCCACATAAGGTCCAAGAGGCATTGGACTACTATTAGGGTGGATTAGACAAAGATAAAATCCTAATAGGCCCACCTAGACACCAAATCAAACAGTTGGGACAACGCTTAGCATGTAAATCTCACATTGGCCTCTAGATTTTATTAAACATGCTTTCAAACACAAGTAAGGTGAAAGGGTAGATACTGGGTGTGTAGCATACAAACGAATATTATAGCAATAATTATCTTTAGAGCGTTAGATACAATAAGCAATTATACAGGCATTAGAATAGCATGATTATTTAATTAAAGATAGCCAGAAATTATTACAGAATGCAGATTTTAATTAATTTGATTTTAAAATATTGCAAAAAAAAAACAGTGATCACAGATGCGAAATTATTTTAGAACAGTAGCCGATTTTATTTAATTGTTAGCGCAGATCAGGAAAGAATAAGGGCACATATTTTTTTTAAAAAGGGCAAATTTAATTGGTAATTATTCTCAACATAGGCAGATTAAAATATGCAGAGAATGATTTATTTTAAATTGCAGGACATGTTCAAAATGCAGAAAATGATTAATTTCGAGCGTGTACATCAAATTTTAGATTTAAAACATGCTGGAAATATTTTATGAATTGATTTTAAATGGCAAAATTTGATTACAAAAATGCAGAAATTAATTAACACTTACAAGAAAAAAAATGTAGCGTATTTATTTTAATTATTTAACATGCTTAAAATATGATTTTAACAAGTTTTATTGGTGTCATTAATTAAGTCCTATAGACATGACATCTAAGTGTGCGTGTTGAAATTACTATCAAAACTAAAGTATTCTCTATATAAAGATACAATAATATTTAGAAACATATAGGCATGATTTCTAAGTGTGAAATTTAAAAGTATTAAAGCTCTTATAGGCATGATTTCTAAACCCCAATTAATACATAAAAATAAAACTAATCTTCAATAGCGAGATTTTAAAATGCGAACACATTGCAACATTCCGATTCTCTAGGTGCAAACATGCTGAAAATTTAAGACATTTGAGAAAACCTATAGGCATGAACTCTACAATCAATAAAATTATTGATTAACTTACATGCTGAAAATTATTTTATATTTTATTTAGTCCTATAGGCATGGTTTCATACTAAAATTATTAACATATAAGGAGTTATTAACATCTGACTAATTTATTAACACCAAAATTATTAGAATTTGAATTTAACATACAAAATTTATTATAGTCTAATTATCTAAAACTAACATACATACATAAAACTACTAAAATAATTAGTAGCACATGTTAAAAAACACAACAAATTATAGGCCTAGATCTCTACACATAAGCGTGAATATTATTCCATAAGCAAATTTCCGCTTATAACATGGAGGCAAATCTTAAATTATCACATGTTGATTTATTTCAGATTAAATAAAATAAAATTGCAGTCCCACAAAGTCTTAGATTTTAGGTCGGTTGTTATAACACATTTACCTAGTTTTTATGGCTAAGCAAATATTCACAGATTTTTATAACAATCACATGTTTAAAAAAAAAAAATTAAAAAAAATAAATAAAGAAAACAGTTAGCACGTATATCCCCCTCCCCCTCAGACGATCCCCAAGTTATATCATATATAGGAGCCGGGTTAGAGTCTACAAATTATTACAAAATAAAAGAAATAAGTAGAACTTAACTAATTATTCAAAACACAAATTAAATAAAAATAATTTGTCTAATGCTTTCCACTCATAGCGACTCTTCAACACCTTGAGCCCTCAAATTGAAAACCTGTTAAACTAAAAAAAAAACATTCCGCAAATATAACCAATAAATATAGCATAAACTTCACATATTAACAATACAAGTTAAATCAAAAGAGGGCAAACGCATACAACAAAGGACGTACACATAGAAGAGGATAGAGGGATTGATCCGGATGCTTACATTGTCGTTACCACTTACATAAATGTATAGATGCAAAATAGTATAAATGCTAAATAAGAATACTAACCAGTTAAGCAAACAGAATATCAGCAATGAAGTCCACTTAATTCAACTTTCGACCCGAACACAGCAAAAACCAAGTAAAGGGGAACCTTTTAGTTTACCGAAATCTTAATTCTTTTAAGTAGAGAGCAGTATATATATATATTTTAAGTATTCAAAAGTGAGCTATATGAGAGCAATGTATGAATATGTAGAGGTGCCCGGATCTGTGTGTGTTAAAAATAATGAAAAGGTGTCTCTTTTATAGTGAAAGGGAGGGCAGAAAATATAAGGAAAGGAATAATTAAGGAGACAATTATAAAAGTTTTCCTTATTTTAAAGGGAGAGCCAAAATTAGATTTTAATTAAGTTATTATTACCAAATAATGAACAACTAAATATGGCAAAGAAATAATTAAAAGCTTTCAATAGTGCAAGAATCAGTTGGAAATAACTATCTAAATCAAATATTTACCTAATATTAAATTACCATAAGTAAACAAGTAAGCATCGATCAAGAAATATTATTTTCCTTTAAGAAAAAGAAGAACCAAATCAGAGTTATTTTAAAAACTTTTACCAAATATACGCAAGTAAGAAACCTGTCAATTTTAATTAAGGTAAAAGGAATAAACCACAAATTTTACCGTATTTAAAGAAGAACTAAATTAGTAGCATTATTCTAGTTCCACCGAAACTTTACTAAAATATAACAAACAATATCAAATCAACTTTAATTATGGCAACTAAAATCAAACAAAATAAATAAAACTAATTTTACCTTACCAAGAGCCGAAAATTTGCACATAAAAATCAACTTAGTATAAATTAATCCACAACATGTCAAATAAAATGACCATATTAAGAAAAAACATAAGTCAAGCAATAATGTTTTTACCATAATTATTAGACAAGTAAAAGTTAGACAAGAATCATTTATGGCCTAAAAGAAATCAATTTACAATATTAAACATGCATATATGATAACAGAATCAATCCTCTTGATACAGATCACTCAAATCAACAATTATTAGGTTATATTGATTGAAGCTTACCATTCTAAACTTTCATTACTAATAAACTAAACAAAGAGAGAGAAATAATATCAATAACATAAATAAGGCAAGGGTTGAACAAGATTCAAAGCATTATTCAACAACTTATATCAAGGATAATAATTCCGCCAGTAGTATGATTCATACAATCCCAAAGTAGCAGCTTGTTAAGATAAAAATCATAGCAATTGATCACTGTAATATATAAACACAAGGTTCTAATTATACACATTAATTCGAGCATGAATCATCCAAAACCAACAATCCACACCAAATTAGGGTCTCGAAATATCAAGAAAGTATACGTGAATGAATTAACTCACACATTATCAAGTTTAACAGTGACAACATATTCAAACATATAAGCAAACAATGATGAAATTCTGGGCCTAATTTAGACTATAAGGATATGTTGATATGCCGAGTATGAGCAAACCTATGAATTTTAACAAATCACACATAAAACATGCTTAAATAACATTTTTATAGCAGCCAACAAATCTGTCACAATGCAAGCAAACAATAGTAGGTCATAAATTCACTAGTTCATTGAGAATTTGCATGATAAATCGGACAAGAGAATAACCTGGACGAATCTGTTGAGATTCGTCTTTTAACAAGCTGAAATTTCAACTATCAAGTTGACCCAAATCTTGATCGAAATCCTTGGTCAGAACTTGCTGTCTCCGTTGTTGTCCGGTGCTGCTGGACGGTGTCCTTCGCCTGGCTGCCGCTTCTCTCGTCTGGTCGCTCGCCGGAGATGGAGGTTGCTAGAGCTGAGAGAGAGGGGAGAGGGAGAAAGAGACGGGAGAGAGAGGGGATGAGGCATCGCCACCTCTGGCTACAGCTGCTGTCCGCGCCGGCTGGCTGCTCGCTGGTGGAGCTGGCTGCTCTGTCTCGCCAGGCTGTTGGTTCTCGCCTGGCTGTCGGATACTGGCAGATGAGGAACACAAGCAAAGAAGGAGGAAGAAGAGAGCAGCGAGGAGACGAGGGATGGGGGTTTCGCCAAAGAGGGCGATGGTGAAGGGGAGGGAGGCGCTGATTTTTTTGGGAGAGGAGAGAAAAAAGTCAATGAATTTTAGGGTTTAGGGGTCTTAGTGTTAAAATAGGAATGGAGAGTTTAATAAATCTGGACCATTGGATCTATTTAGATGAGCGGCTAGGATTTAATTTAAAGGATGGACGGTTAGGATTAAGAGAAGAAATCTACAAATCAGATTGGATTGGATATGGAATGGCTAAAATTGCAATAAATTTTGGCTAGAATTGCAATGAGAGGATGACTATAATTGAAATGAAATTGGAATTGCATAGGCTAGAATTGAAATAAAATTAGCATAGAATAGGTTAAGAATTAAATAATTAAGAGGAAATTTAAGGAAATGCTATTCGATTAATAAAATACCACGTATTTTATAAAAATCTCATACACACTTAATTTTAAAACATTTTAGTAAGACAATTATTTCGAGTTTTAACTATTGATAAATATAATTTAATAACATAATTTGATGACAATTACGCTAAATTTTTATTATTTTTTTTATTTTTTTTATTTTTTTAAATAAAAATAAAAATCGTGCATACTAAAATATGTAATTTTAAGACAAAATTGACTAAAATTTTAAACTCAAAATATGTTTTAAAATACGTATTAAATCGAATAGCCTTCCCAAAAATGATTAGAGGTCGGTCAAAATTGGGTGTCAATACCAGACAAATCATTAGGAAATACTTCTCTAAATTCTGACACCACGAGAATAGACTCAATAGATGGAGACTCAACATCTCGAACATAAGCCAAATAAGCTAAACAACTCTGCCCTACTAGTTTCCTTGCCTGAATGGAGGATATGATCTTAGCTTGCTTAGGATTGTGCACCCATTCCCACTCTAACTTTTCCCTTCCCAGAATTTCTAGAGTCACAGACTTAGTATTACAATTAAGCACAGCATAATAGGGGGACAACCAAGTCATGCCTAAGATTATATCAAAGTTAGTCATATCCAAAATCACCAAATCAACCCAAGTCTGAAAACCCATAAACAAGATAGGACAAGCACGATAGACAAGGGTGACTATAACTGACTTTCCAACAGGGGTAGAAACATGGATGGGGGCATCAAGTATATCATAAATCATATCAAATTCTGAGGCAAATCGCACGGATACATAAGAATAAGTAGAACCCGGATCAAATAACACATTAGCCATCTGGTCACAGACAAGAATAGTACCTATGCTCATTGCGTAAGATGCCTCCGCCTCGGTCTTGCCTGAAAAGGCGTAACAATGAGCCTTGTCATCTTGACGGGCTACTTCCTTACCTGGATGCATTGTACCTTTGCCTGCATTACCATTTCCCCTACCTCCGCAGCCTCACTAATTTCCTCCTCACCCACCTTGTGGACGCCTTTGACCATTATTACCATTTCCCGCGAGTACCACTGCTCTGGACTTCTGCTGCACAGAATCCAACATACATGAGTAGGGACAATCTCTCCACATATGCCAAGTTCTCCACAGTTATAACAAGTACGATCAAAAGATGGCCTGCTGCCCGCCGAAGATGCGGCTCCCTGGCTATCCTGAATCAAATTCTGAGGTGGAGTCCCCAAGTAATTACCTGTAGAAGTGGGCATAGCGGACTAAATTGGTCGGGTTGCAAGTTTTGGTCTCCCTGAACCTTTGGAGTAAGAACCTGAAAGTTGCCCAAATTTTTGGCTTTTTAAGCTAATGCGTTAGCTTGACCGTCTCGCCTCACCCCCTCCACTTTCTTCACAAAATCTGTTACCTCATTGAAGTTTTTTCCTGTAGAGGTCTATGAACAGACAATACCTGCAACTCAGAATTTAGTCCCTTAACAAATAAGTGGATCCTCTCTTCCTCAGTAGTTACCAATTGTGTAGCATATCTAGACAAAGCATGAAACTTGACCTCATAAGCAGTCACAGACATACCACCTTGCTACAAAGCCATGAACTCATCTTTCTTACGATCTCTCAAGGTCCGAGGCACATACTTCTCCAAAAATAGAGCATGAAACTGGGTCCAAGTGAGTGGAGGTAAAACTGAAGATCTGCATTCCACATAAGCTCTCCACCACTGCTTAGCCTCACCTTGAAGCTGAAAAGTCACAAACCCAACTCCATGCTGATGGACAATTCCCAACTTATGAAGCCTCTCATAACAATCTAGAATGAACTCATAGGCATCATCACTCTCAGAACCATAGAACACAGGCGGTTTCAATTTCAGGAACTTAGTCAATATCTCATGCTCATTACTAGTCATAACAGGACCCAACAAAGAACAGAAGAAAGAATCATTACCTACAGTTTCACCCACCTTGGGCGCAATGATAGAAACAGGGGGATTGGTAGGAGTTTGAGTTGCTTGAACAGAGGGGAGCACTCCAGGACCAACCAATCATTTCAAGAATGACATAATTTGTTGAGCAAACACTGGGTCTAAAGGAGGAATACATATAGTCTCAGTCTGCATGTCTTCCTCTTGTCCAAAATTCTCCTCATTCTCAACCTCTTATTCTCCTCTACCTCTTCATGATGCGCAGAAGGGGCCTCATTTCTGGGAGCATTTTCAACCGGTGCTCCATCCCTAGTAGGTGCCACTCTTCCTCAGCCTCTACCCCTGCCTCGACCGCAACTTCTCGCTGCAGATTCCTCAGCTGGAGCATTTACCGGAGCTACGGGCCTAATGCCGTTAAACCTAGTATTAACCATCTACGGACAGAAGAGTGAAAGAGGTTAGATACTAATTTGAATCGCCATATACCAATTGGAATCAAGTTATAGCACAAAAGGAGACAAAAGAGAGTAGAGAGATTTCCTAAAGTACTATAGCCTCTCGAAGAAAAGTACAAACGTCTCCGTACCGTTTCGAAAGACTCTACTTGACTGGTTTTGGTACATCGAGATCAATGAACCTAGGCTATGATACCAATATTGTCACGATCCAGACCGTCGTGATTGACACCCACACTAACCCTCCGGTGGGAGAACCACTACTACAACACAAACTAACAACTTAACCAAAACTAAGGCATTTAAAGATACGAAAGCAGGTTTAAATACTAAGGAAAAGAAATATGGAGTTCTCATAAACTCCAAACAAAAGTCTAATAAAAAAATGCGGAATAATACCTAGAACCTGAAAGTCAATGTACCAAAACATCTAAAGTTCAGCCATAAGTCTAAACAAGAAGGGGTACAACCCCAAACAAACATTCAAATAATTAACTAGAAAGTCTAAGTCCGAAATGGTGGATATAAACAGACAGTGAACTCATGGCAGCCCGGAAGAACTGGCTTACCCTTGAATTCGAACGATCATTGATCTTCTGAACGAGGTTTGTCAATAGCCGCTTGAAGATGCACTATACTCAACAAAGAAAGAGCAAGTACAGTATTAGTACACAACCACAATATACTGATAGGATCACACGATTATCCCACTAAGTGCAACATACATAAACCATTACAACAAAATAATAGCATGCATACACCGAACATATACAATATCAATATCATTTACGAATACGAATCAAGTTCACAATTCTCAAGATATAAAATTATGTCAAGTCATTGGTCCTTTTATGGAACGCTAACCCAAATTGTTAGTGTATTGATTTATGGTACCCGATCCAATATTTATGCCAGAACGTGGCAACCAATCCCATGTTTATACCGAAACGTGGAAACCGATCCAAGTTAGTGTGTTGAAATGCAACACCTGATCGATTCAACAAGCCACAATCACAATCACAAGTATTTTCTCAGAATCATATAATCGAATCATGATTCCATGGCAAACAATTAGTCAATCATCCTTATTTATGAATAGTGTGATCAATAATACAACATTCGCATACATACACGTATTATAATGAAGCAAGAACAAACATACATCACACAACATGAAATCACAACCATCACCTACCTCGAAACAAGCTTGAATCCCCTAAGAAACTTGATTATTTCCTTTCCGAATTCGTTTCACTTGTTCTTGATCTACAAATAATTAATATAACACGGTAATCAATACACAATATTTAATTACCCAGATTAAAGTCAACACTATCAACCCTAGATCAAACCCTTGATCTTTATACCCAAATTAGGGGTTTTCCACCATAATTTCCAGATCAAAACCCTCCCCCATCGATAATTACCCACTAAATTACATTCTACAGATTGAAAAATGGATTCGGGGAGTTAAAACCTTACCTTTAGCCTTAAGAATGGTGGAAAACTTTCAAGAAAGCACCTGGGGTCATCTCCTAGCTCTCAAAGTCGAAACTTGCAGAATAAAATGATTTTGGGGTTTATTTCTGATTTAAATCACGACTATTCCGCCACAGCGGTCCTCAACCCGCCACAGCGGTCCTCAGCCCGCCATAACGTCCCCGCTCTGGCAAGAATAATTCCGCCACAATGGCTTGCATGGAACTAGTGAGTCGATTTAAGAATTTCAAACTCCCATTTCACAACACACCTTCATCCCATGACACTCAGAAAATACCCGTTCACGCTAAGATCGATTTCAGGAGTTCTACTCGCCCGAATTCAATTCCATAAGGTCGTATGGTTCCTTAACGTCTTAACTACCCACTCATGTGATCAAAATCATAATTAAATCACCCAGTTGTTATTAGATCTCCTTAGACTTTACTGACTCCGATTTCGTCTAAATTTGGACTAGGTTAGAAAATTCCAAGTTACTAAAAAAAGTTTTCTGGCCCAAAAATTTTTCTCGTTGGCTTTTCTATAACGTAGGGAACAGGTCGTTACAGATTTTTGGGGTGGGGGGTACGTGGAGAAGGTGTACTATTTACAAGAGCAAAATAGAATAAATATTTGATCGATTTAATGAACACGTCTATTTAAAAGCGATATAGCACCCACAACCTTCAAATCCTTAATCCACTTTTGAATATAACATATAATTTGTGGAAGAATGTTATGCGAGCCCCGAGCATAGGGTGTTGAGCGTGTCTAGGACGTACAATCGTGCGCTTAGGGTATAAATCTCACAGAACTAAGCTCCACACATAAGTCCTAGAGCGCTTTGCTAGAGCCCTCCCTCAGAGAGAGTCCTATCATTTTTTAAAAAATAAAAAATAATTATAAAAACAAAAAATAATTCTTTTTATATAATCAAAAAGATATATAAATTTCTTTTTCAAGTTTAGTCTTCATTAGATAATAATTTGTTTTATAATTAAGAAATTATATTAAATAGATATTATTGAATCAAAGATAACTTAATAAAAATATCTCTTTCGTTTTAGGATTGAGTGAATTTCTTATAAGTGTGCCAATTGCCACATTAAAAAACACACAAGAAAATATTTTGTTCTAACATAATTAATACTACTAATTATGTGAGTTCGTTTTAGCTCACAAAGAAGTGAACACAAAGTTTGTGGACTAAAAAATATAAGAATAATACTTAGTAATGTAATTTGACACAATTTCTTTTCTTCTTTTTTTGAAATATCATATGCCGTTTAACTTCGGTAAAACAATTATTTAGTAAATTTATAAATTAAAATACAATACAACACAATCAAACCAAACAAAAAAAATGTTACTAAACAATAGCAAACAATACAGTCTAGCCAAATATTGTATCTACCATAAAATATAATACAGTACAGTACATTATGAAACAATGGGTAACAATGATCCAACAGAGTGTTAGGCCACTTAAGGCCACTTGAGATGATTACAATCATCAACTACATCTCTATTTATACTAGTCAAAATAACAAATCAAAAGTGTTGCTCAAATAACTAGATACATGTATCACAATTTACTAGATACATGTATTATAAATTCCTAAAAGACTTCTTGAAAAATTAAGAAACAATACTGAAAGACTAAACATCAAGGTGTGAATGCATTAATTCCAACAATATATCGACATGTTCACTTTATTGTTTTCCATGGCAATATTAAAGAGTTGATTTTTTAAATGGTCACATATTCTATTAAAATCTAAGTTTTGTTTATCTAAGTTGTGTTTATCGAATATGGCTTTCCGCAGAATTCTTTAAATATATGTGAGATAATATATAAATTATGGTTACTCACTTTAAGTTAGGTATTTGTTTCCCTCCCTTTCCCTCTAGAATTCACTTCATGGCTGAATTTTGTTGTAAGGTGTCATGACCCAGATCGCCGTGATTGGCACCCACATTAACCCTTCGGTGGGAGAATCACTATCACTACTCAACTAAGCAACTGAAAGAAACTAAACCATTTACAGAAGCAAGTTTAAATGAAGAATTAAATAAGGAGTTCCCATAAACTTTGAAAGTTTAACAAAAATAACTACGCATAACCGTCGCGGAAATTCAATCCCTAGACCTGAAAGTCATTGTACCAAAACTCTACTAATAAACAAGTCTAAGAAAAGGGGGTGCAACCCCGAAAACTAAACATAAACAAAGTTAAACATGTAGTTTGAGTCCGAAAAGAATGGACTAAACTAATGATGGATCCATGGCAGCCTGAAAGAACTGGCTCACCCTTGAATCCGGTCTC